>JALMQS010000099.1:92118450-92207816 GCA_024734495.1 Forficula auricularia
TTTTGAAGTCGGTTTTTATTTTTTTCTTAAAAATTTTTATAAAACCTGTACTCCAGAAATACTCCTTGGCCTTCTTTTGTATTTATTTATACTTCTAAAAATATAAAAACAATAACGATTATTATATGCAAATACATTTTGTTATACAAAAATTCACGTTAAATCAAACAACAGTGATTTGGCATAGTTTTAGTGAATTTCTTTGAAAGAAAGGGTTATTTACATACTAAATATTCTAATTTAAGTAAAATTAAAGTGAAATTATTATTGAATATTGAAAATGGTGAAAATCGCTACCCTGCTCTCAATATATTCTGTGGCTACAAATTTACATATTTTTAAATTAAAGATGATTCAAAGTTAGCTAATAAATTTTTTTTAAAAAACTTAAGTCCGACAAAAATATTTTTTTCTCCAAAAGTATTGTACTATTTTTTTAGGTGCCTGATCGTCACAAACTGGCTTATCCCCAGTTCACGGTTTATCGTTGAGATTCGGGTACCCTGTATATAATCGAATGGAGGAAACTTTCTTTATTAAAGTGAAATTTCTTTAGCGACGTATCTGTTTGATTTTTGGATACAATAAAGAGGAAAAGAATCAAGAGAGGAGAAATGATTTTTTTAAAACCCACTAATTATTGTTTAATGTTGGTTTAGTATTTTATAAAAATGGTAAGAAGGGTTTCTTAATTATAATTAAATATGTATATAAATTTTCCTTTTTTTTTTTATACATTTTTCATTATTTATTCCTTATTATCTCAGAAACTTTCATTATTTATTCCTTATTATCTCAGAAACTGTGCTGTAACTATGAATCAAAATGTCTTAAAATATGTATTGGTTATTGTTTAATGTTGGTTTAGTATTTTATAAAAATGGTAAGAATGGTTTCTTAATTATAATAAAATATGTATGTAAATTTTCCGATATCCCGAGTATAGTGCAATGCTAGGGAGCCCGAAAAACTTGCTTTTTGAAATTTAACACGCCGTTTACCTGCGCGCGCAATCTTAGATTTATACTAGTCAGAATTCAAACACTCTAACCGTTTACATTCAAAACTTTTTGAGAGAGAAAATGGTAAAAAAACATCTGAACCGTCTAAAAACGATGTTTTTTTTGAAATCAGGAGATACATTCTCCCTCCACCTACCCCGAGCAATTTCGGATTGATAGATTGTATTAAGTAGCAATTGGTTACTACCGCCGTTTAGCCGCGCGGAATCTTAGATTTATAGTAGTAAGAATTCAATTTAAAAAATTAATAGGTTTTATAAAACAATCAATTATTAATAATGTTTTTTTTTTTTTTGAAAAAAGTTTAAAAAGTCATATGAAACGAAACATTGACTTGTGACATGTAGTTAGTCATCTCTCCCGCCGTTTAACGCGTCTTTTAAGCGTCGGATTGTTCACCCGCCTAAAGGGAACGTGGGCTGGGTTTAGACCGTCGTGAGACAGGATAGTTTTACCCTACTGATGACCTTTATTGAATGTATTGATAACAAATGTTGTAATTAAAAATCTAAAATTTGACTCCAATCTTTGCTTATTAATGGCATTATTAAAAGCTATTATAATATTAAAGTCTAATAATAAAAAGTCAAAGTATAGTTCAATTAAGATGGTACATAATTGATTAACATATTAAAAATAAATAAACATTCTATTAAATTAGATATACCTAGGTAGGTAATTTATTTCTAAACAAGATGATGTCTACCCACCATTAATGAAATCTCGTTTTTCTTTTTCATAATGAAAAACTAACTCGAAGAAACTTTTATTGATTAATTAAATTCCATAATTTTAATATAATAATAATTAAAAACTAATTAATAAGTAAATAATCATTGAACAAATACTGAATTTCTTCTTTATAATATAATAATATTTGTAAAGAATTAGTATATTATAACTTATTAATTAATACTTTATTTATTTAATTTTAACAATATCCAAAATTTAAAATTTAAAAAAAAATGAATTCCCCCCCCCCCCCAAAAAAAAATTTTTTATTTATTTTTTTAAAAAATGTAAGAAGGGTTGGGTAATTATAATTAAATATGTATGTAAATTTTCCTTTTTTTTATACATTTTTCATTATTTATTCCTTATTATCTCAGAAAGTGTGTTGTAACTATGAATCAAAATTGTCTTAAAATATGTATTGGTTATTGTTTAATGTTACTATAGTATTTTATAAAAATGCTAAGAAGGGTTTCTTAATTATACTTAAATATGTATGTAAATTTTCCTTTTTTTTATACATTTTTAAGTAATCATTGAACAAATAAGCTAGAAATGCAAAAACTTGGTGCCGGGTGGGGATGGATATAGGGGGAGGAGGAGGTGGGGTGTAGTTGCGGGGGTTCCGGTGGTGGTGAGGAGTGGGAGTGCCGTGGTGGGGCGAGGTGCGTGGTTTCGGGAGGGGGGTGGGGGTTCCAGGGGGCGTGTAATTTATTTATTTGTATTTTTTTTTATATGGTTACCGTGCATCGCTCGGTGACTCTAGGTACTATATTATCATAAGAGAAGTAGCGGGCGCCCTCAGCAACTCTTGTCTCAGCTAGTAAGGGCGATCCAATTTATATGGATTATGATTTTCAGCAAGAAACTCAAAATATGCTATAATTTGTTAAAATAAAATATCATAGGTTATTTTTATAAAAGTTTTACTAGTGTTGGTTTTATTTACAACTTCATTCAACATTTTAATGTACAAATTGTTTTCTTTTTTTTTTTTTTTTTTTTTTTTTTCTTTTTCATTCAAGAGGAAATAAAAACATTTCATGTCTATATATTTTTATAAATTTTATATACGGATATATATATTCATTGGATGCATACATATTACATAATATATTAGTATAGATGAGATATTGAATTTAGATAAAGATGTATACGCATTGAAATGAATATATATATGATTATATAATATTGGAGTGTTTCTCTTCATATCATTAAAAAATTCGCAAAGTGAATTAAATGTGCCATGGACCAGAGGGAGGGAAGGAAGAAACAGAGTACGGAAAATGCCCTGGATATTCTATTCCGTTTTCCATTTCTTGAAAGTTTGCCCCTGAATCACGGGCCAAAAGAGAAACGCGGATAAAATTCTTATTTTAATGACTTGATTGATGGTTATTCCAAATAATTTTAGATAATTAAATGGAATTTGAAATCAAGTCGAACCATAGCATAAGGAGAAAAATCAAGATACAAATCTTGGTTTGATGTTGGACGAATATCCTGCTGACGTAACACGATTATTTCCTAACTAAAAAAAAAAAAAAATGGCACAATTCTCATTTTAACAGTTAAAAAGAGTTCTAAAAGTATTCTTATTGCCCCGATAAGTTTGACCAGATGGAGAAGTTTCTAAAGGTCTCTTTATATTAGCTTCACTTGTATGTAAGCAAATCTAGAATTTCGATTTTATCCTACTTCTAATTGCGGTATCGATTTGAAACTTTGGATGTATTTGTAATTCACGTGACAATAGAATAATTTTAGGCAATCGAGTTGAAAAAATTAACCGGGAGGGAGGGGGGGTGGAATTTTGAAATTTTAACTCCCTTTAATTCTAATTCAATCAAAATTTGTATACATCATCTGTGGTCTACCGGAAGGGTAAAAATATAAAAACTAACCAGAACGGGGTCGAAATTGTGAAAAATATACTAGACTCTTGTCAAATTTAGTTTTAGTTTAACGATGTACGCTTAGAATTGTACCCATTTTGAGACTAAAAAATAAAAAAATAAATTATAGTTAAAAAAAAATGATTTTAAAAATAAAATATTAAACTTTTTTATGACCAATAACTAAGTCAAAAAGCATGTAGTACATGCTTCTCAAAGAAGCGCCCAACGCATTTTGACTTAGATATTGAATTTAAAAAAATTTATTAAATTATTTTTATACTTTATAGTGCGTTACTGACAAAAGCGTTTTTTTCAAGTTTTTTTTTAAACTTTAATTTTTACGATCTAACCCACTGCAAATAAGATAAAATAAATAAGAATTGATTAAATTTAACAATTTAGAAAAAAAAATATTAAGCACCATCTATTAGCGGATTCAGTATATACTGGGGCGAATCATACGCGCGCGAATTTTAAAATTGTTAGTGAGAAAGTTTAAGTGATTGTTGATTATGATGATTATTAGTGTATAATTAATATAAATACAAGTAGTTTTATAAAATACCATACATATATGGATTATTTCAATAATATACTTATAGTATTGAATTATAGTGAATTGGAAATTTCAAATGAATTATCTTAAAGTGAGTTGCATCCACAGTATTTTTCTCTTTATTTTTTTTTCATAATCAATTAAAATATTCACTAATTACTGATTATAAGACTGTGAGCAAAATGGATGAATCACTCACTGATGGTAATCTAAATGAGTAGGTATATATTTCCTGAGGCAAATTTTTAAATTAAAATATATATATATAAAATTTTCTATTAAAAAGAAATTAATATACACTCAGTTCAGTTAAAAAATAGGGGTAATACTATTTTTAAAAGAAAAAAATCCATATATTAATAAATTTATTGTAAAAATAAATAATAATTTTTTATGGTCGTTCAAACACTAGCTAGGCCAAGAAAATCCTCGAGGTAAAGAGATAAAATTATTTAAATTTCGTAATTAAAAAAAAAATATTTGTCAAGAACTATTAGTGGGTTTTAAAATAATAATTAAAATTATCTAATTTGAAAAAATTTGTCAGGAACTATTAGTGGGTTTTAGCTAGACTAGCTAGAGAATTGAATTTGTTTTTAAAAAATTTGAACTATGCAGTAAGTTTTTGAGCCTTTTGGATATGAGATCCATAAATCCATCCCATAGGATCTCCACTGAGTCGGAAACCAATTATCCAGCTGAGGGGCGAATCCTCAAAGGGAAGGTAGTAGTTAATTCTAGGGTCCCTAACCCTAAAAGGCTCAATAGATACCAAACAAACAATTAGGGGTGGTTGGTTTATTCACACTCTAGGGAGGCTTAAAAGGTCAGTATGTACCTACTAAGAAATCAAGAACTAGTAATGTGTTTACCAAAGTGTGAAAGCCATTGTTTTCAGGGCTGAAATAAAAATTTAACGGGACGAGCGATCATGTTTAACTTTTTTTTTGAGCCCATGATAATGAATTTCTCTATGGTAAACACAATACTATATAAAAAATAAAATAAATTTTTTTAGCAAATTTTCTGCCAATCTCTTTAGTCGAGTGATATTTTGCTTGTAGAAGGCCACAGAGACAAATTTGACTTCATATCAGAATTTGTGTTTTCTTTGAAATCAAAATTATTATTTATTTATTATTTATAAAAACTAAATGAGAAAAAAAAATGGAAAACACGATTGCAGCGCCATCTTTTAATGAATGCCATAGTTTTAACTTTCGATTCAATATTGGTATCAGGAAAATTGCAGATACGCCACCAGGCGGCAAAAGCTTGAACTATATCAATTGGGTTTTCTGATTGATACCAGTGTTTAAATGACATATAAACAAAAACCAAACGTATTTATTAAACAATATTCTTTGATTATGCATATTATGCCATTTGTGACAGCGACCCAATTGTGTTAGTTTCAATTTATACCACATGGTGGCAACACCGTACTTATCATTTATTAATATGAGTAGGATAAAAAATTTGCTTCAAACATTTCAATTTCAGTTAATTAAATATATAAGTATATTTCTTTAAAAAAAATCATCCATATGGCCTTTGGAGACTTGTCCATTCATCCAGAATAAATTAATATAATAAAAATATTATTTAAAATTAAAAGGTATTAGGTAAGTGGTTTTTGCCACTATGCGATCTCGTGGTCGAAAATGTAACTAAAATAAACGGGTAAGCTGCATAGTTATCAATCATGCCGAGGGTAATTTTTCAAAATTGAGATACCGAAGAATCAATACTATAATATATAATAAAGCAGTAAGCAGTCTCTTGGTTTGCCCGGTTTGTCCACTTACGGCTCCGCCCCCTGTATACTCTATCTACCGCAGACGTTCCGGAAGCTTCTAGAAACTTCGGGAAGGGCAGTCGTTCCCAAGAATTTTACTCTATCTCGCGGAATGATCTTGAAAGACGGTTCGGGAGCCGCGAGCCAGCACGAAGCCCGTCGAAGGCGGGCTTTGCAGCTGATATTTAAATAAATCACTTAATATTGCATATATTTAAGATAATAAACAAAAAACTAACAATCTATCTTGTTTGTTTTGTTTTTGTTTTTTAATAATTCTTTTTATTCAATAAAAACAAATATGACCCGATTGTGTTAGTTTTCACTTTGGCCACCAGACAGCGCTGTTTACTAATAGAAAGTGGATCCCTTAGCTGCTTAATGGTTTATACTGCCTTCATTAGACCAAATCAATATCTAAATACCATAATAGTATAATGTTTCCCCACTCTTTTTTTTTATTACGTCAAACATCAAACCAGAGATTTGAGGAATTTCTAAAGAGGTGGTTAAGAAAAACATTTTTCAAAAGACAGAAATAGTGATCGAATTTCTGAGCAATGAGTTTCACAATATATCTAGTATTTTGCTTCTTTGTTATGGACGAATCATATCGTAACTATCCTTTTTTTGTATAATAGAATAGTTTTTAATAGAGTAATTTGATTTTTTTAACACCAGAAATATTTGTTACACTTTTTTATCCATATAAATTTATATAATATTATATGATTTTTCCTACTTTTTTCTCAAATTCGTCAATTCGAATTAATAATAATCATTTTTTTATATATTTTATAATAATATATAACCATAATTAATAATAATAAAAGAATCATATAATAATTAGACAAACATCCAAAGAGATTTATGATTTGTCTCTGTTTTTTTGTGTTAGGTTAGGTACTTATATGTGGGTGGGAAAGTGAACAATCAAGATAAAATAAAGATATATCACGACATTTTGGTGATTTTCAAAAGATTTGATCATCATAACCTATAATATTTTATAAAATACAACAATGTAAATAGGAGCAACAATTTATGGTTTTCTGAATGGCTCAAATTTAATGAGCTAATAAACAAACGATTGTTGTTCACATGCAACAATAAACTGAATGATTTTAAAAATATATTTTTTTTTTTTAAATAATTAAATACCTAATAAATATTTTCGTTAAATAATATTTGTTTTGTCAATTATATTCTCTGTTCCCCCATAATAAGGGAAACATTTTTGTGTTCATGTTGTTAATTTTATCTCGTAAAATAAAGTCTGATTTATCTTACTACATTCTGACTATTATTTTTAATATTGGAGTCATAACAATTGAATCGGTCATTTCAAAAACAACATAAGTCAAAAATATGTCGTCTGTTTTTTTTTTGTTTAAATTAATCATTTACTAGCTGCGAGGACCAAGACGGTCAAGCCTTCTAGTGGTCCACAGATTATGTATTCAAAATTTGGTTGAGTTTGAATTTTCATTTTTGACCCTCCCCCCTATTTAGGGGGTTTTATTGGAAATCTTTTTAAATAAAAGTTGTCAGAAATTACATCCTCTACAAATTTGCTTGTAACAAAGTTTGCCGTTGAGTTAATAGTTTAGAAGTTATTTGATAATTTCCATTAGTGCGCTACCCACCCCCAAAACGCCCTTTTGGGGTCAAAATATCAAAAAGTTATATAACAATCATTTTAAGTTAGATGACATCTGACTCAAATATGAAATTTCATAATATTCCCTTCAGCCGTTTGTACGTGAATCGTGAGCAAGTTTTGCGCGGAACCCACAAAAAAATTACATACATACAGACAGACAAGAATTTTGTTGAGGGTGTTTTCGTTCATACCTTTGCTTTATTCGATATTCGCAAGCTTTTAAGTCCAAACACTAAATTCAGCCCAAAAAATTCCTTGAAAATTAATTTACTTGTAAATTACAAGCAATTTTTATTGATTCCTGATTATCCTGATATATTCCTTTTTATTGAGTTCTGATTGTGTGACTTAGGTGGTTTTTGAAACGACCAATTCAATTCTGGCGACGAGAATTATGGAAAGTCAAGCATTTACAACAAGTGAAAGAACTTCTTGAGAAGATGTTATAAGTGACTCAATATAAATAATGAATTACAGACTTATAGAGAGCCTTTAGACTGGACTAAGGATTGTCAAAAAGCTGTTGAGAATATAAAGAAAATTTTGTCTTCAAATTTATTGCTCACACATTATAATCTAAATTTAAAATTGTTATGTCCTAGAATCCAATACTAAAAATAATAGACTAAACATGGAGAAAAAATCAGACTTTTTACGAGATAAAATTAACAACATGAACACAAAAACGTTTTCCCGGTTACGGGAGTTCACAGAATATAATTGACGTAACAATATTAAATGTGAGGCAGAGCATTTTGCTTATTCACAAATGCAATCAAGAAAAAAATAAAGTAGATATATTTAATTCATTAAACAGCATCAAGTACAAGATTTAAATTTTATGTTTACACAGTTTTAGAGATGATATCAGGCATATGGCGCCCATTATTATCAATACACTGCTCATCTCCTTGCACTGGCCTGATTTAGCCACCTGTGACTATTTTTTATGGGGCTATCTAAAATCACGATTGTCCTAGGACCCTGTCTCACCTGAAGAACTGTTGCCAACATACCCGTCGATATGCTGGAAAGAGTTGAACGAAACTTCCGAGAATAACAGACACCATCTTACTGATAAAACTGTAAAAACATAAAATTTAAACGTTGTACCCGATGCTATTCAAAGAATCAATTATATATCTGCTTTACTTTTTTCTCAATTGAATTTCCAAATAAACAAGTTGCTCTGCCGCATCTTTTTTTTTTTTTATTTTAAAATAATTTACATTGAAAATCAAAGCTTTCGAAAATCTCAGTACAATTTTGTATTTTTTTTTTTTTTTTTTTTTTTTTTTTTTTTAAACAACTAACTTATATTACAATAATACACTTTTATTTTTTTATTTTGAAGATGTATAGTACATACTCAGATTATTTTGTGTGTGAGACAGAGAGAACACAAATCGGGATGTTTCAGGAGCACATATTTATATGGTAACAATAAGGGAAACATCTTCATACGATTACTAGAAATTGACCTCCCAAGTATATATCTAACTAGAATTCATAAGTTTATCGAAATATCCACCCTGTATTTATGTGAATGATAGTTTTTTTTTTATGTGTGAAAAAGATTGAATTGAAAAAGGAGCCGAGAGAGATAGAAAGACGGGAATGAAGAATGGTGATTTTAGACACACACAAACACACCCACACATACATACATACATACATACATACATACATACCAAATACATAAACAAACATCGATCTAATATATTTGCATTCATTCATTCGGAGTATAAGTATAATAATAATGTCATTTGGATTGAAAGAAGATACCCATGGTTGGTTGCCCTGCTTCTGAAATGTGAGCGAATTTTAGAATTTATTATTTTTTTTATTTATAAAATATATTTCTTTCGTTTAATATTTCTCTCTCTAATTTTATTTAAATAAATATATACAGGGTGTCCCGTATCACAACGACAAACAGAGAACAGGGAATAGGGTAATTTAATACGGTCCAGAACCTAAAAAAAAATGTTTTAATAAAAGTCTCATAGTTTTCGAGTTATAGGCATTTTTTTATAATGGTGAAAATCGTTACCCTATATCTGTGCCGTACTTAGAACTTTTGCCAGCCCGGGGCGGTCTCCAAATTGCCGCCCTTTCTAAGTCAATCAAATGGTGGTTTTTATATATTAATAATTGTTGTAGCGGCCCGTGTTGCTTTGGCTCCGAGCTTTTAGACACGGCCACTAGATGACTCAGTCAGAACGTTGCGACACTTTGCATAACTGATAATATTTCAGTCATGTATTAAGCAAGGCAATTCGATCTCGACTAATCATCGAAGGAGGAACCATCCACCAACCAGGAGCTCCTCACCCGCCAACTATGCGGGTGGCGCCCAGCCAGTCAAATCATTGTTAGGTCCCCACCAACTAGGTGGGCAGCGCGGACACGCAACCAACGTCCCTAACAATTGTAATTGAGAATAACTATAGGTGGGGAACTTTTTTACCACTGGAGGACATAGTTAAATTAGGCATAAGTTGATATATTCTATAAATACAACTTTTATAAAAATACAAGATACTTTTTTAAAGGATTTAGTTTCCACCATTTTCCGAGTTAAAACTTGATTGACAAAGATCATCAAACAATTTGAAGCAAAAACAACAATTCGATGGTATATACAACATCCACAATCTTAACAGCTTTTCACTATTAGGCAAAATTTGAAAAAAACAGGTCGCGATTAAGCTTTCTTGTTTCACCTTTGGCTTTGATTGTATTACCAGGACGTTTTACTCCTTCACTGAAATCGGCGTCTAAATTTTGAATTGCAAACGGAGCTTGACCTACCAGGTATACTCTGAGCAAAATTTTTAGAGATATGTAATATTTTCTACCCTACATTGGATTGTCTTGACTACAAAGAAAAATATTCGAAATCATTATTCGTGGAAATCGAATAGTGAACTTATGAAGTAAACAAGTTGTTTTTTACAACTATAACTAAATATGTAATAATAAAAATGCCGCCTGATGTGAACCACCCCCCCCCCCTAGGTACACCACTGCCCTACCCTAAATAATGAGATGCTGCGGCTACAAATTTACATATTTTATTATTCCAATCTTTGTTACACAATCCTGAATAATCCTGCTATTGACCAGAATTCAAAATAAAACATCAAGTACTAAACTTTTAGAGAAAAAAAATATTTTTTCCTGGCTTATGTTTTAAAAAATTTTCATCAGCCAACTTTGAATCATCTTTAATGTAAAAAAAAGTCTAATAAACTATCATGGCAAGCTATTTAAAAATTGGTCCATTTAGTCGAGATTTCAAAATAGTACAGCACTTTCTACTTTTTCTTTAGTAAAAAAAAAAATTTGTATTTATTTGGCAAAATTAGCTAATTTAAAATCATAATTTTTATTGTGGTTAATTATTTTATTTGTTAATCAATCACGTCGCATCTTGATTTAACCAATCTTTGCCAATTAATGAAATTATTAATACCTATTATTTACCTAACAATGTCTCTAATAGCCAAAGATTAGTTAAATCAAGATGCGACACAATTGATTAACAAATAAAACAATTAACCACAATCAAAATTAAGATTTTAAATTAGCTAATTTTGCCAAATAAATACAAAAAAAAAATTTCTAAAGAAGGAAGTACAAAGTGCTGTAACACTTTGAAATCTCGACTAAATGGACCAATTATTTAAATAGCTTCCATGCTAGTTTACTAGACTTTTTTTTTACTTTAAAGATGATTCAAAGTTAGCTGATGAAATTTTTTTAAAACAGTCCTGCAAAAATATTTTTTCCTCCAAAAGTATAGTACTCATGGTTTTATTTTGAATTCTCTGCAATAGCAGGATTATTCAGGATTGCGTAACAAAAATTACAATAACAAAATATGTAAATTTGTAGCTACATCATCTCATTATTTAGGGCAGGGTAACGATTTTCAAAAAAATGCCTATAACTCGAAAACTATGAGACTTTTATTAAAAAATTTTTTTAGGTTCTGAAAGATCATAAACTGGCCTATTCCCCGATAACGGCCCATCGTTGCAATACGGGACACCCTGTATAGAGTGAGATATATTATATAATTTATATATACATATATAAATACTTATTACAGTCAACTTTGATATTTAAATGACTAATCTTTTCTATTTTCAATCATGATCTTAAAAATCCATTTATTTATTTTTTTGTTTATTTAATTATCTATTAATGTATTTTTCATACTAAATTAATCTACATTCATTACTAGCCCTTTCTTCTATTAAGTTGTCCACCCTATAACGTTTTTCAATCAGTTTTTTTTCTTCACGATTTTGATTAAAAATATGTGAACAATATTACATTTTCACCGAATATATAATGATGCTAATTTCATTATATTATTAATATAATATCACACACCCCTTTATTTCAGATTTCTTGTTGATTTTTTTAAAATTTAAATAAAATATTTTTCTAATTAGGGGCCGTCCATTAATTACATCACACGAATTTCAATACTTTTAGACCCCCCTCACCCTGTGTCCCATTTTCAATGAGCCCCATGTATTATGACGTCATACTATCACTTTTATCTACAGGGTTTTCCATTAAGGACGCTCGAACTTTAAATTTAAATAAAAAAATTTGGGTATCAGATATCATTAAGTTTTTTTTTTTATTTGAAAGACTATATGCTTACATTTATGTATGAAATATAATATAATTTTTAAGATCCCTGGGCCCCCTGTCAATTTTGTCACAAATCTGAGATGCCTCTCCGACCTTATTGTGTGATGTAATTTATGGACGGCCCCTTATGAAAATTAAATAGAGAGGAACGAATATATATATATATATATATATATACTTATATGAAAAAAAATGATTTATCTATATTTGTTTTTAATGCAAGTTTGTAAAATTGTTACTGGTAACAATGTTATTGTAAACAATTACCAAAGCAATAGTTAAACACATTATAAGTATTTTTCTTAAATGTAAAAAATTCATAACTACTTGAGAAAAATCACGATAAATCTTGGACGTTGAGTCTATCAAAACAAAAGCTGTAACTTTTCAGCAATCTCAAAAAAGGTATTATTTTAGTACTTACATAAAGCTGTAACCAGAGAGGAATTTCACATAATTGTACGCTTTCAGGGGGTCCAGAAAATTGTATACATACAGAATTACCAGAAAAACCTCTTTTTAGGCCTTGTATTCAAGATTAAAAAAAAAAAAAAACAGCATTTATACAGGAGTTTAGGAAAATTACAACTTTAGAAAGCACCAAAAAAAAACCTTTTCGAGACTTTTCTAGAAATCAGTATCTTTCCATAAGTTTGACAAAACTGCAATGATTTAGGATAGAAAAAAAATAAGCACCAGAAAAGAGTATTATTTAAGGATTTCCAAAAATTTGCAACTTTCTGAAAATTGTAGCTTTTTTTGTAATTCCTTAAGATGAACCTCTAATCTAAAATATAGGTATTTCCTTTTTTAATTTTGTGAATTCTAGCAATATGAGAAACTATGTCAACCTAGAATTTAATAACACGGAGCCATAGAGATTTCTTGTTACCCCAAAAGAAAAAAGCAATGGATTCTTCTTAAATTAAAAGTAATTATTAAGTTAACCTAAAATCGGAGTGGATGCTCATACTTGAGAACGATGGCAGATTAAGTCGACCGAAACGTCGTAGTTGTATTGTATTATTTGTTCTTGTTCAATAAATAATTATAATTAATTAATTATGTGTGATTTCACTAAAAATTCAAATTTTAATTATCTATTTGATTAAAATTTGAATTTTTATTTAAATCACATTAATTATAATTAGGTATTTATTGAACACGTGTTCAATAAATAATTATAATTAATTATGTGGGATTTAAATAAAAATTCAAATTTTAATCAAATTAATCATAAAAATAAAAGCTTCAACAGCTTCATTACTAATAAATATCTAAAATTCGTCTCCTTGTCGGTCAGTCAGTTGAAATTTGTCACGCTACAGGTTAGCACATTCACCTATATATATATTCGGTCCAAATGGAAGGCTCCGGAGTTCGTTATGATAATATGTTCGTATTTCGCATTTATTTATGTATAATCACAATTCATAGAAATAAGAATTTTCTCTAACATAAAAGTATGTTTATGTGTGTCTATTTTATGAGTTATTTCGCATGCAGAGAGAGAGAAAGAGAGATGTCATTTTTTTATGATTTCTTCTAGAGAATTGGATGAGAGAGAGGAATTTTGAACCCCCCCTCACCAAAATCCAAAAACGGAATCCGCATCTGTGTGGTTAGTGAATCTTTTTTCTTAATATTC
Source organism: Forficula auricularia (assembly GCA_024734495.1). NCBI lineage: Eukaryota > Metazoa > Arthropoda > Insecta > Dermaptera > Forficulidae > Forficula > Forficula auricularia. Next base: position 92,132,442 of record JALMQS010000099.1, read on the forward strand.
GCAAGAAGTGGGGGAACGTATTGAGCAAGCGAATGTTCGATTCCATTTGAGGCGATTGAGGCAAGGAGAATGTTCAAAAGAGAAAGTGAGTGAAAGTTGGGGTTGATGAGCTTTATCAAATGAGAGAGAGAGAGAGTTCCTTGCTCTTGTGTTTTTGAAGCTGAAAATTACATTGTGAAAAACGAGTGTACCCGTAAATCGTTGCTACGTGTTGGGAAAATTGGGGAGAGTTTTATTCTAATCAAAATAATAATTTCTCTCTAAGTCAAATTTGAAAATGATGAATGTCGAAAATGTAAAGCAAAGATGCTGCGTCTTAGGATGAAAATTAAATTCACTTAAAGGATTAAAAACATTATTATAGTTTTTGTTTTATGGATTTTTAGCTCCAAAACGCACAATTTTAGCTTCATATTACTGATATCGAGGGCTAAACAGGTTTAGACCCATCTATTTTTTGATTATCGTCCTTGCAATTTGTTGCAATTATCATCATTTAGGTCATTTAGGCATAACATCCCAATCATAAATTAAATTTTTATTATTTTTTCTATTTTTTATATATTTTTTTTATTATTTTTTTATATTTTTTTTCACAGATTCATTCGTGGAAAGTTAGCTACAGTTAAAAAACGCTCATTTCTTGGAATTGTTTTTAAAAATTTCCTAATAGGAGGGGGTGAATTAAGGTGTTTGATGTGTGTGTGTTTTTTTTTTTTTTTTTTTTTGCCATTTTGTTTCATTGGTTTTCCATATATTTTATTATATATATTACTACCTAAATATTCATACCCACATACGAATTCCTGTTATGTTATTATATTTGAATTGGTTTTTGAAATATAAACTTATTATCTTTTTTTTTATTATTATTTTTTTTTTATTTTTAAATTCAATTATAATATATATATTTATATATAATTATATGAACTCTTAGAAATTAGCTGGTCTCTTAGAAGAGGTGAGAGAGGATAGATGACAACTTCTTAAATTTTGATTTTTAATCAATTTTCTGTGCACTAATATATGTATCTATATATAAATATTTATATATGGATATATATATTATTTTTTTAATTTTTATTTTCGTGGGGTTTGTATAGAATGTGAATGTGGTGTACAGATGTTTGGTTCGTGTTATGCATTTATATAAGATACCACTCGTGTCTTTTTTTATATATATTTTTTTTATATTTTTTATATTTTTTTGTACGTGTATGTGACTACAAACGGCACTAAAGAACACTGTTATTAACTTTTACTCATGATGCACACTCAATGTCCTTATCGTCATTGATTCACACTTTTTCATTTTCTTATTTATTAATTTTTTCTCTCTTAGGGATTATTATGATTATTATTGGGACATATTTTTTTTTGTATTTTGTACTTATTTTTTTTTTTTTTTTTTTTTGAAGAACAAATGCATTTTTTTTTATCATCAACACCATTATCATAATCAAACAACACCACACATTTGGAAAAGTAAATAGTAATCGTATTTTCGCACCAAGCAATATGAAACGGCTATTAACTAAGATTAATTCTTATTTATTAATACATAATACATTTTTTTTCACTTTCTCATTTTTATTATATAATACGACAAAAGGTGGTCAATCTGAGAAAATAAAATTTCTATCGGCAGAAGATATATTGGGTATTTTCTACCTCCCATCCATCGAGCCAAAAATCCATACCATATTATTTTTTTTTTCAATTAATCTAAATAATATAGAGAATTTACAATTTATAGTTAGAATATCTTTTTTTTTTTGGAAAATAAATAAATTAGTAATTTTATACATTTTTGTTGTTTTTTTTTTCTATGTTTCATAATCTCTTCTATAATAAATATTTTCTTATAATAAATTTAACAAGATATATTAATAAAAATAGCATATCTATAACTCCAACTCAGAAGGAGTATCTCAAGACTATGGCTATAAATATTCAAATATAAGTACATCTTTATATATATTATTTATATATTATATAGTTTTTTTTTTATATATTTTATATTTTTTCTTAATTTTCATTTTATTTTTTTTTTCTCAATTTAAAGATTGAATTTAGATTTAATAATAAACTTTTGGGTAAAAATTTTACACACAAAAAAAGAAAAAATTTGGCAGTTTTATTTTACATTTAGTGACATGTAATTTTTTGGATTATATTATTTATTTAGACAACAAAAGTTATTTTCATTTTAAATTCAACCTTAATTGTAGTATATTATTAATAATACTGAAAAAAGTAATCAATTTAGGCAATATTTTGAAATTAAAGTCCCAAAAATAAATGAAAATGTTTACTTGAATAATTTTATTGATTAATTATGTATCCAGGGCCGTGTTAAGACAAAACTGCGCCCTTGGCGAAAACAGAACGAGCACCCCCCCTGGCCCATTTTTTTTACAAGAATAACTCCAATTGCTAGCTTTTAGAGAAAGCAGTGTAGGTTTATAGTCAAACATATTTAAAAAAATCGAACAAGCGCTTTCGCTAACTCTTTTATTCCTATGACCTCCAGAGACTGGAACTCGCTCCCAGCCGCCATCTTCCCCGCGACTTATAACCTTCACCTGTTTAAGACCCATATCCACAGATACCTTCGACCCCTACCCAGCCCATAAAAACCCTTCTTCTTCTATACATGATGGAGGGCCCAACCCAGGCCTTTAGACGATGCACATTTTTGGTGTAACTCCTTCTCTCATCATTATCATTAAAAAAAAAAATATATAAAGGGTTGGAATTAGTGGTGTTTCACAAAATAAAAATTGAAATAAAGTTTGAGTTTAAAGGATACTCTATATACACAGATACCTTCGACCCCTACCCAGCCCATAAAACCCTTCTTCTTCTATACATGATGGAGGGCCCAACCCAGGCCTTTAGACGATGCACACATTTTTGGTGTAACTCCTTCTCTCATCATTATCATTAAAAAAAATATATGGGTTAATTGTACCACAAAATAAAAAATTGAAATAAAGTTTGAGCTAAAGGATACCCCATATATATATATATATATATATATATATATATATATATATTCGGGTTTTTAGCCCATCATCAGGAATTTATATTTTTTTGTATAAGCTCCTGATGATGGGCTAAAAACTCGAAATATATATATATATAGAGTATCCATTAAACTCAAACTTCATTTCAATTTTTATTCTGTGAAACACCACTAATTCCAACCCTTATAATATCATTTTTTTTCTCAAATTGCTGACTAAAAAAAAATCTCTGTAAATATAATATAATTAATAAAAAATAAAAAATAAATTATATATTCAAATACATACGTTTATCCAAAACCATAATAAATAATAATACATTTATTTTCCTATAATATAATAACAAAATGATAACTAAAAAAACAGAAAATAAGAAACATAGTAATCCGAACTGTTAATAAAAATTGTTAGAACATGCAAAAAAGTACCAAAAAAAAATGTCTCTATGACTATAGCTAACACAACTTTATTTTTCTGGCCTTCAAAGCGGCAAAATCATCGATGAATTTTTCTATTTTTTTCTAACATACCCCCTTAAAAAAAACAAGCCATGATCTACCTGACCCCGAACCCTACAGGTGTAACAGTTACAACTCCCTCAGTTAATTTATCTCACGAGCCACAGTTGTTACGAATAGAATTAAAAAATAAATAAATAAATAGTAATGAAAATGTTGAAGGTTTTATTTTTGTGATTAATTTGATTAACACATAATAATTAATTATTGAACACGAATAACAATACAATAAAACTACATCGATTCGATAGACTTATTTTGCGATCGTTTTCAAGTATGAGGATTAACCTAAAATCGGAGTGGATGCTCGTACTTGAGAAAGATCGCAGAATAAGTTGATCGAAACGTCGTAGTTTTATTGTATTGTTTATTCGTGTACAATAAATAATTATAATTAATTATGTGTGATTTCAATAAATATTCAAATTTTAAATAAATAAATTAATAAAAAACGGTGTATAATGGAAATAAATAGATTTTCGATATATGTCCCTTATATATTTTTAGAAAATATATTAAAAATATAAAATTTTTGTGTTAAATTTATATAAAGTTTATGTTTTTATATATTAATATAATTATATTTTAAGAATATATAGAAAACATAAACTTTATATAAATTTAACACAAAAATTTTTTATATTTTTAATATATTTTCTAAAATATATAAAAACATATTTCGAAAATCTATCTATTTCCATACGGGATATTTGTCTAAGCTATTAGATTTACAATGTATCAAACTTTTTTCTGTTTTTCAGTATTATTAAAGTGAAAATTTAAAGAAAAAAAAAACATTTCTTGATAAAATAATTGTTTTTATAGTAGGATTAGATTACATTTATAATGAACATTCGATATGGAATGAATGAATAAATGAATTAGTATCAATATTTCCATTCTCTAAAGAACCTCCTAAATGGTACGCCCCCCTCACCCCCTCGAGATAACCCTGTTTTTGGCTCTTTGGAATTCGGGAGGATCTCACCAACTAAAAGAATTGTCCCGATTCGATCGGGTAGATTGACCACACATTGGGAAACTTGTAATTGAATTAGTATATGATTAGTTTTAAGTGTAGCTGCAGAATATATATTTATATATATATATTTTATACTTTTAGAATATATATTTATATATATATATATTTTATACTTTTATAGTAATTAGAATGAATAATAAATATCACGTGAGTGTTTGTTTTGGCCATGAAATGGTCCGTTAAGTTGAGCATCGGGGGAGTTATATGTGATAAGGGCACACTGTGTTGGTCAAGTTCGTTGCATGACGCGGCCCCTGGTCCGCCATCAGTGTTTATATTCGGGATAACGTTTCGTTAACAAGGGTGCCGTGGATGCGGGGGACGTGGAGGACGCGTTGGCGGCGGTCACGGTCGCCGAAGACATAACCGCCGAGGATGAAGTCGAGGAGAGATTGGAGCCGGAGCGTCGACACCTGCGTATCGTGTTCTGGTTCTGGTTCTGGTGTTCGTGTTCCTCGTCGACGTCGGCGTCGTCGACATCCTCGTCCTCGTCGTCCTCATCGTCTTCTTCGTCGTCGTCGCTGCTGGATGGCGGCGGCGATGGGTAGTATTCCCGATCGTGGAGGAGACTTGCGCCGCCCCCAACGGCGATGGCTGCCGCCGCCGCCGCCGCTGCCGCCGCCACCGCCTCCTCACTCGCACACCGGACTAACTGTTGTTGAGCTTGAATAAATTCATCACTAGAAAATATAGGTATACCCAAAGGTCAAACAGCAACACACTCGCCACCGAATGAGGAACACACAAATTTAGGGAGCACCGAAATTGTGTGCGTTTTAGGAACGGCGGCGAGTGCTTGCGCGTTCGAAAAACAAAAACAAATAGAATATTACAAGAAAACAAGTTGAAGAGGACGTGAAAAAAAAGACATGCAGAGAGAGAGAGAGAAAAAGAGAGGAAAAGTGCAAAAAAATATATACATTTTGATTGTTTTTGAAGCTATTATGATCCTTCTTTTTGTTACTATGTACATTGTGTTTTACATATATCCCATTATATAGAGGATCCAAAAAGTAAATTAGCAACACGGGGTCAGTAACAGGGAAGAAAGTTTCACGTAATTCTACCAGGCGGTACTGGACCATAGTTTCTCAATGCAAGAGAGAACAAAGGTCTTCTTACATGCTTTATATTAGTTTCACCTGTATGTATGTATGAATTTATCTATCTATCAATGTGACTTTTGTTCAGTTAACTCCCGCAAACATTTCTCTATAAAAATAATTAAGACTAAAAGGTAAAAAATCAAATTATATTTTAAAAAAACTAAAAAACACACTTCTAAAAAGTACAAAACAATGTAATACTTAATCAAAAAGCGTGGGGCACTTTGTCGAAATTAATTAGAAGTTTCTAGGCCCCATCCTTTTTGATTAAGTATTATATCATTTTGTACTTTTTAGAAGCATATTTTTTAGTTTTTTTTTCTCAGCAGATTTTTAATTGAATTGATGGTTAATTGGGTTCTGTATTCGAATAATTTGGAATAATTTTTGAGACGGGGCAGATACGGTGTTTTTTTTTTTTTTTTTTTTAATGCAATCGAATGCAAGAAGGGGTGCACAAGTAAAGATGCAGCTCCTATGGATCTCGAAAAACCCTTGCATTACCGAAGAGAAGGGGAAGTTGATTAAGTGAGAGGGTGTAGACGTAGGTGTCTATGCACCCCGGTTTTGAAGGTTTGAAGATTATAGGTGCTGGGAAAGATGGAGGCTGGGAGAGAGTTCCAGTTCCTTGAAGTCATGGGGATATATGTATTCGCGAATGAAGTGGTCCGGCACTTTTCTAATTTGACCGCGAAAGAGTGTTGGGAGTCGGCAAAACGCTACGTGCAAAGCATGCTTTGGGGGGGGGGGGGGATTATTGATTTTATCTCATCAGAGCACCTGCCGTGATATTATCTATAGAAAAGGGAAAGGGCAGAGACATTTCTTCGATGAACCAGCGAGTTGAGGGAGTCGGTGAGGGTAGAATCGTCAATTAATCTGACGGCTCGTTTCTGAATTGCATTCGGTGAAGATCCACTGAAGAAGGATGACTGTAAAGTTTCCGAAATATTTGGATTTAATTTAACCATTAATTGAAGTAAAAATCTGCTTAGAAAAAAAACCTTTTGTTTTATTTAACATCTGTCAGAATCATCGGCACCACCGTGACTAGAAAAAAAAAGAAGGTTTTTTTGTCTTTAGCCCAGTATATAGGGGGGTTTCAGCTTACATTAATTGTGGGAAAATATTTTTTTTCTAGGATCCTTTGGTATAGTATGGGTATTCCAAATCTAAGTTTGCGACCTCGAAAGTGTGGGGGACAACTTTTGGTGGCCGAAAAACCTCGAAATTTTTCCAGTTTTTATAACTCGAAAACAGTCCATATTTTGTAAATAACCGCCCTATAGTAAATAAAGAGGACAAAATTTCCCATCGATTAAAAAAAATGTAGTTCTATTTTTTTATCGGGATCCAAAAACCCCCCTCCCCCCGGGATCACTTTTGAATATCCCAAAAACTTGTACGTTTTTCGATTTTTTCCCACTTTGACCACGAAGGAGCACGTTTTCGAAAAAGACCACTCTGTACATTTTTAAACTAGATTAAATTTTTTACAATTCAAACAAAGTTTAATCTTAATTGGATAATGGTAACTCGTGCCGCAATGAGGTTGAACTTTTGAAAAATTGCAGTTTTTACTTCATAAACTGAAAACCACTTCCTATTTCTATCTCATTCTCTAGAAAATTTTGATGACTTAAACATTTAATTGAACCACTTTGATAATACTCTTAGATTTATAGATATCCAGTATTTTCCATCACACTTTTGAGGATTCGGATCATATCCTGTTCGGAAAATGCTGGATATCTATAAATCTATGAATCTTAACAAAAAAGTAGTCCAAGTAAACTTTAAATTCAATTAAATTTTCTAGAGAATGAGATAGGAATCAAATCTTCTTTATCTTTATATTTTAAAATTGGATCACTTTTAGTAACTACGGGTTGGACAAATTAAATCTTAAGAGAATTTGTAAATGGTAAGTACTGTTTTGCCGCCATGTGGTAGAAATTGAAACTAACCCAATTGGGTCACTGTCACAAATGTCATATGCATAATCAAAGAATATGTTTTAATAAATAGGTTTGGTTTTTGTTTATATATCATTTAAACAATGATCAATCAGAAGACCCAATTGAGAGAGTTCAAGCTTTCACCACCAGTTGGCGTATCTGCAATTTCCATTTACCAATAGGAAGGATAAAGGTGAACATTAAATATATTAATCAATTATGCAAGCTAAGAACAACAAAGCAATGTTTTCAGGACAAATCTTGGAATATGTCTTTAATATGTACAATGTATGTATATTGGCGTAACGAACATCGGAGGACAGGGTCGGATTTAAACATAGGCTGCAGCCTATGTGTCTGCACCACAAAGGGGGCCTGCACCACTGATATTCTATTTGTATTTTATCACTTAGAGGTTTGCCCACGTCCGGATATCTTTAACTTCAAGCTAAATCCTCACCTGACCCTCAGATATTTACATACAACATAAAGTTAGAAAAAATAGCAGCAATCTAGTAGCTATTTTTGTTCTTTTAATGAAATTTAACCCTAGAACGCATAACCCGGGCCTACCCTTTTCTTTTCAATAACTTTCAGAACAAATATAGTGGGCCTGACGATCAATTTGTTTATTAAATTTTATCATGTCTCAAGGTGAAGTTAATAAAAAATAAAAGTTAAAATCGCCTGTAGGCTAGGCAAGTGATCGTCAGAACTGATAAATTGGAAAGGAAATTGAAAGGCGCTCCGCGATTTGATATAAACGGAGCCCTAAAACCAAAACAATGGAAATCACTCACTATTGGGATATTGAAAAAAAGCCCACATGTGACTTTGAGAAAACCGGAAAAAATACGAAATTGCAAAATAGATACCAAAAATTTTCAAGTAATCATGTACTTCCGGTTCTTTGATTTTAGCCAAAATTTTGAGGTACTTCTTCTAGCCCAAAGCTCTGCGAGTTACCATAGACGAGATATGAAGGATTAAAATATTTATTTTGCGACACTCCTAATTTACAGCATCTTTCTTTATTTCAATAGGATTAAAATTTATACACTACTAACTTACTTGATGAGTAAACCAATTTTTAAAAAAAATCGTTATAGCCGTTTTTGAGAAAATTACAAAAAACAAAAAACTTCCGGTGTTCAATAAAAAACTTGCTCTACCCCTCCTGGTCTATATCGAGCTTAAGTTTATTTCGTAACTCTTATAGTTGAGAAACGCAGGGGGGGTGTACATACATAAGTACACATAAACCAATGGATTTTTATTCAATTTTTGGCCTCTGGAGATCACAATATCCGGTTTTATGTTCTAAATCTGGTTTCAAACTATTAAGGGTATCGATTTCTTCCACCTAGTAGTCACAAAGTGAAATTAACCTTTTTCAACTTGGAGATAGAAGCTCTCAAAAGGACCCTTGCAGACGATCGCAATACTTCACAATATATCCTATATCATTACATGATATAGAGAATATATATGTGAAAATAAAAAAGTATTGATTTATTATTTATTTTCATAAATCACAAAATAAATTAATAAAAAAATAAATAAATATAATTATTGAAAAATGTATTATAAATCAATTACACATATAGTGGCCCTGACGGGTCCACCTCGTGACTTTGTGATTGTGAAAAAGCTTGTGTATTCTAGGGTTAACCGGGTGTAGAGAAACTCGATTTGTGAGTTAGTAATATTTTCCCATTTGTTGTATTTAATTTTTTTAAAATCAAATTAAATTTATTCATTCCAAAAAATGGTTTACTCCTACCAATATATGAAATTTTTATAGGGTTTCACATCGGAATTTATTCTTTTTCATTATCTTCCCAAACATTACAGCAATTTGACAATTATTTTGAATCTAAGTTGAAAGTTAACCTTTAAATAAGTTTAACCGAAGGTAGACAAACCTGTCCTTCAAATCACAAAACAACCAACAATTTTTACAAAGGTTGAGGAGATTTATGGCTGAGTTAAATCCAATCATATCAATATACTCACTCATCAGGACATAATCAGAGAGTATAGCTATAAAATCTTTTTTTTCGACATCTGTGAAAAATCATTCCAAATAAGAATTAAGAAAATTCGAAATTTAACACCGAATAATTTGTTTGTATAATATACTAGCTTCAAAAACAATTAAATAAGAAGAAAGCTCGTATTAAAGAGAGAAAAAAATAAATTAAAATTATTAAAAAAATGTTTAAATAATACGATAGTTTTAATTTAAAGTAAAATAGATTTAGTAAGAAAAAACAAAAGTAGAATAATTGATTAATGAAAAATGAAAAATAGTAATAAAAAGAGAATTAATAATTGTTTTTTTATTCAAATTACTCATGCATTTTATTAGAAGTTTTACCACTTTTTTAAATTAAATAATAATCAAATTTAAAAATAACGGTTCGCTCTATGAAGCAACTACTAATTTAAGTTAGTCAGTAGCAAGATGTAGAAATTTGTAGATTAACCTTTATCCATCAAAAATTTTTGAATTTAAATATTTAAAAAAAATAATTAATATGATATAACTATGTTTAATTTATTAAAACCTTCCAATAGTGTGTGTGTGTGTGTGTGTGTTTTAATTTCTTACAAATCTAAAGAATGAGACCCTCCTACAATAAAATTTCTTGCTACGGACTTAAAATGAAGAAAAATTGAATTTCAGATTCATATATGTTATCGATTTTCATAGAGCGTATAATTTGAATATATCTGTGCCTTGGTTCTAAAAGGGCCCATGTCCAAAATAGCAACTATTCAAGAGAGCCAATTGAAGTTTCGGATTTGTACGAAAATGTACGTGACATAGGCTAATAAAAGTTTAGTATTTCCTTTGTATTAAACTATGGACACGGGCCATTTTTACAGTAAACAGATGATAAAATTTTCAGTCTAATATGCCTTTAACTCAAAAACACAAATTTTGGACATTGGCCCTTTTAGAACCAAGCCACAGATATACATATATAAGTACTATAAATCGTTTATTAATTTTACAATTTACAAAATTATCAATAGTCAAAACATAATATAGAAAATCATTTACTAAATTTTTACTTGTATTTTTATACTTTTTCATACTAACTAGATCAAATATTTAAAATAAAAATGTTTCAAATTTAACATATTTTACATAATCTATTCTTATAAATATAATAGCATTAGTTATATCAATTTTTTAGATGAAAAGAAACAATCAATAATAAGTATTTTATAATTTTAGATTAAATTTTATAATGTAGTGACAGTTTTTTTTTTTTTTTTTTTTTTAATCATTTGAGAGTGTACAATGAGTTTGTAAAGTTTCTCTAAATAAATATTGGCGTTGTTTGTTCAAATATTTATATGTATAACTGAATAGCAAAGCTAAATGAACTGACAAAATGTTTAGAAAAAATATAATCAAGGTGATTGTATATAACTATATATATGATATGTATGGATTAATTTGAGAGAGTGTAAATAATTTAAATGTATTTGTTTCTTTATAGAGTCTGAAGAAGCTGTAATAAAACATTTAATATAACACTTATTATTGTTACTTTTTTCTGAAAAATTGAGATACGATCTAATATTTATTATGGAGCCGAATAACAAAAGTAATTATTTATTAATTGAGAATTCGAAATACCTACTACGATTCAATGGATCAAACTATTTTTACAACATTATATATTTAATTCGCTTAATTTTTATTGAAATTTATGACAGGACATTTTTTTATTGTTAAAGTTGACCAGTCACTATTAATAATTTCTCTAATATTTTTCTTAAGATTTATCTGAATTTTTGAAAAAAACTTATTATTTTTGTAATTATCTATTTATTTATTTTCCGATCAAGTTTTAATTTGTAAAACCTCTGATATGATTTTATTTTATTACCTTCGGCGGTATTCTTACTAGCCTAGGGGAAGCCCCCTGGAACCTCTCTCCGGCCTCCGAACCCTCTCCCCTTCTCTATCTCCGAGCACCCACACCCCACCAACCCTATCCCTAAACATGGAAGATACGAAGCCTTTTGTGTTTAATAAATTTTTATAATTTTTCTCATTAATATATCAAAGAATAATTGAAATATCAATGAGAGTTATTTTGACCGCGCTTATTTGAAAAAGATATTTATCGCAAGACTACTGCAGATTACGCTATTGGGGTCTGCGGAGTCTTAAGTCTGGACCAAGAGAGAAAAAGATGTGATCTATTTAGCTATAATCCAGCATCATTATTGCATTTAGCCCGCATGACACTCGGATGGATCACCAAATGCATTTGAAATCCAAGATGTTATATATATATCAATCTCCCACTCGGTCTATTAGCATGTATGTTAGATGTTTGCCATTATTTAATCAAATGTTTTCAACATTTGATTCAATCGCGAATCAAATGTAGGGAATCTTTGTCAAATATTGAGTGAAAATAATATCTGAACTTACATATTTCTAACTTGAAACAATGATCCCAAATAAATTTTTATAATTTTTCTCATTAATCTATCAAAGAATAATTGATATATCAATGAGAGTTGTTTTGACCGCGCTTATTTGAAAAAGATATTTATTTCATTGATATATCAATCATTCTTTGACATATCAATGAGAAAAATTATAAAAATTTATTTAAGATCATTATTTCAAGTTAGAAATATATAAGTTCAGATATTATTTTCACTCAATATTTGACAAAAATTCCCTACATTTGATTCGCGATTGAATCAAATGTAGAAAACATTCGATTTTGTGTTTAAGACTTCAAAATCAGAAATCCCCCATTTTAAGGTCTAGGGGTCAAATTTTGAAAAAAATTAAAAAACTCTCCCGAGATATTTCAAAAATAGACCTAAATACCAAAATTGAATGCTAATCCCTAAAAAAATTCCGAGGAGATTGAATACTTTAAAAATGTCAAAAATCTACCCCAAAATGACTATTAATTATTGATATTTCTAGGATAAAACCATATAGATATATTTTTCTGGTTTAAGAGATCTTAAAAACTCTGAAAACAAATTTTGAGGCCCTTTTCCCCCTAAGGTTCAAATTTCAAAAAACCCTTCTTAGCGATTATCCATATCATTATAAGAATACGCTGTCAAAATTTCATCCCTTTAAATCTGTGAACCCCAGTAAACCTACCCTGACTATACAATAAATAATTCAAGTTCAAGTACTGCCTATCGTCTATTGTCAAATGATTCAAGCTTGACCTACGGACGGGACATTCTATTTTATTAATATAAATTATTTATTTATTTATTAATACACTTTAGACACTAATCATGATTGAAGATTCGTTAAATCGTAGTTTTTAAATATTTCGCTTTACTTATTATTAGGGATATAAATATAAAAAATGTAGCTCAAAGCGAAAAACACGTACCTTTCCGAATCGGGGTTCTCCTCGCAGAGAGGCCCTCGCTCTCTATCCGCCGACTCATAGAGACTCTCTTCTTCAGCTAGGTGATGGTGCGAATGGTGACGACTTCCAGGGGGTGGTTGCCGATAACGGCCATAAACGAATCTTGGGGGCGGCTCGTCTCCACTGCCCCCGCTACCCCCACTTCGGCATCGCCTTTACAAAATAAAAAAACAATTATAGAGTTTTAATAATCTACCCAAAAAATTTGAATTCAGAGATTTATAAGTAAGAATTGGTTCTATAGTAATTGTCAACGGCTTAAAACTATCAGGCGCATTTATAGCTCTTTTTGAATATATATTTTAATTTTAGAGCTAAAGTTTTATATTTATTATATATGGTGGGGCAGAGCAGCTTGCTTATTTAGAAATTCAATTAAGAAAAAAGTAACACAGATATATATTTAATTCTTTGAACAGCATCAAGTACAAAATATAAATTTTATGTTTACACAGTTTTTAAGATGATATCAGGCACATGGCGTCCATTATTCTCAATACACTGTCATCTCCTTGATTGGCGTTATGCACTGGCCAAATCTTAATACTATAATGTACAAAGACGTTTTTCAAACTATTGTCTAATTCTAATTAAAAGCCCCTATCTAGTGGACACGGTTGAATACGTCTTTTAAAATTCTATTAATCATGTATTTTTATCATTTTTATGTGTCCACAAACCCCTTCCTTCTAATTTATAATTTCTAAAAAAATACCATTGAAAAAAAAAGATTGTTAAAACTTTGGTAAGTATTTAATTATTTCTTTTTTTTTATATTTAGGTACTAAATAAACACTTAGGGCAGATGTAGTGATCGAAATTTCCTGACTTTAAATTTTAAAAGTGTAGTTTTCATCAAAAAATTTCATAACATAAATATGCTTATGCCGTCTAAAAAATAGTTGATCTTTCAATTCAATTCATATACCCATGTGGCAAGTCTGAGACTAAGCCGATACCTACATATTGAAACAATTACTATATAATAAAATAATAGCAAACGTATCGAAAGCTCATGCATAATATCAGTATTATTTATTAATATACTAAATTCATTAAAAGTATTGATTAAATATATATATATATATGGTAAGTAAATTTATTGGCTATCATTATTATCATTCAGTTTCATAATCAGTATTAAATATAACAAATTAGAGGAAAAAAGAAACAATTAAACTCAATGTTAATTCTACTCTAAACAAATATACGAGTAAATGTATTCAAATTATTATACCAAGGCAAAGTGTTTGAAAATAATTTGATCAAGAGCCTGATGAAGCTGGAATAAATCAGCGAAACGTTCCAAATGGTCGTAATAGAAAACACTTAGTTTAATTGTTTCCTTTTTTCTCTGATTTGATGCTACTGACCATTTTGGAAGATGATTTTAGAATCCAAATAACATATCCCATACTGTAGTGTGATCAGCACACACCCCGAAAGTCAAATTCTTACTCGCCAAATTGGGTCGTTTTTAGGGGTAATCGACCCTTGAAGATGTCGAAAATACCGTAAAATCACCTCATTTCAAAATGCTTAAATTTATAGCCTTCTGGGGGTCCACAGAATATGTATACAAAATTTGGTTGAGTTTGGTCGAAAGGGATAGAATTTTCATTTTTGACCCTCCTCCCCATTTTGGGTGTTATTTTCAATTTTTGTAAGCTAAACCACTTTTTGGATTCTCTATATACTGTGCTATACCTCATAGGTGGTGCGGAAATTTGTGCATATTATGTAAAGTACAACAACTCCAACTTTTGGAATCGCGATATCATATCTCTCGAATGGCAATTCGAAAAAGAAGTATAAAAACAATTTTCGTAAAGAATTTCATGATCTACAAGTTTAGTCTGACCTATTTTTACGATAACACTAACCGTTTAGGAGAAAAATGCGAAAGACCGATATTTTTGACCTTTGATTTTGGATAATTTTTTTTTGCAGAGGTCGAGAGGATGGGGATTTTTGATATTTCATTTGTAATAATGTACACTACGGTGCAAAAAAATTGAGCCAACAATAAAAACTTGATTAAATAGGAAATTATTTTAAAATTTTTTTACAAATAATCATATGATTTGTTCCATTATTCTTAAACTAACATATTCAATAAATATTGTTGATAATTTTTGAATTTTATAGAAAAAAATAAGTAAAATTAAATTAAAAGATACAATTACAAATTATCATACTTTTTCAATATCACTTTACATTTAAATAAAGTTTTAATAAAAGATCAAATTCCATCTGAAATATCAATAAAATGAATCATTTTGAATTAAACATCATTGATAGAAAGATATAAAATATACAAAATGGATATTTTTGAAGTTCAAACAGTCCAAATTGTGTGCCTAATTAATCAAGGGCTGCTAAGTTAACGACAAGTGGCAAGTCCAAAAAACAATAATTTCAATAATGTGTGGTTAGTTGTAAAAAAAAATTAAAAATTATTTCTATTTAATAAAGTTTTTATTGCTGGCTTTTTTTGCACTTCAGTGTATTTAATACCTGTACCAATTTTTAGCTCTATGCGAATCATTGTAAGCTTAGTATTTTTTGTCTATTTTGACTGGACTAATGTTATTTGGATTCTAAAATCATCTTCCAAAATGGTCAGTAGCTCTCGGTCTATTATATTTATTATTGGTTACAAATAAATAAAAGAGAGGAAGATTACAAAAGACATCTCGCCTTACAAGGATGTCATTTGTGTTATTCTCTTTCTTTATATGACAACAAAAGTTACAGCTAGAAATGTATAGACATATCTATGAGATAGACGGTCTTGGACGTCATCTCGGCCTAGGGGAGCATGCCCAATGAGACCTAATTTTAGGAAAAGGAATCCCACAGGGTACATCGACATGCAACATCAAGATTTATGAAATGATTATTAACAAAATTGAAAAAAATAAAAATAATAAATTAATTGGAAACAAATAGAAATAAAAAATGAAAAAAAAAAATTGATTAGTGATTAGCGTTTAAAAAAATGATTTAGTTTTGATTGAGAAAGTGAAGAGAGAGTAGAGAGAGAGAGAGAGCAGGTTGAGGGTTTACCTCGAGAGGGGCTGTTGGGGTCGGGATCACAAGTAGAATTTGCGTTTCCTGCAATAGAGAAACGTCCTTAGTCGCCCCTCCCCTCAGATTCTTTTTAGAAGATGGTTTAAGTTGCAGTTTTAGAGTTAGAATAATAAATAATTATAAGGAAAGAAAATAGATTGAAAAAATAAATAAATAAATGAACAAAATCATAACAAAAATACAAATCAAACAAAGAAATAACATTGTTTAATAGCCCGAGAAAAAGGAAATGGTGAGATAAAAGTAACAGGGAAAATAAAGATTCCTTCCTCTTATTAAAGATGATGATTTATTAGTCATTTCTAAATTAACAATGATGAAGGGACCTACTTAAAAAACCGCCACCTTAAGTTGTAGAACAAGCTATAGTTAAGGCCGGTTCACACGGTTCACAGATCGAACAATAATAAAAAATGTCTCGTGTGAACTAGCCTTTATTGTCACGTAAGAGTGCGCGTGAAATTACCACCAATTTACTGCTGCAGCCGGGAACATTTTCCAAGCATGGTAACTGCAGATACGCCAACTAGTGGAGAAAGCTTGAACTAGCACAATTGGGTCATCTGACAGCTGATTGATCAGTGTTTAAATTATATATAAACAAAAACCAAACCTATTTATTAAATAATATTTATAATTGAGTGGGATTTGAGTAGTAACATTATTGTTATTACTTGTTGACACATTTTCTACAGTCAATTTTTTTTATCCATTCCAAAAGCATTTTTAATTCTAACAAAATTTTCATTTTGTTTTGGAAAATAATGAAACCAAACATCTTGATTTCTACGAGAGTTTCTAATGGATCCATAAACACAGCAAAACACTTTGTTTTTATTTATTTTTGGATGAAATCGCGCTCCCGAAGTATCCATCGAAATTTGAATTATTATTTTTAATAGAAAAAAATAAAAAAATAAAAAAAATATGATATCTAATAGGCTTTCTTAAATAATCGAATAAAAGTTTAATTCATTCTTCGATTATGCATATGACATTTGCGACAGAGACCCAATTGCCTTAATTTCAATTTCTACCACACGGTGGCAGCCCCGGACTCACCATTTACCAATCATTATTATCCCTCACTCCTTAAGATCACTAAGAGAAATTAATATGAGAAGATTCTAAGTGGGAAAAAGAGTACTTGTAGAAATGGCTGCCCGGATAATTTTTTTATTAACGGGCAAAACTTATTATGTTTCAATAAACATAGATTATTTAAATTTAAAAAGTCGCTAAATTAAAATATTTAAACAAATCAAATGTCTAATAAATTTTCTCAGTGAAAAATTGTTGAAAAACCAGATGTAGAAACAAAAACACTAAATTAGCAACACGGGGTCAGTAACAGGGAGGAAACCTAATTCCAACAGGCTGTACTGGACCATGGTTTCTCAATGCAAGAGAGATCAAAGATTTTCTTACGCATGATAAACAAAACAAAAGCTTTTTTTTCTCAGCAGATTCTTAATTCAATTGATGGTTAAATTAAATCCAAATATTCGAAATTTCATATCATCTTTCAGTGGGATTCAACCCAATCACTGTATCTGCCCCGTCTTCAAAATTATTTCGAATAAAAATCTCGAGAGACATCTCACAATGTATCATTTTATGTCTCTTGGGTTCTGTATTCGAATAATTTTTGATACGGAACAGATACGGTGATTGGGTGGAGGTCCACTGAAGAAGGATGACTGTAAAGTTTCCGAAATATTTGGATTTAATTTAGCCATCAATTGAATTAAAAGTCTGCTGAGAAAAAAGCTTTTGTTTTAAATAGCATCTTTAAGAGTTCCCGGCACCACCGGTCTTAAAAAAAAGGGCTTTCTTGTCAAGTAGTGATATAAAGTTCGCAATGAACTTTTAAGACAAGGTATGGGCCATTGTGAATAAGGAAGAAAATTCAAAATAAATAAATTGCCTCTGACACGATAATATCCTCCTGCCACTATCTAGTGGAGGGATTAGATGTTACAATGGAAATTTAGATCATTATTTTCTCTGAAGAACTTGAAAAGCATCTCTTGAATTCAGAAATTAATTATGAAATGAAATTTTAAAAATGTTTGCCTAAAGAGTCTACCAAGTTCGCGCAGGCAAGACAGAGTAAAATGACGGAGCGTTTGGTAGGCATTTTAGAAATATAGGGTGGGGCAGAACACTTTTCTTATTTAGAAATTCAATTAAGAAAAAATTAACGCAGATATATATTTAATTCTCTGAACAATATCAAGTACAACGTTTTCATTTTTATGTTTACTCAGTTTTCCATTAATCTCTATGGACACCATCTACCTGATAAAATTTTCATCCTTAAATATGCGTAAACATAAAATTTAAACGTTGTACTTGATGCTGTTCAAAGAATTAAATATATATCTGCGTTACTTTTTTCTTAATTGAATTTCTAAATAAGCAATGTGCTCTGCCCCACCCTATAAGAACAGTGGGAAATTAAAAACTTAGCACAATGTCAGAACGAGTACTCGTTCACTTATATGATTTCGGACAGAAACTTCTATAATTTCTCCTAATCAGTTTCAGAACTTTCATCTAAAACCCATAGGGGAGAACTATTGTGGATTTTCGAAATCGAAATTGATACATTAGAATGAGGAATATTATGGGAAATTAAATTAAAACTAATTTTAAAGGATTCAAAACTGTCTTAGAGAAACCACGGGAATTTTTGAAATTTCAATAAAGATATCTCGGAAAGATATTACATACGACATATTTCTATTTTGTAAATTCTTTATTTTACAGATAAACTGAACACAAATATTTTAGAGCAAAGACCATCAAAATAGCAATATTGTAATTTTTTTCGAACTTACTTAATTTCATTCTCTTTCCCCAGAAAAACTACCCTGGTATGAAAGTACTAGAGAAGGGTTATGGGGTTAAAGTTGAAGGAATATGAAGGGATAATATGTGATTATAATTTTCACAAAGACTGACACAGGATAGATGCTTTACGAAACATGTAGAGAAATATTGATTCAAACATTTACCATTGAGAACATATAACATAACAACACTATAAACAATGTGAAGTTTGAAAGTAGCTGTTTGTGCATTACATTTTATTAAACATTCAAGAGGCAAGAACAGCTTGTGGGCTGAGAAAGCAACATTAAATTTTATCCACCAGATAAGTAATTCTACTCTCTAAATTTAATAAAAGCGTATTTTCAATTTTAGATTAAGGAAATAAATAGGTATTAGAAGATTACTTTTTCAAATACTAACTATATGTTACTATGAAAACTGAAAATTAATACCTAGCTAGAGTCTTAACAAAGCCATATCTAGAGTACTGGATTGACATATCACTAAGAAATTTGAGAGAAACCCGCATTTGACTGAAAGAATTGTTATATACACTACGGTGCAAAAAATCGAAATAAGAACTTTACTTGATTAATTAGGCACACTATTTGAACTGGTTGAATTTCAGAAATATCCATTTTGTATATTTAATCTTTCTATCAATGATGCTTAATTCGAAATTATTCATTTTATTGATATTTCAAATGGAATTTGATCTTTTATTAAAACTTGATTTAAATGTAAATTGATATTGAGAAAGTATGATAATTTGTAATTGTATCTTTTAATTTAATTTTACTTATTTTTACTATGAAATTCAAAAATTATCACCCATATTTATTGAATATGTTAGTTTAAGAGTTAATAGAACAAATTATATGGTTATTTGTAGCAATTTTAAAAATAATTTCTTATTTAATAAAGTTTTTATTGGTGGCTCGATTTTTTTGCACCGTAGTGTATTTTCAATTATTTCCACTGTTTAAAGCTACTAAAATAGATCATTTAAGAGTTTTTACTTTCACATTTCTATTTTTATGTTTAGACTTGCGCATAATTGGAAGGAGTTGTTTTTCCTTCATCATGTCTTTTTAAAGTTTGAGTTAGAATGTGATAAGTTTTTCATTTTCTTTATGAACAAAAAGATGCAAATTTAATACGAAATTAAAAACATGCTTGTCTTTATAATTACTATATTATGTGATCGTATCAGGGAAAAAGAACTCTTATCTTCAATTGAAAAGTTTTTGTTTTGCCGAGAGTAGCAGAGTTGTTGATTCACAAAGAGAAACAAAGAGGTTGTCCTCTGCTTGATGCAAATAAACATACACATATATATATCGAGATGATATATCTGTATATATATTATTTATTTGTTTGAGACTATAGTTTCGAAGACTTGGTCTTCATCATCAGTCTTCTTCACATTATAGATGTTTTCATGGAGTCAATATCATATGATATTGACTCCATGAAAAACATTTATAATTGAAGAAAGACTGATGATGAAGACCAAGTCTTCGAAACTATAGTCTCAAACAAATAAATAATATATATACAGATATATCATCTTGATATATATATATATGTGTATATGTTTATTTGCATCAAGCAGAGGACAACCTCTTTGTTTCTCTTTGTGAACTCTTATCTTCACCCGGTCAAAATCGAGCTAATGGAATCTCCTGTTTCTCGAGATATAACTTAACAAAACGTTTTTTGCTCGGCCCAAAAATTCCAAAAACTTAATCAGTTATGAATTTTTGAATATTTAGAACTAAAAAATATAGTTTTGAGTTAAGGCCGTTTAAATTTTAACAATTTTTAAACAGAAAAAAATAGGGCATTGGTTCCATTTTTACCCTCGCTATTATTCTATTCCAATTGAAAATTTGCTGCTGAATTCAAATATCTAACTAAAAATTATAACCACATTTAACCAGGGATACGGAGTCGGTAAAAAAACACTCGACTCTGACTCCGACTCCCGACTCCGGGAAAATTAAATAGCAAAAAAGTCATTAAAATATTTAAGTTTTTATTATTAAGTATAACTCTTAAAAACAATATGTAGATAAATATTATATTATTCATACTCACAACAAGTAAAATAATCTGAATTTGAGAATCGAAATAAAAATAAAACGTTCGTTAAAATTAAATAATTCCTTAGTCTTCTCTGAATGCATGTACAATTATATTTCTCATCTTCAATATATTATATAATTATATTGAATACCAAATTTCAACTTTTGTCATTCAGTATTATGTACTCCTGAACATGGGTCAATGGCCCTAAAATGAGTTTTATAAAAAGTTTATTTATTTATTTATTTTTTGAGAAAAACCACATAAACTCCCCTTAATTGTAAAGAAGTATTTATTTAATATGTACTGAAATGTACTGATATATCATGAAGAACTTCATAGAAATAAGCTATCCTTTTTTCTGCAAAGCAAATAGCAGGTAAATTTGGATAGCTTTTATTCATATGCCTGAGACTCCAGTTCTTTTGCTTGATATTCTTCCTAGCAAGAACAAGTATTTTGCCAATTTTGAATATTAAACTTGAAAAAAAATTTTATTGAAAACAAAAAAAGAGAAATGCAGGAGTCGGAGTTTCCCGACTCCGACTCCACGATTCAACTCCGAGCCCTGCATTTAATACACATTTTTGCCTTTCTTGAAAAAACTGGTAGGTGAAGATAAGGGCCCTTTTCTATGACTCCATCACATATTTCTTTTCTAGATATTAGTTGCTTTGTTTTTATTTTTTTCTCCCTTTTGAAAATACCATTGATCTCATTGTAAAGAAATTTCAGTTGATATTAGTTTTAAACAGAAAGCTTTTAATGAAAATTAGTACTTACTATCTAACAAACATAATGAATTCTTATATTGATTATTGAATATAATTCCTACGCCCGAAAGGGCTTTGTTAAAACTAGTTCTTACAATGCGAAATTCACGGTTACATATTACATTTAATAAAATTATTGAGGACTTAAACCAGGTTGGGAAATAAACAATTAAAATAAACCAACAAAATTTTAAGTATGATAAGATTTTAAATCCAAAATAAAAAAATAAATAAATTATAATTGGTTAAAACGAAACCGAAGAAAAACATTAAAATGTGAGATGGGGATATTAGATTTTTTGTATTGGAATTTAAGGTCAGAGAACGTACCCTGGATGATCCGATGCTGATTCAAGGCGATAATGTCGGTCTGCTTCTGTTTCTGACATTCGAATATCTTCCGAGCCACTCGGACTCATATGTCGAGAATGGTGTTCTAATTGTCGGATTAAATCCTCCAAATTGCGGATTCTAGACATAACAGAAATCAAATTACAAATTATTGATGAATTATCTAAAAATGGAACAATAAATTTTCGAAAATGATCATAGTCAGAATTTGCCATTTTTTAATTTACCATACAGTGTATGTTCAAGTATTGTAATCGTGCATGAAAAAATTGTTTTTTGCTTCGTTTTTTCGAAATATCTAAAAAATGGTTTAAGCTGATTTAATTAAAAAAATTGAGGAAAATCATGAAGTTTTGGTCTACAAAAAAGCTCAAATGAGTGAACATCGAAAAAATTATATTTTACGAGATATTAGTGATTCTGTCAAAATATCTGTTTACGTTACCAAATTTCGTGTAGACTCTAGCTCAAAAGCTAGTGTGAATATCAAAACGAAATTTCACATCTAGTTTTGGTGCATTAAGATTAAGAGCTGATTATATTTTGGTGGGACTCGAAGGGGGGAGGGTTTAAAAAATTAAAATTATAAGATTTTTAAACTAAAAAAACCAAGAAAAATGAATGAACCAAATAAAGAAGCAGAGATTAGATGCAAGTTCTGATATGAGAATTAAATTATCGAGTATTAACCTAGACGTTGAAAAAATTATACCGGATAAAAAGAAACGTAATATAATTATGGTGGGGCAGAGCACCTTGCTTATTTAGAAATTAAATTAAGAAAAAAGTAAGGCAGATATATAATTAATTCTTTGAAAAGCATCAAGTACAACATTTAAATTTTATGTCTACACAGTTTTAAAGATGATATCAGGCAGATAGCATCCATTATTATGCGGGGCGTTCTGCACTGGCCAGTACGTGCTCCTGATTTAGCCCCCGTTGTATACAACGATCACCTGAAGAACAACATTCGTCAAGCTGACATATCCGTCGATATGCTGGAAAGAATTGAACGAAATTTCGCAGTTCGATTTACGCAGAGTATTGAGAATAATGGACCCCATCTGCCTGATATCATATTTATAACTGTGTAAACATAAAATTTAAACCATGTACTTGATGCTGTTTAAAGAATTAAATATATCTGTGTTACTTTTTTCTTAATTGAATTTCTATATAAGCAATGTGCTCTGCCCCACCCTAAACAACATAGATAGCGTTTATTATTTAATATTATATTAGGTTGGAGTTGGTGGTATTTCAATCCAAAAATCCCAATTCTATATGGCCTTCCAAAAATTAATACCTCCTTCAGACCTATAGTTTCCTAAGTCAATGCCCCTGGCTATCAAATTTGTAAATATTTGAATACATTGTGATATGAATCCTTCCACGCTAATCATTCAGTTAAAAATTCAATTGAATTAGTCAACTCTCTTAATAAAATTAAAGCAAATAATTGATATAAATTAATATCTTTCGACGTTAAAATCCTTTTTCCATCTATCCCCATCATAGAGGTAAAAAAATTATATTAAACTTAAACATACCAGATCCACAAAAAAGATCCGATATCTTGAAATTAATTGACCTTTGCTTACATCAACATGACTTTTTATTTAATAATACCATTTATAAGCAAAATGATGGCCACCCAATGGGAAGCCCCTTCAGTCCCCTACTAGCCGAAATATACATGTCCCACTTTGAGGATATGATTTTAAATCGTGAAAATAAGTTTTTTGAATGTATCAAGTTTTAGAAACGCTATGTAGATGATATTTTAGTAGTTTGTTCGGAATCTAAGAGACAAATAAATTTATTCAATAATAACCTAAATTTAATCAACCCAAAAATTCAATTTACAACCGAAATAGGTAACAAGTCAATTTCTTTCTTAGATCTTAAGATCTCTATAATCAAAAACCAAAATGAAAATCAAATCTATCGAAAACCTAGTTTCACAGATACTATAATTCCCTACTCTTCTAACCACCCCCTTTATAATTCTTCCTCTTTTTCCTATATATTTTTTTTTAATATTTCTCCTTGTGAAACACCACCAACTCCAATCTAATATAATTTTAATAATGTTTTACTATAAACCAATACCGCGTTCCCTAAATTCTATTATTTAATATAAATTAATAAGGGTTCCAAAAATGTGTTCATGTTTACAACAGACTCGCATTAAAATAAAGGTAGGAAGAGATGTCTTAGTATAATAATTATATTGCTGAATGATTTGATGTTTGATCGCCTACCTGATGGGTCCGCATGAGGGTGGCACTTCGTCAGAATCGTCGGGGTCGCCGACGACGGCGGCGGCGGCAGCTGCAGCGACTGCAGCAAGACCTCGATGGCCACCTTCAACGAGGACAGTGTGCGTGGGGGCATCACAGACCCTCTCCTGAGAGCCATGGCCAAGACTACCAGCCACGCTGCCGCGGCCTCCTAAGCTACCGCCGCTGCCGTAGCCAGAACACTCCGCTAGAACATCCACACCGAACATAGTTTTCATTTTCATCATTATAGGGGCTTCCTTCGAAAAGTAAATCCGGACCCCTTTCAATGCCTGTCTAAGTCTTATTGTTCGTAAACTATGTTAATTGTAATGATATTGATAGACGAAGAAGTTGTACCAAAAAGATACAACCTCTGTAGTAGGAAATTTGTTCAAATTTTCATTACTTTAATAAAAATATTTTTCACCAAGAACCTGCACCATTTTTCCTT
The DNA here is from genome assembly GCA_024734495.1 of Forficula auricularia. Classification (NCBI taxonomy): domain Eukaryota; kingdom Metazoa; phylum Arthropoda; class Insecta; order Dermaptera; family Forficulidae; genus Forficula; species Forficula auricularia. The sequence continues at coordinate 92,157,421 of JALMQS010000099.1, forward strand.
AACAAAAAACTCTGTAGTAGTAGGGATGAGCATTGAAGGTCGATGTTTTCTACAACGGTGGAAAACAACCGATGTTTATGCTACATCGATATTTTTCGCCCAACATCGATGTTTTTAAATATTTGCAGTATTTTTTTTCATTAATTTTGATTAGATTTTGGTGGAAATCGAACCCAAAATTAAGGGGGGGGGGGGGTTAAAAATTAAAATTGTAAGATTTTCAAACTAAAAATAATAAAAAAAAAAAGTGAAAATATAATATAAAATGAACCATAATAAAAAAGAGTTAAAAAATTTCTGGGGCAAAGATTGGGGGGAGGGTTAAAAATTAAAATTGTAAGATTTTCAAACTAAAAAAAAAAAAAAAATAAAAAAATAAAAATAGGAATACAATATAAAATGATCCTATAATAAAAAAGAGTTAACATTTTTTTCTCGGGCAAAGATTGGGGGGGGGGGGGGTCAAAAGATGAAAATCTAGGCCCTTGGACCAAACTCAACCAAATTTTGTATACATAAACAGAAAACTAAAAATGCGATAAAATATCTCTTCCACAATTTTCAAAATAATTTTTTGGCAGAATGAAATTAATTTTCAGGCGTGTTAATTATTTTTTTAATTAATTCTAGTCGTCACACGCCATTGCGCTAGCGTCGATTCGTCTACTGCATCTACCATACATTCTAGTATTTCTAATTCAATAAGTCTTTATTTAATTTATTATAATATTCAAATTAGTTTGATTCTATAATCATCTACTTATGATATTCTTGGATTTAATATAATAATCAAAGATCAGAAGTTTTTTTGGGGGGCAAGTTATAGGAATTTCTCTCTATAACATAGTCATTCAATCAGTCCGTAGGATAAGTAAGAAAAAAACAAAATTTTGACAAAACTCGATTTTATTATTCAACATAGTTACCTTCGAGGACGAGTATAGCGATTTTCCAACTTTTCGATACCACTTTTATAGTACGATTTCTCTTTCTCGTCAAAATAGGCCTCAGTTTCAGCGATTACTTCATCATTGGACTTCTTTTGGATTCTGGTGTGTAATAGTGAATCCATGTCTCATCCATTGTCACATATCGACGATAGAATTCCATTTTATTGCGGTTTAACAGCGCCAAACACTCTTCTGAAGCATCGATTCGTAGTTGTTTTTGGTCGACTGTGAGCTCACGCGGCACCCACTTTGCACAGAGCTTTCGCATACCCAAATGTTCGTGTAAAATGGTAAAAAAACTACCATCTGATATCTTTACAATGTCAGCTAGCTCGTGCGCCTTCAATTTGCGATCGTTCATAACCAATTTGTGGATTTTTTTTGTTTTCTGGAATAACAGCCTCTTTTGGGCGTTCACTGCGCTCTGCATCATTTTTGCTGGTACGACCACGTTTAAATTCAGCAATCCACTTCTCTACCACTTGTCTCGATGGAGCAGAGTTCGGATAATGTTTATCAGGGCATTGTTTGGCTTCCACTGTATTTTTTTCATCAAAAAGCAATGCTTTATTAAAACTCGAAATTCACTTTTTTTCAATAACAAAAGTTGCTTCAAAAAAAAATGCTATAACTCACGAATCAATAGTCAGATTTCTGTCAAATTTATACACGTATCGTTTGAAGGTTAGTACTAAATAAAAATCATATGGAAAAATTCTAGTAACGCCATCTAAGTGTCATCCTACGGATTTATTGAATGACCTAATATGCATAAGATGAATCTTGATTATATATTTATTGATATCGAAATCATATTTAAAATTTGAATTTTTGCATTGTTTGAACAATCAATTTTTTGAATTGTGGAGACTCATTGTTTTGATTATTTGAATTTGAATTCAACAATTCGAGGCGTCCAAGTTGAATTATTTTATATCCTAAGCCGCCTCCATTAATACCGCCCTCACATGTCAATGCAATTTAGATTAATTTCCAATCGATTTTTCGATAGATAATCTTTGAAAAGTTTAGATTTTGAATTTTTTTAACTATTTAATAATGTGAAGTGAAATTTTATAAAATTAATCAAAGAGAAAGATGGAAATGCGATGGTGAGTTTCCAAGATATTAAGCCATGTTATACTATTAATGTGAGTGTGTGTGTGTGTAAGCTTAAACTTAATACATACTAGCTTTCCTTATTTCTCTATAATATATATCTTGTTCTCCCTTCATTTATGGTATAATATTAATTTCTTCTTTTCTATAGGCAAATGCAAATGGCAGTGGACAGATAGAATGCATTGGTTCATAATTTCTCTATTCCTTGCTGAGTGAAAGTGAAAGTGAAAGTGAATTCTCCCAGTCATCTCTGGGAATGTAAGTTTCCATTTTATTTTCTCTAGCTACACCTTTGAATAAATAATTAAAATTTCCAAAATAATTTGAAATCAATTTTATAAAATGTTCCCATACATGTTTATTCGATTATTATTTGTAATATTAATTTATTTAGCTCCCAATGTGATTCGATTACTCATCATCATCATCGAGTATACAGTCCTAAGACTGGTTTGATGCAACAATCCGTCTCCACTCGACTCTGTCCCCCGCCAGCTGTTTGACCTCTCTAAATGTCTGGCATCCCATATCCCCAATTATTTGGTTGAAATATTCTAATCTGGGTCTTCCCCTTCCCCTTTTCTTTCCCACCTCCCCCTCCAAGATATCCCTAAGCAGTCCCCCATGTCTCAGTGTGTGCCCCATCATCTGACCTCTTCTCTTCAGACTCTTCCACAAGGTTCTTTTTTCTCCGATTCTTCCAAGAACTTCTCTGATTTGTAATTTTATCCATCCATTTGATATTCATCATTCTTCTGTAGCACCACATTTCGAAAGCCTCTAATCTCTTTCTCTCCTGCTTTTCTAATTGTCCAGGTTTCACACCCTTACATGGCTATGCTCCATACATATGTCTTCAATAGCAACTTCCTGTTTTCTAAGCTGATTGAGGAGGAGCATAGTAGTTTTTGTTTTGAATTAAACCCCATTTTTGCTTGAGCAATTCTTGATTTAATTTCGTTTTCGCTCCTCCCATCCCATGTTATTTTACTTCCTAGGTAGCGGAATTCCTTAACTCCTTCTAGGTTTTCTTGGTTAATTTTGATGCATTCCTGTCTCGTTTGTTCTTTTTTTGTACATACTAGGACCTTGGTTTTATTCTTGTTTATTTTCATTTTGATTTCTTCTATTAGGATTTGGTTAATTCCATTCAGGGCGTCCTCTAATTCTTTTTTATTGCTTCCTAGAAGGGCAATGTCATCGGCCGATGACAATGGATTAGGCAGTAATGGTAAAATGTAGTTAGTAAGAAAGTTAAACCTTGCTCTAACGCTCTAGATCAGGGGTGTCCAACCTTTTAGCTTCCCTGGAAGGATATGAGCTGTTTTGGGCCACACTTAAAATACACTAACGATAATAATACCCGATGAGCAAAAAAACGTAGAATATGTACTTTATATATAAATACTTAAGAAATGAAGCCTTGTTACTTTATAAATTTTTAATTATAAAAGTAAGAGCAACATAAAATTATAGTGAGAAGTTTGACATTGTTTTTTGGACATTAATCCGTCGATATTTGTCTCAAAGGAATTTTCAGTGAATACTCAAAATGGTCATCAAATATTTTGGATCTAGCTTCATATTTGAAAATAGATGCTTGAATAAATAAAATTATTTAGGAATGAAAAAATTACGTGTTAAATTCAAAAATTCATTACTCATAAATTAATAGCAAATTAAAAATATTGTAATTTTAGTAATATCACTGAGATTTTTAGTCGCAATCTCATAAAGTTTGTAAGTTTGCGATTTTTTGTCGGGCCACACTGATCGCCATCTTGGGCCTTGGGCCTGTTGTAGATATTCACCCTATAAAAAACTCTCATGAAATATCATTTTGATAATTTAAAATTCTAAAAGAAGGGTCATTATATATAATTAGCTCAGATCAATATTTTAGTATCTAGAGTATTTTTAATTTCAATATTTAGGAATTTTTTCCTGATAAAACTAAACAATATTTTTTGAAATTATTAGTGGTTTTATATAAAGAGGACTCTCCAATATGTATCTGAAAATGTTTATCAACATCCAAGTCATCAACCAAATATAATATTTTTTTTATTCAAAAAATTATTCGGACAATTCAAAGGACATCAATTTTTATATTGAAAATTATTTAAATTCTCATAACTCGTAAACTATTGGTTTTGATGATTTCATCCATATAAGATTTGATATTAGAAATTTGATGAACTCTAATAAAGGACATCATACTAATTTGTGTACGTCAAAGGGTTAGGCAGTAATGGTTAAATTTACGTGGTAAGAAAGTTAAACACTGCTCTATCACTCTAAATATTCATCCTATAAACAAACTCTCATGAAGTATCATTTTGATAATTTAATTTACTAAAAGAATGGTCATTATATATAATTAGCTCAGATCAATATTTTAGTAACTAGAAAGGATTTTATATTTCAATATATTGGAATTATTTCAGTTAAAACTAAAGAACATTTTTTGAAATTATTATTGGTTTTATATAAAGAGGTACTCATCCCTATGAATCTGAAAATTTTTATCGAAATCCGAGTCAACGTCCAGATTCAATGTTTTTTGAATCAAACAATTTTTTGGACAATTCATAGGGCTTCTTCTTATTATATTGAAAAATAAATAAAATATATAATTAAAAATATAATAAAATTTAGAATATATAATATTATATAAATTGTATAATAATTTCCATTTTTTTATCCCTATAATTCATAAAATAAATAATTAAATTATTTTATTTTATTAATTATTTTTTTGAAGCTCTTTGAACTCATTGTCTTGTCTTAAAATTATTCTCTTTGACCAGGCGCTTGCCCCCCTCCATTCCTAATTATCATTACTCCTATACCCCCCACTCTTTTTTCTATCAATCTCAGCCGAGAGACGACCCCCCAGTTGCTCCTGACGCCATTACCTAGTGACATTAACTCGTGTTAAAATTCAAGAATAATGAACAATATTCCTATTTTATGTAAGTTTCAATTGATTTTTATAAATATTTATACTCACTACGTAATATGATATGAAATGAATTGAAATCCATGCTCGATAAATAAGATTTTAATTGATTCTCATGTTTTTCTTCATAGGGCAGGATTTTCCCATGCAAATTTCCTTAGATTTGCTCAATTAGCTAATAATCTGCAAACATTTCGACATTTCTTCCCATTGGTGAGTGTTAACATTGCTTTCTTATTATAAGAGAAATAATTTAGACCTTATAGTACCTATATTAAAACAAAAGGGCTTTCTTTATTACCAGTCTTAACTTGATTAAGTGTGTGAACTGGATTCTAGCTCATGTGCCCAGCATTGCAATCTCAACGACGTTTAGCCAATCTAAATCTCACTTTATGAACTTAAAATAATGAGAGGAAATCTACCTGATGTAAATAAACATTATACCTCTATAATGAATGTAAATAATCTATTTCTTAGAGACTTTAGTTTCGAATGCTTTAGCTTTCATTTTCAGTCGTTTTAATTTATGTTTATTAATAATTAACACTATTTATGATTAGATTTGATATTCATACAATATACATATTATATGCATATATTATAATTTATTCATACATAGAATCCTTTGTCTTAAATAGAGTGATATGTATAGAGGATGGACTAAAGATAGCCTTTTTCTAATAAAATTTTATTTTTATTTGATATAATTAAAGATATTGTTGGTGTCGAATATTGTAAAGAGGCCCAAATGGAGAAATAAAGTTGAATCGGTAATTCTAGTGTAATTGAATAACGTTCTGTAGATCTGCCCTCTCACTCTCTCTCAAATAAACGTGTGGATTTAGCTTTGTTTATTTTTTCAACAATAAGAATAAATAAACAATAAAATATTGTAAACAAACAAATTAATGATTTAATTATATTTCAATTTTATAAACGGGTCTCAACTTGTTTAGACACGGGCAAAATTATGTATAGTGATCCATTATAGGGCGATTTTCAAAACATATCTTAGAAGTTGAACAATTTGTAGCGTGGTCGATTCATGGGTAGGTGGTCATACATAGAACGAATTTCAACACTTATCTTGGAAGTTGAGTAATTTGTATCGTGGTAGATTCATGGATGGGAGATCATATATAGAGCGATTTTCAACACATATCTTAGAAGTTGAGCAATTTTTAGCGTGGTTGATTCATGGATGGGTGGTTAACCATAGGGCGATTTTAAACACATCTTAGAAGTTGAATAATTTGTAGCGTGGTCGATTCATGGATGAGTGGTGATACATAGGGTCATTTTCAAGACATATCTTGGAAGTTGAGCAATTTGTAGCATGGTTTACTCTTGGATGAGTATCGTATGGGATGTATACCACTCATATATCTCGTTAGTATCGGTTGATTACTGGATAGGTGTTCGTATTTATTACCAAATCTAATCAAAGTGAAGTGACATGAAATTAATTAATTTATTGGACAATTTATATATCAGTACTTAAGCAACATGAGACAAGTTAATTTTTTGGATAAGTTGCCAAAAATTATAGTTAAGCAATATCCATTATTTCTTTTAAAAATAAACATCTTCGTTTCAATTTAGATTGTTAGCTAGGGTAATTTTGGATGTAGGGTGCAAGAGGTTAAGTTTAATATTTAGTATTTGCGTGGTTAATTTATGGATGGGTGATCTTATAAAAGGGAATTCATCAAATTTTATAATAATATAATAATTATTTTTCTGCAATAAATTAATATTTTTAAAATAATTTCGTCTTCTTCACTTTTCACATTACATATAAATTACATCATTGAAAATATTTATTTTATCATATAGTGAAACATCTAGACAAGCTCTTTGATTAATTTTTTTTTTTTTATAGATGAAGTGGCTGGCTAATAGACTTCGAGCTTACTTTTTGGATCAAATCTGGCTTCAGCCAGAATAATTTTCATCTATGTCGAAAATACGAAAAATATATCAAAATAAATCCAGAGGAAGGCAACGGGACACCACACTTGTGAACAATTTCCCAGGAACCCTCTCTAGTAATCGCCAACGACAAAGTCATTTGGACGGATGAGGTCATCGGCTGCCTGCGAGATTAAGCGCCCTATTTTAACTCCGAGGTCAGTATTCTTACTCATTTATTTTATTTCTAAATTTTATAGAAAAATTGGCAAAATTATAGGAGAATTCAAAAATCTTCTGCTTTCATAATTTCATAGATATTGTCATAAAAATTTCATTATTTTTAATTATCCCTCAAACCTTCTTGAGTTACAAATTAGACCTCCCTTATTTCAGAGAATTCAATGCTCTTTATTCAAAATTTTTATAAAAAATGGTAGAGCTAGTAAAGTTCCCATTGATAAATTAAATTCCATTCATCCTCATATTTTAATTTTATCTCATTAATATTATATTATATTTATAATTTCTAACTCTATTTTTCTCTTCTTTTTCATGGATTCTTCAATTTGGTGACGTTTCGGTGCCGTCTTTTATCACATCCGACAAATTTATGGTCTTCTTGCTAACAGCGCACCAACTATGAGTATTAATTTGTTTAGCATGGCATTTAGTTAAATCTTTCAACGGGTTTTTTCATATTTAGATTATAGTAGGAAAAAAATTAGGATGTTCCCTTCTTTTTCAGCATACCCCTCTAGCTACAATCAGTAAATGTAATACTTAACTTATTTTCATATTTTATATTAAAGTTTTTCCTTTCAATTGTAATTTAATAAATTTTTAATTGAATAACTTTGCTATTAAATGTTTCATAAATGCAATTTTGGATCAAATTACTCAATCATAGCTTAAATTGAGTTTCATTTTATTTTAATTTTTTGCAATTCTTAATATCAAAAATAAATTAAAATCACTCTAATAATTTCATTTTTCAATAATTTTTTTTTTTCTTAAAATTGTTCACTTTTTAACGTAAAAGAAAATCAGATTAGAAATTTTCAGATCCCAATTTCATCATCATCTGTAGTGAGCAACAAGGACACCATTGAAGGATCTTCACAAAGTGATTAGAATAGTGAATTTTGTGTAGGGATTTTCAGGTTTCAACGCCTCAACCACCGATGGGATTCATCGCTATTTTAATATCAAATTTAATTCTTAGATTTAAAATATTGAAAATTAAATTCACAGTTATAGTAGATGCAGTAGTTTAGAGGGTGGGTGGGATGATATGCCATGCCAACGATGACGTCAGCTCTCTGTGTTGGGGACCTGCACTCTTCCCTTTGATTTCTTTCCTGGAGTCAGCAAATGCGGTGTCATCTATCTTAGGCCTCTTAGGGATATTTTGTGTGTGTTTCCCTCTCTTGTGCCCTCCAATTTAGTTTTAAGCCTATTTTAGTATTAAGATCCGCAAGAGAGCTAAAATTGAGGCCACCCATTTGCTGGACCCATGAAGGGGTCACAAGGGAAGTGACCGATTCGATCGGATTTCTAAAGATCGAGGTCCAGGTTCATCTTGCATGTGCTTGCATGTTTTGTGTATTACCGAAAAGTCGTCGCTTGACGCCTTGTTCAAATGGAACAATGGGGTGGGAATGGGAGCCTGGTGACTTTGTGTCTTTGAGGGCGGGTTTGAGGTGGCTCTATGGACTAGAACCGAGACCAGAAGGTTGTCCGTTGCTTCCTCAGGAGTAGCCTAAGGAAGAAGAGCGGCTGCCTTGTGGCTAGGGACACTGCGTTATACTTAAGCCCCCCCCCCATGAAATATGAACATGGTATTTATAATATGTATAGATGAGTCAAGTGGAAATGTTAGGTAGGATCTTTTTCTTTCAGATCGCCCTGGTCTCTCGTTCTATCCGTATTCCAAAAAATCAAGACCACTCTCACTGATACTTACGTCTTCAGGCTCTCTCGGAGTTCGATTATAAGAATTCGAATTTTACTTTGATATTTCAAATTATAAGAATTTGATTTGGATGAAATAAAATTTGAATTTTTTGCGAATTAAAGGGATCTATTTCATTTACTACATACGTCTTGATGACTAAATTAGTATGTAGTAAATATGCGAGGGGGGGGGGGTTCCTACTAATGTTTATGCCAAGTGTTCTAGGTGTATTCACTGAACAAAGATTTTTTTCAACATCTGGAGACGATGAAAAAGACACGATCGTCCTCTGCATCCATCGAAGGTGAATATTTATGATATTTCATAATTTATTTTTCTATTTTTTTCTTAAATAATTGAGTGTTTGCAAAAGTGATTCGCTACTTTCTAAAATATATTTTACAAAGGGTATTTTAATGACTAATTTTTCGATGATATCCCAAATAATATAATTTTTTTTTATTATTTATTCATGTTTGTGTTTCATTTCTTTTAGCTGAAGATGGAGGATTCTTTTGTGGGGGCGGAGACTTCTCGACCCATCAGTTCAAGCTGCTGACAAGTCAGGACTACGGTAGGCATTCTTACTTAATCAGATTTAAATTTATTCGAATAAAAATTATATTATACACTGTGGTGCAAAAAAAGTGGAACACTTATATTGATTCGATGATTCGGTGGCAAAAGAGAGCTTGTGGCTGATCTCTCTCTTTAACATCACACCTATTTCCCGGAGACGTCTTCTGATAGTCCAAACACTTAGGTTGACTTGTCGAGTTTGTAGAAAGCCCTGTTGAATTTTAGCTGCTGTACAATTCCGATCTCTCAATACCTCCAATAGTATCGGGTAATCGGTCATCTCTCTCATTTGAAGCTCTAATTCGACCAGATCCCGGTATCCTGGCATAAGAGCTTGTTTCTCTATATAGTTTTCCAGCTCTGTGGATACTTGCAACCGATGCTTTAAGTCGTTGAGCGACATATCGATACGATCTTCCATCATCTATTAGAGCTACAGCTTGAGCTACTTCCTCGGTCTTTAGAGCCATTATGCTTGGATCAAATTTCAAATGAAATGAAATTAAAATATAAGATATTCAAATCGAACTGATAAACATTAAAGTATTCAATTTAATTTGATATTAGATGATCATTTAATACAATTCAATAAAGGGATCAGATTTCAAACGTGAAAATTTATGCTAGTTTAAATAAATTTAATTTTAAAGGGTTTAAATTAAAGTAATACATTGTTTTCTCTCTATAAATGTTTAAAAATATTTGTACAAAATGTATTAAAAGTTTAAATAAAATATGTTTTTTCTGAAAATTATTTGAAAAAACTAAATTTTTCTAAGTGTTCCACATTTTTTTGAACCACAATGTATATTAATTTAATCTTAACATTGCCAATGGGTCCAAAATTAAGGTGGGGGGGGGGGGGGTTTGTAGATGATAAGAAATTATTTTATTAAATATAAGAGAAGGGCTAGATGTATGATAAATTCATGTGGATGGCCACGTCAGCTTATTTTTAGTCAGCATTTAAATATACTTACAGACGGGTTTAAAATTGTGTCTTCGAATTTAATGATTATGGACAGCCGTTTAAAGGTTCCATTTTTTTTTTTTTTTTATGAATTTTGGTACTGAATATTAAAAAGAGAAAATCTAATTTAGAAATACAGGTAGCCCCTCCAACGCTCTATAGGATAAATTGCTGAAATCCTCGTATCTGGGGTTCTCCATAAATTACTTCACACGAATTTCAAGATTTTTAGACCCCTCCCATCACTTCACCCCGTGTCACATTCTGTTACATTTTCATTAAGCCCCTCTAGTATTGAATGTATACTTGATTTACGTTTGTGCACCTGTATTTAGGCAACAATTTGTGCGCTGAAGAATGAAAGCTGCGTAAGAGTCCAGTCGTTTGTGACGTAATTTATGGACGGCCCGTAACACTGCAACCTGTACCACGGTTTCGCTCTAACACGAAAAAAAAATTGCGAAAACTTTTGTACAATACTGTACCTACTTCTACAAGACTAGATAACAATATTGCGTCTTACCCCCCCTCCCCCCACCGTGGGGATCCCTTTTTTGTACTGGCTCTGATTCTCATATTACACGCTTTCACACAACACGGAAATTTATAGGAGCCTATCTACCGTGTTATAGAAGGGTTATTTGTATATAATACAACCTCAACTTGGATTGGACTATTAGTAAGACGTAGTAAATTCATTTTTTGATAATCCAAGCCTATATCCATAAAATATTTCTATTGTATGAATAAATTCCTTTCTCTATTGATTTTATTTTTTCAATTTTGCTAATAGTGATTTAAACCGTTTCATATTCGTATTGACATTGATTAAATTAACCAAAGGACAAATATTACTAACTTTTAAAATTTGAATAATAGCAACATTACAAATGAGTTAACCTCCCTGTTGTTGTTGTTGTTGTTCAATTATTCTTATTATATTATAAATGGATAAACTTATAAACTTTTTTATGAACAAACTTTAAATTTACTTTTTAGAATGTTCATCTAACTTGTAATAATTAACTAGTCTATAAACTTATTTGAATAAGCTGATAGATAAGATCTTTATTTTACTATAGTATGGGAAAGTACTGTAGGATAAATTGATGTTTTGATAATTTTTTTCAAAATATCTCAGAAAAGGATTAAACTAAATTTGATTAAAAAAAAAAAATAGAAAATTACTAGATTAAGGATTACTAAAAGGATTAACAAGAAACAACGAAAAAGGATTGTTTAGAGATATTTATTATTATTATTATTATTGTTATTGTTTTCTCTCCTTTTGAAGGAGGTTTGTGTACTATACTGTACATCGGCTGTAAACAGCAGAGATGCTAGCTTCTATATTATTGTTGAGGGAAGGTTCAGGAACCTCCGGACTGTCTATTATTATTAGTTCCGTATGGACCCTTAGGATCACGAAAAGCCTCATCAAGGGAATTTTGGACCAAGATTCTTTCTTAACTTCTACTTCCACTTCACAAAAACGTATTTAATACATGGACGCTCAACATTACCCTTAATATTTTTTGATCCTAATTTATAATTACTAATATAAATAAATGTACCTTGAAAATACTAAGGTTTTTTAACGAATTTATTGTAGATATAGAACAAAAATCCGTTAGTTTTTTTTTATAGATACGGCTCACTAGCGTAATATTTAGAGTTCAAAAGTAAGATATGTCTGTTTTTATAGAGTTATTTTTAATTAAATTATTATTTATTTTGCTAAATTTTATGTATTATATATTTCTTTTATAGTAAAGTTAATTTTTTCATTAATATATCAAAGAATAATTAACACATTAACGAGAATTGTTTTTGATCGCGCTTTTTAAACAAGATATATATCGCGAGACTACTGCTGGTTGAAGCTATTGGAGTCTGCTGAGTCTTAAGTCTGGACCAAGAAAAAATGAAAAAGATGTGATCCATTTGGCTATAATCCAGCATCATTTCGCGATTGGCCCTCATGACACTTTTATATCAAACACTGATATGGATCACCATAAAATAAATTCGCATATTATTTTCACTTAATATTTGACAAAAATCATCTGCATTCGATTCGTGATCGAATCAAATACGGGAAACTTATGATTTATATCTTTTATCTTTGTAAGAGGTGGCCCGCTCCTCGGAGGACTAATAAACAAAATTACATTGTTTCCGTTAAAAATGTTGGAAATTTTATAATTTAGTGCAAGAATGTCTAACCCAGTGGTTCCCAACCTTTTGTGGTCCATCGCCCCTTTCTGGAGGTTTACTAACACCTATCGCCCCCTTTTCATTTTCATTGTATGCCTAAAGTGTAAATAATAAAGCAGTTGTATTATTTTAAACAATTTTATTATCGTATATAAAAACAACCAAAGCAGTTTTATTCGATTCGAAATATTGAAGCCAGCCTATTTTCTAGAAATCACTCTCTTGGAAAATTCCCACGCAAAGTCAAAATTTAGAAAAACCCCAATCAATGAATTTATTATTGACATCTGGTGTTTCCTCCAGTTAAAAAGCCTTCCGACAGGCCTTAATCTCTTAACCCAAAATATGACAAACATAAATTAAATTTATTGAGGTTCAAAAAGTGGGAATTGTAAAGTCCCACCATCCTATTGTCAAATAAGGCATGTTCCAGCATCAAAGGACATACCGCCTGCTACTCCAAAATATTTCCATTAAAAAGAATTATATTATTATCAAGAAAAAAATACTCTAAATGCCGCATTAACAACAGTATGTTTCTTTGTAATTTATTAGAAATTTAAATATTTTTTCTAAAAAATATTAATATAACATTATTTATATTTGAGAATGAAAATTACATTTAACAACTCGCAAGAGAAGTGATTTCATTTCTTTCCACGTGAGTGTATTTTAATTTTTCCCTCTTTGAATACTCATCGCCCCCCCTGATAAACCAAATCTCCCCCCAGGTTGGGAACCACTGGACTAACCCGCGGCCTGCATGGGGCTCAGCGCTAATATCAATGCGGGCAGTTACAAAATCGAAAACTTATGAAAAACTTAGAAATTTTTTGAATACTTTTTATTAAAAAAATTGTCACAAAATGTCATTAATGTACGTACACATATTAAGAGTCTTTAAAAATACCCAATTTATTTGTTTGTTTCCCAATTAAAATCCATAGAACACGAAGTTTTTAATCTTCATTTTTGTCAATACAGGGATACACCATAATCGAATTAACATCACATCATACGATGCACATGCTTGTGCTTGATTATTATCAATATTTTAACTATTCCCTCTATTATTAGCTCTATTATTACTTAGAAGAGTTGTAAGTAGTTTTAATTATTTAATTATCCTTCTAGATAAGTTCTAGATTTAAGGGACTCTAGATTTAATTCTTGAAATTTCTAGTATTGCTAATTTTGTAAATTACTATTATGTATTATTTTTAATTCATCATACAGTTTCTCATACCACCGGTAGACCATGCTCAGTAGTAAATGTCGTATTAGTTTCTTGATATTGTCATTATAAATACTTTATCATTTTTCATTTGTTTTCAAAGATATATAACTATTCATACATAGACAACCTTTTAATGGATTATAGTATGAATCTTGTTTTTTGTCTATTATTAATAATAATAATTAAACATGGATCAATTGTTTATTATTATTTTCTTGTCGATTGTTTACTTTTAAATGTAGTATGACTTCCACATATGACATCAGTCATTCTATGATATTTCTCAAAAAGGATATCATTATTGTACATTTTTAACTGTTTTTTGCTTAAAAATTATCGTTAGAATCAGTATATTTTATGTGCGGCCCGAGACAATTTTATTTCTTCAAATATGGCCCAAGAATGTCAAAAGGTTGGACACCCCTGATTTGGTGCCTGTAACTCAAAGCTCATTTTTGAAAAAAAAGTCAGTTAGCCCCTTTATGCTTGGCTGGCAGTATAGATGTACATGTTACATGTACCTACATGTGTGTATTTAATTGGATAATCTCTTTAATAATATTATAATAATGAAATACTGATAATTTTTTAAGGGATTTTTAATTATAGCCGGCTTGCGCGACAACGACAACGTGGTTTTTTTAATTTTAAAATCCACTAATAGTTGATGATAAATAAAATTTATTAAAAATAGGAAATTTAAATGATTATTTTAAAACCCACTAGGGAGTCCAGGGGGAATGGTCAGCAAATTGACTTGACAAATTGACCTCCGTCGGCCTTGCACCGAAACTCTGTAAGTTGCTCGAAAGTTTTCTTTCAGACCGTAGTATTAAGGTTGTCATTGATGGAATATCATCTTCCCCCTTCCACAGCATCGCTGGAGTTCCTCAGGGATCGGTTATCTCCCCTACGCTTTTTCTTATCTATATCAACGACCTTCTAAACTTGCCCTCCAATCCGGTACATTGTTACGCAGATGACAGAACCCTACATAACGCCCCTGCATCACATAAAAACCGTGCAGACATTGCCTCTTCAATTAATTTAGATTTATGAAAACTTAAAACCTGGGGATCCCAAAACCTAGTTAACTTCAATGCAGGGAAAACTCAGTGTTGCCAGATTTCTAGGCGCGTCGACAGAAACCTCCCAAACATATCATTCGACTCAAACTCACTAGAATTCAGGGATAAAATTTTAATGCTAGGCGTAACTCTAGGGTCTGACCTTTCATGGAATGACCATATCTCAACCACTGCTAAAGCTGCAGCGCGCAAGCTTGGTCTCCTATTTAGGTCTAGACGTTGTTATACTCCCAGTCAACTTCTTATACTGTATAAGGCTCAAATACGTCCCTGTCTCGAATATGGCTCTCATCTGTGGAGGGGTGTATCCAAGCATTCTCTTGCTACACTGGGTGCAATTCAGAAGCGAGCAATTAAACTAATAGGAGACCCGGCTCTAACCAACTCACTCGACTCCCTAGCTCACCGAAGAACCGTTTCTGCCCTTTCCCTGTACTACAGATACTATCAAGGTGTCTGTTCAGTCGAGCTGAAATCACTTATCCCCCCCTAATGCCCTCTTTACCAGAAACACGCGGTTTTCTAACGCTCAGCACCCCTTCGCTGTCAAATTGGATTAAAGTCGAACAAGCGCTTTCGCCAACTCTTTTATCCCTATGACATCCAGAGACTGGAACTCGCTCCCTGCCCCCATCTTTCCCGCCACTTATAACCTTCAGCTATTTAAGACCCGTATCCACAGATACCTTCGACCCCCGCCAAACACATAAAATTATTTCTTCTTCTTTTCACGATGGAGGGGCCAACCCAGGCCTTTAGGGGTTTCACCTTTTTGATTTAACTCCTTCTCTCATCATTATCATAAAAAAAGATGCTCGCCGAAGGCGGACTTCGCAGCTGATACATATAAATTTGTTTTGTAATTATATGAATATACGAGAGGGTGCAGGTTTTAGGCGAAGATGGGGTGTTTAAGTCATACCAATTTTTTTTTCTTGCTAATCAATTTCAATGCTTTCCCCCTTTTTACTTACCGATTGACTTTCGTAGAATTTCTTCAGAAAGCAGACTGCTACTTCCTGAAGGGGTAGCGATTCCACGATGACTGGCTGCGTTTCGTAGCGCTTCCAGAATATCTTCGTGGTAACCGTTTAAGCTCTTTAATGTTCTTTCCACCTGGAATAAATAGATTCGATTAATAATAATAAGAAAAATAAAACTAGACAAATATATAGATAATTACCGAGGGTTAAATAGAGATCAAGAAATTAATAAATACATGTAATTCAAATCTTAAATTTAGCTCTTGGGGATTGGGGAAAAAAAGTTACTAAATTGGTATAACATGTTTATTCAGTGACCGTTCGCCTCCAATCGAGGCTTCCTCAGGCTATAAACTCAACTTTATAAGTATCGTAGTCAAACTATGATAGAAGCTTTTCATGCATACGTCTAAATATTATATATATTATATTATATTATATTATAAATATATTATATTATATTATATTATATTATATTATATTGTATTACATTATATTATATTATAAATCATTACAATCAAATCTCAAACAGTAGATACAATTTTTTAAACTAGACAAGGCGTGTAATTATTATAATTTGACTACGATATTTATAGTCGAGTTTAGAGCCTGAGGATGTCGCGATTGAAGACGAACCGTCGCTTAATTATTTTTGTTTCCGATTCCCCAAATTCAATCATCACTTTCAATTCACATTATAGAACAAAACACAATAATAATTAATAATTCAAAACTTATTGATATAAAAGTATCATCAACTCTTGGGCTCTATTTGTATCTACCCTAACCCAACTCAATTATTATAATAACTAAAAAACCTCATCTCATTTTTTAGACTCACTTCAAGAACCGCATTCACAGGTTCCTTAAACTCTGACCCAATTCTTGAAATTTATTTTTATCCCCCTGTTTTTCACGATACAGGGCCGGATTATAGGAGTTGCACTTTCTTGGTGGAACACATTCTTGAATCAGTATCATTTAAAAAAAGCAACGTAACAGAGTAACGAATGTCAAAAAAAATAGATAAAAAATACGCTGCGGTGTAAAAAAATCGAAACACCAATAAAAACTTTATTAAATAGTCAATGATTTTTAATTTTTTTACAAGTAACCATACATTACTGAAATTATTGCTTATTGAAAGTGTACTTTCCACTTGTCGTTGACTTAGCAGCCCTTGATTAATTAAGCACACAATTTGAACTTCAAAAATATACATTTTGTATATTTGATCTTTCTTTCAATGATGCTTAATTCAAAATGATTCATTTTATTGATATTTCAAATGGAATTTGATCTTTTAATAAAACTTTATTTAAACATAAAGTGATATTGAGAAAGTATGATAATTTGTAATTGTATCTTTTAATTTAATAATTTTACTTATTTTTTTATAAAATTCAAAAATTATCAACAATATTTATTGAATATGTTAGTTTAAGAGTTAATAGAATAAATTATATTATTAATTGTAAAAATTTTAAAAATAATTTGCTATTTAATAAAGTTTTTATTAAATAGCAAATTATTTTATTTTTTTGCACCGCAGTGTAGAATAGCAGCATTTTTTTTAAATATAAAAACTTGTATTGTAATTGAAAAGTTTTTATTATATTATTATTGTAACTTAAACGGAAACTTTTCCCATGCGTAGTATGTATTTGAATGCGCGTCAATCATAACTAGGGCTCGGATTTCGCCATATTTGCCTTTTTTTTATTTATGGCTTAAAATTTAGGCCAATTTGATATCTACGTGTTTCATAAAATTCTGAATAAAATAAGAGGCATTTGTTAGTGCATATAATGGCTATTTTACTCTATTCTGGGAGTTAGTGCCTATTTAATCTATAAATGCCTTTTTTCTGCCTATTTTAACTAAAATTGGCAATTTCCATTTTTTAAGATCTATACTTTTTTTAAATTTAAAGTTTTTTTTGAATTATTAAGAAAAAATTCCGAAAAAATTATTTACCGAGCCACTAGGCGGCGGCAGGGTCGACTAGGACATTCAAAAATCGAAAATTGGACCATATTTAATAGCTTGTTCCGAACTTGAAGCAACAAATAGCTTTAGAGCAATTCGCAAAGTAAAATTCCTTTTTAAGGGTTTATTTTTACTTAAAATGCCTTTATGAGTGCCCATTTTAGTTAATTTTATTGCTTAGTTACCTGCCTATTTTAAAGATTTTTAGTGCCTATAAATCTGAGCCCTAATTTTAACCTAGAAACTTTGATAAAATGTTACCTTTTTAATAGTTTAATATTAAATTTTACTAAAGATTTTTTTGATAGGCTATTAAAAATTAAGATTTTAGTGGATTGTTGGACTAGCAAGGTAGATCTTTTTGAGAGAGAAAAAAAATTGTTTTTCTTTTTCCCCCTATACGTATATATCTTTTGCGTGTTTCTTTATTCAAATAAAAATGTGATTGATGTTTTTTCCTCTTCATTTTTATTGTATAATTCACAGATAAGAAAGAAATTCTAGCAAAAAGACGAATTGAGATGAAACCGGCAACGAATACATATATATCGTTCAATAGGAAAAGAGAGAGAGAGAGAGAGAGAGAGCTCGGAAATAATTTACGAATGGAAAGGTATATAGGCAAAAAAAATGTAAAGCAATATATTTCGAATAGAAAATGTATTAGAAGGTGATTTGATAAGAATCCTGTGTTGGTTGGGTAACCGAAAGTCTCAAGTATTGATTATTCACAGAATGGAAAAAATATATTAGCTCTTAGTAACAGGAATAGTAGGGAACTGGACAAGATCAAAAATACGGAGTTTTTTTTATTAAATGGGCCAGACGTTTCCTCAATTTATTTTGACTTCCTCAGTGGCCCATTTTATCACTCTTTGTCAAAAAACAATTTCACTATAAGACAAAATATCATTAATCTTACTTTAACATATCATCGCCTTAGAGTGTAAACCTTCTAACTCACTAAGGAAATTCTACATGGCAGAGAAAAAACAAACAAAATTTAATATTGTTGTTTAGAAAAAAATTTTCACATTTTTTTCTACAACTTACGATCGTAATTTTAAGTAGTAGTTTTACTTGGACGATACAGCATTTCTTTTTCTTTCGAACGATATTAATATGTCATTTATGATCAAAAATGGATTTGACAGGTTTATTTATTTTTCTTGGCTCAAATTCTTTAATAATTAAATTTTTTTGTCTTCTTTTTTTATTCAGAGAATTTTTAATTGTTAAAGAAAAGTCGCTTTACAAGATTGTTGCTTAATTTGAGCCAAGAATATGCTCTAAAAAAAGATTAATGATGTTTTGTCGTATAGTGAAATTGTTTTTTGACAAAGAGTGATAAAATGGGCCTCTGAAGAAGTCAGAATAAACTGACGAAACGTCTGGCCTATTTAATAAATAACTCTGTGTTTTTAATTTTGTCCAGTTCCCTGCTATTCCCGTTACTAATTTACTATGGATTGCGAATGATGCGACATTATATTAGGTCTTGTTTGTTGCAGTTTTATAGCTGAGGACCGAATTTAATTGTTTATTTTGATAAAACTCAATAAACCCCAAAAAAAGTATGGGTTATTGCGCATTTAAGTAATCTTATGCAACAAAAAAATTTTCCTTGTTTTTTTTTTTGTGAAAAATTTTCATAGGAAAACTCTGAAATGAGATCCTACTGTCGCTCCTGACTTATAAAGGTTGTTTTTCTAGAGGTTCACAACTTGAAATTAAAATAAAACATAGAAAAATATTTTTAATATCAATGAAATTGGGTTTATAGGAGAGATAATTTTATACCATTAATGTTTGAATATGATTTGGGTCTTGTGGCCGCCGCGGTTGACGCGTAGATGGTGCAATCTGGATTTTCATTTTTTATACACTTTTCGCAGCAATTGCGGCTGTAAATCGCCAATAATTGGCCGAATGTTGTGTTCCAAGTATTCAATCGACTCTGGTTTATCAGCATAGACAAGTGTCATGACATATCCCCAAAGCCTATAATCCAGAGTCAATTGAACACTTGGAACCCAACATTCGGTGAATTATTGGCGAAATACGGCCGCAATTGCTGCGAAAAGTGTTTGACAATTGGAAATCCAGATTGCGCCATCTACGCACCAGCCGCGGCGACCACATGGCCCAAATCATATTCAAACATTAATGGCATAAAATTATCTCTCCTATAAACCCAATTTCATTGATATTAAAAATATTTTTCTATGTTTTATTTTAATTTCAAGTTGTGAACCTCTAGAACAGTGATTCTCAACCTTTTTTAGTTGACGGCGCACTAAAAATATCTGGAATTATTCGGAGCACTCAAAGTAAATTTAAAAATATTGTTTGATGAATCGTATCCATAATTTAATTAATTTATAAGATCTTACGAAATTGGACAAATAAATTGATTTTAGAGTTTTATATTGAATAAGACAGACGGTTCGGCCCTATATTTGCAAATTCTTCAGCGACTTACAATTGTGCTTTCTGTGGTTCTTTGTTTTAACTGTGATGCAAAATTAAGGTTTTTAACAATAAAATAATTTTTTTTTGGCTTTTCGGCCTTTCTAGCCATAAGCCAATTTACGATACTAATTATATTTTTTATAAATTTGTCTCTACCCCGGGGTCAGATTTTAGCTGGACGCCACGAGTCGGATTCGAACCCGGATCCCCTAGTTAGCAGGCTGGCACGCTGTCACCTGTCTTATCTGACACCCCCCACCTGTTAATTAAAAACCAATAAAATAAATTAAAAAATATTGAATGTTTCGAATAATATGATAATATCAGACAATTAAGTTGAAGAATAACTCTCTGAAGAAGTCACAGATTTAGTGACAAAACGTCCATCTTTTTGAATATAAAACTCTGAATTTAATTTATTTTTTTAATTTACTACGATTTTATAAATTAATTAAAAAATATTTTTTTTAGTAACTGTTGAGGTAATTACAAATACTATTTTAAAGTTACAAAACACATGCAATTTTATTATTTCTCAAAAACCCCTGCTTCACATGTGACAATCTCTTAAGGAACACAGGTTGAGAAACACTGCTCTAGAAAAAACAGCCTTTAGGTGTTTCACTTTCTGGGCATGTCTTTTGCTCAACTTTATTGACAATATACATATCGTCGCTGATCTTACAAAATCTCGTAAGTCCTAAATTCAGTGTTTGCCAGAAAACAAGAAAAACCATTTTAAACAACAATACATACAAATACCTTAAGACGAAATCAAGTTTCTATATTTAATATTGAAAAACCACATTTTTTAAATAATTAATTTGGTTTTATTCTTAATACTTTTCTCCCCAATTGCTTGATCAAGGGGAAGTGGTGTTTGTGGTTGATAGTAATACCTCTGAGATGGCTCCACTTCCGACCAGGTTGTTGTCTGACTGGCTGAGTATTTCCTGGTTGTCGCTCTGCGAGTCGTCCCATTTATCCTGTCGTCCGTCGCCGGGGGCTGAGACCGTGCCATAACCTCCGCAGGCCGACTTCTTCAGGATGCCTTTTTCGGGCAATTTCGAGAGGTTATTGGGCGGCAAGTCGATGAACGAAACAGTCTCGTCTTCGCCTTTGGGGAAAGAAATATTAGAATAACAATTCTCTCACAAAGGCTGTGGATCGCGAATCGGGGGAAACCCTCTCCCTTAAATAATGAGAAATTAACTTTATTTTTATTTCTTTTAATTTAGCAAGGAAAATGTACTCGTAGTTATTTCTAGAAAAAAAATTTATTTAAATTTTAATTTAATAAAAAAAATCATGAAAAATATCAATCTTTGGAATTTTGACAATATTAAAAAATAGTAGAAAAATATTCTTGTAATAAATAGTTTCAATAGTATTTCATATAATATAACATTTCGTATTAAAATAGTGAATTAATCATCTATTTTTTTTCTATACATTTTAAAGGAAATTTTTTGGATTAAAATATAAAATTAATTAATTTTTTTTTTTTTTAATTTCTTGTAAACTATAAGGATAAGAAATTCTAAAGGCTTGGTTCGTACTGGATATGTTAATTTTTTAAAGGGGGATGAATGAAATTCTATTGCTTCTTACCAGTAATTTTTATTTTTTATTTTTACAAGTGTTTTTTCCAAATATTTCGAGAGCACTACGGCATCTTTTCCTCAGTGGAAACTGCAGGAACAGAATAACAGTGAGTTAGCGGGTTCATAGGGCATTGATTGTAAATAGTAAGATACTTAACATCTATAATTATAAGACAATCAATGCCCTATGAACCCGCTAATTCACTGTTATTCTGGTCCTGCAGTTTCCACTGAGGAAAATATGCCGTAGTGCTCTCGAAATATTTGTAAAAACAAAAATTATTGGAAAGAAGCAATTGAATTTCATTCATCCTCCTTTAAAAAACTATAAGGATGTTAAAACTTATAAAAAGGGGGTGCACCCCTAGCTTCATGACTCACCCCCCTCCCTATTTAAAGAAAAGTATCCGCATTTTATTCACTTTAAAAGAATTAGAAGAGGTTTTTATTATCTTTTGCTTAAGTAATAAGACTTGACCGTTTTTAATTTTAGCATATAATGCTAAAATCCAACAATTTCAACCCATTTTTGTACTGGTCCTGGGACTCATATAACTCGGTTCGACACAACACGGCATTTTCTAGGAACCTATCTACTGTGTAATAGGAGGGTTGCCTGTATTTATATGAATAAAATTTTTGAAAATTTTCAACTAATACAGGGTATACGCTATTTGCTCAGATCAAACCACAGGGTATACCGCCATATACCCTCCACTACAGCCCTGGCTTATATGCTAAAGCAGGGGATTCCAACCTTTATACTACTACGCCTCCCAGAAAAAAAATTCCTCTCCTCCCCACCTTTTATTTTTTTATAATAGATAAAATAACATAGAAATTAAATGTATGTATAAAAATTGAAAAAAAAAATATTAATTCACTGAATTTTTACTGTTAGTTACGATATGAAGTTTTATTTATTTGTACAGGGTGGGTCATCTACATGTGACCCATTTGTTTCTGAAATAAAAATTTAAAGAAAAACGAATCGAATTTTTTTTTGCATTAGGCAATTATTTTGGTCCAAATAAATACATGTCAGCTACTTTTCGAATATGATTTGGTTCAGGAGAACACTTTGTCGAATGTTACTCTTGGTATAGCAGCAATTTCACGTTCGATGTTGGTCTTAAGTAGAGCCAGAGTCTGTGGCTTATCGATGTACACTTTTGATTTCAAATATCCCCACAAATAAAAGTCTAGCGGCGTTTTTCCCTAGTCGCTTAATATAGAAAAATGGTGATTATGACTGGCCACAGCGTTCGCCTGATTTAACGCCGCTAGACTTTTATTTGTGGGGATATTTGAAATCAAAAGTATACATCGATATGCCAAGGACTCTGGCTCAACTTAAGACCAATATCGAAAGTGAAATAGCGGCTATAACAAGGGCAACAGTCAAGAAATAAGTGATAGAAAATTCAGAAAAACGAGCCCATTATGTCGTCAGAGCAAAAGGCGATCACCTGAACCAAATCATATTCGAAAAGTAGCTGACATGTATTTATTTGGAACAAAATAAATGCCTAAGGCAAAGAAAAAATCGATTCGTTTTTCTTTAAATTTTTATTTCAGAAACAAATGGGTCATATATAGATAGATGGTCCACCCATGGTATGAAAATTAATTTTTCATTAAACTACTACACTATTTCGCGCCTCCTTGGTTGGAAACCACTGTGCTAAAGAAAGCATTATTAAGTAATTTGTTTATTTATTCCCCTTTTTGGTTAGTATTTACGACGGAACCAGACCCCTAAGTGCATAAACGTCTCCCAAATTTTTATAAATATTCCTAACAACTATATTTTTTTGCAAATAATTTTTATTTTGTTGCCAACGCTTCATCAACCTTGTTGACCTCTTCAGGGCTCAAATAATTATCTTCCTTGCATATTTGTCATTTTTATAATTTTCTCTTACTTACTATTAGCGAAAATTTTCAATCTGATTGATGAAAAGGTCAATGGATTGCCTTGTTATGTTTTTGGCTAATTGTAACTAAGAGAGAATTATAAAAATGACAAATATGCAAGGAGATAACTATTTGAGCCCTGAAGAAGTCAACAAAGTTGATGAAACGTTGGCAACAAAATAAAAATTATTTGGATAAAAATATAGTCTTTATTTCCCGATACCAACTTTAATAATTTAATCGGTGGGCATAACTAAACAAAATAATTCTTAACAACAGGAATATTAGTAATATTTAAATGCATATTTTCAAGAGAGTATCAAAATTCACGAATCTAATTTTTCCTCAAATGTAAAATCAGAATAAATATAATATTAAAACACTATATAAATATAAATTTTAAATTAAATAATAAGAACATTTCATAGATAAACTAACCTGAATGAAGTCCATCCGGATCGAGACCGCCAGGGACTTGTAGCCTGTTTCCGCCATGATGTAATTGTTGTAGTTTATGACCCTGCTGCTCGCTGCTAAATAAAGCAGGCACAAATTATTAATTCAAGTGTAAATATTATTAATAACTCTTTTCTAATAAATTCTAATAAAAAAATGAATAAATATAATCAACACTTGGGTAAAATAAAAAATAAAAACACTGGCACAGGAATACCTACATTTAGCTAATTTTGTTTATAATCGTTGTCACCTAAGAGTGCGCGCGAATTTATTCGGCGCCAGGGCTGCACATTTTCTTATGCCTCTTAAGCCTTTTAGTATCAACTACTTACGACCCAAGGCGAGTATGAAAAGGGTTTTAGAGGAGGTAAAATGGGTTTTATGGCAGTCACCCACCCAATCAAGCGCATTGTTAAGCGACAACGACTATAGTAATAATTAGGGAGAGGATAGAACCATTTTTTTCGCATAAGCAAATCTCAAAGAAACATTAAACTATACTAAAGAGTATAAATTCACAGTCAATACAGGTTGCTGGATTGTTATTCCCTTATTTATTAGTTTAAAATATTACTGGAAAGAATTAGGAGGCCTTGGTGAACTTTTGAAGAAGTAATCAAAATGATATAATATAATAATAATATATATAAAATGAAAAAGTATGTATATATGTTTGTATGACCCAAATGATCTGATTGGCCAGTGCATAGCCAACGACAAAGCGTTAAATTATTATAACGATTCTGATTGGTCAGATAGCGATCGTGCTTAGCCAATGCTTTAAATAAATATAAAAAAACTTTTGGCCGTCTCGAGACGCTGCCCGCCAGGGCAACCCGCCCAGAAGGCACGCCTGAAGCAGCTAGTACGTGCTAATTTTGAATTATCACCGGTCGATACGATTTTTGAGCCTGACTTCTGAATGTCAAATTTTGTTTTCTTCTAAGTTATACTAATAAAATGAAAAATAATTTTTTTGATAAAGTTTCCTTTTTAGTCCAGGCAAATTACGATTTTAACAGAAAATAATTCACGGTAAAGATTTTATTCCTGGAATATCTTTATTGGTACTCCAATATTACTATCCTAAGTTTTCCCCCAAATCTGTGTTGTTGAAATTTTTCTACGCCCCTCAAAATTAGAAAATTTGTGTTTTTTCAGTTTTTCTTGAATAACTCTAAAATCTTAAATCAAATCAAAAAGATATTTATTAGATAAATTAAATATCTTTGAAGTACGCGTAAAATGATAAAAATTTCATATAAATAGAACCGGTACTAGCGCCTGTCAAAATACAGTCCCCGGGAACAATTTTGAATATCCCTAAAACTCGTACTTTTTTCGATTTTTCCCCATTTTGATCATGAAGGAGCACGTTTTCGAGAAAGAGCACTCTATGGAAAAGTGAAAAAGTTTTGAGGTAGCTTAGACTTCTTGATCCTATATGTTTTTGGGTATGCTGAATCCGAATCTGAGGTTTGCTAATAAAATTTCGTGACGGAACATTGTCAAAAACGACGAAAAAGGGTAAAAAAAATCTTTTTTTTGGCGGTTTTTGCTTATAACTCGAATACTATCAACTTTTTGTAAATAACCTTCCTTTTTAAAATGAAAGAAATAAAAAAAAATTTACTACAAAGGATATGATCCGAATCCTCAAAAGTGCTATGGAAAATGAGGATTCGAATCATATCCTGTCATGGAAAATGCTGGATATCTATAAATCTAAGAGTTTAATCAATAAAGTGGTCCAAGTAAATGATTAAGTCAACAAAATTTCCTAGAGAATGAGATAGGAATCAAGTTTTTAGGATGAGTGGTTTTCATTTTATGAAAAACTGCGATTTTTTGCAAAAAATTTCAGTTTTTCAAAAATTCAACCTCATTGCTGCACGGGTTACCATTATCCAATTAAGATGAAACTTTGCTTAAATTGTATTAAATTTAATGTAATTTAAAAATGTATAGAGTGGTCTTTGTCGAAAACGTGCCCTTTCATGGTCAAAATGTGAAAAAATCGACAAAAGTGTGAGTTTTTAGGATTTGCGGAAACAGAAAAAATACGCCAATTTTCAACTAGCGTTTGAGTCCGAACGGTTGGGAAAAGAAAAAACCTAAATGATGAATTTTTATGAAATTTCATTTTGAATAGGAAGATTATTTACGAAAGGTTGATAGTTTTCGAGTTATAAACAAAAAACAGTGAACAAATGAGAATTTTTACCTTTTTTCTCATTTTTGACAATGATGCATCATTTTGTTAGCAAACCTCAGATCCGGATTCAGCACACCCAAAAACATAAAGGGTAGAAATAATTACAACTACCCCAAAACTTTCCGGGTAAAAACACAATTTAACTGGACTATTTGTTTTAATAAAAAAAAAAAAAAAAAAAAAAAAAAAACACTAAATATTTTTCTTTGTGGATTGACCTCCCTGATAAAATTTTTTGGCTACGCCACTGAGAGTATCATAATATATGGTATTGGAACTCAAATGTTGAGCAAAAGCCGTTAAGAGCCATTTATTAGACAAAAGATACCAATTTTTAAAAAAATTAGAAAAAAGTGGTGTTTTTGACAGGCGCCAGTACCGGATCTACTGAACCGAAATTGATGAAATAGCATTTTACGCGTAATTCAAAGAACTTTAATTTATCTAATGAATATATTTTTGATTTGATAAGACGTTTTATAGTTATTCAAGAAAAACTGATGATTGATTACATCTTCAAAAGTTCTCCAAAAGACCTCCCAATTCTTTCCAGTAGTATTATAAACTAAAGAGGTAAATTGATTAAAAAAAAAATATTATTCTCAAAGGTTTTATTTTATTAATAAATAATTAGTAATGTAAAAGATTTCGGTAAAATTCGGTTGACGTGTAGATCTTTCCATCTTTGAGAACTACTTTATATAGCGAGGGAAGAGGATGTGTGTATAGGGAAGTTTATAGGGTGCAAATATTTGAAAAAATTGAATTTTTGCAAAAATGCCTTAAATTCGTATTAAAATTATTATGTCACTCTCATTATCAGAATATATCAAGTTCTTTTATAAATTTTAATTATTAAAAAAAAAAATAAAGAAAGATATTTATTTCCCTTTCAGGACGATTTTTCGCTCATTAATGCTTTATGGATCGTTTAAAAAGATTTTTGTCCCAACCGTTTTACATATACTGCTTAGCTTCGGTTTATGGTATAGTGGGAAAATGTTAAAATTTGGGATTTTTTTCATTACATTTAAACAAAGTCAATTACTTTTTTGGCTATTTATTGAAAAAATATTAAAAATAATATTTTAATTCAAAGACACTAATAAGTGCATATTTTTCTAGTATCGTTCAGGGCCGTCTTAAGATATTCGGCGCCCGTGGGCTACTAAAAATAATGCGCCCCTCTTCCTAAGAAAATACTCGGGATGTCTAGCGGGACCGGTAAAGTTATTTCATTACCACCCCCCCTCCCCCACCAAAAAAATAATAATAATAACATCAATAAAAATTGCCGCCCTCTAAAAGACTTAAGCCGCATTCACACTACGCTGAAGTTTCGTGTTAACACGTAAGCTGACGTTCTCGGCGGCGCGTGTTAACACGTCAGCGTCAGGCGGGTTGTTCACACACTACGCTGACGTGTTAACTCGTCAGTTGTTCTTTGGTTGCTTATACAGACAGCAATACATCGTATCGGAATGGATAAGGGTCTTTTGGATGGCTAATCCAAATGAATAAAAAATTAAATATGGAATTTAAATGATAATTGGCTGCTTTATTAAATTTGATCTCCTATACAAATAATAAAAAGGAAACCTAACTAATAATGATCATATTACAGAATTATTAAATTCATTTAAATATTTGAATGCTTAAATTTGATACCTCATATTATTAATTATAAAAACTAAAATTCATAGATTACGAATATATTTTATTTATTTGAGTAAATATCCTTCTCTGAGCTCTTCTTCCATGTTCATCATGGCTGACTGCCTCACGTGTTCTGCCAATTTATATTTAGAGCGACGCGTCAGCAAGCGAGTTACGTCGCGACTCGTCACAACACGTCACGTCAGCCTAATGTGCACACTCCTAATTAAAATAATTAATTAATTTTTGCACTCGTCAGATGACGAGTTAACACGTGTGGTCAGCGAAGTGTGAATGGGGCTGTAGGCCCTGGGAAAGCAAGATAAATTAAAAGATGTACAAATCTTGAGTCTAATCATGGAACGACAATATTAAAATAATTTTTAAATTGTATTAAGGTAGTTCTTTCGAGACAATCCACACAAAAAGTTTTAGCCTCGTAAGCACTCTATACATATGAACGCTGCTAAAATTTTAGGCAATGTGACTGTACTTCTCACACTACTATATCCTCTTTATGAATGTATCGTTTCCAACCCAATGATCTTATTTTCCCTCCACTAAAAATAATCGACAAAATATGTTTTATTTTTTATTTATTTATTTTTTTTTTATCAAACCTACGAGTTAAAAAATTTCAATTTTTTTTTAATTTCCTCCGAATATATTATTCTAACAAATATTAGCTTTTCATCAAAATGGTGAAAGTCCTTCAATGAAAAAAAATAAAATAATGATCATTTTCCCACCCTTTCCCAATCTACCATTATGTAAAAAATGTCATTTTTAATCACAATTATTTCATGTTTGGTGGGGTAAATCGTATTCAAATTTTAACAGTGTGTGTATTATGATTTTAATGACTTATATTTCATGTTTAGAAGACTTCTTAAATTTTCGCATTTGTGAAGAATTACTTTAAGACCCAAAGAATAATTTTATATTTAGCGCCTGCCAATGCAACCCGTCTCTCAAAGCATTCTATTCGAATGCATACCCTTCCATCGCCAGGCGGCGCTGAATCTTTCTACTTCCAAGTTTGGAATAAAATTATTATTTAAAAAAATATTTTAAATTCTCCAGAAACAGCAGCAAATTTTTTGTGCAAACATGTTTCAAGAAATTTTTATGCGGATATAATTAGTAAGAATCGGACAAATCCCTAAAATTAATATATTGCCTCTCAAAGTAAATCTTTCAAAAATTATTCCCAAAATAATCTCGAGAGACTCGAATTAATAAAAAATTAATTATTTTAAAACATTTTATGAATAAAAAAAAAAAAAATTAAAAAACCCTTAAAAAATATATATAATACTTCACGTCTGATTTTAATAGAAACATTACTGATTTTGATATAAATCACGCCGCTTCTTTTCATTCGCGACCCCATAAATTTTTGCGGCCCCATATTATATAAATATATAGTATAAACGAGTGATTTCCAACCAGAAAGGCGCGCACTAGTGCCAGGGGAGAGGCGAGAATTTTTTAATGAAAATTAATTTTCATACCATAATATAGAGAGGTACCATACACATAAATAAAAGTAAAAATGAATTTGATAAACTTTGTACTAATAAACGGCAACAATCCTTCCATTTGATATGATAGATGTAGTTGATATAAATTTAAATGATTAAAATATAATAATATAATTTTTTTTCTTTTCTATATAACAATATAAAAATACGTAACACTTAGATTAAAAAAACTAATGAAATGTATCTTTAATGAAATGAAATTTAATAAACTAATATGATATATTTTTGATCTTTCTTAATAATTGTAAAAAAAATTTAAAACATTGGCTATGTATTTGTATCTGCGCCCATACTCAATTAACGCAACGACTTTCGCAGAATCTGTAATGAAAATAGGCATAATTTCAAGCATATTATCAAAAGAAAAACAGGGATTGAAAGATTATAATAAGGATATTAGATTTCATCAAAATTCAATAAATATCAAATTATCCGATTTTATTTCGTTTAAATTGTAATTTTTAAATAAAATGTTTTAAATTTATATTAGGAAAGGTTAAAAATATATCATATTAAAAGATTATTCAATTTCATTGCATTAAAAATACATTTTATTAGTTATTATTGGCCGGCAGATATATTATACATCTACGTATATGTTATAGCAAAACCTTGTTAATATTCTGTTAATTGGAGTTTTCAGGGGTTTTTTTAGGTGTTTATATATGATTTTATCTATTAAAAAATAAAAGGTGGGAAGGCGCCGACATTTTTTTTTTTAATTTATTTGTTTGCCAACGATTTGACCAGCTCCGGCCATCATAAAGGCATGGATATGCGCGATGTTTTGGACTTAATTGCAATTAAAAATAATATTTAATATTTTTTCATACTATTCTCTCAACTTTTTCTAAAAAATATCAAGTTATTTTCAGAAAACTCCAATTGTATATTTTAGAATTCACAATCAAATTTCGACCTGCGATCACCCTTCACCCCACCAAACCTATCCGCGCCCTCCCTGAATCCTTCCCCAAAAAATTATCAATTATAGATCAAAGTGAAAGGATTAGGCTTGAGGGCAACATGTCCTGGTTAATTAATATTATCTTTGCCTATGGTGGAATGCTTTGTTGTATCTCTTATCAAATTTCAACCTGTATGATTGATCCATTTCAAAATACAAAAAGATCAAGTGCTTTACTCGCAACTCATTTATAGATGAATTATTAACATTATTTCGAGCGACTAATCGCCTGATAGGTATGATCGATCCTTCAGAGCATGAATAGCTTGTACAGATATCTTTAAAAAGAGGAGATGAATGGGTCTTTGGAAAAATCCATCATTCATTTTTTCCCGACTCTTACAAATTAAAAATAAAAAAAAAATCGGTTCAAGTTAAACCTTGATAATAATGAATAATAAATTTGAATATTTGATTATTAGATGGAGCTATAAATAAACGGAAAGCATTCATTCGGAAAATTGAATTCCCCTCTGAAATTGCATCAGCAGTTCAATTTTGTCAAATGGTTGAAAAAAATTCAGGCAGCCGCATGCTTAATTAAGTAATTTCTAAAATTTGGAATGTTCAACTAAAGCCTCGTTTTAAAGGGGCTATAACGATGGGATGGACGATAAGCTTCCAGATGTCAAGATACCACACGGCCGAGCAGGCAAAGCGCTCTAGAAGCCACAATTTGGGGGGTTCTGAACAATTACATGCTTTTTTTGAATTTTTGAAAATGTGGCTAAATATTAGAAAAAAAAAGAATCCAATGCTGCTGGCTATGTGTCTGTAATTCCGAGAGTATAGAAAAGAAACTGATAAATTTTATAGAGAGATCAGAAGGTGTAAAAAGAAAGTAGTAGTAATCGGTATATATATGGGATCAAGGAGTGAAGAAGACTCTCGGAGTTAGAAGGATTGAAGATCACACTGACTGTAATCTGGCGCCGATCGAGGTGGTCATGTGGTTCACCGGACGGAAGAGGACTCGCTGCGAATCACTGCGACTGGAAAAAAAAACAGAAACCCATTCACAAACAGGCATAAGCAAGGAGTATTGAGCACTGAACAGCCAACTCCCAAGTACCATATTACGTATGTCGTTAGAGATTGTCTCCTGGACGAAAAACATGCGGAAGCGCGCGCGATCTATCAGGGACACCGTGTGATATTATTTGGTTATCTTATTTTGTATTATTTTACATATCTAATTCCTAAACAAAGAGATTTATTTATTCCTTAAAAATTTCCAATAAAAATAGTCATAAATCGCCGTTAGAATAAAAATGTATTTTTTAATTTAAATGTAGGTACCTACTATATCTCAAGGAAAATATGAGAAAAAAGATTAAGAAGTGATATTTCATTTGCTATAATGGGAGAGTGACTGTTATATCAGGGTGTGTACCCCCCTAGCTTCATGACTGCCGCCCCCCTAGTTTTATTAAAAGTAACCCCTTCCCCCCATTTTATTCAGTTCTAAAGAATTAGAAGAGCTTTTGGTTAAAGTTATAAGATTAAAACCGCTTTTATTTTTAGCATATAATGCTAAAATGCTAAAATGCAACAATTTTCAACCCCTCCCCCTCCCATATTATACAGAGTGCCCAGTAAATGTCACAACAATAAACTGTTAACATGGGATAGGGCAATTTAAGACGGTCCTGAACATTTTTTTTTATTATTTATTTTTGGTGCGAGGTTCCTATGTCCTGAACATAAGAAATTTTGATCGTTTTGATAGTGAACCAAGAGTTTAAAAAAGATAGGATCCAGCCGGGTATGATCCGGCATCCTCTGCGTTAAGCCCGCAAATGCCTTCTCCATTTAGGCGATGGATCCTCCGACTAGATCCTATAATCAAATCTTATATATATTCAACTCTTTAGCTCAAGCGCGGTTTTCTTCTATTTTCCTAATAGTATGGTTCTTATAAATTTACTACAATTCTCATCTGTGAAAATACCTATACATACCCTCATCTGTCTACTTTTTGGGGAATCGAAACAGATGAATTTTGTTCAGATATTCAATAATAAATTTTATTTTAGAATGTTTAAATGTAAACAAGAAAGCGAAAGATTTTAATTGTAGGTCCTATCTTTTCAACGCTTGGTTCATCATCAAAACGAGTCAGGTCCCAAGTGCACCCCAAAATAGGCAAGGACTGAACAAATGTTTTAACTTTCGCTTTCATTTAATGTTTACATTTTAAACATTCTAAATAAAATTTATTATTGAATATCTGAACAAAATTCATCTGTTTCGATTCCCTAAAGAATCAGACAGGATGAGAATTGTAGTAAATATACAGGGTGCTTCAAAAAATGTATACACACTTTGAACTATAGAAAATTTATTTACTGTTCTACAAAGTTAAATTTCAGGAAAATAGAAAGCTGAGTCCAATGTAAATGAAACATAAATAACAAATGTTAATACTGTTCAAATTGGTGATTCCTAGATATTCAATACAATTCCGAGTACGAGTCACCACTGATTCTGTACATCGTATCAAAACGTCCAACAGATTTCTCTACACACTAAGCTTGAATCTCATTCCAAAGAATGTCTAGGTTACGGTTTACGTTTGTACACCTCACCTTTTACTGTGTCCCTATAAGATCCAGTGGTAGACAACTGAGAGCGTGCTGGAAACTCGATTGGCCCCCTGCGTCCTATCCACTGCCCGACAAATTTTATCCAGGTAAGCTACATTTTTTTGAAGCACTTTGTCTAAAATTGATTTACAGTTGACTGATTTCCCGTATATACAGGGTGCTTCAAAAAAATGTAGCTTACCTGGATCAAAACTTGTCGGGCCAGTGGACAGGACGCAGGGGGCCAATCGAGACTCCAGCACGCTCTCCAGACCCCACACCACTGGATTTCTTCTTGTGGGGCACAGTAAAAGATGAGGTGTACAAACGTAAACCACGTAACCTAGACATTCTTTGGAATGAGATTCAAGCAGTGGGTAGAGAAATCTCATTGGACGTTTTGATACGATGTACAGAATCAGTGGTGACTCGTACTCAGAATTGTATTGATGCTGCAGGTCACCAATTTGAACAGTATTAACATTTGTTATTTATGTTTTATTTACATTGGACTTTCAGCTTTCTATTTTCCTGAAATTTAACTTTGTAGAACGGTAAATAAATTTTCTATGGAAGTTCAAAGTGTGTATACATTTTTTTGAAGCACCCTGTATATATATATGTTTTATTTTAAAAACGGCTCTAACGATTTTGATGAAACAAACTCTATTAACAAGTTTTGAGGATGAGAAAGCGATCTTGATGTGGAGCGGGGGTGGATGTGGGGGTGCAGAAGGTGGGGGACACGGGGGTAGGGCGAGGTTTTGGGGGTGGGGTCGAGCAGGGTGGAGGTGGGGGCTACAGTGGTCGGATACTATATAGATATATTTGTATTTTTTTAATTTGAAAACGGCTCTCAAATAAAAATCGACCTTTTTATCAGAATTTTAAATTAAAAATAATATTAAAAGAAAGATTTTAATTGAAGGAAAAAGTTACCGAGCATCGCTCGGTGCCTCCAGGTACTCCTTATAATATTAGCTATCCGTCAGAATTTTTACAGATTTTTAGATATTATAATCTTGAAGTTACAGCTAGATAAAATACTGCAATATCTAAGTGTTAGTAGATAAATTATAGACTCCAAAATTATATTAGCTAAAAATTTCTAAAAATTCTTAGGGATAGCTACTATTATAAGGATAAAGTCTACAGAGTTTCAAATTTTTTGAACAATTATTTTAGCCGGAATAAAAAATTGATTGTTCACTGCCAAAACCCCTATGTAATTTAGATGGGAAACTTGCTTTTTTTTTTTTTTTTTACTTTTTGGCACATGTATTATGTTTCCGGTCTTCAATTGTTGAGAATAATTTTTGTTTCTAATTTCTTGTGATGTTGGAGTGGACAAAATATCAACAAGTTGATTGGAATTGCAACTTATCAAGATTCAGCATGTACATTTCATAGCGGAAATGAATTTTTTATCGTTCCATAAAAACAAAACGTGCTTTATACAAATTAAAATTGGAGTTTTTATTTACATATGAAATCAAACTTTGGAGTTAATTCATGCATCCCAAAGAGTAAGAGGAGAACTCTTTTCTACGATTGAAATATTTTAGCTCATTAGTACTGAAGATGGCTTTATCTAATTAAAGCCGAAACGTTTTCTATAATTGGGAGTTTTATATTCGACAGAGACTTCCTTTACTGGCTGAATTATTTTTGAAATATTTTAATTTATTCTTAATCTTGTTAAGAGAATTCTTTTGCTTCGATTAGAAAAAGAATGCAAATCAATTGGATTCATTTTCTAATCGCATCCAAAGTTTCCAAAATTATATTTCATATTTTTTGAGCACTAATTTTATGTTTACTTTTTCAACAAAATCATACATATCATCAGTATTTTGGTCTTGTTCAGTATTTTCTGGCTAGTCGTCATAATTCAAGGACATAAAATTATTATCTTAATGAAATAATATGTAAATTCAAATTTAAGCCGGGTTCGAATGTAAAGGACTTTATTCTGTCGACTTTGTATATTAGAGAAGACTTCAAAATTTTTCTAAAAGTCAGCGAATCCCGATACCACGGTAAGGGGACGTCCATAAACTACCTCACACGATATTTTATATATTTTGAGACCCCTCCCCTGTGTTACATTTTGTCACATTTTCATTGAGACTGTCCTGTATTGTGACGTCACACTATTACTAATAGTAACCTGAAATCTAAAAAATATATATTAAAATTCTTAAAAATTTTTAATTTGACTTTTTGATATCACAATTTTTAAGATCCCCGGGCCCTTTGTCACGTTTTTCAAAAACCTGAAGGGCCTTACTGTGTGACATAATTTATGGGAGGCCACCAAGCTCGGTCCGTATGGAAAAGAATACAGTCTGTATTGACATAATCGAATAATTCAGTGGTTCCTTACCTTTTCAGTTTCCTTTTCATTACCCCTGTGACCAAGCAAGCCATGTGACTTTTTACACCTTGTTAAAAAAAATCCGCCCGTTAACATATATTAATTTTACCCCTTCAAGTAACTATTTTACCTCCCTGGGCTAGGAACCACTTGAATAATTTGATCAGTACAGATGGACCCGAAAATTGTATACCAAAATTTGGACAAAGATCACATGAAACACTATGTCAGCCCTAAGCTGAAACTCGTGAATTTTTTGAGGGTTCCTAATTCAATTTAACCACAAAATTTAGTCTTCACATTACGCTGTGAGCTTTATATTTATTCGAACTATAGTTGGCGTTTTTAACAAAGTAAAAAGTTTAATTTTTATTTCTTTATTTCTGAAAATTAACATAGGTATATCTCCATTTAAATAAAATTTTTTAAACATTAGTTGCAAAATTTAAATAAATTTAATAATTTTTAACTGCTAATTCTGCAGATTGTACCGCAATGGTTAGCTCAGCCTCAGCTACAGACCCAGCTCGAATCCTGCCGGGTGTTCAATTTCATTTTTCCTTTTCAAAAATAACAAAAAATGAATTCAAAAATCACCATAGAAATTACTGATTAGCTCTTGTTTTGGAGATTATTATCAGTCAAAACGACGAAAAAGGCAATTTTGACCCATTTTCGAGTCCCATCAGATATAAAACAGCAATATTTGAAATCATAATATTTTTTTGGACGTAACAGAAAACAGCTTCTTCTTTGACTTTCAAATTACCACTTGTTTTTAGCTCAATTAGAAAACAAGTAATAACTAAAAAACTAAAACTATGTGAATTATAAAGGATAATAAACATATGATCTTAGTTTTTTAATTATAACTCGAGTTCTAATTGAGCTAAAACAAGAGGTGATTTGAAAATCAAAGAGGAAGCTGTTTTCTATTACGCCAACAAAGTATTTTAATTTCAAATATTGCTGTTTAATATTTAATGGGAATCGAAAATAGGTCAAAATGGCCTTTGTCGTCGTTTTGACCGATAATATCTCAAAACTCTGACCTGTTATAAAAAAATGTGTGAGCCTCTACCACCACATAAGCTCATGGGGGAAATGAAACTTTAATTTTAAAACCCACTAATAGATAAATACAATAAATTACAATTAAGAAATTTAAACTATTATTTTAAAAATCAAGGTTTTTCTCTTATTTCCCCTTTATTGTAACAAAAAAATTCAAACAGATACGTCGCTAAAGAAGTTTTTCTTCAAAAATCGGAAAATTGCATGATAATCAGAGTATAAAACTCTACGGTTTACGGATACAAATTTTGCTTAATTTTTGTCGAGCAGTGTAATTATAGATCTGCGGAATTAGCAGTAAAAAATTATAACTTTTGCCGGTTCATTTATTTAAATACACTACGGTGCAAAAAAATCGAGGCACCAATAAAAAAACTTTATTAAATAAGAAATTATTTTTAAAATTTTTACAAATAACCATATAGCTTATTTGTTCTATTAACTTTTAAACTAACATATTCAATAAATATTGTTGGTAATTTTTGAATTTCATAGTAAAAATAAGTAAAATTAAATTAAAAGATACAATTACAAATTATTCTACTTTCTCAATATCACTTTAAATTTAAATAAAGTTTTAATAAAAGATCAAATTCCATTTGAAATATCAAAAAAATGAATCATTTTGAATTAAGCAACATTGATAGAAATATAAAATATACAAAATGGATATTTCTGAAGTTCAAGCAGTTCAAATTGCGTGCCTAATTAATCGAGGGTTAAGTCAACGACAAGTGGCAAGTACACTTTGAATAAGCCGTTTTTCAGTAAATGTATGGTTACTTGTAAAAAAATCCAATTAGATTTACTATTTAATAAAGTTTTTATTGGTGGCTCGATTTTTGTGCACTGTAGTGTATATCTCCTTTTATCTTCTGAAACCAGTTAATAGAACCAGCACATACTGAATAATACTATAATTATCAAGAAGATCCAGCCCCTTACCTGTATGAAGGCATGTTGCCAAAAGTGAGGATCTTATTCACGGTGTCCATGGCAGCCTGTTCTGGATTGTGGGCAGCGGCGGCGGCTCCAGAGGCTGTTCCAGCTCCGGGTTTAGCTGATAATGCCACAGCTGCTGCTTTCTTCGCATATGGAGCCTCATATCTCGGCATCGTGGTCTTCCTTCTGGTAGGGAACGCGTGAGGGGCGAGCGTTATCAAAACCCAAAAGAATCGAAAAATAAACCGGACCAAAACCAAAATGAAGGAAAAATGAACCAGAAGACAAACCAAAAGAAAATTATATAGTATATAGATCCAAGGGAGAATAAAAAAATAAGTAGAAAATAATCAAATGAAAATCAAATCAATAAATTAATTCGGAAGGACATAATTTATGTTCAAAAGAAAGAAAGAAAGAGACGACCTAGATTAGTCCAAATCTTATATATTATTGTGGTATTAATTTGATTAAATTATCCATTAGTATAAAAGACATATTTAAAATGGTAAATTTAAACACTCATTGAGATATTATTAATTAAACTTTTCTATAGCTAATAATCTCAATCATTTGTCATAAATTTACCATTAAATATGTTTAAAAGGTATGCGAATATGAGGAGAAATAGGGAAAATGAAAAGGAGCGTAATACACCAATTGTCATTGGCGCATTTAAGGAAAAGGCGAAGAAAAGGTTTCCAAGCACGTGTGATATCTTGCTTTGACTTTATTCTACTCTAAAGATCATGCATACGAGAGCTACGTATCAACATGCTAGCAACATGCTCAAAAAACTAAACAGAGTGGGTAATCTTAGGGAAGAATTAATCGGATTATAGGAAAAAGAAAAAAGGTATGGTTCGGGGGAGAGGGTTTTGTTTTCATTTAAAATTAAGTCCTCGTTGGACCCTCAGGATCACTAGAAGAGCCTGGGAGTACTACGAAGATATCAGAACTCATCTGTTGCTTTTATATATATCAGTGATAGACTCAAAATCTTGGTTGCGATCTTTGTCTTTGGTAGTGACCCAAGTATAGTGACGAAATTAAAATAAAGAAATAATCAAAGCAGCGTGAATAATCAGCAGTGTATCAATGTTTCATGTGTGTTTCTGTAATGGTTTCTTTTAAAAGATTAATAAATTTATAAATGTGGATTGTGGGGATGAGATATTGGGATTAGTATTCGCTTTGTCTGTGTTTTTATTTCCAAAAAAACTAACGGTTCTAGATCTAACAGATATATTCAGAAAATATGAAATAATCATCGATTATTCCAGAGCATTATCTGGAAAAATAGATTATATAAAATGTTTATGTTATTGTATACCTACAAATCGAGTATCGATTTATACTGTGTTTCTTTCTTTAAAGATTCAAATAAACTAAAAAAGGGGGTTTGTGACGTCATCTAAGTGAACACTCGTTGGTTTGAAAGAAAATTTAAAGTTATCTTTCTGAAACAACAGTGTTATATTGTGTCATGTTGTCTTCAGAGAATCCATCGAGATTTTTCTCAACTGATCATAATATGATTATCTCATATTTATCATTTCGTATTCTCTCTAATGTTAGGTTTCTCACTAATACGATTTACTATGTTATTAGGTGAAATATAAAACGGGATTTATTGTTTTATCATTTCAATGGCTCAACTCATCTAGTCTTGTTTTGGAATTAGGACAAAACATCGTTATGTTTTCTGAACTTTAAGAAGATTTAAATTTTCAGATTAATATTGGGAACCTTGAGATGGGCGTGGCTTAATTTTTTGGACCATGGTAGCTAGTTTCAATTTAAACCACCAGCTAGAGCGTATCGGAATTCTCAGTTTCCCATTGTTAAGGGGCGTGGCTTATTTTTAGCCCACAGTGGCTAGTTTCAATTTAGACCACCAGATAGAGGGCATCGGAATACTCAGTTTCCTATTGGAAAATTATTTATTTTTGGCACACAGTGGCTAGTTTCAATTTAGACCAGATAGAGCATATCGAAATACTCAGTTTCCCATTGGAAAATTTATAGGGGCGAGGCTTATTTTTAGCCCACAGTGGCTAGTTTCAATTTAAACCACCAGATAACGTATTGAAATTCTTAGTTTCCCAATGGGAAAATATAGAATACATGTTGGAAGAACCATTGTGATTTTTAAAGGTGAACTTTATGGAAACTAAGGTTTATTATGATGACACAAGACAAGATGTAAAAGAGATTGATCTGGCAAACAATGTAATGAAAATACGGGAAAATGAATTCGAATGTTACAATGAAGAAGACGTGATATTTTTACAAATGAATGAAATGGAGCTGATCTTTTGATAAATAAATAAATAAAACCAAAAAAAAGTATCGCCTAGGGTCACTAACCTGAGACAGAGCAAGAAGCTTCCGTGCACAACCACTGAACGATAACAGAGGGCCATAAGGGCGAAGACTATGAATACTCCGCCTACCACGGACATTAAAATTACTACCAAAAAGACCGTGTTTGTGCTATGGGCATTTTCTGTAGTATTTTGGAAAAAAAAGAATGTTGAAGAAAAGATAGTAATTGAAGAAGTGATAGTGAAAGTAAGAAGAAATCAAAAAATAAAAGGAAAAAAGAAAGAAATGATATAACTCACAGTAATTTGTGATGTGAAGATCGTTGACCGTTTTAGTTTCGAATAACAAGATCAATTGAATACGAAATATATTTAATAATATAAAAGTATATAAATTAGTATAAAAATGTTACGGAATTTTATTTTTAGATATGCGCGTTGTTTGCAGTTGGTGTTTTTATTCCCCCGAAGACGTCATCATGCGAGGCGACAAGGCGGACAGACAGGGCAAGATAGAAGAGAGAACCAAAAAAACAGACAGAGAAGAAAAAGAGAATATAATATTCAAAGCGTGTACGCATTGCATACGTTGTTTTTAAAAAATTATTTATAATAAATATCAGTAGCCATAAAAATACAAATATATACACACATTCATATATATATATATATTTCGGGTCCGAAAATATATATACATATATAAAAATAAAAGCAGAGTAGTTTATAATTTAATTATTTTAAAAAAATGCATTTTTAAGCTCTTAATTTTAGTCTTTACATGCTTAAAAATAAATATATATATATATGAATGGATATATTTAGATTTTTGTTTTTATTATTTTTCAACACATAAAAAATTTATATTAGTAAATTTAAATTCATGTCACAGAGTATATAATATAGGCAGGCGGCAACTTATTCACCTACAGATAAGAAAAAAATATTGACCAACAAGCTACATCGACAGTGGACAGTGTGTGTTTTATACAGTTTGGGAACACGCGACACCGTGTTTATTGGTTGACACGTCACAAGTTCCCCAGGTAGCCACGCCGGGGGCCGAAAATTGTAAAACAAAAATGAATCAAATCCGGTCCACACTGAATATAAATATATTTTTGTCTATGCAAACATCGTTTGCTTAAAACCGTCTATTCACGAGACACAAACTATTGGTTTGCAAACAGCGGTAACTGGCGGTCAAAATTTAAACTAAAACAATCGGGTAATATTT
Source organism: Forficula auricularia (assembly GCA_024734495.1). Lineage (NCBI taxonomy): Eukaryota > Metazoa > Arthropoda > Insecta > Dermaptera > Forficulidae > Forficula > Forficula auricularia. The sequence goes on from JALMQS010000099.1 coordinate 92,198,762, forward strand.
ATTTTTATTGTATTTAAAGAAAATTCTTAAAAAAAAATGACTGCTTTATTAAAATATTCTTCAACATCTCAATTTTGAAAAAGTATCCTCGGCAACTGTGCAGATTTTACCCATTTGTTTTAGCTATATTTTTGACCACAAGATTGCGTAGTGGCAAGAACCACTTGCCAATTGCTGCACCGTTGTTTATGCAAACAAAATTCAGTAGCCATAAAATATGTGTAAAAATTTGGGCGACGGGACCACAGGGTGAATTTTGTTAACAACATTTTTCAGTACCAAGACCATGTGGTGTAAATATAGACAAAAGTTTGAGCAGTGTAGACCGGTCTTTACAGTAAAATAAAAATGAGCTGGAACCGGTCCACACTGCAAGGTATAACAAATGTCCGCTAAAACCGGTGTAAACTTTTGCTGCATAGTTGTCTGCGCAAATCGAAGAGTGTAAGTTATAAAGGGTCTAAGTGCCAATTTCGGATATTGCGATACAAGGTGGCGTAAAAGTTATCACCCGATTTTCTTTGCCTGTAATTTTTTTTATGAATGAAAAACTTTGGTTCTGCTTTTTGATTAAGTTTATGTGATGTCTTAAATAAATAACGTGTATTTTGTATCTGTTTAGTTCACAAATGTCAAAGCAGAATTGACATTTGCCGGCATTTACAAAAATTATAGCATCTTCCGATAGGGTTATGACTTTTGCGCCACCCTGTACATGTAGAAAAGCTAAGACTAAAGAGGGTCATACACTGTCAAACAAATTGCGCAACACAGGCCGTTGTGCAATTGTTTGACAGTGTATGGGAGTGTTTGATGCGTTGCGCAAATATTTGACAATTTTCAAAAATGTTTGAAATCTTTGTACAACGCGTTGTGTTGTGTATGGGCGAGTTGCGCAATATTTCCAAGGGTATGATTATGAATGATGCGTTGTGCATCGCTTTGTTGTGCAATTTTTCTGGCAATGTATGGGCCCCGGCAAACGATGCGCAACGCAACGTTGGACAACGCTTTTTTGCGAAATTCGTTTGACAGTGTATGGGCTCCTTAATAATAATATTGCAAATGTAGATAGCGTCAGCGGTGTATTTAGATCTTCATCCGCTGTTGGAAAGTTGGCGCTTATTTACCAAGATACTTTTAATTAATTATCTTGGTTACACATTTTTTGAACTCAGACCCTTTAGAACTTACACTCTTCAATTTTCGCAGTCTGCATATAGCATCCAAACGGTGCAGTATATCTGCGAGATGCAACAGCTTTCTTCAAATGCACATACATATATAATATGCACGAGGTAAAAACCCATACAAAAGTCTGGGAAGTGTAGACCGGATTTTATGGACCATCATCCACCTCATTCATTTTTGTTTAAGTAATTTCAGCCAAGGTCGAGTCCGGACGCAGCCTTTCATCATCACAGGTGCAAAATATATATATATAATATATTATTATACTATATAAATATATATATTCAATAAAATTACATATAGATATGAATAACACAAGACAAAAAGCCAGAAAAAAAACCAATCAAGATTATTCAACGGTAAGCGATTGTTCTTCATTAAGAGTTATTAGATGACTGCAAGAACAAAGAGAGAGAAATAAGAGTTGGGAAGATTGAGCGGTTTGTGAAGGTGTGTGGAGAAAGGAGCAAAACACTCACAAGACACAGTTCTCGACACCAGTTACCATAGAGTGACAGACAGACACAAACAAACAACAAAGAGTCAACGATGGCATGCGCCGCACGCCGCCTCAAGGCGGTCCAAACCCACTGAGAGCTCAATGCATCAAATCAAATGCAGAAGGGGAGTATATGTACAGAGGTAGAAAGGTGGTCGGGGATGAAGGCCGAGTTCATCCCCCTCGGGATATTTACAAGTTTTTCAATGTAATGTACATAAACACTTTGCAAATCGAAAAAATGTGCGATTAAATTTTTTTTATTATTATTGAGTTGATATTGATGAGGCAGACCAAAAAAAAGAAGAAGATAATTTATACTATCTTATTATTCATAAAACCGAAGTTTCGGAGGTTATTCCCTCCTTCTTCGGGGTTTTGAAAACTTAGTGAAGGAAATCCAATGCGACACTCCCCTCTGTCTCCTTTTTCAGTGGCAGTAACAATATTATATCGTATTTCAGGAGAATTATAGTGTAGTGAATTCTGCTGAGAATGAAATACGATATATTGTTACTGCCACTGAAAGAGGAGACAGATGGGAATATCGCATTGGATTTCCTTTACGGACTTTTCAAAACACTGAAGAAGGAGGGAATAGCCTTCGAAACATCGGCTTATGTTGCATAAAAAGATAGTCTAAATTATCATTTTCTTTTTTTTTGGACTGCCTCATCAATATCAAATCAACTCTTATCAGTCCGTCTCCAAAAATTACTTGTTACGTGTTAAATAAAAACAAAAGCTTCCCTTTCAGCAATTTTTAATTAAAATTGTGGTTTAAATTAATCCGAATATTTCGGAAACCTTACAGTATTCCTTTCTCAGCGGATCTTGCTCTAAGGTGGTTTAAATTCATCCAAATATTTCGCAAACCTTAGAGTATTTCTTCTTCAGTTTAGAAGCAAGATCCACTGAAGAAGGAACATTGTAAAGTTTCCGAAATATTTGGATTAATTTAAACCACCATTTGAATTAAAAATTGCTGAAAAAGGAGCTTTTGTTTTTATTTAACACCTATTATTATTATTATTATAAATTTTATAGGATTTATTGGTAATTAATTAATTATGTTAATTTTTATTATCATGTTTTAAACATTAGCTCAAAATTCAAATATTAATAAAATCTTATTTTTCAGCGAAAGTAGAAAGTTTTCATTTAAAATAATTTTTAAATTTTTAAATTGAATTTAAGGCTAAAAAATAATTGATTATATTTAGCGCCTGGCAATGCAACCCCCATCACATAGCATTTTAAGTTTCTTTTTGTTTATACATTGTCAGAGCTCACATATATATGTATGAACTGTATTTTCTACTGTATTTTAAACGAGACAATAAAAGAGTATTCCTTCTGAAGGAAAAATAAATTTTTTAATTTATTTATTTAGAGACTATAGTTTCGAGGGCCTCGCCCTCTTCATCACTCTATTAAAATGGATTCATAGGAATTGATGTGTGAAAAATCAAATTTTTTTTATAATGATATTGATACAATTTCTTTGAATCCATTGTAATAGACTGATGAAGAGGGCAAAACTCTCGAAACTATAATCTCGTTAAAAAATAAATCAAAAAAAATATCTTTCAAGCAAAAGACACACTCTTTTATTGCCTTCTATAATTTATAAAAATTCTACTACTCTGAGCAAAAAGAAACTTTCAAGTTGTATATTCCTACTTTAATATTGTATTATTTCTTAGATACTTAAGTACAAAATTAATCTCAAAAATCCAATAAAATTTTTAATTAAAATAAAACCAATTTTTTTTTAAAGAATTATATAAAATATTATTTATATATATTTTAGTAATAGTAGTGTTTATGCGTATTAACATTTTAGGGTTTGAATTAGTAATATAATATAATATTTACATTAACATATTTACATTTATGAATTATTTACATAAGAAAAAATGAAAAATGAATAGCGAAATAGATGTGTATGTGTCTGTGTGTGTGTAATATGGGAATGTGAATGTGTTAAGGGGCTTGTTAATTTAGGGCGCATTTAGGAGCGTTTGGCGCAGCCAGCGTCACCCCGAATTTCGGGGGCCCCAAGCCGCCCTAAATGGCCCAGGACCCCCGAGCACAGACACACCCTCAAGTACACTTCACCGACACTTCTGCGCCTTCACACAATCAAACAAACAAACATACAAAATTTGATCGGGAAGCATCAAGTGAAGGATTTATAAGGGAATAAGGGAAATATTAATTTTCCTCATTATTAAATGATACCTTTTTATACTTGTTATTATTTAAGAAGAAAATAAATTATAAATAAATAAAACAAATAAAGAACAGAAAAATGAAACCACAAAATAAAAATATTTTTTATTATAATAATAAAATCTTTCATTTATAAATTATTTAAAAAACCTTAATTATGAGACTATATCTAAATTATATATATATAATTTAATAATATAGTGGATATTATCTATTTGACTGGATTGCTGAATTGAATTTAAAAACGTAGCATGAGGTTTCTTCCATTTTTTAAAATGTTGATTTTACATTATACCTACGTATTTTTATGAGAAGACATTTTACTAGCTATGGACGTATCCAGAAAATGACAAACACAATAATTGCCACAAAAAGATATAGAGTAAGCAGAATAATTCGATCGAAACGTCCTAGTTTATTGTATTATTTATTCGTGTTCAATAAATAATTATAATTAATTATGTGTGATTTTACTCAAATTTCAATTCTTAATAAAATTAATCAGAAAAATAAAAGCTTCAAGAGCTTCATTACTAAAAAGATATAGATTATGTATATTTTTAGATTTATATAACACCTAGGTAATGTATTCTATGATCTTGTGAAAAAAATTCATTGGTGTAAAATCTACCCCCCCCCCCCCCTCCCCCGAAAATTTCTCTGCTTCATCCATGGTCCCCGCCTTAAATTTCGGGCCCGGAGCCCAAAATCTGAACCGGACTCCTTATTTTGGAATAATTATGTGTTTTTTTTATATAGTGGAAAAAGTTGGTCACCTTAAGCATTTTTTTCTAACATAACCCCTTAAAAAAACCGGGCCCTAGACCCGCAGGTGCACTTGGACCCCCTTACGGGGGCTATGGCTTCGTCCTTTGTTCCTATTGTTATTAAATTAATTTAGTTATAAAACTCCGTGCTATAATATATTCTTATAATATAAAAAATAAATCTATCTATATCTATATATGGTACATACTATAATCGGCTTGCGCGACAAAGTCGACGTGATTTTTTTTAATTTTAAAACCCACTAATAGTTCATGTTAAAATTAGGAAATTTAAATTATATGGATTTTGATGAGGCAGTTCAAGATTCAAAAAACAAAAAATAATTATAACTAGCTTTTTTTATTCAAAATCTACGTTTCGGAGGTTTATTCACTCCTTTTTCAGGGTTTTGAAAGGTCCGTGAAGGAAATACAATGTAAATTCCCGTCTGCCTCCTCTCAGGGGCGCTGACAATATTATACAGTAAGAATAAAATATTGTAGAATATTGTTACTGCCACTGAGAGAAGAGACAGAGGGAAATGTCACATTGTAACATATTTCTTTAACTGACATTTCAAACCCCTCAAGAAGGAAGGAATAAACCTCTGAAACGTCGGTTTTGAATAAAAAAAGATAGTTTTAAGTATCTCTTTTTTAACCTTGGAATGTCTCATCAAAATCCATTAAATTCACTTAACAGTCCGTCTCCAAAAACTACTTCAATCGAATTTAAATTATTATTTTAAAATACATTATTAGTTCATGACAAATAAAATGAGGAAATTTAAATTATTATTTTAAAACCCACTGTGGATTCTAGGAAGCCTGGCCAGGAAGACCTCCGCTCAAGGCGGGCTTCGCAGCTGGTATAAAGAATATTATAATAATTATTAGTTAATTTATTTTAATAAACTTTGCTATTTTTGATTATTAAATATAAAAAAATAACTAGAAAAATGTTCATCTACCCTTAAACTTATAATGTAAAACTTTGCCATTTTAAAAAATAGTGTACCATGCTTTACTTTTGCCTTAAGAAGGAAGGCAAGGCATTCAGCGCTATCCATTTCTAAATATGTAATAAACCATCAATATATTATATCATCATTTAATTATATATAATAAATTAAACTTTGTTCAAAATAACTTGTTTATTGAGAGTCGATCTTGAAAATCCGATCAATCAGAAAATGTCTTCTGAGAGCCCGGAAAAGATATCATCAATCAATTAACACCATTACAAAGAATTTATTTTTTTACTAATTCAATATAAGTAAATAGATAATGATATCAATACCAATTAAATTAATGAATACTCTGTTTAATTATTTATTAGATTAAAAAATGTAGGTTGAAAAAAATAGAAATATAAGAATTGGAAATGTCTTTAACGAAATTCAATCATGATATTTTGAGAGTATGATTCAATAGGGACGTCATGACTTTAGCGCCAACTGGCGACGAAAATGGAAGCTTTGGGGGATGATTTATTAAACGTCCAAGACAAAGAGACTACCTTGTGTCCGTGCACTCTTTTATCTATGATATATAGTATATAATAATCCAAATTTTCCCCAATTCTCCCAAAATAATTTGAATAAATAAACACAAGAGAGCGCTACCTTCGGCAGTAGTGCTGCCTTTATGTTTAACGCAGGTTCCCTAATAGTGAATTTATTTTGAACAATCCTTCTGGTTTTATCCAAAGAGGATGAGATAGAGAGGAAGGCTGCGTATCGACAAAACTGCCATCTGGTGATCGTGACCGGGTAATCAAAATCATTCATTTTTTTATGGGCAAAGATTGATTTAATGTAAGTAAATTATATTTTAAACAAAGTATTAATTCTCAAAATATATTGATCGGTCATTTTGTACAATTTGTAAATATTTATACTCCTTGATCATGTCCAATAGAGGTGCTAAAACTCGCATATTATTTTTTAACATCTAAGTTTTTTTTATTGGAGCCTTCCCCTCTATCTCATCGACTTTGGTTTTGTCCAACTCATAGGAAAAAGGAACATACTTTTTCAAGACTCAGTTTTAAGAATTTTGGTGCTTTAAGCAATTTCCCTTTATGTAGGCGATTTTATTTTTTCATGTCTAAATTTCTGAGCTTAATATGTTGGAAACATTTATTTTAATAAATGATAGTTAAAGATACCAACAACTTGTTTTTGAAATTAATTATGAGAGCTCTTCATATGGGATCGGAAACCAAGTAGGCACCTAGCTTATCAGAGAAACTCAATACTGTGAACGGATTAAGCCTGAAAGCTATTTTTTATTTTTGATCTCGTATGAAAATATATTAATTTAACATGTTTTTAAATAAAATGAAGAATTGTAACTAATTTGAAATATTTGTGATAGACTGATGATGAAGGCAATGCCTTCGAAACTATAGTCTCTAGAAATAATTAAAAATTATTTTATTTAAAAAACAGAAGACTCTCTCATTTTATTTGACTTTAATTGAAAAATATTTATGATTTCAAATTTTCATATTTACAGGTCACTCGAAAACATCTAAAGTAGACTACATTAAAAATTAAAAAAATCTTGAGCGACTTCTATAAACCTCTATAAATTATTGATATATCGACTTGAAATTTTCAGAATATTTATAATTTTCAAAGTAGGTAATAATAATATGAGGAGAAAAATAAAATACAATTTTCTACCATTTTTAAAAATCTTGAGCGACCTCTTAAAATTTTTTAAATGAGCTCATTTTTGGTGAGCATTTTAAAATCATATTAAATTAACATATTTTTATGCGAGATCAAAAATAAAAAAATATTCGTTTTTTGGGCCACCCTACTATAGATAAAAATTACCTATACAGTGATCATCCGAAAGGAAAATTTACTTTAAGATCTACTAACAACCCATATGTATTGAGTGAGACCAATAGAGTGTACGGAATTATAAATTTTATTTATTTATAACGAGACTATGTTGAGGGCTTTTCATCAGTCTATTACAATGTATTCACAGGAATTAATTTATGAATGAGTTTTTACATTTATAGGTAAGGTTATAAATTACATAGAGTGGGCAAGTTAAGAATTGACACTTTTAAAAATAGCTGCTAAAATATAAACTTCACGAACTCCAACTACAGTCAAAATAATAAAACAAGTATAAGTGTCAATTTAACTTGCCCACTCTATGTAATTTATAACCTTACCACATGAAAAATGTAAAACTTTCATTCATAAATTAATTCCTGTGAATACATTGTAATAGACTGATGAAGAGGGCAAAAGCCTCGAAACTATAGTCTCGTTATAAATAAATAAAATTTATAATTCCAGCAGAAGACACACTCTTTTATTGTCTCCTTCAATATATAAAAATTCTGCTACTCTCGGCAAAAACTTTCAATTTAACCCATATGTAGTCTATTAAAGTAAAAATTTCATAAAACTAACTTGATCTAATTGCAAAATACAAAATGTAATTAATATTATTTATTTTCTTCTTAATTTTTCCCTAATAATAATCAACCTTAAACTAAATTTTTTTTTAAATTATTGGATAAAATATTGGTAGTTTCACATTAAGATATAAAAAATAAAAAACGAATTTATTTTTGGAGAATCTTAATCTGATATATAAGATTTCGGTGACTACATTTTCAGAGAAACAGAAAGTAATCTGGAGTTAGAGACCAGTTACTTTCTGTTTCTCCTGAAGATGGGTTAGTCACCCGAAATATATATATCGAGATTAAAGATTCTCCAAAAATAAATTCGTTTCATTTTTTTATATCTTAATGTGAAACCTACCAAGTATTTTTATCCAATAATTTTAAAAAATATTTCACCAAGTACCAACACCAAATTCCTTAAAACTATAAAAAATTTTAGTCCAATAAGCTGAGGGCCCTTTAAAAGACTAGTGAGAGGCGCCCATGCTACAGCTCTCTTCTCCCTTGAAACGTTGAAAAATTATTCCAGAATAAAATGTACTTATTAATTTTTTGATTTTTATGAGAAAGATCATCAAATTTTTAGATATTTTTAAAAAAAAGTTGCTATGTAATTAGTAGATAATAAGTTTAGGAAAATGTTTACTGAGAAGACAATAGTGTCTTTTAACTAAACTCACAATCATAAAGGGGAATCATTGAGGTTATCCTCTGCTTGATGCAACTCTGCTGCTCTCAGCAAAACAAAATTTTTTTCAATTAAATTCACATTGGCTGATTGGCTCTATTATATAATTTTAGATAATACAATTTGCTACCCATTATAATTTCATAAATCGTATATTAATTATTCAGGAAACCTACCAATATGATTTTATTTATTTTTTTAATCCATTTATTTATTCATTTATAAATTTTATA
>JALMQS010000099.1:92208855-92224484 GCA_024734495.1 Forficula auricularia
ATACCATGCTTACTTTTGCCTTAAGAAGGAAGGCAAGGCATTCAGCGCATCCATTTCTAAATATGTAATAAACCATCAATATATTATATCATCATTTAATTATATAATAAATTAAACTTTGTTCAAAATAACTTGTTTATTGAGTCGATCTTGAAAATCCATCAATCAGAAAATGTCTTCTGAGAGCCCGGAAAAGATATCATCAATCAATTAACACCATTGCAAAGAATTTATTTTTTTACTAATTCAATATAAGTAAATAGATAATGATATCAATACCAATTAAATTAATGAATACTCTGTTTAATTATTTATTAGATTAAAAATGTAGGTTGAAAAAAATAGAAATATAAGAATTGGAAATGTCTTTAACGAAATTCAATCATGATATTTTGAGAGTATGATTCAATAGGGACGTCATGACTTTAGCGCCAACTGGCGACGAAAATGGAAGCTTTGGGGATGATTTATTAAACGTCCAAGACAAAGAGACTACCTTGTGTCCGCGCACTCTTTTTTATCTATGATATATATAATAACTAAATTTTCCCCAATTCTCCCAAAATAATTTGAATAAATAAACACAAGAGAGCGCTACCTTCGGCAGTAGTGCTGCCTTTATGTTTAACGCAGGTTCCCCTAATAGTGAATTTATTTTGAACAATCCTTCTGGTTTTGGTCCAAAGAGGATGAGATAGAGAGGAAGGCCGCGTATCGACAAAACTGCCATCTGGTGATCGTGACCGGGTAATCAAAATCATTCATTTTTTTATGGGCAAAGATTGATTTAATGTAAGTAAAAATTATATTTTAAACAAAGTATTAATTCTCAAAATATATTGATCGGTCATTTTGTACAATTTGTAAATATTTATACTCCTTGATCATGTCCAATAGAGGTGCTAAAACTCGCATATTATTTTTTAACATCTAAGTTTTTTATTGAGCCTTCCCTCTATCTCATCGACTTTGGTTTTGTCCAACTCATAGAAAAAGGAAACATACTTTTTCAAGACTCAGTTTTAAGAATTTTGGTGCTTTAAGCAATTTCCCTTTTATGTAGCAGCGATTTTATTTTTTCATGTCTAAATTTCTGAGCTTAATATGTTGGAAACATTTATTTTAATAAATGATAGTTAAAGATACCATCAACTTTGTTTTTGAAATTAATTATGAGAGCTTCTTCATAAGGGATCGGGTAAAAAACCAATAGGCACCTAGCTTATCAGAGAAACTCAATACTGTGAACGGATTAAGCCTGAAAGCTATTTTTTATTTTTGATCTCGTATGAAAATATATTAATTTAACATGTTTTTAAATAAAATGAAGAATTGTAACTAATTTGAAATATTTGTGATAGACTGATGATGAAGGCAATGCCTTCGAAACTATAGTCTCTAGAAATAATTAAAAATTATTTTATTTAAAAAACAGAAGACTCTCTCATTTTATTTGACTTTTTAATTTCGAAAAATATTTATGATTTCAAATTTTCATATTTACAGGTCACTCGAAAACATCTAAAGTAGACTACATTAAAAATTAAAAAAATCTTGAGCGACATCTATAAACCTCTATAAATTATTGATATATCGACTTGAAATTTTCAGAATATTTATAATTTTCAAAGTAGGTAATAATAATATGAGGAGAAAAATAAAATACAATTTTCTACCATTTTTAAAAATCTTGAGCGACCTCTTAAAATTTTTTTAAATGAGCTCATTTTTGGTGAGCATTTTAAAATCATATTAAATTAACATATTTTTATGCGAGATCAAAAATAAAAAAATATTCGTTTTTTGGGCCACCCTACTATAGATAAAAATTACCTATACAGTGATCATCCGAAAGGAAAATTTACTTTAAGATCTACTAACAACCCATATGTATTGAAGGAGACAATAAAAGAGTGTGTCTTCTGCTGAATTATAAATTTTATTTATTTATAACGAGATTCTAGTTTCCGAGGGCTTTGCCCTCTTCATCAGTCTATTACAATGTATTCACAGGAATTAATTTATGAATGAAAGTTTTACATTTTTTATGTGGTAAGGTTATAAATTACAGAGTGGGCAAGTTAAGAATTGACACTTTTAAAAATAGCTGCTAAAATATAAACTTCACGAACTCCAACTACAGTCACTAATAAACAAGTATATGTCAATTCTTAACTTGCCCACTCTATGTAATTTATAACCTTACCACATGAAAAATGTAAAACTTTCATTCATAAATTAATTCCTGTGAATACATTGTAATAGACTGATGAAGAGGGCAAAGCCCTCGAAACTATAGTCTCGTTATAAATAAATAAAATTTATAATTCCAGCAGAAGACACACTCTTTTATTGTCTCCTTCAATATATAAAAATTCTGCTACTCTCGGCAAAAACTTTCAATTTAACCCATATGTAGTCTATTAAAGTAAAAATTTCATAAAACTAACTTGATCTAATTGCAAAATACAAAATGTAATTAATATTATTTATTTTCTTCTTAATTTTCCCTATAATAATAATCAACCTTAAATCCAAATTTTTTTAAATTATTGGATAAAAATACTTGGTAGGTTTCACATTAAGATCTTAATTTATGGAGAATCTTAATCCGATATACTGGGCTCAGGGAGAAAACAGAAAGTAACTGGAGTTAGAGACCAGTTACTTTCTGTTTCTCCTGAAGATGGGTTAGTCACCCGAAATATATATATCGAGATTAAAGATTCTCCAAAAATAAATTCGTTTTACTTTTTTATATCTTAATGTGAAACCTACCAAGTATTTTTATCCAATAATTTTAAAAAATATTTCACCAAGTACCAACACCAAATTCCTTAAAAACTATAAAAAATTTTAGTCCAATAAGCTGAGGGCCCTTTTAAAGACTAGTGAGAGGCGCCCATGCTACAGCTCTCTTCTCCCTTGAAACGTTGAAAAATTATTCCAGAATAAAAATGTACTTATTAATTTTTTGATTTTTATGAGAAAGATCATCAAATTTTTAGATATTTTTAAAAAAAAGTTGCTATGTAATTAGTAGATAATAAGTTTAGGAAAATGTTTACTGAGAAGACAATAGTGTCTTTTAACTAAACTCACAATCATAAAGGGGAATCATTGAGGTTATCCTCTGCTTGATGCAACTCTGCTGCTCTCAGCAAAACAAAATTTTTTCAATTAAATTCACATTGGCTGATTGGCTCTATTATATAATTTTAGATAATACAATTTGCTACCCATTATAATTTCATAAATCGTATATTAATTATTCAGGAAACCTACCAATATGATTTTATTTATTTTTTTAATCCTTTATTTATTCATTTGTAAATTTTATACAAATATTGATTATGATTTATATATTGTTCATGATGCTAAATGGATGAATATAAAATTTTCATCATTCATGATGGAATTTTTAAAATTTTATGAGAATAAATCAAAGAAGATGTCTTCAAATAAGTATGCATACATCACCCATAGCACCCGCATAAAATTTCGGCCCCGGGGCCTAAAATCTGAATGGAATAAGTATGTGTTTTTTATGAAGTGGAATAATAAAAAAAATGCCATGGCTGGGCCCGGGCCTCACGGGTGCACCTGGACCTCCATTTCGGGGGCTATGACATTACCTAATACCTAAAAATCTATCTGATACTTAATAACCGGCTTACGAGGGCTTGATCTCTCTGATTGGCTAAATATAAAATTTTCAAACACGTCCCCTAATTAGCAACATACGCTTCGAATGGGAGTTTCGCAGCTGGTAATATAAATATATTATATTTAAATAAATACATATACCTATGTATATTTTGTTTGTTTGGGAGTATTAGCTTGAAACTATTAGCTTCGAAGTCTAATTTTTTACAAGTATTATATTTTTTCTTTTTAGAATTAAGCTTGATGATCATTTCGAATAAATGTTTCACTGACCTTTATTTGAACTCGAATAGGTATTTAATTGTGACTTAACGCTCAAAAAAAGAAAAAAAAACAATATTATATTTTATATAAGTACCATACTTTTAAAAAAAAATTATGTGAAGTATTTGAGGGCTACTTTACGAATTTTTTTTTAAATCCCATATAAAATCTTAATAAAAGGAGCTGAACTAGTTGAGCATTTATGTTCAAATGTCCAACATGTACAATGTATATATTGGTAAGAACATAAGTAGGTATTATTTAAATACAGGTTTTTCACTTCAAATTGAACATTTTATTATTATTATTTTATTTGTAAAATGTTCAATTTGAAGTGAAAAACCTCTAATTGATGTAAAGATTTAAGAATCTTTTTTGAGTTTTTTTTTTTTTTTTTTTTGATAAAAGATGGAATTTTTCAAAAATCAACCCAGGACAATATTATTAATAAACGAATTTATTTTATTTAGGGACGAATACAAGCGCTTGGGTTCGAACCCTGAGGGGACGAAGCCCACTGATATGCAATTTAAAAATATTTATACCAAAATCTTTGATTCGCCCTAAATAAAATAAATCCGTTTCGTAATTATTATTATTGTAATGATCTCTGTATTGGAATTTTTTGAAAAAATCTCAGGTGCTTATAACACCAATTTTATGAATTTAAACATGTTTTCAATTGACTGTCCATCACTGGATACTTGTTTAGATATTTTGAATTAAATATTGAAATTTTTCCTATGCTTATTTGCATCAATCAGAGGACAACCTTTTTGATTCGCTCTCATAAAATCTACAACTCAACAAGAAAACAATTTCATTTTAACGATTTCTGTATCTTTAAAAGTTTTTTAAGCCTATGAGTCATAAATATGTATTGATTATGATATAACCTGTATATTATATATTGTTTAATAGAATATGTAGGCAATAATTGATTTCTGTCATGATCATTATCCAATTCTATATATCTAAATTATTCCTACTAAGAATGATAATATTCTATTGAATAGGATTGCTGTTAATGGAGTTGAAAGGGGTTGGCTGTGATGAGGGTATAATTCATGAGGACCAGGTAGGGAGGTAAAGGGTCACAGTACCTGTAGCATACAGCCATTAGGGCAAAGCATATGAAGACGCCCTTAACCACGCCAACTAATATAAACACCATCGAGAGTGTACTAAGGTTGTTGTTGGATCCACCTGCAAGCATAGATGAGCACCCGCCGGGGGAGGGTCAGGTCAAGAGGGGCCCTCATTGCAATCACATGGGCTGATGCTGATGATTTTACCAACACAATTCAACAATTAAACAAAATGCAATTTAATATAGTATAGTAGTATTCGAACTCGAATTTTTTTATTTTCACTTATATAGAATAAGTAAACGAATTATTATTGAAAAGTTTTCTAATTCTAATGTTATAAATTTATTTTTCAGAAGAAATCAAAACGATTCCGGTTTGAGGATTACAAGCGTGCTCACAGCCGTTTCGAGCACACAATGCTATCGGTTAAACCTTCAATACTCTGCAGTAAGAGTCGGATTGGCGATAAATCAGAATTGCATTCAGGGTGGTAAGAGAATAAATGCTTATTTAGTTCAACTATTATTAAAAGTAGAAATGTATGAGTATGATAAAGATAAACTCAGAGTTTTTAAAATTTATTATAGGTATAATTACAGGGTGGACCATAAAGATCTCCCACATTTTGAAGAGGTGTATAATAAATTGAAAAAATTAACTAGAAAATAACTGAATTTATTTTTTAAAAGAACATACATTTTTTTTAATGGGTTTTAAACATTATATCAGACAAAAAAAGGGGCTTGGGGTCAAAAATGAAAATTCTAGACCTTTTGACTAAACTATGTAGATATACAAAATTTGATTGTGTCTGGTCGAAAGAGCTAGAATTTTCATTTTTGACCCTCCCCCATTTTGGATGGTTAGTTTTTATTTTACATTTCTAGCCTTCTGGGGGTCCAGATAATATGTATATAAAATTTGGTTGTTAAGGTCTTAAGGGCTAGAATTTTCATTTTTGAACCTCCCTCAACTTTTTTTGTCTGATATAATGTTTAAAAAACATAAAAAAAAAAAAATATTTTATGATCTTTTCAAAAATATATTCAGTTTTTTTCTAGTTAAATTTTTTCATTTTTTTACACCTCTTCAAAATGTGGGAGATCTTTATGCCAAGCACCAAGGGAATAAATTGTCTAACACAAATTGTGTAAGTATGTATATATCTGTCTTCAAATAAAGACACTATTGTTATTATTATTATTATTATTAATATGTTTGACTTTCCACAATATTGACTGCTAAGTAAATTCTTGCTTTCTCACTTTATGTGTGACAACCCAGAGAGGAGAGCAAGACGAGGCAAATGCCAAGGGGTCTGAACTCTTGGGGGGCAGGGTGATAGATTAATTTTTTTACTACAGTAAAATATTGGTTATCCGCGAGGTGAATAGGAAAATTAAGAAAAATTAGATTATTGACCTTTCACTAAAGAAAAGTATTTTTTGCTTTTAATGAAAAAATACTGTATTTACTAATAAATACTGTTCATATAAATGGGCCGTCCATAAATTACGTCATACAATAAGGGGGTAGGGGTTATCTCAGATTCGTGACAAAATGTGACATGGGGGAGGGGGGGGGGGGGGGATCTTAAAAATTGTCATGTCACAAAAGCGACTGGACTCGCCTAGCTCTTACGCAGCCTTCATTCTTCAGCGCGCAATCGGTTGTCTAAATCCAGACGCACCAACCTAATAAATCAAGTTAAAATTCAATACAGGAGTGGCTCAAATGAAAATGTTACAGAATGTGACACAGGGGGAAGGAGGGGGGTCTAAAAATCTTGAAATTCGTGTGACGTAATTTATGGACGGCCCCAAAGAACGAAACATATTTTACTATCATGTGTAAATAAAATGTTATTAAATACAGTATTTTTTCATTAAAAGCCAAAAATATTTTTATTTGTGTATAGGTCATCAATAGTCTTAATTTTTTGTATTTTTCCTAAGGGCCTCGCAAATAATAATCAATATTTTACTGTAGTGAAAAAAAAATCAACATCTATCCCCGGGCCTCTCAAGAGTCTGGACCATATTTACTTTTCACCAGGGGCCCGAAATTTTTCAGGATAAAATGAACGTAGCTGAGATATGGACCTCTGGTCCAGTGAGTAAAGAATCGAGAACCTGCCTCAGACTTCATTTTCTATACAAAGTTTCTTCATTTATGCTAATAAGTAGAAATGAAGAGAATCAAACCACAGCTTTCAGGCTGTCTTCTATTCATAAATGTTTTACTAACCTTCATATAATTTATTAAAAAAATAAACTGATGTGACCATCCACATGACTTTACCATACGCTTGGCCCCTCTTTTATATTTAATTTTGTATAAAATCATTTATAATCATTTAGGGGGAAGGGTCAAAAAATGAAAATCTAGACCCTTGGACGAAACTCAACATGTATGTATACAAAATTTTGTTGATAAAGTTTAGGGAAAGCGGTGTTGGTTTATAGTGAAACATATTAAACAAAGGAATTATTATTTAACGGGTTATAGTAAAATTTTGTTGAGTTGGGTCCAAGGGTCTAGATTTTCATTTTTGACCCCCCCCCCCCCCCTTTAGAAAAATTTAGTTTGAAATTCTTATATTTTAATTTTTAACTCTCCTTAATTTTGGGTCGATATCAACCAAAATCTAATCTCAATGTACCAAAACTACATGCGAAATTTCGTTTAGTTATTCACACTTGTTTTTGAGCTAGGGCATCCACAAAAATTTGATAAGCTACTTACTAACAGACATTTTGACAAAATAATTAATATCTCAAAAAATATAATTTTTTAGATGTTCACTCATAAGGACTTTATTGTAAACCGAAATACCATGGTTTCGTCTAATTTTTTTAATCAAAATAATTTCAGCCGTTTTTGAGATATTTGGAAAAAACGGAGCACTTCCCATGCACGATTACAATAGTTGACCAATGACCATACGTACCCTGTATGGTAAAGTAAAAAACACAATCTATAAACCAACTTTCAATGTTATTATTATTACATTACCAACATGTGCATGGAACAGGTTGAAATTCAAAATGGCCGTCAATTTCTAAACTCTAATCTACTTTGATTTAATAAGATAAATAAAACTATTTATATTAATGTAAACTTGAAGCTTTAGTTTTAATATTAGAAATATAAAAATTTGAATTTATATTTAAACTTTTTCTTTTTAATTAGTTGAAAAACACAAGTAACGTTGTAATTAAAAAAATAAACGAGATCCTAAATGGACTGGGTAGTCACGACGAAATCAATTTAGAGTGAAGATCATTTATCGTACGTAGTTCAGACCGTCACGCTCGTCTCATTTGATTCATGTTTATATTTTTAAAGATAATAATTGCATTTTCAAACGATATCAGTTATCATCAGTTTTTCACATGACAAAACAAACAGAAATTTAAAAATAAAAAAGACATAGTTTTTCTCTAGAATCAATATTTTCAATTCATACGATAGTATGAGAATTCGACATTTTGTGAGTTCCAAAAGAACAATACCAAGTATCCGGTTCACATAACTCTCTCTCTATAGCGAAACTTAAACAAATATCCTACGAGCGGATCAAGATATTTAATTTATTTTGTTTCAAACTCGATGTTTACATACTTTTTGAGAAATTGATATAAAAGAATATGATTATATTTTAATTTTGATAAGAAATCTTGTAGAATAGAAACGACTTTTCGATGTATAGGTATATTTATTGATTCAGAAATTGTATAATCATTCAAAAAACAGCAAAGTTAATATACTTTGGGAATATTTCTGGAGAGCTTAATTTAAGCTAGCATTGATTAAGAACCAATTTATTATAATATAATAAATAGTTTTGGGATTCTATATCTCTATGTTCACCGACCTCCAGATATAAAGGCTTAACCAATAAACTTGAAATTAGAAACATAGACTCCTGAGTGGTCAAGTGAGCGGTGTGATTCACAAAAAGTGAACTTTTAGTCACATAAGGATATGTTCACTAGGGTAGTAATTATTTTACGACCATGAAAATTTTTTAGGATACCCTCTCAAATTATGAGGTTGGGTAAGAAAATAATTCATACAAAATTTCTCATTTGAAAATTGTAAATTTTAAGAATTTCGCCTATTCGGCTAGTATATTTTGTTATACGTCGTTAAATTGAAACAAAGAAGAAAAACATAGATGATAATGAAATTAATAAACAATATTTTGTGAAATCCCGCCCCTACCTTTGTCATTCAGACATTATTAAAACACATAGAGCAAAAGAAAAAAAAAATCAAGTGAATACTATATGATGGCCGCTTTTCCTACCTCTTAGGCGTGCGTATATCGAGAAAAATTGAAAATGTAGCGATTCTAAGCTATAATATTAAAAATATATTAATCATATATCTAGGTATATATATTGATACTAGCTGACGACTCTTCTGCCCGGCATCACCTAGCCCCTGGCGGGGAGCGTCTCGTTCATACCAATTTAATAATTAAAATTTAAAATGATACTGTAAGTATTGAAAGAATGTGCTGAATGAAATTGATTCGACAATAAGGAACAATAAGGAAAGATTTATTTAACACATTGGCTAAGCACCATCAATATCTGACCAATCTGAATCGTTCTAATAATTTAACGCTTTGCCATTGGCTATGCACTGTCCAATCAGATCGTTTGGATCATACAAACATATATACATACTTTTCCATTTTATATATGTAGATTATTAATCAATCGTTTTATTTCTCTCTTCTCTCTAAACTCTAAACTCTATCTGAATGGTCAGCAAGGAGTCAAAATCTTCCCCCTCTATTTAGCTTAAGGTAGTCTTCTTAAAATTTCAAATTTTCAAATGAGATGAGCCACCTCAAAGGGATGTCCGGTCGATCTCAAATTTTGTATGAATTATTATCTTACCCAACCTCATAATTTGAGCGGGTGTCCCGAAAACTTTTCCGAAATTTTTTTATCATCTATAATTAAGGACCACCCTAATGTTCACCCACCTCTTTTTTCTTTTTGATATTCTTATTCCAAGTTCTAATAAGAAAACTGAATTTTTTCTACAAATTTAAATTTAATTTTTTTAAAAATCACAAACATTTTAAAAATATTACTGCTAAATAATAATGTAGGCAATATTATATTGATATGTGCCCTGAGGGCACGTGCTAAAGCTTGTTATCCACATAATTATCTACATCAGAAATTTATAAAGGAAAGGAATTCAGCCATTAGGGAACCCTCTGTCGAATAAAGTTCCCAAACAATTAATTTGATAAGGCCATCATCAGTTCTTATCAAATTAAAACCGAACCGTTCTCTTTGATTGGGAACTTTATTCGACAGAGGGTTCCCTACTGGCTGAATTCCTCTCCTTTAGAAATTTCTGATTTAGCCATTTTATATAATTATTTTATTTATAAATTTATTAATCAATTTGAAAATCAATCGACTAATCTAAATTAACGATATAGATATAAAAAATTAAATTAAAAATATTTTATGGAAAAGAGAGATTTATTTGTGAAGATGGATGATATATATATATATATATATATATAAGTAATATATTTCTGTATTTATTCAGCGTCATTTGATAAATGCGCTTTATGGTTCCAACTCGGAACAAGATGGCGGCCTCTTTCTTTTCATGCTTAAGATATGGATGACTGAATAATTTGTTAGAAATGTATGTTACTGGGCCTGACATCCATGATAAAGGAACCATTCTCTCTAGTATAATTGGACTTTGGATAAACTTAAAATATTCATTTAACTTGCAAACTAAAAACATTTTCGTTAACCGAAACGCTTTCCTGTGAGACTATCTACACTGCGTTGCAAAAAATCAAGATAACAATAAAAAGTTTATTAAATAGTAGGTAAATCATTTTTTTATTTTTTTGGATTGGAAAACGTCTTATTGAATGTGTAGTTGCCAGTTGTAGTTGACTTAGCCCTTGATTAATTAGGCACACAATTTGAACTGTTTGAACTTCAGAATAAATATCCATTTTGAATATTTTATTTTTCTATCAATGATCGTTAATTCAAAAAGATTCATTTTATTGATATTTCAAATGGTATTTGATATTTTATTAAAACTTTATTTAAAAGTAAATTGATATTAAGAAAATATGATAATTTGTAATTGTAACTTTTAATTTAATTTTACTTATTTTTTCTATAAAATTATAAAATTATCAACAATATTTATTGAATATGTTAGTAATAGAACAAATTATATGGTTATTTGTAAAAATTTTAAAAATAATTTGCCATTTAATAAAGTTTTTATTGGAGGCTCGATTATTTTGAATCGCAATATATTCAAAAAAAAGTTGTTTAATTTATTAGAAATAAAACAAACAATTTGATTTCCTGCTCGATGTAAATATGTGGTAATTATATCTACATATATCTATATTAAAAAATACCTCATCATAGTTCACACAATGTATTATTCAGTCTGAAGACTGGTTTGACTCAACAGCTTGCAACAATATCAGAACCCGGTTCTTTTTCTGTGTTATATTTTAAATATAAATTGATTTCCTCTTCCTAATGTGATCCATTTCATTTTCAATTTCATTCAAAGAATCGAATCTATCTCCCCAATCTTAACGGACTGTTTTTTAGAGGACTTTAAAATCTCTACTGATTCGTAATCACAAATTTTTATTCTTTAATTAATCAATATAATTTGCTTTTGGCAATGTTTGGGAATACAATAGGTGCAATACACTTGCTGAAAAAATTTGATGACGAAATTTCTAAGTGTCTGAAAAATCTTTAAGATTGAACTACCTATCTGCATTCAGAGACTTATCCTGGCCTCTTTTGAGAGACTAATATTTCCAGTCAACCCAAATTTTATTGAGAGCTTTTCTCCTTTAATTAACTTAATTTTCATTTATCTGAAAAGAATCGTTTGACATAATTTTAATGTTGGGGCACAAAATAATAATCTTTCTATTTTACTTTCTATATACATAATTTATTTTTTTAGTTCGATGCAAGTGATAAAACTGATAAATAACTAATATACATATATATATATATATATATTTATTTTTTCACGGTTGTAATAAATGAATAAACGAAAATAATTTCTTCTTGGACTATGTTGTTTTGATAATAATTAAGATTAGAATATAATTACTAAGTTTATTTTAATGAATATTACATAAATTATGCATTTTTCTAATTTTGAAAAAAAGAAAGTGTATATAAAATTGACAAAATTAGGGAGAAAATTCAATTTAGTCTAATTGCGATTACAAAACCAGATCAAAGTGTCACGAGATGCTTTATTTCGAATTTATAAATGAATAATTTATGGGGAGGAAATATTAATCAAATTTTATTAGTATAATCAGTTAAATTTATCAATTGCCATTATTTTATAATAAAAAGCAATGGATTTATATAGAGATAAATCTGTTATATAGATAACTCACTAGACACTAGAACGGTAATTTTCTTGTTTTTATGCAGGTGTTCTGCAAAACCAATTTATTTTGGAAATATTATTATTAATTCAATAATACATGATACTTAAAAGAGTATTTGATATTATCAATGATGCTTGATGCATGCCTCTAAATGCTTCATTTTAATTTCAAAAATAATTTGAATATCTCGCAATACTCAAAATGATATTCGAATCTAAAAATTTTGATATTTGATTTTTAAATAATCTCAAAATGTATTTCATTCTATTTTCCGTGAGCTGAAATCCGATACATATTTGGTATTCCGGTATACTATTTATAGCAATGAGAGTCCCATCAGAACTGTTACAATACAATAAAATAAATATGTAAGTATATCAATTTGAAAATTTTTACTTTATATATAACAACCTTCAAATCTATTTTTACGACAACGACAATAATTAATACTT
This sequence comes from Forficula auricularia, assembly GCA_024734495.1. NCBI lineage: Eukaryota > Metazoa > Arthropoda > Insecta > Dermaptera > Forficulidae > Forficula > Forficula auricularia. The sequence continues at coordinate 92,221,782 of JALMQS010000099.1, forward strand.
CTAAAAAAATCACGAGAGATTGTCATCTATTGAATTGAATTAATATTCCCTAATTATTACGGCTTAATCGAACACTGGGGTTCACTGGAAATATCAAAGTCTCTGCATCTATTGTAATCCTAAACATTACCAAAAAATGCCTATAACTCGAAAACTATGAGACTTTTATTAAAAAAAATTTCATCTTCAGGACCGTCGTAAATTGCCCTATCCCATGTTCACGGTTTATCGTTGTGATACTGACACTGTAGAAAGTAAAATATAAAGATTATTATTTTGTGGCCCAACCTTAAAGTCAGACAAACGTGCCTTTTCAATTGAATAAAAATTAAATTAAGTAAAGGAAAAAAACTTTCAATAAATGTTTTTTAAATTCTTTTTTTAATATTATTTATTTTATTAATTCACCAAAAAGTTTCGGTCACCACTGGCCGTCCATCTTCAGTGGTACCAAAATTTGAAAAATGAAACATTTCGTTAATTTTTTTAAAACAATTAGAGAAGTTTGAATTCCTAAATACAATTTCGTTCAAGATCTCGAAATTGTCACTTTGTATAGTTCAAAATTGAATCTAGTCAATGATAAATATTTTCTATGAATTATTGCTATATTTGATGTGTGATATATCTATGTTAATACTCGTAAGTTAAGGATGATTTACGTGTACAAAGTGACAATTAATTTCCAGATCTTGAACGAAATTTTATGTATGAATTCAAACTTCTGTAATTGTTTTAAAAAAATTGACGAAATGTTTCATTTTTCAAATTCTAGTACTACTGAAGATGGTTAGCCAGTGGTGATCGAAAATGTTTAGTGAATTAATAAAATAAATAATAATAATTAAATAAAATTATTGATTTTTTATTAGTTTGTGACTAAAAAAAAAATTTCAATTTAAAAATAATGTTTTTTAAAATCTGTAAAAAATTCCATCTATTTTGCAAAATATACAAATATATCCATTCAAATGTTCGAATTATTATTTTTTTTTTTAAGTTCAAATACCACTGTACAAATATTTATTATTATTTTATTGCATTTTGTTTTAATCGTTACCTATTTATTAAACAAGAAAAATATAATTTCTTACATAATGATTCATAATTAAAAAAAAAAATCAATTTGGCTGAGGTATAATAATAATTAGTGCGTTCGCCCATGTAAACAATGAGGGCCATTATCTGGAATGGTTTAGACATCGAGATCGAAATTACGGGCGGATGGGGGCACACAAGTGTTTTCTATCTAGTCATTATTCGGAATCGATGGTTTCAATGGGAGTAAACCACGCAAGGTATTCCGCGTTGTTGTTGTTGTTGTATAGGGGTGGGGGTGGAAATGGGGGGTGAATTGGTCGGTCAAGCCTCGAGAAAAAAACCTGTAATAAATGCTACAATAACAGCAACACCGGTTATCTGAAATAGCTGAAAAAAATTGCATTTTTTGGGAAGGGGGTTGTAAAAAAAAAATCAAGATTTAACCGGAATAAAAATTTGAAAAAAAAAATGAATGAATGATTTTATGATTTGATTAAAGAAAAAACAAATTGATGAATGTAAGTGAAATGGATTAAAATAATGTACACACAATGCTAAAAGTTATGAACCCTTCATTTCATACGAATTATCTTTTTTTAATCAAAATTTAAGTGAATTTTATAGTAGATTGTACTTATTTTCATTTTCCATATAAATAAAATTATAATGACATTATATTTATTTATATTTATAAAAAAAATCCATTTAACTTCCCAAAAAAAAAAAATACTTTCATGAGTGTCAATTAATTAATTCTGAAAAGGCTTTTATTTTATTGTTATTAGCGTTTTTATTTAATTACTATACTCAACAATGCTTAGGTAAGTACCTAAGCGAATTGAGCTGAATTTTTATTTAGATATTATAGTTCATTCAAATTCTGCTCAAATCGGCCCCTATGAGGAATGTTTTAGGGTAGTTCTGATTTTTTGAATATATATGTCTTTCGGGGCACTGAATCCAAATATGAGGTCTCACACCAAAATTTCGTGACACAACATTGTAGAAAATGCAAAAAACGAGAAAATTTCCATTTCTTGGCGGTTTTTCGCTTATATCTCAAAAACTATCAACTTTTCGTAAATAACCTTCCTATTTAAAATAAAAGGTCATACAATTTCCTACAAATTTTATTACATAGGTTTTTATCTCCGACCAACCGTTTGAGCTCAAGCGCAAAATCCAAGTTTTTATCTTCTTCTTCTTCCAGTGCCATACCCGAAACGGGTTTCGGCGCCTCTCCACATATACCTGTGTTGAGTGTGTTTAGTTGTTTTACACAGATATACGGGACCTACATTTTAACGCCGTTTACGAACGGCTAATTTGGAGAGGTGACTAGGCAATTATACTCTTGGTATGTTGCCATTACTTTCCAAGAGGAGGCGACTGCAAATATCTGCCTTGACTCGGTCTCGAACCAGCGATCTTCGAGTCAACGACCCGACACTCTAGCCACTGACCCACAGTCACCTCTTTATCTTTATCTTTATCTTAGGCAGCCATTTATCCAATTATTAATATGAAACTTTGTTTAAATTGTAGCAAATTTTAGAATTTAGAAAGGTCTTTGTCGAAAACGTGCTCCTTCATGGTCGAAATGTGAAAATATCAAAAAAACTGTGAGTTTTTGGTGATCCGGTGGGGGGGGGGGGGGGGGGG
>JALMQS010000099.1:92231504-92260344 GCA_024734495.1 Forficula auricularia
CAGCATCAGTAAATTCTAGTTGCCATAAAGGTAATTAGTGAAACGCGTTTTAACTAGTAAGAACCCGTTTTTACTAAAAACAGGGTTTTTTTTACTGCAACATATACAAATTTTGGTTGAGTTTGGTACAAAGCGATAGAATTTACATTTTTTTGACCCTCCCTCCTTATTTGGTGAGTTATTGGGGAATTTTTTTAAACAAAAATCCTCTACAATTTTGGTTTTGAATAAATTTGCCATTGAATAGTACAGGTGTTATTTTATAATTTCCATTATTGACTCTCCAAAACCCCTTTTTGCAGTCAAAATATCAAAATATTCTATAGCTCAGATTTTAAGTTAGAAGACATCTTTTCCAAATACAAAAATTCATAAGAATATCTCGAGCCGTTTTTATGCCCCACGGACAGACAGACAGGAATTTTGTTCAAAGTGTTTTCTCTGATAACTTTGCTTGAAAGGTTTCCATCCAAAATTTCAGACGATTTGATATGGAAATAATTTAATTAAATTGAAAAAAATTATCCTATAATATATCAAACGATGTATGATTATTATTATTCAATTTAAATCCATTGGAAAGAAGTTTGAAAATATTCGTAAATTTTATTTAATGTAAACAAATTTTAAATTGAAAGAGCCAATGGGTGGCTAATGAGTTAGGATAGGGGAATGATGGTCCCTTACCGTATGGCGTCTCTTTCTTCTCCATGATCATGTCCAGTTTTGAACCAGATGAACTTTGCGAGTTTCCCGGGGGCGCACTCGTGGCGTAGGGGGTGAGGGCCATTTCCACCTGAATGGAGCAATCTGCCCCCGACCAGCCCACCTCGCAGTAGCAACGGTTTAAGTTCGAACACACCTGGCAAAAAAAAATAGAAAAAATATATATATATAGGTATATCAAGAAAAAATCCATTGGTTAAGAGCTTTTCGTTTCGGTTCTCCCCCTCATCTCTCCACTATTCGTTTTATATATCAATTACGAATATTAGTATTATTATTTTGATTATTTGATAATAAAATATATATCGTATTTTATTCTACGCAAAAATGCTTTTTCTTTTCATTTCACAAAATTCAAGAGCTTGTGGAAAGTTTTATTTATTTTTTTCATTTGCTATAAGACTTGTTAGAAAAGATTTGATTCAAATAAAATATATATTAAATAAAAAGTGTGCATGTAAGTAGGTATATTCGAGAAATATTCAAAAAATTTTATCAAGAGATTTTAATAAGAATATTAGTTAACTTAGCTCGATAAGCGGCTCCACCTATTTTCAATGATAAAAAATAGTAAACTAATAGAAATATCGATTTAGTTTTTAGTATCGCGACCCAAGCTTAGTGGTCAGAAAATCGACCCGGACTGGATTATCTTAACCGAAGGACCAAGTCACAAACTGGCTTTATCCAAATCAAACCGATATGATCGATAATCCTCCAAAGAATACTATCATTTAAAAAAAGAAAAAATCATGTGGATATCTTTAGGGCCATAAATTACGTCACACATTAGGGGGGGGGGGAGGGTATCTCAGATTTGTAACAAATTGTGACAGGGGGCCGGGGATCTTAAAAATTGTGATGCTACAAAAGTGAAATTAAATTTATTAAAAATTATAGGGTATAAAAATGATAGTGTGACGACTCAATACAAAGGAGGGAGTCTCAATGAAAATGTGACACAATGTGATAGAGGAGGGGTCTAAAATTATGAAATTTGTGTGACGTAATTTATGGACGGCCCCTTATTAGTTTATTATTTTATCTATAAGTGGAGCAAATAATCGATACATTTAGGTAACTAAAAAACTATTGAAAATAATTATTTTTAAATATTATATAACTTTTCTAAGATAACATAACACAGATTAAATTATTTTTTAAAATTTTTTTTTTATTGTCAATAGGGACATTTTGATCACTTTATATAAGGTCATTTTAGACTAAAAAATTTGATTTTAATAAAATATAACTTAGAAAAACGCACCATTTCAAAATTTTACATTTTCAATATTAATAAAGTAATTTTGTTCAATGTTAAAAATATTTAAATCAAACTGAATCCAAATTTTTTGTAGTATGAATAAAATTTCAATTTGGTATTATTTATTATTAATTTTTTTTAAAAAAAAAAAAAAAAAAAAAAAACTATATAAATAAATTAATTTATTGTGATCATTTAAGTTGGCAATTTATTTATTTATTTATCTTTTTTTTTGTTTTTTTGTTTTTAAATAAATCATAAATAATATTTGATATTTTCTTCATACTACAAAAAGTTTGGATTCAGTTTGATTTAAATATTTTTAAGATTGTTCAAAATTATTTTAATAACATTTAAAATGTAAAATTTTGTAATGTTATATTTTTGTAAGTTTTATATTAAAATACAATTTTTTAGGCTGATGATGACACTAATATAAAGTTGTCAAAACGTCCTTATTGACTTTTTTCAAAAAATAACTTAACCTGTGTTATCTTTTTATAAAAGAAAAAAATTAGAACCATTCTTGAGAAACGAAAAGTTATATAATAATTAATAATAAAAAATTATAAAATAAAGTCTTAATATTATAATTATTTTTTATTATGTGGTATTTTTTCCTTAATCCACAAAATGGTACTATCATTGAAAAAAGTTGATATCTTTTGTAGTTTATTTTATTTTTTAAAAAATATGGAGCCACTTACACACCTTTATCCACTCTACGAAATTTAACTTTTATAAAGTGATTCGTATTATTGAGAAATATTCTGATTTTTGATATCTGAAAAAATTCAATCAGACTTTTTTGATAAGGGGTCTGGCTGGCTGAGTGTTTTTAAAATTCTCAAATTTTTCTCACTATTCAAACCCCCTAAACTTACTCAAAAATTAAGATTTAAGTTTTTGCTTTTTTATTTGTTATTGCGCCAAAAGCTAGATATGATTTTAAGAAATTCTAAAAACAAAAACGAAAAAACGCCATATTTATAGAGTATAAAAAAAATAAAAACCGACTTCAAAAAATTAAATGCAACAAATAAAGTACACTAAAAGGTATAAAATAATTATTAACTTATTTAGTTACAACTAAACGACGAAATATTAACATGAAATTACTTTTTGAAGTCGGTACCAAACAAACTATACCTATAAGCGAGCGTACCCGCCAAACTACGTACTAAGTAAGATCCGTCGAGTGAGATTCATAAAAGGTATATGTTTGGCACCAACTTCAAAAAGTAATTTCATGTTAATATTTCGTCGTTTTGTTGTAACTAAATAAGTTAATAATTATTTTATACCTTTTAGTGTATTTTATTTGTTGCATTTAATTTTTTGAAGCCGGTTTTTATTTTTTTCTTAAAAATTATTTTTATTTTTCTCTTTTTAGTGATGTCATTAATAGTGATCATATCATCAGAACTTGACCAAATTAATATGACACCATCCCTAAGACACCCCCTTTCGGATAAAAAAAGAACCATCGAAATCGGTTTATAAACAAAGAGGTTAGGTCTAAACAAACCTAATAAAAAAGGTCTAATACCTATAAAAAAAAACGAAAAAAAAATGGGACAAATCGGAAGCTAGACTGGACCCAATGCAGAATTTTTTTTTCAAAATCGGTTGACAATTGGCGGAGATATGAGGTAACATAGGCACAAAAAAAAAAAAAAAATAATAATTCAGTCGAATAGAGAACCTCCTCCTTTTTTGAAGTCGGTTAAAAAGGGGTGAGCTCACTAACTTTCCTGGCATTAATTCTTGCTTTGTGTAAAAAAGCAATATACACAGACAAAAATATTAATTTCAGCAGACGAAAATTCACAAGAATCACATAAAATTATTATATTAAATTTTTTAAATAAAAAAAAAAATTAATACTAACCACAAAATTATTCAGGTATATGACGTAGCTGCACGTTCAATTTTTAAAAATTCATAACATTGAATAAATCCTACCTATGTATGGATTTATCTATTTAAAGGGAATATGGTGGGTGCACCCATCCGTATTTTCACGCATGCCTTATAATTTTCAACTACAATAAATGATTATCACATGCAATCGAGATTGTCAAAGAATCCACGCATGTGTATTAAGCAATTAACTGTTTTTTTTTTTAATATCTCAAACAAAAATAAAAATAAATAAACATTAATCTAATTTCTTTTCTCTCGTCGAACTACGTTAATTTAGAATCCATCTCTCTTTTGAATTGAAATTTAATTACAAAGAAAAAAAAAACTGATTTACAAATTAACTTCAAACGGGGTATATACAAATTAAACTTCATTAAACTTTCATAAAATATTAATTAAAAAGATAAAATTAAAAAGGGCTTTTTTTCAATGATTTGTCATATATTATATACCTATATAACAAATTTAATTAAAATTGTTTTTTTGTTAATTTATTATTCAGGAGACAATTCACAATTAATAATTAAAGATTATAAATATATTGGTAAAAATTTTAAATAGATTTCATAAAAAAATAAATAAATAAAAATAATAAAAAATAGAGAAAGTTTTAAAGAGACAACCTAGGAAAAAATAAAACAGTGTCGATTTAAAATTGTGTTTGTGCTTCTTTTTTACTTTTACTTATTGCTATATCATCTATCTATATATCTATATCTATTTATAGTTTATTTATACTTGTCATAATCGGCTTGTGCGACGACGCCGACGTGATTTTTTTAATTTTAAAACCGACTAATAGTTTTTTTTCTTTTCTTCCCCTTGGCCTCGCGAACTTAATGCCCATTTAGCCAGTCGCCAGTTTTCAATGGGGGGTGTTGTTTTTTTAAGTGTGACAAGATCGGGGGTTTACAGAGTTATAGCGTCAGGGTGAACTTCTAATTCCAATTATGCTCTTTTTTTTTTGGGGGGGGGGGGGGGGTTCGAGCATTGGCCCAAACCATTTCTTACGAAGTAAGATTAGTTTTAATTTTGTTGTTTTTTGTAGGGTTAACGGGAACTTTTAAAATGGGAAGTTTTCAGATAATGACAAATATTATTACCATAAATATTAAAATTAGAAAATTAAAATTATTATTTTAAAACCCATGTTTTTGATTTTCTGATATGTTATAATTATAATATATTATGTGGAAAGAAGTATCCACTTTTATTTTTAGCTTTCTACCCCAACCCATAACGAAATTTCGATTTTTGAAAAAATAGATTAAAGTATTATTAAAATATTCATAACTTTGACAAGAATAAAGATATTCATACTTAATAGGGGGAGGTCATTTTTTTTCCTTTTTTAATTGACTTTTTGAAAAAAATTTCAAAAATTAAGAAAACAAATTTTTTGCATTTTTTAATCAAAAATTTGAATTTTCTTTCTATTGGACACCTTCGATTTCTTTCAAAAAAATTCACAAAATTTAAGATTAAAAAACAAAATTTTTGAGCTATTAACGAAGAAAGGACTCAAATAACTTGTAAGTAATTAAAAAAAAATGTTTCGATTTTTTTTTTCTAATTTTAGTATTTTTTGTTCTGAGATCCCATAGTTGATTTAAATACCGTAAAAATAATGAATTTTATCTCTCTCTTCATTAATTGCTCATTTTTTTTAACGTTGAATTTTGTGGAATTTTTCGAAAGAAAACGAAAATGTCCCATCGAAAGAAAATCCAATTATTTGAGTAAAAAAGTCAATAAAAGCATTACATTTTTTTCTTCTTAATTTACTTATATGCATTTTGACTCAAATATCATTTATAGTTGATAATTTTGTTGAATTAGAAGGAAAAATTATTTAATTTCATATAAAGTTGTCACTTTCTTTTGATAGCGCTTTTTATTGATAAAGAAAATCCAATTTTTTGAGTAAAAAAGGCAAAATAGCATTAACATTTTTTTAAATAAATATATTAATAACGAAAAAAATTACTCCCTATTAAGTTATAATATCTTTATTCTTGTCAAAGTTATTAATATTTTAATAATACTTTAATCTATTTCCTTCAAAAATCGAAATTTCGTTATGGGTTAAGATGGAAAGCTAAAAATTTACGTGGATACTTCTTTCTACATATTATTATATATAATAATATATTATCAAAAAATCAAAAAAACGTCGATGAATTGGCGTGGAATGAATGACCCATATCTAATACTCTTATATAAAATAAAAAGTAAAAATAGATGTTAAAAAATTATTTTAAAACAAGGCTAAAAAGTAGAAAAATGTTTGAACTGAAACTTGTTTAGCGACGTATCTGTTTGGTTTTTTTTGTTTCAATAAAGGGGAAATGACTCATTAGAGGGGAAATATTTTTTTTAAACCCTCTAATAATTCATGACAAATAAAATTGATTAAAATTAGGAAATTTAAATTGTTATTTTAAAACACGCTAATAATTCATGACAAATAAAATTGATTAAAATTAGGAAATTTAAATTATTATTTTAAAACACGCTAATAATTCATGACAAATAAAATTGATTAAAATTAGGAAATTTAAATTATTATTTTAAAACACGCTAATAATTCATGACAAATAAAATTTATTAAAATTATTTCAATAACATCTACGGCTACAGAAGTTTCACTTCCCCCGTGAGCTTATGTTGATGAGGCTCACACATATTTAATTTTTTTTCTTTAATTCATAACAAATTATTTTGCATAACTAAATATAAAAGTGTAGCCGCTATTAATTCGAAATTTTATTAAAACAAACACCCATACTTTTGTTTTCACTAATGTAATAATAGAAAAAAAAAAATTTTTATTTGACATTTTTTTCTAAATTTGAACTTTAGGTAGGTATTTTAAACAAACGAAAAGAAAGAGGATCCATCGCTTGAGTGATTAATTATATCCGTGCGATCGAGATTTAAGTATAGAAGAACCGGGGACAAAATGTCAAACTAGAGGAAGAAGGAAACATGGATTGAGTGTTCCAATCATCGATCACCTCGAGATTCCAATCTTCTATCCAACTTGTGCGATTATCGTGAAATATGGAGTTCAAAGGAAAAGAGAGGGAGAAAATAATACATTGAAAGAATAAAATATAATAGAACTCACCCCGTGACCCGAACACTCGAGGTTGTTATGGTTGCTGGGGCATTTGCCCTGGTCGATGTGTGGGAAGATACTCGTGCACGTCTGGTTCACACAGATCTGAAAACAGTTAGGGGATAAATTATTAAACAGCGTGGATAAGTGTTTTGGGGTGGATTTGATAGAAAAACCTACCAAATATGGGATTCTTTATCTGATTCTGATTATAATAGTCTTAGGGCCAGTTGTATGTCGATTGGTAAAGTCTTTGTCAACTTTTAGCCAGTTGTACCAACCTTTGTAAAAGTTGACAAAGACTTTTAGCCAGTTGTACCAACCTTTGTAAAAGTTGACAAAGACTTTACCAACCGACATGGAAGATGATTTTAGAATCCAAATAACACAATCCATACTGTAGTATGATCAGCACACACCCCGAAAGTCATATTTTTACTCGCCAAATCGAGTCGTTTTTAGGGGTAGGTAATCGACCCCTGAAGATGTCAAAAAATATCGTAAAATGGCCTCATTTCAAAATGGTTAAACTTTATTTCAAGACATTCCCAATGACAAAATCTTACTATTTTATACAAAGGCAGACTTTTTGACATTTTCGTTTAAAAAAAATTTGAAAATAACCACCCAAAATGGGGGGGGGGGGGGGTGAGGGTTAAAAATGAAAATTCTAGCTCTTTCAACCAAACTCAACTAAATTTTGTATACATATTCTGTAGGCCCCCAGAAGGCTAAAAATGCAAAAATTAACCACCAAAAATGGGGGGGGGGGGGGGGGGGGTCAAATCAAAAATAAAATTCAAGCCCTTTCTATAGGAAAAAAAACTTTTTTACCATTGGATGGAATATTTAAATTAGGCAATAATAAAGTTGATATACCAATAAATTCAGCTTTTATAAAAATACAAGATACTTTTTTAAAAGACCACAAGAAACTTAACGAGGCCCACCTATGAGACAAAACATATACCAAATTTACAAAAAAAAAAAATTATCACCATTGATGTCTGTATCCGAACAAAATTTGTAGAGATAGTATTTTCTACCCTACATTAACTTGATGACGAGGAAAAATATTCGAAATCATATAGTAATTCATAAATTGTGGAAATCGAATAGTAAACTTATGACGTGAACAAGTTGTTTTTTACCACTATAACTAAATATAAAAAATCCCGCCCCCGCACCCCCCCCCCCATACGGCACTGAAAGCGAGGTAATAATATGTTGTTAGGTAGATACTTTAAAACTCGATTTCGGTTCATGAAGAAGTCAAAAAATTAATTTAATGATGAACATAATAATTTAACATATTTTTTGTTGAGACTGAATCAATAGCCGATCACTGAATGTTACTAATATAGTCAAATACTCGGTAATAATTAATAGAGTAGATATATAATGGATGGTTGGGCACTTGAAAATTTATACCCCTAAACATGAGTAATTTTATGAAATATTCTCTCTAATTATCTAGAGAGATGATCAATTCAATAACATCAAATAAAACATTCTCTATGTTGAGCATTTTTATATCTTTCCCCCGAATGTCAATTTAATTTGCAATATGAATTAAATCACTGAATGAAAAAAAGAGGGGTGGTCATTATATTTTTAATTCTTAACGATTTATATACCCGAAATATACTAATTGAGTTCGGGGTTGTGATTTTACTGGAGAAGATTATGACTATAGATATTCACTTGATTAATTCGGTAATATATAAGCCACGACGGTCATACAATATAGAGCAGTGTTTCCTAATCTTTTCAGTTTTGTCACCTATGTGATTGTGACCAAGCAAGTCATGTATCTTTACCCCTTGTTAAAAAATATAAAATAAAATGGGGTTTAATTCAAAACAAAAACTACTATGCTCCTCTTCAATCAGCTTAGAAAACAGGAAGTTGCTAATGAAGACATATGTATGGTGCATAGCCATGTATGGGTGTGAAACCTGGACAATTAGAGAAGCGGAGAGAAAGAGATTAGAGGATTTCGAAATGTGGTGCTACAGAAGAATGATGAATATCAAATGGATGGATAGAAGAATTACAAATGAAGAAGTTCTTGGAAGAATCGGAGAAAGAAGAACCTTGTGGAAGAGTCTGAAGAAGAGAAGAAGAGGTCAGATGATAGGGCACACACTGAGACATGGGGGACTGCTTAGGGATATCTTGGAGGGGGAGGTGGGAAAGAAAAGGGGAAGGGGAAGACCCAGATTAGAATATTTCAACCAAATAATTGGGGATATGGGGGATGCCAGACATTTAGAGAGGTCAAACAGCTGGCGGGGGACAGAGTCGAGTGGAGACGGATTGTTGCATCAAACCAGTCTTAGGACTGTATACTCAATGATGATGATCAGCGGAGAGAATCTTAAAAATAAAAAACTGTCGGGATCTATAGTATAGAGTCCCTAAATAATATTAGAAATAATTGGAAAAGTTCATTTTATGAATAAGAGGTAAATTTAAATAATAGAATGTAGCTTACCAAGTTGTCGCCACAGGGTGTTCCATCCCTCACAAGGCCGAGAGGAGGGACTTCTTTGACTTGAGCTTCCTGCCCTGATGATGACCTGAATTTATAGTAAAACACACACACACTCATTGAGATGGAGAAACATCTGGGGATAGATCTTTGCAGAGAGAAGAGCATTTTCATACTATGGCCATTTTAATCAAGTGAAATTGCTTGCAAGAGAAGCGGCTCCAATTTGGCAGCCAACCAAACACTGGCCGACGACCCTCTTCAAATCATTTTCAACGCTTGACTAATTTATATCCGAATAAATTAACTTTACCGATAATCATATTTTTTGATATCTCAAAAAAAAGAGGATTCTAATCAAATGCAGGGAAATCGGTTAGGGTTTGCAATACATTTCACAGCGACCCTGTTCAAGGCTAAGTAAGGTGATTTTAATTCTAAATTTGAAGAAAAAAATTCAAGACTCGATAAACTCTGTTCAAATTCTGGTATTTTTGCAATTTTTTGTCTTCAAACAGTTTAGGGTAGTAATGTGGAACTTTGCACCAAGGTATTGCTACATATTAAAATTTTTAAAATATAATAGGTATTTGATTTCCATGAAACAGTCACTTAGTAAAATTTCAAGGTAAGGTTTCACAAAATAAAACAAATATTTATTTTGAATTTTTATTTCGATATATACATATGTTTCGGGTTTTGAGCCCAGATCAGGAGTTCACTTATTATAGAAAAACATTTTTCTATGTTAACTCCTGGATGGGCTCAAAACCCGAAATATAAGTATGTATATATCGAGATAAAAACTCAAAATAAATATTTGTTTTATTTTTGTCAAATCTACCTTGAAATTTTACTAAGTGATTATTAAAAAAAAAAAAAAAAAAAAAAAAAAAAATCACCTAACACCTAATAAGTAACTCTTTTTTTTTATAATGATAATGATACAATGTATGGAGCATAGCCATGTACGGGTGGGAAACCTGGACAATTAGAGAAGAGGAGAGAAAGAGATTAGAGGCTTTCGAAATGTGGTGCTACAGAAGAATGATGAATATCAAATGGATGGGTAAAATTGCAAATGAAGAAGTTCTTGGAAGAATCGGAGAAAGAAGAACCTTGTGGAAGAGTCTGAAGAAGAGAAGATAGTCAGATGATGGGGCACACAATGAGACATGGGGGACTGCTTAGGGGATGATATCTTGGAGGGGGAGGTGGGAAGGAAAAGGGGAAGGGGAAGGCCCAGATTAGAATATTTCAACCAAATAATTGGGGATATGGGATGCGAGACATTTAGAGAGGTCAAACAGCTGGCGGGGGACAGAATCGAGTGGAGACGGATTGTTGCATCAAACCAGTCTTAGGACTGTATACTCAATGATGATGACTGATACAAGAAAAAGTTGCACCTAAAAGGTTCAATCTCTGTAGTCCGCGATGGACCCTTGCATCTTGGAAACAAGATGAGATTTAGGGATAGGATCGGAGTTGAAGGTTTTTTAAAAATTATTTATGAAATTGCATAACATACCATATACAAAATTACTTAATTACCTATATTTCTTATAAACTTTCCTAGTATGGTAAATAATCTTCAAACAAAAGATTCAAACTACTTAGGGCTTTAAAGCAAGATTGCTGGTCGGATGCCCGAATGTATTCCTCTTTTCAAAATAATAAAAATTCTTAAAATATGTAGAATAAGCATTGTAAATTATTTAAATTATTTGACTTAATTGCTCGGAGTTATTTATTTACAAATATTAATCAAAAATGTTAGATGAACTCGTATCCATATTAAATTTCATAAAAGAAATCGGAGGGATTCGATAAATTAGAACACAGAGTTTTTATTCAGTGAGCCAGACGTTTCGTCAATTTATTTTGACTACCTTAGTGGCTCATTTTATCACCCTTTGTCAAAAACAGTTTTTCTATAAGACAAATCATCATATTATATTAATTAATATTTTTTTAGCACATACTTGGCTCACAATAATCTTGGAAAAGACTTTTGATGGAAATTTAAGTATATAAATAAAATTTCAAGCAAAAGTGGTTTCAAGGTTATTGTGAACCCTGAATGTCCTAAAGAAATAGTAATGAATATAATATGATGGTTTATCTTATAGAAAAACTGTTTTTGACAAAGAGAGATAAAATGAGCCACTAAGGTAGTCAAAATAAATTGACAAAACGTCTGGCTCACTGAATAAAAACTTTGTGTTCTAATTTGTCCAATTCCTTCCGATTCTTTCTATTAATAAAAAACTTAGATTTAAAAGAAAATTTTCAATTTAAAACCATCTGCCCTTCGATAAGGCAAAATTATACGTCTCTGGGTGATGTTATATTACCTAAAATAATACAGTCAATAATTCTTTGTTAAAGATCAGGCTGGTTATAATCATAATTTTGAAAAAAATACTACTTGTAAATTCTTCCCTCGAAAAAAGAAGAAGCAAGAAAGAACTTTTCTTGGAAATTGTTTTTTTTTTTTTTTTTTTTTTTTTTTGTGAAACTCACTTGCACTCGTATTCGACACCCCTGATGGAGATGATCGTTCTTGCGAACATATGGTCCATTCCCATCAGCACCGGGAAGCGATTGCCCATCTGACACTGGAGTGAACCACAGCGTACGTTCCTGTAAAATACATGTTATTTGCGGCCTATTGATTCAACAAGGAGGAGGAAAGACAGCTTATTAGACCTAGAATTCATTCGTACAATTACTGGTCAAAAAACTAAATATCAACAAAATCAAATAAGATTATTTGGGTGTTTTATGCAATACTTAACATTAATTAAAACCTGCATTAACTGGCAAATTTGATAAGAAACTTTTAACCCTAGAACACACAAACTTTTTCACAAACACAAAGTCGCAATTAAATTGGTTTAAAATTGTCTACAGATACAATGTTTTTTAATAAATAAATAAATACATTCAAACATAAAATATTCTTGATTGTTCAAATTCTAATAATATAGAATTTTTATACTTCTTTTTAATCATGCATTATCCATAGATACAATAAAAATGTCACAATGTTACATTTTAGTTTTGTTTCTTGGTTTTTTTCTATTTCTTTTCATTTTTGTTGTTATTTTGTTTTTTGATGTTTGTACAAAGTGTAATATAAAAAGGAAAATGTATTGTGTTAACTGAAGATGGGTTCGACTAGGCCCGAAACAAGTATTAATTATAATAATTTGCTAGCTTTCTCCCGTCCAACCCCATAAATAAATGCGGTAAATGTCAATCGTTAACTAAAAATCATTTTCAAACGAACATTGGTTCATTTTGTTTATATGCTACTGGGCCTTACTGGGACATTATTGGTAAAAAATTATTTACAATAGCACAGGCTTGTCAAACACATTTGTACGGGCCATAGAAAGCTATTTTTACAGGCCTTTAGGGGATGCACCTTCTGGTGTATCTCCTTGTCACATCAATATCATTAAAAAAATTTAAATTAACACACAAGTCAAACCAAATAATACAATATTCTTTATCTTGTGTTTGTATAAATGTTATTTTTTCTACAAAACATTTTTTTTTATAAAAGCTTTATAATCTCCAATTTTCTTAAGGGGCCAAAAAAATGAAGCTCCGGCTCGTTAGACACGCCTGATGCAAATATTTGAACTATCCTTTGATAACATTTTCGTTCATATGAAAAAATGAGTAAAACGTCATGTAATTTTATATTTTATACCAGGTTAATGATTTTTTATATAATTGAAATTTACAAACAACTTTAAAATCTAACTTACTGCCTTTGGTTATAGAACTGAACCCACAATATGATATTTCAAAAAAACATTAATAAAACAACAACAACAAATGAAAGCTGCATGTACGTAGTTGTACGCGTAATAGTTTAGTACTTTCGAAACGGTCCGAATGTCTGGTAATTTATTCATCAGATTCCTTCTGGCTTCCCGCCAGGTGAGCTTGTCTCGGTTGTTTCTCCTTAAATTAATCCACCCTTTAGAAAAAAAAATCCACCCCCACTTCATCGTCAAGGAAACCAAACTTCTCAACTCATTAGATTACGTATAAAAATTGTTAAAAGTTTTCAAAGAATAATAATTATTCTCAACATCTTAATGATTGAGTTTTGGTTATGGTCCTCTCAAATATTCATAATCAAATCACGAAACTTAACTTTCTTAAATATTTATTATAAATATATTTGTTAAGGCTTTGGTGATCACAATTCGCAGTTGAATTATTTCAATTGTCAAATGACAATTGTTTATTCCAGGAAGTTAACAATATTTAACCTAAAAATATCGAAGTCCAAATCAGGGCCGTCGTATGCGGGTTGTGCCCCGCACACGGACGCTTCATTGAATGGGCGCCACGCTATTTTGATGTGCTAATGCTAAGGTGTCATGAAACATCCGATATAATGAAAATTAATAAATAACGACAAAGATAAGATTTAGCAACTAAATAAACACTTTTAGAATTGAAATTAATTATTGATTGGCAACAAAGTAATATCGGTTTTGAAGTATGAAAAAAAAAACACATTTTCTTTAATACAAAGAATATACTTTAATCAATTGTATATTTTCCATTTTGTTCAAGGACCTTTTGTCATCTTTCTTGCAGCTTCATGATTCCTCGTTCATAGAACTTCTGGCCCTTATCAGAAAAAAAACTGAACTAAAAGGTCATCGTCATTTGCGAAATTTTTACCATTCAGAGTTCTGCAAAGTTCGAAATAAATGGTAATCAGATGGTGCCAGGTCACGGCTTTATGGGGGATGAACATCACTTCCCAACCAAGCTCCAATAATTTCCCACGGGTTACCAAAGATGTGTGAGGCCTTGCATTATCATGCTGGAACACAATTCCTTTATGATTTGCCAATTCTGGCCGTTTTTTTTTTATTGCTTTGACTGTAGGTGACCCATTTTTCACATCACTGATGATTAAATTAAATTAATCTTAAGAAATTCAAAGAGAAATTCAAAGATGTTTTTATAAAGCGAAATTTAGAGAATACTTAGCGAGACTACCGTTTTATAAGAACCATTGAGGTCCAGCTGATTCTCCATCCTGAACCAAGAGAGCGAAAAAAGATATGGTCCATCTAGATCAGGGATGAGCAACATGCGGCCCGCGGGCCACTTGAGGCCCGTTAAACATGTTTATGCGGCCCATCAAGCATTTCTAAATTGAATTTATTTTATCGACTTTCTCCCATCAATATATTGTTATAAAATTAATTATAATAAAATGGTAGTACACACTAAACCGAAACATGTATAAACAAGTATTTTCTTATTGGAGCTAATTTTTATTTTGTATTTCGAACAACTTTGGAAATTTGTATATCTTATGGAAGTGATTGACATGCATAATAATACCGATTTAAAAAATGTATTTTTCTCAGTAAACATCGAAAATTTTTATAAATCTTATGTGATCCCTGAGAAATTTCCGCTTTTGACGAAAAATGCAAGGCAAATGATGTCTCTGTTTGGAAGTAGGTATGTTTACGAACAATTATTTTCAACCATGAAATTAATAAAAAATGACCACCAATTAAGACTGAGTGATGTACGATTAGAAAGCAGCGTACGTATAAGCTACCTTATCAATTCCGGCTGATATTGATCAGCTTGTATCGAAAAAACAGTGCCAAATTTCTCATTAAAAATTTCAAGTAAATTCGTTTTTCTGTCCTTTTCTTGTTTGTTTTTATTTTGCATTAAAATTTGTATATGAAATCTTTAATTTTTTTAAATTTTATATTTTTTTATTCTAATGTTTATTATAAATAAAGTTTTGTAAATTATTAATAAGTGTTACTTTATGTGCGGCCCGCCAAAAAATTTTAAAAATTTAAATTGGCCCGTTGATTAAAAAGGTTGCTCACCCCTGATCTAGATGTTACCCGGTATCAATCCGCGTATAGCCCGCATGATACCCCACCTCGGACCACCCAGAGGGACATGGCATCTCAAGTTCTTATATATTACTCTCTCGATTCAGACGCCTTTTTACAAGTCTATTCTTACATAGAGAGATGATACAAATTAATTTAGAATTCCGCGGAATTCTAAATTAATTTGTATCACTGATGATTCTTTTCAAGAAAGGATAGTTTTCATTGATGGCAAATATTGATTCGCTGTGTTGTGAATATCTTTCAATTCATGGGGAACCCAAAGATCGAGCTTCTTAACGAGTCCAATAGGTTTTGTGCGATACATTTAACCTCTCTGCAATCTCTTGAACAGTTATATGACTATCCTCTTTAATAATGACATTGATTTGGTCATCATCAACTTTAGTAGGTCGACCAGAACGTTCGTCATCTTTGATTGAAAAATCTCCAGAACGGAATTTTTTAAACCAATTCTGACACGTGTGCTCTGTCTGTTATGCAATCAACACCATAAACTTCACATTATCTCTTTGTGAGCCTCTGCAGCTTTTTTTCCTTTGCGGAAATAAAAAAGTAAAATATGCCGAAAATATTCGTTTTTGCACTCCATGTTAAAATTGACCCTCAACTAACAGCTACAAACAAAATCCCACACCACATACTTGTGACTGATATCAAATGTCAAAAGGCAAAGAACATTACTAACAGAATTCATTCAAAAAAATTAAAATAAATCTCTCTATGTGTGACAGCCGAAATTACTTTCTTGCCTACTTATTATTTTTTTAATTTACAAATTTTGTATCATGGAAAATGGCTCTAAATTTCTTTTGCACACATGCGCCTCTCACCCACGCGGCAGCCCTGGTCCAAATAATATTAAAACAGAATGTGTAAGAAATTCACGATTTGTTTCCCAACTTATAATATGAGTTTTGGCTAATGTAGGTAAATCAACACTGGTTCAAAACGTGGTTCAAGGCCTGAACCATCCATTTCAGCTGGACATATAGTGGTTGATTTGAGGTTGACCATCTTTTTTTGCAACTCATTTCATGAGTTAATTAGAGGTTCACCCATACTCATGATGGTTTTCATATGTTTTAGCAACTAGCCCTAAGAAAATCAATCGCTAGATCGGGTGGTGTTAATCATCCTGTAAATTTTCTTTCATTCTTATTCTCCCCTTTTGGATATCATATTCCAGGTTCAGTACTTTAATAACAGTAATTTGAGTTGTTCAGTAGATTATTCAAGTAGTAGTAGTAAGTTTTCGAATGCTATTATTTATTATTACTTCGTGCTTCTGGGCATGTTGAGCACCCCTGATCATTGCGACCTGTTGTGATCTTTTGTTCCTGGGTTCCCTCGATTCTAATCTAGTTTTAGAGCTTTCAAACATTTCCAAACTTTCCGAGGAAAACATGCTAATAGAGAGACTAAAATTTAAATCAATTTGTAGTAGATAAGTGCTTCAACGCAGTGATTACGCTCAACTTAAAGAGCATCATACTCAAAACAATAGATTTTACATTATTACATTTCAATAATTTAGTTATAGCACAACACACAAGATATATGGTATTAAAGTTAATATAGGATACGAATCACTCAAGATTTAAACAAAATTAATTTATAGTATGTAAGTTTTTCACTATACAAGGTTCCAAATAGAAAATTATTTAATCCAAATACAAGGGAAATTATCTTTTTAAATCCTCTATACGTAATTATAGCAATTCAGTAATTAAGAACATGTTTTTAACTAAACTATTTAAGTAATATTTTTTGGCTGTTTTAGCTACAAATAAATATTATATATAAAGTGTAACGTTTTGATTATGACCTCTGTTTTCATTTTAGTTTTAATATCAGAAATGTTCATTGTGCATACTTAGTATACCCGAGTGTATTCAATTTAACCTTTTTCATGAAATTAAAGACAACATTGAAAAGTTTTACTTAACGAATCTCAGATTTATTTTGTGGTTTTATTAAGTATAAGCTAAAAGAATATTAGTAATTTAAAATAAAACATAACTTACTCAGGATCACATTTGAGAAAACCTCCACTCCCGTCACTTCCGCAGTGACCATTAATGGATCCTTTGGAGTTGAATTGTTCGAAGCACTTTGGATCTCCGGCAATACCACCTAAAGAAATAAATACAATTATTTTTATTTAATACTATAAACTAGTATATTATAAAAGTTTTAGCTGTTTTAAATTGACAAAAATCAGCAAATACTAGAGGCGCCCAAACTTTGAACAAAAATGGCGCCAAAACTCCTCGAGCAAAGCGACACTGTGTTGGGATATCCACCGTACTCGGCCAATCTAGTCCCATGTGATTTTTTTAATTCCCAAGGTCAAATCGGCCCTTAACGAAACAATATTTGAGAATTCTCAACCAGCTGACAAAAGGGAGAACTTCCTGCACTGTTTTGGAAAATTTGTATCGAGCAGTTTAGGGAATACATTGAAGGCGAAAAAAGTTTCTGTTTTAATTGGTGACGACTAAAAGTATACGTCCGGTTATTTAATAGCCACTTCTCGTAGGACAAAAGATGCTAGAGTGGTGAAATACAGTGAATTTGAGATACATAATATATTATATACATCTCGAATAGATTTCACTCTATCGTGATTTTCGCCAATTATACGCTTTTAGTCTAGAGAGACTTTGCACAACCAGCTGAAAAGCCCTAAACATATTGAATTGGAAATATGTCCGATAAGTATTTAAGTTAGACTCGGTTCTATAAGTTGGTTTCTTTTAGAAAAAAACACGTTTGATTTTAAACAAATCCAACTCAGTTCGGTAAAGTTATATTCAGTCGGTTGTTCTTTTGACAAAGCTTGAGTTCGGCCAGGTTAAAATTCAGTGGACTCTATATAATAGAACTTCTGAACCCCGCCGAACTAATTACGTATAACCTATGTGGACTGACCAGTACTTTCTCTTAATACATTCTATAGGTGATAATTTGTATTAAAAAATAAATACATAAATTTATTATGTAAAAAATTAATTCTAAAACTAACAACATATTATAATAGAAATTGAGCAAAGTTATTTTCATGCTAAACTTAAATAAATAATAGCTTTTATATTTATTGTCGAAAATCCATTTTCTTTTTTATTACAGATAATCTAAAGCCGTTTATTTATTATTATTATAAAATTCGTAAATGTATAAATCAATACCTTAATCCACCAATAAATAAATCAATACCCTTTTAAGGGAATCTACTTTATCAAAAATAATATCTATCAACTTTTAGGGCGTAGATTGAATTAACAATAAAGTTGTGGCAAATGGTGCTCGATTTAATATTTATTTATTTGAGGAGAGAATTTGCTGAAAAGGAGGCATTTCTCTAATCAGGAACAAGTTAATCAAACAAAGAGAGACGTTTTGGCTTGGACTGCTGCTTGCAATTTGAAATATTAAAATCTCATCTTGATCTAAATGACAAAGTCAGAGAGAGAGGGCTGGTTTTTGTTCAAATAAACTTCTCTCTTGGAATCGATCAATCTCTTAGGCTTAAAGAGAGAGAAGTGAAAGGAAGATGGATCTCTTTTACCGCGGTGATGCATAAGAAGAACGTAAACAGTACTTGGATAAGAAAATAAATAATAATTTGATTGAATTTCGTGCCAATGTGTTTGTTTAAAATTTCAGATAAATTATTTATTAGTAAGAAATTGAAGCTTTTATTTTTGTAATGAATTTTATTAAAATTTGAATTTTTAGTGAAATCACACATAATTAATTATTAAGAAGTGAATTTTATTTTATTTAGGAACGAATCAAGGATTTTAGTAGAAATATTTTTACATTGCACATCAGAGGGCTTCGTCCCTTCGGGAATCGAACCCAAGAGCTAACTAGCTTGCCGGGCCAAACCCTGAAAACGAATCTTTCTCCGATATGCAACATATATAAGAAATAAAGAAACAGATTTTTCACTCCTTTCAACTCGAAAGGGATAGCAAAAAAATCAGGCTAAACTGAAAATAGTTTTCAGTGTGGGGTCCCTTATTTAGATAATTAATGTAAAAATTTATATATCTTTTTTGATTAAATTGAAAGTTTTTTTGCCGAGAGTAGCAGAATTTTTATATATTGAAGGAGACAATAAAAGAGTGTGTCTTCTGCTGGAATTATAAATTTTATTTATTTATAACGAGACTATAGTTTCGAGGGCTTTGTCCTCTTCATCAATCTATTTCAATGGATTCATAGGAATTAATTTATGAATGAAAGGTTAAAATCTTTCTAACATTCTTTTATTGTCTCCTTCAATATCTTTTTTGAGTTTCTTTTTTTGAAGAAAGATGGAATTTTTTCAAAAATCAACCCCGGTTAGATAAATAACCATTGTTATATAATTGTGGTGCTTTGTGCGCCCCCCATCAAGTCGATGGGGTCCTAACAATTCTAGCGGCCGTTGCTCAAGGCTCGTCGCCAGTGCAAGAGCGGGCCGCGGGCCACAGTAAAAATTAAGAAGTGAATTTTAATTTTATTTAGGAACGAATCAAAGATTTTAGTAGAAATATTATTACATTGCACATCAGAAGGCTAACGGCCCGCAAGCTAGTTAGCGCTTGGGTTCGAATCCCGAGGGGACGAAGCTCTCTTATATGCAATGTAAAACTATTTCTACTAAAATCTTTGATTCTTTCCTAAATAAAATTAAATTCACTTCTTAATTTTATAATGGTTATTTACCTAACCTGGGTTGATTTTTGAAAAAATTCCATCTTTCTTCAAAAAAAGAAACTCAAAAAGATCCTTAAATTTTTTCAATAAATAATTAATTATGTTATATCCCTCGTATTCATATTAAATTTCATTGAAGGAATCACAGGGAAGCCAGTGAGTGGGTCACTTAATAGAAACTCTCTGTTTTAATTTATCCAATTCCCTGAGATTATTTCTATGAAATTTAATATGGATACGAGTGATATAACTTAATTAACTATATTGAAAGTGAAATTTCATTAATAGCTAACTTTTGAGATAAATAGCTAATCTTTCATTTTTAGGGTTTCGTACTAAAAATGTTTGTAAACGAGAATTATTATTGTGAGATTTCGTTATCAGTTTGACTGTTTAATTTTCTGTATCTGTAGTTCTAAGCTATTAAAATTAGAATATTGAAATTTGGCTTGTCTTTTGAGATTGATGATTGTCAAAGTTCAAAAAAATTGGCTTTGACGAACCCCGTAGTGTATATAATTTTACCTTTATACGGAAGTAGTTTTTAAGGAATTTGGTGCTGGTACTTGGTGAAACATTTTTTATTCAATAGCTTTATACGGAACCCTAAAAAGTAGTTATATTTATAAAAAAAAAGAAAACTCACAAGAATATCTTTTACTGAATCTAAAAGTTGTTATGAATGATTTTTATTACATATCAGAAGGGTTGTAATATAATGTAAAATAATTTTTTTGGGACAGGCTCAAACTTCGAGAGGGTTTGTTACCACCCTTCTGATTCAGGTAATATGGCAGAATCGTAGGACGCCATTAGGGGCTAGTTTTAAATAATCCGGGCAATATTGCTGAATCAAAGGATGCTATCTATCTATTAAAGGTTAGCTTTAGACATATTACGGAATCCAAAATAAAAAAAAAAAACTAAAAATTAAATATAAAAATAATATATTTAAAAATAACATAACATAAATATATATTTAACACTGAGTGGATTTTAATGAGGCAGTCTAAAATTTAAAATAGAGAGATAATTATAACTATATATTTTTTATTCAAAAACCGGAGGTTTATTCCCTCCATCTTCAGGGTTCTGAACGGTGAAGGAAATATAGTGTGACATTCCACTCTGGTATAATTATCGCTCTTTTTTGAATTTTGGACTGCCTCATCAAATTCACTTATCAGTCCGTCTCCGAAAACTACTTCAAACTTATATATTTAAAATCGTTAAAGAATTTGGTGTCGGTTCTAGGTGAAACATTTTAATAGATAATAAGTAAAAATATATTTTTCTAGGTGGGTTTCACAAATAATAAATAAATTTGAGTTTTTATCTCGATATATATTTCGGGTTATGAGCCCATCATCAGGAGTTACAAAAGAAAACTAAATATAAAATTAGAAACATATGTGTAAGTGAAGTTCATTTGGGAAGAAAGTACATGGTGGGGGGAAAGAATGCGGTATTGAGTATTCATTTACATTCCTCTAATCATTCGGCCTCTATTAATAATCCTATTCCTATTCATTTTGAAAGAAAAGGCCTAAGGTTGGATCTTTTAGAGTCTACTGAAATTAAAAGAGCCCTTTCAAATAATAGCAACATCCTTAATAACCAATTAGAAGTTAATAAAAATGCGATTATAGATTATATTTTATAATATTGTACGGGCGTACACCAGGGTGGGAGAGCGTGATGCGGACTGGAGAGCCGGACTGAAGACAACCCTCCATTTAAGGGTAAATGAAAGCACTATATATGTATTAATAACAATTTATTACCCGCTTTGGCGGGGTTGATATATACATATGATGATGATTATACGAAAGAATTAAGCGAAAGAGCGAGCCGAGCGAGATGGCTCCACGTGGAGCGTCGAACGATAGCGATATATATTTAGATCCATGCGATCATGAGCGTACGATGATACTGAAGAGCCAGCACGCCAGGCCCAAGCTGAGAGAGGAAGGGCGACTTAGCCGTCCTCTGGTGGCGGACTGCGAACCAGAGGCAACAAGTTTGGGAAGTCGTCGCGAAGAAGTAATTTAGAGGGTTGTAGCGACTGAACAAATATAAATAACCTAAAAATTATTTTCCATTTTCAAAATTTCTATTTTAATATTTTACTATTGTTTCTTTCGAGTTCGTAACCCCCCCCCCCACACCCTAGTTCTACTTCTTCCTTCCTTTATTTCTAAGTCCAGGTATAATTCTAAGCCCTAGTTAAACCCCCTTTGTTCATTTGTCTATAAATACAATACTCAATACTGCATTCTTTCCCCCCACCATGTACTTTCTTCCCAAATGAACTTCATTTACCCATATGTTTCCAATTTTATATTTAGTTTTCTTTTGTAACTACTGATGATGGGCTCATAACCCGAAATATATATCGAGATAAAAACTCAAAACATATATTTGTTTTATTTGTGAAACCCACCTAGAAAAATATATTTTTACTTATTATTTATATATTTAACACCTTCAAAAAAATCATTAAGAGTTTCCGTAAAAGAGTTTTTTAAGGGGAATAAACTTTTTGACTGTTATATACAAATCTACGACTAAAGAAGTTTCACTTCCCCGTCAGGTTAGGTGGATAACGCATATTTTTCATTTATTTTTTTGAGACCTCCGCCCCCCCCCCCCCCCCAAAAAAAAAAAAAAATACAAACTCGGGCTCCTATGCTTCTGACATTTAATAAAATCACTCTTAACAGCTCGAATAAAGTAATTCTAGTGATTTTTTTCTCAAGTATGTCTAGTATATCTACTTCTCTGGGCAAATATAACTTTTATATTCAATTCAAGAATAGAATACGTGTATATGGTATGCACAGCTAGAAAATTTCATTTGAGTTAGATCCAACTTAAATTAAAAACACATTTTTAGGAAAATAAATGGTTCATTCAAGACATGGCTATATTATATGGTACATATTTAAGAATAAAATTAAATGATTTTTTTTTTTTATTTTCGATAAAGTTCGTGCTTTTACAAAAGTTTAAACATCACTGAGGAAATAGTAAATATAAATAGTAAATATTCTAAACTCCCAAGAAGAAACATGAAGAAAAAGACATTATATATTTTTTAAATTTTCTATGTATAAATCTTAATTTGTAACTAATTTGAAATATTTGTGATAGACTGATGATGAAGGCTATGCCTTCGAAACTATAGTCTCTAGAAATAATTAAAAATTATTTTATTTAAAAAACAGAAGACTCTCTCATTTTATTTTATTTTTAACCTAAATATAAATATCTTCATTATTATTATCCAGTTCAATAATTAGTATTTGGTGTGACAAATCAGAGGAAATAAGGAACAATTAAACACCGTGTTAAAACATGCGACCAATTGGCGAATGTTGCATTTGGTCGCGTATTTTAACACGGTGTTTAATTGTTCCTTATTTCCTCTGATTTTTCACATCTAATAATCATAAAGAGAAATAATAGATGTTTTCCTGTGCAAATCCACCAAGCAGAGGACAACCTCTTTGATTTCCCTATAGAAATTGCCTTCGTACAGATTATATATTGAGAGAGCCTTGCACATCTACCTATTAACAATTCTGTATTTTCTTTGAACTGCTCTACAAGGTGTGGACATTGTTAAATAATAATTAAATAAATCAACAACTCTCCTAAGTGGACCTGGGTTCGAATCCGACTCGAGGCAACCAGTTAAAAATCTGATCCCTACATAGAAGTCTTAATTTACGGTAATCATAAATTGGCTAATGACTAAAATGGCCGAAAAGCCAAAAAAAGACTCTCCTACTCTCGACAATACGAAATCTTCAATTAAATAAATATCTTTCAGTTTATTAATTAAAATCGGAATATTAGTAGTAATGAGTTCTTACCATAGCCCCAGATATGCTCGCATTGAATACTAAGGGTTGGACAATTTCCATTGAAGCAGTAGCCAGATGTGCCTCCACAGGGACTCCCATTCTTCTTGTGGACATCCGGAGGACATTGTCCGGTTTCACCGTTACAATGTTCAGGGAGATCGCACTCGTTGCTCGATTCTCGGCACACTAATCCCCGAGGTTGTAACTACATAGGAGGGAAGATTAGAACAAATTAAATAAGCTCATCAAACAGAATGTCTGTTCTACTATTCTTGGTAAATAAGGTTGGTCATTTACCCGACAGTTGGAGCAACAAGGCCCTGAGGCACACTCGGCTTCTTTAGTTAATTTACAGGTGATTGGATCGCAGCAGGGATCCCTCTCGTGACATTCATCTATCGTGCCACAATCACATTCTTCACCTTCTTCTACAATATTATTTCCACAGGAATTTCGAACTTGATCAAGCTGAAAAAATAAGGAAAATAACATTTGTTATTTTACCATAAGCAGGCTTGAGATCCGGGATAATTCTGGACAGCTGTGCAGTAGGGTGGCCCAGAAAAAAACGAATATTTTTTTATTTTTGGTCTCGCATGAAAATAATGTTAAAATGTTTTTAAAATGCTTCGATTAATTTTTTTTTCTTTAAATTTCCAATATGGTAGAAAATTGAATTTTTTTTTCTTCCCATGTTACATGTTATTATTGCCTACGTTGAAAATGATAAATATTCTGTAAATTTCAACTCGATATACCAATTTATAGATGTCGCTCAAGATTTTTTTTTTTAATTTTTAAAGTAACCTACTTTAGATTTTAGATGTTTTCGAGTGACCTCTAAATATAAATATTAAAATGCAGCTTTGTTCAAAATGCTGACTGACCCTAATCTTTAAGTAATTTATTGTACTATTATATTATATTATACATTTTTTATATTGTTTTTGTACTATTATTGTATTATTACTATATTAACGTTATTGTGATATTATTCGATTGCGATTTCTTTTTTTTTTTTAATGATATTGATGTGAGAAGGAGTTACACCAGAAGATGGATCCCCTAAAAGTCTGTATGGGCTGGTCCCTCCATCGTGAAAAGAACAGAGTAGAAGGAAAGAAGCCGGAATCACGAGCCAAATCTCAGAAAATTAGATACAATCCAATTTACCAAGTTTTTTAAGGGCTTCGAGCAGTGGTAAATTCTCCGCACGATAAATTTGGTTAAATTTATCTCCCACTTAATTTTTATTATCAGACCCTATACTTACAGAAAAATGTCTGGGTATAGCCGGGAATCGAACCCAAGACCTTCGGATTGCCAGCCAGAGATGCTGACCATTACACCAGGGAGGCGGTTAAGTTATTGTTGTATTATTTTGAAGATTTTACTTTATCAATTGTCATAATTGCTATCAGAGATATTATAATGTATTATTTTGATTTTCTTTAGTATTAATAATTATTAATTGTTATATTTGTTAATTATTGTATTATATTACTGAATATTAGGCATTTAGCCGTTGAAAATAAATAAATAAATAAAAAATATTTTTATTAAAATTTGAATTTTTATTTAAATCACACATAATTAATTATAATTATTTATTGAACCCGAATAAATAATAGAATATAACTACGACGTTTTGACTGTACTGTACATGGAGCCTATATAACCCTGACCGACACGTGATTCGCTCAATTAACCGATAGTCGGAGTGGATGCTCATACTTGAGAACGGTCGCAGAAAAAATTATAACTAATTATGTATGATTTAAATAAAAATTCAAATTTTAATCAAATTAATCAAAAAAACAAAAGCTTCAATAGCTTCATTACTAATAGTTTTTATGTTTTTTTTCGTGTCTCATGCTTCATTTCTATTCGTTAAGATGTCAATAAAAAAAATAAATAATATTTATATTTACAGGTCACTCGGAAATCATCTCAAGTACACTACTTTAAAAATTAAAAAAATCTTGAGCAACGTTCTATATATTATATAGAAAAAAATGTATTTCTAATCTAATATTAATTGTGAAGTAGGTAAAATTTGAGCAGATTTATGTGGAACTTATGTATAATTATGAGATTGGTTTCAATTGTCTTACCTCGTTAGGTTTATTGAGCAAACAGATCCCTTTGCCGACCCGTAACATGTCGATGTAATCACTACGACTGCATTCACTAAATTTATATGGCTGGACATTCTCCAGACCAATGATGGATTGAGCCATAATGCAACCATGCCAATCATGACAGTAGCATTCCTCTCCTGAAACATTCAAAGAAATAAATATATTAAATTTCGATAAAGTATTTGTCACTTATATTATAAGGTTAAAAATTATTTTTCTTATTTCGCCATGGATAGTCCAACCTAAAAAAATCTTCCTCTGGGCTTGAAAGATTCTAAATTATTTTAAAAGTTCTAAATTCAAATAAAAATAACGGTTTAAGTTTTCTCAAAAAATTCAGTATCATTTTTTCCAAATCGCATTTTTAACCGACCTCAAAAAAAGGAGGAGGAAATTTTCAATTCAACGGAATATCTGTTATTTTTTTGTGTTTGTCCGTTGATTTCTCTTTACCATGTAGACCGATTTCGATGATTTGTTTGCATTTGGTTCAGAATAATTCCCGATTGGTTCCGTATAAATTTCATTGGTATTGGACCTTTTTTGTTATGTATGTTTGGGCATAACTTCTTTGTTTATGGACCGATTTCGATGATTCTTTTTTTATATTGGAAAGGGTGTACCTTATGGGTGGTCCCAAATTAATTTGGTCAAGTTCTGATGATATGACCAATGACAAAATAACGGAAATCTCAAATTCTTATGTGCAAATAATCGAAATTTTAATAAATAAAATCTTTTATAAAAAATCAGGTAACATAGACACACAAAAAAAATTCAGTCGAATTGAGAACCTCCTCCTTTTTTGAAGTCGGTTAAAAACAATCATAAAAGGTTCATTTAAAACACGCTAACGTTTCGAGATAATTTCTCTATTTATGAATTGAATTTTATTATTAATTTCTGATTCCTTCGCCCGAATCTTTCTCTTACGAGTTGCATGCAAGGTATTATCTTAAGTCGCTATTCTTAACATCACTAAAAAGAGAAAAATAAAAATAATTTTTAGAAAAAAAAAACGACTTTAAAAAAATTAAATGCAACAACTAAAATAATAAGTACTCAAAAATCAAATCAAATTCCCTAAAAGGTATACAATAATTATCTTATTTCGTTAAAATTAAACGACGAAATTGTTACATGAAATTACTTTTTTAAGGCGGTGCCAAACAAACTATACAAGAGAGCTTACGCGATCTTGTCTTTATTCCCCGCCAAACTTACTAAGATCTGTCGAGTGCGATTCATAAAATGTATATGTTTGGTACCGACTTCAAAAAGTGATTTCATGTAACAATTTCATCGTTTAGTTGTAACAAAATTAGATAATTATTTTAACCTTTTAGTGAATTTTATTTTATTTTTGAGTTCTTATTATTTTAGTTGTTGCATTTAATTTTTTTAAAGTCGGTTTTATTTTTTCTAAAAATTATACTTCAAATAATTAATGTTGAGTCAACATAAATTCATCGCCTTATTATATGTATAATGTGCTTGTCTCCTTGAAACATTCTAGCTGTATAGGAGTATTCTTCTCTTTAAAAATGAATCATTGAATATTCTCAGTGCAAAATCATTAAATATTTCAATTATTAGGTTGATGCATAATTAAGGAACGTTTTTTAAAAATATTTTTATTCAGCAAAAACAATAATAAAATTTAACAAAAACATGTTGAAATGATTATTTGGGAACGTATTCACATCTACTTCAATAACTGCTTCCCATTTGCTTGGCAGTCGGTCGATTCCACGGGCGAACAAGTCACGATTCTTCGAGGCAATCCACGCTTTGAGATCGGCCACCAAGTCATCCAAATCGTCGTAGATCTTAGTCTTTTGCAAGTTTTTAAACGAGCCGTTGATGTGATAGTCCGTCGGTGCTTCGGTCGGTGAGTACGGCGGATGTGGGAGTAGATCCCAGCACTTATTGGCGATGAATTCGACGACCCGGGGTTCAACATGTGGACGTGCGTTATCGTGATGGAACACGATGTGGTTCTTTTTGCGCGGTCTTTTCGCCTCGATTGCACCGTGAAGACAGTCAAGCTGTGCCAGGGACCCATCCAGCCAATTTCCATACCTTGCCAAGCTTTTTGAGGCGTCGAACGATCGTTGATTGGTCGACATTGAAGTCTGCAGCCAGCATTCGTGTTGTAAGGCTTTCATCCTCTTTGAAGTGCCTGATCATCAAAATCCGATGGCCGACCTCTTCCTTCTTTATCCTCCAAACTAGTGTCACATGATTTGAAACGGGCAAACCACTTCCGTACTGCACTATCAGTAATTGTTCCTTCGCCAAAAAGTTCGTTGAGATTGCGAAATGACTGTGCTGCCTTCCATCCTTTCTCGTAGTGGTAGAGCATAATGTGACGAATATGAATATGGTTTTCGACACGCATTTTTATTAACTTATTATTTAGTTCTCACAAGCAGAGATTAGGTGAGGTAGAGAGAGGTCATACCATCCTTGTTAAGGTTTTGACCAGGTTTCCTTAACAGCTTATGGCAAATGCCGGGATGGCTAATGCGTCGCTTGCTCCTGGTATCGGGTTTTTGCGCGGAATTTTTAAATTACTTTTTGTCTTTTGATGGAAATCTATGGTCATGTTATTTGTTAATGAGCATACATTTCTATTTTTTTTTTTTTTTTTTTT
>JALMQS010000099.1:92260444-92384288 GCA_024734495.1 Forficula auricularia
TTTTTTTTTCTTCTTCTTTTTTTTTTTTTTTTTTACTTGTTTATTATTTGTTATTGTTGTAATTAATTTGTATTGATGTTTATTAATGTATTGTAGCTAGATTGTATTGATGTTTGGAGGACCTAGCCACCGAGGACTTGTGCCTCTAAGCAGGTCAAGAAATAAAGATTTATTTATATTTATTTATTTAACTATAAATGGAGAAGATTGTTTTTATAAAAAAATAAACAAAACGCCATTTTTGGCTAAAGAAAAACGCGCCAATACAAACGTTCCATAATTATGCATCAACCTAATATAAATTCACTATTCATATTAATGAAATACAAATAATGATCGATAAATCTTTAGTAATTTCTTATGATAATTTCACAGAATTTTTTTTCAAAGTTCAATAAACTCGCTAGTTTTTAAAATTAATTAAATATACAAGAGCATGAAATTTAAATATATATATATATATTATTAATATTAGAATATATATTTACTTTTCATTAAATGAGGCATCCTTTAATTTTCGAAACAGTATATGTAAATAAATAGAAATTTGGTCCTTTTGGATGTATGTATAATATTTTACCTCCGACAGTTAAATAAATGTTCAAATGATGTCCAGCTGTAAAAAAATATTGACTTTCCGTGTTTATGAACACACTTGCATTCTGGGAAAATCATCGATATGTATATTTCGATTGCTTATTTTATATTCGTTTTCAAATTAACCTTTTCAGTTTAGAGCACTCAAATCAACATTAAAAAAACATTCATCGTGAACAGCCCTTAATGACCCTTCAGTTTAGTTAAGGAAGCAATGTTTTCAAATGTTCCCAATGTAAATGTACTCTCTCTATATTCCTCCTCAATTCTTTTTTCGTTTTTAGTTTATTTCAAGATTCATTTCAACGATTCTAATAATAAAGAACTATGTGTTTTATATAAATGGAAAGTTACTTTATGCTTTAAAAACAATATCTACTATTTAAATTTACTGTCTATGTAGTAAATAGTGTTCATTAACTCAAATTACTCTATTTGTTTAATTTTGGTGACTAAATAAACAATAAAATTTATAAAATTGAATAATTATAAATATAAATCCCGTCCTCTCCATAGTTGACTTGTCAACTCTATAGTACACGACATATGTATGTATATCGTGTATTTATGGATAAATAAATAAATAAAAGATTGTTAGAAAAATATTAATTTATTGATTTTCTAATCTCGAGGAATTGCAATCTACTAATTCCGATTTATTATTGGAGATTTTTATTATATAAGGAGGGCCAGAGCAGCTTGCTTATTTAGAAATTCAATTAAGAAAAAAGTAACGCAGACACATATTTAATTCTTTAAACAGCATCAAGTACAAGGTTTAAATGTTATGTTTAAATAATTTTAAAGATTATATCAGGCAGATGGCGTTCATTATTCTCAAAACAATGCGTCATCTCTTTGAGGGGCTGCAGTGGCCATCACAGTCACCTGATTTAGCCCCCTACAATTATTTTTTATGGGGCTATCTAAAATCGCTTGTCTACAACGATCGTCTTAGGACTCTGGCTCACCAGAAGAACAAAATTCGTCAAGCTGTTGCCAACATACCCTTCGATTTGCTTGAAAGATTTGAACGAAACTTCCGACTTCGATTTACGGAGTGTATTGAGAATAATAGACGCCATCTGCTTGATAATATTTTCATCTTTAAAACTGTGTAAACATAAAATTGAAACGTTGTACTTGATGATATTCAAAGAATTAAATATATATCTGCGTTACTTTTTCCTTAATTGAATTTCTAAATAAGCAAAGTGCTCTGCTCCACCCTATATATCAAAAGTGTTCTATTGTTCCCCCCAGGAATTGAACCCGAGCCCTTAAAAGGCAATGACATTGCTTTTTAGAATTCGAATAAATTCCTGAGTGGCGGAATACAATACTTCTGAGATATTATAAAAATCATTTAATAAATAACAATCTCTCGTTACTATCAGCACTTTGAACTTTTATATTAAATTTATTGATTCCTAATAATGTGAATCTCAGAAAGGTAATCTAAATAAATCATCGTGGTTATATGGCTATCATCTCGAATGATGGATTCTAAAATCCCTCTCTTGCCGGAAATTACTATTCTAATATGAATAGAAGAAGGGATTCACTTACTTCCGTCGTCGTGGCCCATGCCAATATTATGGCCTATCATATGCGCCATAGTACCAGCAAGCAGATGAGGCTCGTAGGGATTCACGTCGACGCTGATGCCGACTGCTTTTGGCGTGCAGACCGTATCAGGGACAGCCATACCTGCCTCACCTCCTTGGAAGTTCTCACCCCTAAAAAAAGAAAAAAAAGGCGAAATTAATTAAGAACCATGTGATGTTTCAAAGACTAATAAAAGTATTTAATGATTTTTAAAATCTTATTACAATAATCAAATAAGTACCCATATATTAGTTACTAGCTAAATCAAAGAACATGTTTGTTTATTTTCTATACCAATAATAATAAATGCATTGTTGTTACCATGGCAACCTAATTAGAATTAATTAATTAATTTAAATATTATATTAATTCTTTCTCTTGAATTTTGTTCTTAATATTTGGTTAACAAGGCGACGCCAGATAACGTCATTATCCATTAATATTTTATAAGTTAAATTGAAAGTTTCTTAAAATTTAAGCCGCGAAAGTTAAATAATGTAATCAATAATTTCTTATGTTGATTCCACGCGAAACATCACAACTTTCAAATATCTATCCGTTCTCCAACAACAGGTGAAAAACGAAAGAACCAAAAACGTCAAAAACTTTAAAGTTCAAGCCTTACGATCCTATAATAAATAAAAAAAAAAATATCTGTGCTAATTGACAAAGATGTGTCACACATCCTGCCTTCTCAAGTAGAGAGTATAGTTCCAACTCCTGAGATTAGAATGTAAAATAGAGTTATATAACATAATCAGTAGAGATTGTGGTGTTGGTGCAAGGTGAAACATCTTTAATAAAGATAAGAGTAAATAGATATTTTATTTAATATGGATTTACTATGAGTTAAGGATACTGGGTCACTTATTTCACATTAAAATTAAAAAATTAAAAGATATAAACATTTAGCTTCCCACAGACAATTAATAAGAAACCAGCCCATAAATCCAGACTCTACTTCCGCATTTGCTAATCATCTATATGCCTTAGATCATGTACCTTCACCTTCTAACCCCTCCCCTATTCATTTCGAAAGAAAAGGATTAAGATTGGACCTTCTTGAATCCATGGAAATAAAATATGCCTTGTCAAATGATGAAAATGTTATCAACAATCAACTAGATGTAAAATCAAATATAA
This sequence comes from Forficula auricularia, assembly GCA_024734495.1. Lineage (NCBI taxonomy): Eukaryota > Metazoa > Arthropoda > Insecta > Dermaptera > Forficulidae > Forficula > Forficula auricularia. The sequence continues at coordinate 92,263,793 of JALMQS010000099.1, forward strand.
TAATTGATTTTTTAATATCCAAATGTAAAAATCATTTCCAACCCAGAGACATAAGTCAATGACCTCACAAACTTGCCTTTTACCCAAACAATCCTATGTAAATAAAGGTCAACCTGAATTTCTTTCTGAACAATAGCTTAAGAGAAAGTGTCCTTTTAAAATAATTTGATAAATTCTGTCTCTCTGTTCAATAAACATACATATAGCCTGTCATTCAATAAATTTTATTTAGTTACCTTCTGTATTTCCTGAAGATGGGTTGATAGCCCGAAATATATATATTGAAAAAGAAAAAAAAAATTTATATCTTTTAATTTTAATGTGAAATAAGTGACCCAGTATCCTTAACTCATAGTAAATCCATATTAAATAAAATATCTATTTACTCTTATCTTTGTTATATAACATGTTTTTAAAAGAAAACTTCTTGTTATGGAAAAATAAATTGGTGTGGAACTATTATAATTTAGATAATATAAGTATGAAGGTATTAAACTTTGTTTTTGTGTAAATTTGATTTTAGATGTGAAATCATTTGATTAGTAATTTGTATTTTATATTTTGTGTATTCAGTAGTAAAATTTGAATAAAACAGTTTAAAAAGATACATTTTGTTTTTATTTACACCTCTTTCTAATTCTATCATGTTATAGACTTGATTATTGTTCCACAATAGATTTAATAGGTGGCACATTATTGGGGACCCATTACTGGTACGTCGGATAAAATACTGGCCCATTATCCCCATTATCGGTGCATCAGTTATGGTAAATATATTTTTTTATTTTTGTAAATACAACCAGAGTGCTAAACTTGCAGTTACAGGTGCAGGACAAATAATAGAATGACAGGTAAAAATTTGGACCAGTTTGCTTAATTTTACAGCAGTGAAAACTGAGTTTGACTTCAATTTTTCTCTTAGATGGCCCATTACTGGTGCGTTTACTTTATTTAGAAAATTATTTTATTATATTTATACAAATATTTAAAGATTTTAAAAATCTTATTACATTAATCTAATAATAATAGCTAATAAGTATAACTTTGATCGCCTGCCGATGCAATCAGCAATTCAGAACTATCTAGTCAAAAATCTACCCTAAAAGTCACCAGGCGTCGTTGAATTTTTCTATTCACTCTAATATTATGCACTAGCCTACTCAAGCCCTTACCCAATACTTAGACACATTTCTTAATTGAATAGTTATTGATTAGTTATTTTTTGAATGAATATATTTCCCGAAAAACATATATTTTCTAAAAGTTCGAATTTTATTAAAATCAAACATAATTCATTTTAATAATAAGTGCTTTTTATTATATCCAATAGTTCATTTACATATATACATTTTTTTATACAAAGCTTATAGACTATAGTCTTTTTTGGTCTTTAATAATATTATATTCAGATGTCAGTGTCCGTCTGAAGCTCCATGCCTCCCTTGTATATTTTGCAAGAGAGTTCAAGTTTGAGCCATTTAAGAGGTCCTTAAATTCGCCCTCCGTTAGGGTCCCCTGTCCCAGGCATCCACGACGTATGAACTCGAGGATCGGGCATCTCGCAATGAAATGGAAAAAGTCTTCCTTTTTAAGTTGCAGAGGCTACACCTGAAATCCCTTCTCGTCATCCACGACTTATAATTTAGGTCCACAGCCTAACATTTAGTTAGTCTAAAATCGGAGTGGGTGCTCATATTTGAGAACGATGGCAGAATAAGTCGATCGAAACGTCGTAGTTTTATTGTATTCTTTATTCGTGTTCAATAAATAATTATAATTAATTATGTGTGATTTAAAAAAAAAATTCAATTCTTAATAATATTAATCACAAAAATAAAAGCTTCAACAATTTCATTATTGATATAATTATTTTCTAATACTTTTCAAGTTGGCAGTTTGGAGGTAAAACAGTGGCGGGCGGTGACATTTCAATAAGGGGATGCTGTCCAAAAAATATAACACTTCAATTTTAAAATTGTATTTTATTTTTCGCCTCGATAATTGCAGAATTCTTTATTATTTTTCAAATTTAGCATTAGATGTTTTATAATACGGTATGAAAATACTATTGACGTTTTTAAATTTTAGAGATACGCAGCATCCACAGCATCCATGGACCGCACGCCACTGGAGTGTAGTTGAGAATCACCCTTAGAATTTCCAAAAGAGTTGAGTGTAAATGCACTAGGTATACTAGGTCAATAGAAAATTTAAAACCCCACTCACGCTCTCTATATGACGTCAAAGTTTTCAGTTCCTTAAAATACTGAAACTTTATTCATTCAATCACTTTATTCATCAATACGTTTGTTCCCATGACCTCAAGGAACTGAAACTCTCTCTCCCGACACTTATAACCTTCAAACCTTCAAAACCCTGATACACAAACACCTACGTCTCCAGCCTTTCTCTTGATCAATTTTCCCTTCTCTACACTAAAAAAACAATTTATTTATAATAAATAAATAGATAGTGTTGAGTCTTTTTAATCAGCTCTTATTTATCTCAAAGATATTTTATTTATAATAAATATATATCGACTCATTCTAAATATGACTAAATTTTTATCTATTTAATCCAAATAATTTAATATGCAAGGGTCTTTCGAGATCCATAAGGGCTTGATCTTCGTGGTGCATCCCTTTTGTATACGATTGCATAAAAAAAGAAGTATATATTATTGGAAAGTACGATAATTTTTGAAAATAAATCGAATGTTTAACTTTTTCTATGGAAAGGGAAAGTAATAATCTGATCAATGGATCATAAAATTTTGTCAAACTAGCTAGGAAGACTACGTAATTAGAATATCAATTATTAATTGTGGTTAGAACATGTAAATAACAACGCTATTAAAGTCCATAAAGTTGTGGAGTTAATGTTTGTACAAAGGGAAATTAAACAGAGTATGGGGGAAATGAAGTTATTATCAAGGTGAAATGATGAAAAAGGAATCGAAACAGGTGTCAACAAAATTTCCCCCGATCCAATTTCAGTTGAATTTTCATCAAATTGATAGCTGGACAATTTTTCAAACCTATCAAGTATTTTAATTCTCTTCTAAATTGAAAATACATCAAATTATCATCGATTCTAGTTAAAGTTCAATTTTGAATCGAGATGGGCGATTATCGAGCTAGTGTAGAGAAAGTGGATGGGCCGTCTTAAGAGCTTCCAACGAACACACTTTTCTCCATCTCATCAGTTCTACGACCTTAAACTCCCGCCTCAATTGCCTCCGGTTAGGCAACTTGGGATCGAACTAGTAGAAGAAGAAGAATCCTTATTCAGACCACTTAAAACATTAAGCTAACTTGCTCGTATGGAATCGACGATTATCACCTTGTTATAAGCAAATTACGAAAGAGGAAATTGTAATATTATTGTATTTTCTAGATTTGAAGAAAATGTTAAAGATTGTATCAGCTGCTTTATTTCTAGTACCTACATACTGATTGCTTGCTGAGTGGGGCAATCTAATGAATTCGTTTGAATTAATTTCTTCTTTTTTTTAATTACCGTGTATAAAAAGAAGGGAAAACTCATTTTTAAGCATACTTCTTTACTTTACCATAGAGGGTATTTCTAAGTATTGTAATCGTGAATGAAAAAAGTGTTTTTTGTTCTTCGTTTTTTCGAAATAACTTAAAAACGGCTTAAAATATTTTGTTTAAAAAAATTGAGAGAAACATGGCGTTTCAGTCTACAATAAAGACCTTATGAGTGTAGATCGAAAAAATTAAATTTTACGAGATATTAATACTGTTGTCAAAATATCTGTTAGTAGAGGTTTTTCAATAATAATAAAATGTTCAATTTGAAGTGAAAAACCTGTGCGTTACCAAATTTTGTGTAGACTCTAGCTCAAAAACTGGTGTAAATATCATAACGTAATTTCATATCTAGCTTTAGTACATTGAGATTAAGAGCAGATTAGATATTGGTTGAAATTGAAACAAAAATTAAGGGAAGGGAGGGGAGGGTTTAAAAAAATTAAAATTTCCAAACTAAAGAAAAAAAATGCTATAAAATGATCTTATAATAAAAAAGAGAGTTATTATTATTTCTGGGGCCAAATTGAAGGGGGGGGCGGCCCTTAAAAAATAGAACTATCAATTTAAGTTCTAGACCCGCTAATCCACCAAAGGCGGGCTTCTCAGATGGTTATGTTATAATTAAATAATATAAAAAAATATCTAGGTAATTTGAATTAAGACAAAAAAAAATTAATTTTTAAACAAATTGTATAAATCCAAAGGCCCCAAATAGGATATGGATAGTTTAATAAAAAAATAAAATAATATTAATAATAATAAATGAGTATGTAATTATTAGTTTATTTGATGTATCGATAAATAATTCAAAATAATGTTGAAATTTTTTTTATTTTCAGCAAAAGAATTCAATGAAATAGATAAATCGGCCGTGCGGCTGGCTTATCACTTAACGGGACATTTGCCGAGCCAAGCGCAATCAGTCAGCCGGATTCTGGCTCATGGGAAACACCAGAGCGCTAAACAGGTAACTTATTTCTTTATTACTAATTAATATTATTAATTATATAGTTATATTACATTATATAATTTATTTTTAATTTACCATATTTCTTTACAAATGAATTAATTTCAATATTAAATACCAAATGATTTTTTTTTTTTTTTTTTTTTAAGGAATTTGGTGTTGGTACTTGGTGAAACATTTTTTAAAATTATTGGATAAAAAATACTTGGTAGGTTTCACATTAAGATATAAAAAATAAAACGAATTTATTTTTGGAGAATCTTTAATCTCGATATATATATTTCGTGTGACTAACCCATCTTCAGGAGAAACAGAAAGTAACTGAAGATGGGTTAGTCACCCGAAATATATATATCGAGATTAAAGTCTCTCCAAAAATAAATTCCTCTTATTTTTTTATATCTTAATGTGAAACCTACCAAGTATTTTTTATCAAATAATATTAATAAATGAATTTAACTTAAGGACCAATTTTAAATTTTAGAGAAAATATTTTTAAATTTCATATCAGAGGTTCGTCCCCTTAGGAATCAAACCCAAGCTTAAGTAAATTCATTTATTAATGGCATAAGTCTGGGTTGATTTTTGAAAAAATTTCCATCTTTTTTTCAAAAAAAAGACACTCAAAAAAATTCTTAAATCTTTGCATTAATAATTTAATAAAATACCATGTTGTAATGAAGACATTACCAAACCGAATTAGAAAACCATGTTTATATATCTAATTAGTACCTGGAGGCACCGAGCGATGCTCGGTAACTTCTTCCTTCAGTTAAATGCTTTATTTTAATATTATTTTTAATTTATAATTCTGAAAAAAAGTCGATTTTTATTTGAGAGCCGTTTTCAAATTAAAAAAAAATACAAATATATATAGTAATTGCCCACTGTACCCCCCCCCCCCCCCCCTCCACCCCTCTCGACCCCACCCTCGAAACCTCGGCCTACCCCCGGATCCCCCACCTCCTGCACCTGTTTTGATTCAACCATATGATTCATTTTTATTCATCCAATTGTTAATAAATAAAACCTATCAAAATGTGTTGTTTTTTCAGAAAATTGAGACCTGCTTATGCGAAATATATTTTTAAATAAATTCTTGATTATTTTTTATTCTATTAAATAAATAAAGTTCTTTATAAAAACAATTATAAAACGTTTATTAATATTTCTAACGTTTAGGTCGAACAAAATATGTTACAAACCACAATCACAATACTTCTTCAAGGCCTTTGAGAACAATGTATTAAGGCAACCCATTGTCTGCCTGGGCACAAAAGGAAAAGGGAAACCTTTTTTAAATCCCTAAGAATGGGATTTGTCTACCTGAGAATAATTAATTTGATTACAAAAAAAAACCCATTAAAAACAATTTTGTCGAAAATGAGACCGTGACAGATCGAATTGTCAACCCTAAACCCCCTTACCCGTGAATTTCATCAAAATCGGTAGGGCCGTTTTCAAAATAGAACCAAGATACAAATATATAAATATATATATATATAAATATACAATTTTTGCTCGTTTAATAAGAGTAGATTACCATAAATTTTGAGAGAGAAATAAACCCACAAACCGTTTTTGCACGTCATCTTTCTTTTATATATTACCAATGTGTTTGTTGTTATAAGTCAACAATTTCTACTAAAGTCTTTTATTCGTAAGAAACCAGCGATTCCCGAATACTCAAAACACGTTTTGACTGTCAAATTAGAAAAAAAATTGAACTAACATCGTTTATCTTTTCTACTTTTAGAAACTGAGACTTACTTTCTTTCGAGCTCCTTACAGCTGTTTAAGAATCATATCCATAGATATTTTCGGGACTGAGATCCTATCGGTTATTTATTTCTCTTCTTTTGCCGAAACCAGAGTCAATCCTGATGATGTAACTTTTAATTATTAAAGGAGACAATAAAAGTGTTTACTGCCTCTTTTAATTTTCAAAAATTCTATTACTCTCGGCAAAAAGAAACTTTCAAATTAATATATGAAGTACATATATATTAGTAAGAACGAAGAACATGTTTGTTTATTTTCCATATCAATAATAATAAATACATTGTTGTTGCCATGGCAACCTAATTAAAATTTATTAATTAGTTAATACCATATAAAAAAAATATTACTTTACCATACAAGGTATGGTCAAGTATTGTAATCGTGCATGAATGAAGTGGTTTTTTACCTTCTTTTTTTCAAAATATCTCAAAAACGGCTGAAACTATTTCGATTAGAAAAATTGAGCAAGACCATAGCATTACGCTCTACAAAAAAGCTTTAATAAGTGAATATCGAAAAAATTATTTTATTTGAGATAATAATTGTTTTGTCTAAATGTCTGTTAGTTAGTTAGTCTGTGCGTTACGAAATTTTTGTAGATGAGCTAGCTCAAAAACTAGCTTGAATATCAAAACCAAATTTCACACGTAGTTTTGGCCCATTGAGATTAAGAGCTGATTAGATTTTGGTGCATATCGACCAAAAATTAAGGGGGTCGAGGGTAAAAAATGAAAAATCTAGGTCGTTTGAGCAATTTCAACCAAATTTTGTATAAATAATCAGTGGACCCCAGAAGTCTAAGAATGCAAAAACTACCCCCCAAAATGGGGGGGGGGGGGGTCAAAAAATGAAAATCTTGGCCATTTACCAAACTCAACCAAATTATAATCAGTGGGTCCTCAGAAGTCTAAAAATGCAAAAACTAACCACAAAAATGGGGGGAGGGGAGGTGGGGTGGAGGTTCAAAAAATGAAAATCTTAGCCATTTACCAAACTCTACCAAATTTTTTATATATAATCAGTGTGCACCTAGGAGTCTAAAAATGCAAAAACTAACCCCCCTCCCCTACATGATTATAAATAATTTTATTAAATATTAAATATAAGTGAGGGGCCAGGTTGTATGGTAAAGTCAAGTGGATGGGCACATCAGAACACGTCAGCTTATTTATTGATTGTTTTTAAAATATTAAAAAAAATACAAATTTTTTATTAAACAAACTAGAACACGTTTATTTTCAACCAAACGTTTCGGGAGAATTTCTCCCTTTTTCTAATGTTCATAAAATTATTTTAGAGAAAAAAAACTCTTCATAAATATTTATAATTTTGATTAAAGGTAATTTGGTCACTAAATCTGTACAATTGTCTATATGAAAATATCGTAGTGTTGCTTTCTGAATTTTAGAGGAAGCAACTTTTTTATTTTTTATTTTTTGAAAATTTTACTATTAAAAAAGGGATAAATTTTCCCGAAATGTTTGATTGAAAATAAACATTTTTAATGCAATCGAATGCAAGAAGGGGTGCACCAGTAAAGATGTATCCCCTATGGATCTCGAAAGACCCTTGCATTACCGAAGAGAAGGGAAAGTTGATTAAGTGAGAGGGTGTAGACGTAGGTGTCTATGCACCCTGGTTTTGAAGGTTTGAAGATCATAGGTGTTGGGAAAGATAGAGGCTGGGAGAGAGTTCCAGTTCCTTGAAGTCATGGGGATATATGTATTCGCGAATGAAGTGGTCCGGCACTTTTCCAATTTGACCGCGAAAGAGTGTTGGGAGTCGGCAAAACGTGTGCTGCGTGCAAAGCATGCTTTATATTATACATGTTCTAGATTGGTGTATAAAATATTTTTATTTTTTAATATTTAGTTAATACCTATATATCAATTCTCCCCTTGAATTTTGTTCTTAAAATTTGGTTAACATGGCGGCGACAGTTAACGCCATTGTCCATATTTTATAGCTTTCCACCCCCCACCCCCACCTCCTTCCCGATAATTTTTCCGAATTTTCCATTAATATTCCTATCCGTATTGTTCCTCACTTGTACTATTTCACCGATATACACCTGACTTATAGGTGTTTCCTCTTTTTAACCGAAAAAAGGAGGAGATTCTCAATTCGACTGAATTTTTTTTTGTGTCTATGTTACCTGATTTCTTCGCCAATTGTGAACCGATTTTGCTTATTTATTTTGCATTGGGTTCAGAATAGTTTCCGATTGGTCTCATTTAAATTTCATTGGTATTGGATCTTTTTTTCTATGTATGTTCGCGCATAACTTCTTTGCTTATGAAGCGATTTTAATGATTCTTTCTGCCCCTAGATCAGTATAGCTCCAAAGTAGTCTAGATACCTTACTATTTATTTATTTATTTATTTTATGTATGTTCAGCGATATTTTTTTCCACGTGGACCGATTTCGATGATTCTTTTTTTATTGGAAAGGGGTACCTTAGGGGTGGTCCCATATTAATTTGGTCAAGTTCTGATGATATGATCAATGACAAAATAACGGAAATCTCCAATTCTTATGAGCAAATAATCGATATTATAATAAATAAAATCTTTTATAAAAAAAAACAATCTTAAAACGTTCATTTAAAACCCGCTAACGTTTAGAGATAATTTTTATATTTATGAATTGAATTTTATTATCATTTTCTGATTCGTTCGCCCGACGCTTTCTCTTACGAGTGCATGCAAGGTATTATCATAAGTCACTATTAATAACATCACTAAAAAGAGAGAAATAAAAATAATTTTAATAAAAAAAAAACCTACTTCAAAAAAATTAAATGCAACAAATAAAATTATATAAAATGCACTAAAAGGTAATAAAATAATTATCTAATTTCGTTACAACTAAATGATGAAATATTTACATGAAAGCACTTTTTAAAGTTGGTGCTAAAAATACTATGTAGGTAAGCGAGCTTACTCGCCAATCGTACTAAATAAGATCCGGCGAGTTCGATTCATAAAATGTATATGTTTGGCACCGACTTCAAAAAGTGATTTCATGTAAGTAATAATTTCATCGTTTAGTTGTAACTAAATTAGATAATTATTTTATACCTTTTAGTTCATTTTATTTAATCTTTGAGTTCTTATGCATGTAATTTTTTTGAAGTCGGTTTTATTTTATTTTTTATTCGTATAGCAACTTTCTCTCTACATCAAATCATTACGAAAAAGCACAACCTTTTTATCTCTCCCCAAAAATATTATAATATCAATTCTACAAAAGAACACAAAGAAAAAAAATAATCGGTTGAATTAATATGAATAAAAGTAATAATAAAATCATACACTTTCATTTTATTTGTATAACGAAATAGAAATATTAAATTGAAAATGATTTTTATTTGATAAATACATAATAAAAAATAAAATTGAAAGGCATAATTCATTTTATATACTTTTGCTTTTCATCTTTCGAATCTGCACGCCCTCTTTATGTATTAATCACAACGGACTTGTATATTTCAAGACCATATTCCCTTGGAGTCTTTTATCCAGCCAGCCAGCCAGCCAGCCGCGGAGGCAGGCCATAAACGTCCCTGTGGATTGCCAACAATCTTCATAATTTATAGAATTCTCCAAGAAACGTGTCAAAAAATAAAAACATATTGTTCGAAAAAAAAGATTCATCAAATGGGATACGTAACATCCAAAAAAGATTCCTTCATGAATTTGAAACGAACTTATTCCTATATGAGACACTACTGTACCTAGAGGTTTTTAATTTTTAATGTTCGCGAGCTTTTATAGAATCTTTGTAGGTACACCTACCCAGGGAATTATCTAATTGAAAATCCATATGAGTGTAAATCTATATTAATATAAGAAAAAAATAAAACCGACTTCAAAAAAATTAAATGCAACAAATAAAATACACTAAAAGGTATAAAATAATTATTATCTTATTTAGTTACAACTAAACGACGAAATATTAACATGAAATTACTTTTTGAAGTCGGTGCCAAACATATACCTTTTATGAATCGCACTCGACGGATCTTACTTAGTACGTTTGGTGGGTACGCTCGCTTATAGGTATAGTTTGTTTGACACCGACTTCAAAAAGTAATTTCATGTTAATATTTCGTCGTTTTGTTGTAACTAAATAAGATAATAATTATTTTATACCTTTTAGTGTATTTTATTTGTTGCATTTAATTTTTTGAAGTCGGTTTTATTTTTTTCTTAAAAATTATTTTTATTTTTCTCTTTTTAGTGATGTTATTAATAGTGATCATTTCATCAGAACTTGACCAAATTAATATGGAACCATCCCTAAGATAACCCCTTTCCAATAAAAAAAGAATCATCGAAATCGGTTCATAAACAAAGAAGTTAGGCCTGAACAAACCTAACAAAAAAGGTCTAATACCAATGAAAAAAAAACGGGACCAATCGGAAGCTAGACCGAACCCAATGCAAAAAATGTTCAAAATCGGTTTACAATTGACGGAGTGATGAGGTAACATAGACACAAAAAAAATCAGTTGAATAGAGAACCTCCTCCTTTTTTAAAGTCGGTTAAAAATAGAGTGTTTCATAGGGCCGTACTTGAATCATCTGCAAATAAGATTGATACATTTTTTTTTTAAAAACACTGCTCAACAAAAATTAAACAAAAATTTGTATCCGTAACCTTAACAATGGATTCCAGTAGAGTTTTTTTTTTTATACGGTGATTTCCCGAATTTTTACAACACGTCAAGTTTTGAGATATTATCGGTTGTAACGACGAAAAATGCAATTTTGACCTATTTTCGAATCTCATTAAATATTAAACAGCAATATTTGAAATCAAAATATTTTGTTGACATACTAGAAAACAGCTTCCTCTTTGATTTTCAAATTACCTACTTGTTTGTAGCTCAATTAGAATTCGAGTTATAACTAAAAAATACAGACATTCGTGGGACTGTCGGTAGAAGCTTTGCTTCTTCGTCGTTGATATGCATTGTCCATTGATTACAAATAATAAAATAATAAAAATAAAAAATATTGAATAAAAAAAAAAAAAATCAATTATAATAATGAAATAAGAGATCGGAAACAGATTTTTTTTTCAAATAATAAATTTATAAATAAATTATAAAAAAAATTATATATTTGTATTTTTTTTTATTTTGAAAACGGCTCTCAAATAAAAATCGACCTTTTTATCAGAATTTTAAATTAAAAATAATATTAAAATAAACCACTTAACTGAAGGAAGAAGTTACCGAGCATCGCTCGGTGCCTCCAGGTACTTAAGCTTAAGAACTGATTGGATTTTGGTTGAAATCGAATAAAAAATTAAGGGATGAGGGTTCTTTTGTAGACTGGCCTCTTTGAATTGAGCAGATGGCAGCACTGGATGCCAACGCCTGTATTTAGACAACCTCCACAGTCGCTGGCAATATTCAGGTTCTGATAATTATGTACATATACAATTTAATTTAACTTTTTAATAAATACCTATATTAATTCAATAAAATTATTTTTTCAAAAACAAACAAACAAATAAATAAATCATAGGATAGAAATGAAACTTTATAAAGTTCATCTAGTTAATTTGATACTATTTCAATATTGTTATTGATTTTCATTCTACATTGCGGTGCAAAAAATCGAGCCACCAATAAAAACTTTATTAAATAGTAAATCATTTTTTTTTTTTTTTTTTTGGATTGAAGAACGGGTTATTGCAAGTGTAGTTGCCACTTGTCGATGACTTAGCAGCCCTTGATTAATTAGGCACACAATTTGAATTGCTTGAACTTCAGAAATATATCCATTTTGTATATTTTATTTTTCTATCAATGATGCTTAAATTCATAATGATTCATTTTATTGATATTTCAAATGGAATTTGATCTTTTATTAAAACTTTATTTAAATGTAAAGTGATATCTACTGAGAAAGTATGATCATTTGTAATTGTATCTTTTAATTTAATATTACTCATTATTTTTTTTTATTTTTTTTTTTGAGAAAAGAAAAGAATAAAATATTTTTTTTTAAGTCGATTCAATGATGTGACGTCAGAGGTCTATTTGGAGTATTTTCTTCCATTTGAAATTTTCAGAATAATTATTATCAAATAATATGAAAAGAGAAAAAGGTTTAAGATAGTGTTTTGATTTCCAACACTTGCCATTTTTTTTACCATTTTAGCGCACTTGTGAAGTATTTTTTTTTTTTATGTAATGAATGAAATTTTTACGAATTGTAATAATTGTATAGTCTCATAAGCCAAATATTATGTGAGTTTTTCATTTATTTAAAAAAATGTATATATTAACTAACAGGAATAGCAGGGAATTGGATGGAACACGATGATTTATCCACACTGACTCAAAATGTTAATATATACCGGTAAATCACTCGTATCCATAATAAGCATTAATTAACAGGAATAGTAGGGAATTGGACAAAAATTAAAAACAGAGTTTTTATTGAATGGGCCAGACGTTTCGTCGATTAATTTCGACTTCCTCAGTGGCTCAATCTATCACTCTTTGTCAAAAGACAATTCCACTATGCGACGAAACATCCTTTAATCTTTTTTATTTTAACTACAATACATTGTTGGCTTAGGCCTCAATTGCTCAACAATCTTGAAATTTTTTACACTTGAACAATTAAAAACTTTAAATCAAAATTCTCACAAAAAATATATGTTGTTTTTACTTTTAAACAGACAAAGAAAAAAAAAGAAAAAAGTGTCTGTTTAAAAGTAAAAACAACATATATTTTTTGTGAGAATTTTGATTTAAAGTTTTTAATTGTTCAAGTGTAAAAAAGTTCAAGATTGTTGAGCAATTAAGGCCTAAGCCAACAATGTATTGTAGTTAAAATAATAAAAAAGATTAAAGGATTATTAAATGAATTTAACTTTAAAGGACATCATAGATATTAGAGAAATATTTTTACATTGCATATCAGAGAGGTTCGTCCCCTTAGGAATCGAACCCAAGCGCTAACTAAGCTTGCCCCTTAAGGTTTGGCTACTGGCCCGGTAACTTAGTTAGCGTTTGAATTCGATTCCTATACTGATATACAATGTTAAAAATGTTCTCTACAAAGTTAAAAATTCATTTAATAATATTATATACTGAGGTTGAATTTTTTGAAATATTTCATCTTTTTCAAAAAAAGACACCCAAAAAGATACTTAAATCTTTGTTTTCACTGTAAAATTAAAGGATGTTTCGTCATGGAGTGGAATTGTCTTTTGACAAAGTGATAGAATGAACCACTGAGGAAGTCGAAATTAATCAGTAAAAGAGAACGTCTGGTCCATTCAATAAAAACTCTGTTTTTAATTTTTGTCCAATTCCCTACTATTCCTGTTAATTAATGCTCATTATGGATACGAGTGATAGCGGTATATATTAACATTTTGAGTCAGTGGATAAATCATCGTGTACCGAAACATTGGAAATAATGTGACGAGATATAGGTAAGCTGTGAAATAGCGCCCTTTGTTGTACCTCGGTCATATCCCTCAAAAATTAGCTAAATGCTTTTTATTACTTTTCGGTATTTCATATAATCCTACCGTAGTCCGCTAATACTTTAAATCCATTATTTATCTACTTTATAGATTTTTTTTTAATTAACAAACAAAGGTTCCCGTATATAAAATGGACCCAATATTAATAGGCAAATTACGAAATTATTAAAAATCATTTGTCATACGGATAATAAATGAAAGAAATAAAAAATAGATGAGATAACAATGTATAATTAAAGGGTGGTTTGGAAGGGGATGGCGTGAGGCTTCCAGGGGATGCCCCTGGAGGATTTGCCTAAGCCCATGTAGCAACATATTATTTCCCATTTATTCCGTTGGGATTTGAAAAATTGCGGCTTGAAATCCTTTTATAATAGGATCCTTTTTATATAGTATAGAGATATAGATATAGATTTATATTTTGTTTCAAATATAAAAACAATCGTAACAATAAATAACAAGATATACAATTTGGTGGATGGAATTTAATTCCAAAACAAAATTTTTAATGAATTTGATTAGAATGAAAAAAGGAAATCCAATCCACAATACTGAAGCAGCAGCGAAAAATGAATTGTTATCAATATTGGAAATTAAATCTGTTGCTAGATAAGCCTGGCTGTGTCATCTAATTCACGTTTTCCGTGATGTTTTAATTTAAAACTGACGCATCAATTTTTGTCGTTGTGGCGACTTAGAATATATGCTACACCCAGAACTAAAAGACAAATAGTACATTACTGACAAATACTAAGTTATTTTTAATAATCACGAAAAATGATGAAAATTTATCTTAGACGCTGTAGAAATCTATATCTATCTATCTATGGGTTAAAAAATACAAATCTTTTTAAAAAACAATTTTAGAATTCAAAAGGAATCGTAGAGATTCGATGAGAACTTTAAATTAAATTAAATACAAGTTTTGATTAAATATGCCATACACGTTTTTCGTTGCTGTTTTTTTAACATCCTCAGTGGCTCATTTATACAGTACATAATAATAAAAACAATTTCTTTGTTCAATTTGATTCTTTTAGTTTTTGACAAATAAGTTTGGCAAATGAGCCACTGAGAGTTGCAAAGCTGCTTCTTATATATTATATATAAATAACATTAATTTAAAGTCTTCCCCCAAGTTGCAAAACAGCAACGAAACGTATGGCATATTTAATCAAAACTTGTATTTAATTTAATTTAAAGTCTTGTCCAACTCCCTACGATTCCTTTAATTATTAATCATGGATGACACGAATAATGAAATAATTTTAAGAACGTTTAATTTAAATCCAAACGTTACAGTAGAATTTCTCCTTTGGAATTGTAATTTGAAAAAAGAAAAAAAAAGTTGCTTTTATTAAGATTTGAAGATTTTATTTTATTTTATTTTTTTTTTTTTGCTTTTAAAATCTTAGTAAAATAAACTTTATTTTTTTCCTTTTTTTCAAATTAAAATTCCATTGATCAATGGAGAAATTTTCCCGAAACGTTTGGATTTAAAATAAACGTTCTTAGAATTAAAAGAAATAATTTAATTTTTAGGACAAATTCTAGGATTTTAGTAGAAATATTTTTTATATTGCGATATCAGATGGGATTCATCCCCTCAGGAGTCGAACCTGAGAACTAACATGCTTTTCGGGAAGTCAGCTCAATATCGCAATATAAAAAAATATTTCTACTAAAATCCTACAATTTGTCCTAAAAATTAAATTCTTTCTTTTAATCCTAAGAAAGTTTATTTTAAATTCAAACGTTTCGGAAGAATTTCTCCCTTGATCAATAGAATTTCAATTTGAAAAAAAGGAAAAAAATAAAGTTTCTTTTACTAAGATTTTAAAAGCAAAAAAAAAATAAAATAAATAAAATCTTCAAATCTTAATAAAAGCAACTTTTTTTCTTTTTTTAAATTTAAATTCCATTAATAAAGGAAGAAATTGTACCGAAACGTTTGGATTTAAAATAAACATTCTTGAGAATGTTTTTTTAAACGATTTGTGATTTTTTTAATTTTAAAACAATCAATAAATATTTTTTTCTTATCTATCTTCTTATTATAATCGACTTTCACGACGACGCAGAAGTATTTTTTTTTTTTTTTTAATTTTAAAACCCACTAAGTTCCTGAGAAATAAAATTTATTAAAATTAGAAAATTTAAATTATTATTTTAAATCCCAATACGGAGTCCAGGGGGTGTTAAGCTCATGGTATGAGCCGAAGTCGGGCTTCGCAGCTGTTGATAAAATGAAATAAACAGAATAATATGCAAGTTATCAAATTCTTCTTCTTTATTGTTGATAAGGAGAGAATGAGTGAATTTACGTTTTTTAAGGTAAGCCGCTTTTGTGAAAAAAACATCATGATAAAATTTTTTAAGAAAAAAATAAAACAGACTTCAAAAAATTAAATGCAACAAATAAAATACACTAAAACGTATAAAAAAATTATTATCTTATTTAGTTACAACAAAACGACGAAATATTAACATGAAATTACTTTTTGAAGTCGGTGTCAAACAAACTATACCTATAAGCGAGCGTACCCACCAAACGTACTAAGTAAGATCCGTCGAGTGCGATTCATAAAAGGTATATGTTTGGCACCGACTTCAAAAAGTAATTTCATGTTAATATTTCGTAGTTTAGTTGTAACTAAATAAGATAATAATTATTTTATACCTTTTAGTGTATTTTATTTGTTGCATTTAATTTTTTTGAAGTCGGTTTTCTTTTTTTCTTTTTAGTGATGTTATTAATAGTGATCATATCATCAGAACTTGACCAAATTAATATGACACCATCCCTAAGATACCCCCTTTCCAATAAAAAAAGAATAATCGAAATCGGTTCATAAACAAAGAAGTTAGTCCTGAACAAACCTAACAAAAAAGGTCTAATACCTATGAAAAAAAAATGGAATCGGAAGGTAGACTGGACCCAATGCAAGGTAGACTGGACCCAATGCAAGATAGACTGGACCCAATGCAAGTTAGACTGGACCCAATGCAAAAACAATTTTCAAAATAGGTCCACAATTGGCGGACATATGAGGTAACATAGGCACAAAAAAAAAAAAAAAATCAGTCGAATAGAGAACCTCCTCCTTTTTTTAAAGTCGGTTAAAAATTGACCGATTTCGGGCTCCCTTACCCCGTCATTTTAAATTGAATTAAATGTGAAAAATCAGTTTAGAATCGACTTAGATAATGAAATCTTTTCAAATATAACAATCTTACACTAATTGATAAAAATATTTTTTATTTTTATTTTCTACCTCATAAAAAATGTTGCCCTTCACCAAAATAATCATTTGAATATAATTTTTATACGATTGAATATCTATATTTATTTATATTAACCAATTATAAGCAATTCTACCTTATTAAAGATACCATAAAGAGTGAAATTGCTGTTAACAAAGATACATGGAAATCTCAAAGATGCGTAGAAAAATGGATGGGTATATTTGAAAAAGTCAAATATTTGGAGCACAAAAACGAATAATTTAATAGTTATACAAGAAACCAGACAAGATATAATAAATATATAAGGATTTGTGAGAGTTTACTTGCCGAGGTTAAACGGATCTAAGGCTTTTTTAATAAAGATGAATATTAATTTTTTATCTACGGCTAGTTTGGAGAGGTTACTAGCCAATTATACTCTTGATAGGTTGTCATTGCTTTCCAAGAGGAGGCGACTGCAAATATCTAATTACAAAATTACATTGATTAAATTATATACAATGTTAAAATTTAAAACATTAATACCTCAATATTGAGTTTTAAATTTTATAACTGTATATAAATTTTATCAATGTAATTTTGTATATAGAATAGTTGACACTGTATTTATATTGTTTTCAGGCCTTGACAATGGTCTCATAGAAGACCGAAATCTATTAACCATGGTGGTCGGCCAATAAAATATTATACACAAAGATCGAAATTAATATTCTTTATTTATATAACTATATATAACCAAACTTCTTGAGGATACAAATTCTCATTTAAATAGGTGTTGGTTTTATTCTTTTTTGACAAAAAAACACATTTTTATCATTTATTTTCCTTTATTTATTATTACTATTTTGAAATATATTTGGGGGGATTTGGTGTGTTGAGTTGGCAATAAGTTCAGTTGTCAAATAGAATTTGAATCTAACAAACGGTCAGAGATTTATGAAAGAGTCTTTAACCTTGAAGGTTTATACACAAATAATTGTTGGACAAAAGAATAATGTTACATACTCTAATAATTTCGATGTGAGGGAATTTTTTCCCATCTTTAGATTGTTCCAAGGTATGTCATTTTGTTGTTATTTTTAAGTTGTTGTTGTGTGGAGAAATTGTCGTTGTATAAAAATTATGTAATGATTGAATTTTGGTTTTAGGCTGATGATGACATATTTGAAAATGTCGAAACGTTCCTGGTAACAATAAAATAAAATAAAGAAAAATAAATGATAAAAATGTGTTTTTTTGTCAAAAAAGAATAAAACCAACAGCTATTTAAATGAGAATTTGTATCCTTAAGAAGTTTGGTTATATAAATAAATAAAAAATTCTCAAAAAACTATTCAAAAAATTATTAATATTCTTTATTAAAAAGGCCATACATCTGCTTAACCTCGGCAAGTAAACTCTCACAAATCATCAATGTAATTTGGTCGTATATCCCAGTTATCGTAGGAAAATATGGATACCCTAGTTTTACCAGAAAACCTAGGTCTTAAATTGGAAAACAAAATGAGACTTAGCACTGTGCCCTTGTAGTTATTCCGCGAGGCCACACATTTTAAAGCCCTATCATAAGAATAGAATTTGTGTTCCTACTGCTCCGATTTATGCCTTGTTATACTTTTATTACAAATTTTAATTCGCCTCTGTTCGGCATTCTTTATTAGCCTGCTGGCATTCTACTCGTAGTTCTCTCTCTCTCTCGGCATCATAAAAAGATTTTATCACTTGAAAGATGGACGGACAGACATGTTTTACATAAAACGCCATTAATGCCCACTAATATACCGGTAGGTGTTTTTAAAGGGGCCTCAAAAGGTGCAGGGTGGGGGGCGGGGGTGAATAATAATAGCAAATGGAAAAATGAGATGATCCTCTCGAATGCTAATTGGAATTGGATCGATCTGCATCTTTTTAATCTCTGTTCGCTTAAGTGAATTGAATCGATCTTGGGTTTTTACTGGCGATTCCGTTTTAAGGATTCTACCATGAAAAAACATCCACGATTTGCCAACAAACCCACCCACCCTGTTCGACCCACCCACCCCCTCTTTAATTCCCTTTTCGAAAATCTTTTATAATTTTTTTAAGTCAGATTCAATCTATCGACCGGCGTTCGTTCGTTTCTATAGCAACGGATCAAGGTAGAGCTCAGGATTCGGGCTCTCTCTCTCTGTCTAGGGTCATTTCATTTTTTCAAATTCAGTCACATTGAATTTTCTTCCTTTTTTACGTTCACTTGTATAAATATCATTATATAGGGTGATTCATTTTTCGACTAATAATACAAAATTCTTAAGCGGCCCCTACTAGATCATTGTGACTGTCAGTCTTGTCTAGAATTGACATTCCGATTGAGCGTGTAGGGGTATAGGACTGATGGACTGATGAACCAGATTCCAGAAATCAGAGCTTCTATCATGTAAAATAGAGGGGGAGATTGACAGTCTGAATGAAGCGTGTACTAATGGTACCGTCATTCTTTTCATCAGCCGAGAACATATATGGTACAATTTTAAAAATTCAATTATTTAATGAATTTAATAATTATGTAATATGATCATTACTAGTTAGATTTTTATTTTATTATTTGAAAATGGAATCAAATTTCATCAAAAAATCAATAATAATTTAAAATTCATTATTTATTTGAATTACTTGAATACATTAAAGTGTGAAGAGGACCCTATAGTGTTTAGTGTTTCCTTAAACAACCACTCTTTAACCCAAGCTTTGCGATTTACAATTTTTCTACTAGCTATAATTATAGCAACACATGCCTTTTTCTTATTTATAAACATCTTGTCTTCGCTGTAGAATGAGCCAAAAATACTTCAATGAGAATGTCAGTCGGAATGATCGTGTAGGGTTCTGCACGGTTGAAGTAACGAATGCCAGTCTGATTGATTCAACCTGATTGATGTCAGAATGATCGTGTAGGGACCGCTTTAGGTGTAGCAATGCAAAATTAATTATAGATAGGGGAGAGTTGTATATTGGGTCATTTTAGCGTTTTCTATTTTTATAATTTTTTCGATTTCTAATAAGTAAGCAATGTCAGAGATACACAATTATTTGGCCATTTATATTTGTTCTATTTTTTTTTTTTTTTTTTTTTATTAATGTTTATTGTTTTTAGTTAACCTTTCCTTACAATGTGACCCAAGGTACAACATAGTTATGTACCTTGGACGACCATATGTTGTTCTTCACGTCGGTAATAAAAGAAACGAGGTATTCAAGTATTTTCTTCATATTTAAACAAACAATAAAAAATACAATAAGTAAGAACTAAGCCTAAGAAATTATCTTTACAAAAATATTATCTTAGTTTTTCACCAGCCGGGCGAATTTGCAGATCCAATAGTTCCAGTCGGATAACCTTTTAGATTATGAGGTTTAAAAAACCCATGAAAATATCATCATCGGTGGGAAATGATTTCCGATTGCGTTAATTGAAGAAATGTTAGTTATAATTTGAGTCTGGTCATTTGTCCCAATTACCTTGGCCCGGTCCAAGGAACATGATGTATCAATTATCAGTGACCTGTGGTACAAATTTGTACAACTTTAATGTTGCGACACTTTATAAAGTTAGATTATGTATTTAAATCAAAAATACATGCAAAATTAATAATTAAGTCTGAATATCTATCTTCCACTACAAATAGATAAGAAATAATAATATTCATCAATGAACCAGATGACAACAAATTTTAAATAGACGAAAGATTTACTTAAATCAAAAGAAATCATATAATAATAAAACTTGAGCAAGATGCGAGGTAGGTTTTTTGCGAAACCTACCTCGCACCTTGCTCAAGTTTTATTATTATATTTAAATGTTTCACCTAGAACCCACACCTAACTCCTTAAAAGTTACAAAAGAAATCACAAAACACGATGTACAGCACCACACGGTTATCTCATTGAATTTGTGACACGTTGTCAATTGGCGGCCAGCCGCAACAATACAAATTAATTTAAACAAGTAACACTTTAAACAATTGTTAGAGTAAATAAGCTGACGTGTTCTGATGTGGCCATCCACTTGACTTTACCATACAACCTGGCCTCTCACTTATATTTAATATTTAATAAAATTATTTATAATCATGAAGGGGAGGGGGGTAGTTTTTGCATTTTTAGACTCCTGGGACCCACTGATTATGTATACAAAATTTGGTAGAGTTTGGTAAATGGCAAAGATTTTCATTTTTTGACCCCCCCCCCTCCATTTCGGGCGGTTAGTTTTTGCATTTTTAGACTTCTTGGATCCCACTGATTATGTATACAAAATTTGGTTGAGTTTGCTAAATGGCCAAGATTTTCATTTTTTGACCCTCCACCCCCCACCCCACCCCATTTTGGGCGGTTAGTTTTTGAATTTTTAGACTTCTGGGGACCCACTGATTATGTATACAAAATTTGGTTGAGTTTGGTAAATGGCCAAGATTTTCATTTTCTGGCCCTCCGACCCCCCCCCCCCCCACATTTTGGGCGGTTAGATTTTGCATTTTTAGACTTCTGGGGGTCCACTGATTATGTATACAAAATTTGGTTGAGTTTGCTCAAACGACCTAGATTTTTAATTTTAAACCCCCCTCGACCCCCCTTAATTTTGGGTCGATATGAACCAAAATATAATCAGCTCTTAATCTCAACGGACCAAAACTATGTGTGAAATTTGGTTTCGATATTCACACTAATTTTTGAGCTATTTCGTACACAAATTTGGTAACGCACAGACTAACTAACAGACATTTTGATAAAACAATTATTATATCGAAAAATATAATTTTTTTCGATGTTTACTTATTAGAGCTTTTTTGTAATGTAATGTAATGGTTTTGCTCAATTTTTTTAATCGAAATATTTTCAGCTGTTTTTTAGATATTTTGAAAAAAGAAGGAAAAAAAACACTTTTTTCATGCACGATTACAATACTTGACCATACCCTGTATGGTAAAGTAAAAATAGACAGAACCTAGGTACAAACCGGTTCGAGTTTCAACACTCTCCCCTACGACTATTTTCATGCTTGATTCATTTTTGGCCACTTTTTGGACTAGAAACTTGAATCTTGAATAGTTTATTAATATCTACTCTAAATCTTTGAATACTTCAAATTAATTGATGATCCAAAATTACTCTCTGATAAGCTGATAGAAAAAAGATTCATTGATTCTGTATTACCTGAAATATTTTCCGGCTTAAATTAATACATTAGCAATTTATCATTGCAAAGAAAGTATAGAGTGGTGCAATGAATTCTAGGCTTATTTTCTTTCCATTATTATTCTTATGATCCTAGCCATGAGAATATAAATATTCTATTTTATAGAGCCCCCTCCTATATATTATCTTCTTCTTGGTCTATTGAAGTGCCCTT
The DNA here is from genome assembly GCA_024734495.1 of Forficula auricularia. Classification (NCBI taxonomy): domain Eukaryota; kingdom Metazoa; phylum Arthropoda; class Insecta; order Dermaptera; family Forficulidae; genus Forficula; species Forficula auricularia. The sequence continues at coordinate 92,286,247 of JALMQS010000099.1, forward strand.
TTGTGTGTGCTAGGCAGTATCAATTGAAAAATTATTAATAAATATTCCCAATTGCTTCTTACTGAACAATGAAAAGACGCACGGGAAAAATAAATCCTACTAAATCCAACACAATGGGCTCATGGGGTGGCCGTAGTGAGAGGAAGGGGCCGGCCTTAAAAGCGAAAATAAAATATTCTTTTTATAAAAGACTATCCGATTTTTCCGATTCCTATTTTATTACCAGGCTTTAGAGAACAACTAAATTAAAGAGTTGATTTGTATGAATAAATAAATAAATAATTTTTTAAGTAAGTATTGTTTAAAATTAAATTTTTTTTTGATTATACAGGGTGTCCCGTATCACAACGATGAATCGTGAACAGGGGATAGGCCAGTTTATGACGGTCCAGAACCTAAAACTTTTTTTTAATAAAAGTCATAGTTTTCGAGTGATGGGGATTTTTTTGAAAATGTCGAAAATCTACCCTTCCCTCAATATCGAGATGCTGTGGCTATAAATTACATATTTTCTTATTCTAATTTTTGTTACGCAATCCTGAATAATCCTGCTATTGACCGGAATTCGGAATAAGAGAATGAGTGCTCTACTTTTGGAGAAAAAAAAATCTTTTTTTCGGAATTATCTTTTAAAAAATTTTCATCAACTAACTTTGAATCATCTTTAATGTGGAGAAAGTAGTAAACAAGCATGGCAAGTTGTTTCAAGGATTGGCCCATTTAGTCAAGATTTCAAAGTGCAGCACTTTGTACTTCCTTCTTTGGAGGGAAAGTATTGATATTTTTTTGGCAAAATTAGCTAATTAAGAATCATATTTTGATAGTGTTTTTTTATTTAATATGTTGTTGAATTATGTCGCATCTTAATTGAACTAATCTTTGGCTATTAAATGCCATTATTATTAATAGCTATTATAGTATTAATGTCTATAATAGCCAAAGATTAGATATTGAGGGAGACGATGGAAGAGTGTGTCTTCTGTTGGAATTATACATTTTATTTATTTATAATTCCAGCAGAGGACACATTCTTTTGTTGTCTCCTTCAATATATAAAAATTCTGCTACCCTCGGTACAAAAACTTTCAATTTAAAGGTTGTCCGCCTCCCTGGTGTAGTGGTCAGCATGTCTGGCTGGCAACCCGGAGGTCTCGGGTTCGATTCCCGGCTATACCCAGACATTTTTTCTGTAAGTATAGGGTCTGGAAATAAAATTAAGTGGGAGATAAATTTAACCTAATTTATCGCACGGAGAATTTACCACTGCTCGAAGCCCTTAAAAAACTTAGTAAATTGGATAGTATCTAACTTTCTGAGATTTGGCCGTGATCCCGGCTTCTTTCCTTCTACTCTGTTCTTTTCACGATGGAGGGGCCATACCATACAGGCCTTTAGGAGATGCACCTTCTGCTGTATCTCCTTCTCTCATCAATATCATAAAAAAAAAAGAAGTAAAACCTCTATATTCGGACTCGGGAAATGAGGTTCCATTAAAGTAGATTTTCTGAATGCCTATGTTATATATATATTTATTTTAAAATGAATAGACCGACAAAAGTGTCCTTACACACCATAATACAAATAATAAAAAATTCACAAAAATACAAAGTTAGACTTCGTAATATAAGCATAAAGAAGATCCAGAAAGACAAAATACAAATAATATTAAAATATCAGAGGAATTAACACTGGTAGACCGCAAACTAGACATCACCATTCTCACGCGATCCGATCCCTCTAGTGTTTCTTAAACTATGTTTCCCGACCCCGTTTGGGGTCGCGAAACATAAGGCTATAATGACAATGAAACGATGATTAATGAAAAAATTATAATGGTCAACGGTCAAAGATTAATTTTTAGTGAATTCGAAGTATATTATTATCTGTCATTGAATTTTAAATAATTTGTGAAATTGACATTTTGTATTAGGTATAATATAAACGATAACCCTTGCCGCATTGAAGTCGGATCATGTAATGTCTTGGAAAATGCTAGATATCTTCAAATACAAGAATTTTAACAAAAAAGTGGCTCAAGTAAAACTTTAAGCCAATAAAATTTCATAGGGAATGAGATAAGAATCAACTTTCTAGGATAAGTAGTTTTCATTTTATGAATGAAAAATTGCAATTTTCAGCCTCATTGGCGCACAGGTTACCGATGTCCAATTAAGATGAAACTTTTCTAAATTCATTTTTTAGCCAATTGGCAACTATTATGGAGGTCAGCAACGCAAAAACTCGAAGAGTGGTTTCTTGTCACTACCTAATAATCATAATTCACTTTTCTGCCAAGTTGGTAAAAATTACCTAACTTTGACGATCAATTGTAGCTAAAAGGCTGAACCAATTTTAGAATTTAAGTACGTTAATCGATTTGAAATTTTATGATGTTTCATTTTGCAAGAGTAAAATTTTCGATAGGACGCATGGTTTAGGAGTTATAAGGAAAAATCTGAAAAAAATCCAACATTTTCGTGGTTTTTAGAACCTCAAAAATTTAGCAACAGCCAGAAACCGTCGCAAATTCATATAACTTTTATTTGGAATGTCTAACGTCGATTAAAATTATTTCCATCTTGTGCATATTTATTGGCCAGCAGAAGTCTAATTTGCCTAGGTTATAAAATAAAATAAAAATTCTTAATTTTCCACATACAGAACTCTCTAAAACTGAATCAGTGGATATCCACTGAATAACAGTGACTATTCACTTATCCAAACAGTCACAATCATACCACTGCTAATCAGTGGATAGTCACTGAATGTATTAGTGGCTTTTAAGGCCTCATAAGCTGTCAGACAACCTCTGTTTGAATCAGTGAAAATTAAAAACCACTGGTGAATCTGTTGAAATTAATACAAATGATTGATTTTTCAGTGACGTATATGATCGCTGGAGAAATCAGCTGAAATTCCACTGATTCATTTTAGGAGAGTAGAGCGTCGATAATCCGGATAAATTGTGACCGGTCCCTGTTCGGATTATCAAAATGTCCGGATTTTCGAAGAGAACCAAAAAAATGTTGTTTGAGCTCCTAACAAAAAGAAAACTTGCTAAAACCGTTAATAATTCATATTAGTGGTTAAATAATTGAATTACTTATTGTGTATTTTAATGAAAGAACATACATATGTAATGTAGAATATGTACATTATACATACATATCTATTTACAGAATACTATGCCTACAGCTTATACATTGTCAGAGATCAAATATTTATGTATGTATTCACTTCAACTTTGTTTTTCATCGGAATTGAATCCGGATTATCGGCGGTCCTGATTTTTGATGTCCGGATTATCTACGCTCGACTCTATATCATAAAAATTTTGCCTGTTAAATCGAGGTTAAAAAAAATCGTGAGTTTACTCTAATAATCTACTCTTATTAAATGAGCAAAAATTGTTTGTTTGTTTATATTTGTATCGCTCTACCGATTTTGATGAAACCAAATCTATTAACAAGTTTTGAGGATGAGAAAACGATCTGGCTAGGTCTGGACCTCGACAAATTTCATCTTAATTGATATTTTTCAATTAAAGTAATTATTTATAGATGAAAATCTCAATAAAAAAGTTTGTTTACATTTTTTTCAATTATCTTTTTTTTACTAATTGTTTTTTTAATTTTAAAACCCACTAATACTTTATACAAAATATTGTTATATATTAGAATTTGCCAATTTAATTTATTAAAATTCCTCTTATTAAAATACACGGACTAAAAATATTATCGCAAGCTAGAAGATCAAGTATAGTCTTTGATGGGGAAGTAATCTCCGAAATCGAATCCTCAAATACAATGTATACATTATTACATATACAAAATTGCTTCAATAAAATTATTATTTATTTAATTGATTAAAAAACTCGATAAATTTTTATTTAATTAAAAAAAAAAAATTATACGGAATTTATTTATATACCTATATACACATAATCTGTGGACCACTAGAAATCTAGAAATGCAAAAACTGGGTGCGGGGCGGAGTTGGGGTGGGGTGTGGCCGAGTGGGGGTGGATATAGAGGTGCAGTGGTGGGGGCGAGGTGCGTAGTTTCGGGGGGAGGGGAGGGGGGTGTACTATATATATTTTTTTTAATTTGGTTACCGTGCATCTCTTGGTGGCTCCAGGTACTACTGTACTATTACAGCTTTCTTACTTGAATCAAATCACACTAATTGTGGTTGAAAATTATCCAGGTTTATAGGGCCCACTAAAGGGCCGACTAAATTAATTGAATTTCATACATTTATTTTTGAACATCTAAATTCTACAGAAAACGAACATTATTAAAAATCCCTCGGTGGATAAATCGTGTTAGAATTTCATCAATCTCTTATATCGTATTTTTGATATCTATTTATAAGTTTTTTATTAAAGATTAATTTTTTTTTTTTTTTTTACGAGGTTCAAGCTTACGGAAATCTTATTAATAGAATAAGTTTGAACCAAGTTGGCGAAATCATTTCGAAATAAAATTTTAATCTTCTCCAAAAAAAAAAAAAAATGAGGAGAGGAATTAGAGAGGGTAAAAAAAAAGATCTCTTTTCATTTGGGATGAGCAGCAGCAGCCCTAGAAAACAACCCCTTAATGAATTTCTATTGAAACAAGTCCTAAACTAAAAGGATTTTCAATCAGAGAAAAAGAAGAATATATTTGAAATATAAGAAAAGAATTAAAACGTAGAGATTAGAAAATGAGAGGCCGATTTTATTTTTTATAATTCAAGCCCCGGCTTCGTAATAAGAAATGAAGATTTTTAAGTGAGAAAAATCGATAATGAAGAAAAGAAGAAATCAGAATGTGTGAAAAATGTGCTCGTAATTATTTGAGTACATTCTCGTTTACAGAATAGAGAAGGCGGACAAGTGCGAGCCCGTCTCGCATACCTAAGAGTTCCGTAATTATTACGTACATATATTATAACACATAATAAGTTTCCTGTATTTGATTCGATCGTGAATCAAATGCAGGTGATTTTTGTCAAATATTAAGTGAAAATAATATCCGAATTTATATATTTCTAACTTGAAATAATGAAGTTAAATAAATTTATAATTTTCTCATTAATATATCAAAGAATAATTAACATATTAACGTGAAATGATGCTGGATTATAGCCAAATGGATCACATCTTTTTCATTCTCACTTGGTCCAGACTTAAGACTCAGCAGACTCCAATAGCCTCAACCAGCAGTAGTCTCGCGATATATAGTATATCTTGTTTAAAAAGCGCGATCAAAAACAATTCTCGTTAATGTGTTAATTATTTTTTAATATATTAATGAGAAAATTATAAATTTATTTATAACACAGGTCGACAAAAAAAAAACTTTTTTTTTCTGTGTTTCTGTTTTAATGAATAAATTCTGATCGAAAAACACCAAAATAACCTTGAATAAAATTGATTCGCGATTGAATCAAATGTAGAAAACATTCGGTTAATTTATGGCAAGCATCTAACATACATGCTAATAGACCGAGCGCTCTGGGCTGGGAGATTGAATATATAACATCTGAGATTTCAAATTCATCCGAATGTCTAGCGGGCTTTACGCGAAATGACGTTGGATTGTAGCTAAGTGGATCACATCTTTTTCTCTCTTGGTCCAGACTTAATACTCCACAGACTCCAATAGCGTAATCGGCAATAGTCTCGCGATAAATATCATTTTCAAATAAGCGCGGTCAAAAACAATTCTCATTGATTTATCAATTATTCTTTGTACCAAAATAACCATACTTGGCTTTTAAAGTTTGCTTTTGTCTGTTTTACGTTGATAAGTAGGTAAGATTTGAAGATTTTTATTGATTTTACGAGCAGCAGGTGGTAGCAGTTTGATCAAAACGGTAGCAAATTGCATATTACTCGCGCAGGCATGGCAAATTGGGCGATTTATCGCGGAGTGGGAGACTTTCACTATGCATTTAATCCTAAATTTAAACTTCGGCGATACCAATAAAATATTTATTAAAGAAAATAAAATATAAAAAATTTATATATAAATAAATATCTTTATCAAATTAAACTTTTAAAACTTTTAGTTTTAATTTTTTCTTAAAGCAATTTGAACCGGAAAAATGATCAATAATTTCTTATGTTAATACTACAGTACCTGGAGGCACCGAGCGATGCACGGTAACCCCTGACCCCCCCAAACCACACATCTCTCCCCCACATGCACCCCCACTCCGCCCCACCCCCACCCAGTTTTTACATTTCTAGCTTTCTAATGGTCCAAATATATATTATGTGTATATTTGTTTACTCGTACACCAATTTGCCCACATTCGTTCATATTGATAAACATTATAAAAAAATAAATAGGAAAATAATAATAAAAAAAAAAAATCGTATAGGATATGAAATAAAAACTTAAAATTAAAAAAAATCTGTGCGTCTCGGGAATCGCGACAAAAGTGATAACTTTCACCAAGCAAGTATTTTTTTAGGAAGACAATTTCAAGGATAATTGCCCGGAGAAAAGAGAATTGAATATTTAATTTTAATTAGAAGAGTGGAGGGGGGAGCCCAAGGAATAATTATTAATATATTTAATGTTTCTGGATTTAAAATTAATTGTTGTCTTTCTTTCAGCTTAATTCAATTATACATATTTCAAATTTGCCTCGCCGCAATTTATTCAATGAATTCTATTTATTAAATACATAGCTATATATAATATATTCAATTATTTCCACACTTATAATAAAGTCTAATTCAAAAATATTCATTTTAGTAAAAGTAAAAAACAAAGATTTTTAAAATAGTTCTATGGTTCAGTGGTAAAGTATGTGCCTCTGATGCAAGAGGTCTCAGGTTCTAATCTGACATCCGGCGAGTCATTTTTTTTATTGAGATTTTCATCTATCAATAATTACTTTAATTAAGAAAAAATCAATTAAGATGAATTTTGATGAGGTCCAGATCTAGCCAGATCGTTTTTTCATCCTCAAAACTTGTTAATAGATTTTGTTTAATCAAAATCGGTAGGGCCGTTTTCAAAATAGAACCAAGATACAAATATATATATAAATAAATATACAATTTTTCGTCGTTTAATAAGAGTAGATATTAGAAAATTATTTTATTATTTTTTGAAAAGGAAAAATAAATTGAGCATCAGACGGGATTCGAACCCGTTTGATTTACAATTTTTGTATACACATGTGCTAATGAAGGGTTTTCCAATAGTCCGATCCACCTATTATATACACATTAAAGTTGAAATATTCCTTCGATGAAAGATTCTTTACTGAACATCAAGTAACTCTATTTTTCTAAACACCTCACAACTTCCTTCCAACATATTAATCTTACGGAAACATCGACGCAGGTTCACTGTGGTTTCAGCGTGGCTCCAACACAATTTTATCCTGATTAATATTTTTTAATGTTTTAAAACTCCATACCAATATTTTTTTTCTAGATTTAAAAGTGCCTAAGTTTTTAAGTAAGTATCTAAAGCAGCCATACTCAACCTTTTTTTTCTACGGGCCACATATATATTTTTGCTAAGTTACGCGGGCCATATGGGAAAATGGTTTTACAGATCCCCCCCCCCCCCCATGTAATAAATAAAACGCAAAACATAAATAGATCCAAACGTTTATTTAAAAATTAGTGTGATACTTGATATTGACACAAATTCTTTACTATTTTAGACAAATCAGGTTTATAATTACTAGATGCTACCCTCAATACGTCATCAAGGTGAGAATCTGTAAGTCGATTTCTATATACGTTTTTTCGTATTTCATTTTGGAATAGAATGATTCACAGAGATATGTTGATGCGAACAACGTGAGAAGCAGGTGGGCACATTTTTGTAGAGTCTTGTATTTTTCTGGTACTAATTTCCAAAATTCGGTGTACTCCTTTCCCTCTCTCTTTTCTTAGAAAATAACTTCCAGATTCGTATCGTTCTTAAACTCGATAAATTCATCGAATAGCCTTGCATAATCAAATCCCAATGCAGCTAGTTGTGTTAAGTTGCTGTTTGTACGTGCCAGGGATTTTCTACAAGCAACAAACAATTCTTGATGCAACGTAAATCCTGAAACCTGCTCTTAAATTCCTTGGATAAGGCAGTTAAATAATTAGACAATATCGTATAGTTTTCTGGAGAAATAGATATACCATCTTGTTTAGCTTTTGTTACGGTTGGGAAGTTATGCGATACTTGATTCTGTATTTCTTCGCAATATATTTTTAATTTCTCTTCAAAAGCAAATACAAAGAACAAAGAATATCAGATTTGTACGTCACGTAGCCTAGTAGACATAATATTTACAAATATGTATTCATTTGATACGATTACGTGGCATTTTAATCTAATTTCAGATTTAGTCGGAATTCAGAACCAAACCTAATTTATAATGAATGTCAAAATTGTATGCTGCCATCTAGCAGAAAGAAGTAAAATAGCTCAAAATTAGTTCCAAATTTCGTACCACTTTTTATACAATTTTGAGGGCGGTTATTTGAAAACACAGTCTTAAATGACCAGATTTTTATAAAGCACCTTCCTGATAATAAGTGCGTTTCGGGCCGCAGGTTGAGTATGGCTGATCTAAAGTATAAATTATTATTATCATTTTCGTCCATAATGAAAAAGTTTATACCGGGAATTAAGGACAAGTTTTTTGTGTAATTACACCTGTTCTGCATACAATTTTGTTTTTTACTTTTATATCATTATTTATTAAAAATAAAAACATTTTAACATAAGCCCTTTTGTCATTATTTCTGCCTTTGAGAGTAATTACAAAAAACCCTAACTTTAGATTGGCCATTTTGCTCACGTTCTTCAGGAGTAAAATCCAAAAGGGCCAACGTGGACTAATGATTGTTTTATTAGGTATACGATTAAAAAATCATAAAACATATTAAACCAGGATATAGTAGAATAACCAACCAACCATTTTTTGATTACAACTTTTTAAGTATTACCTACTACGGTTTAAGATAAACTTAATACCTCAACCCAAATTTGAGACCCTTATTGCTCAAATGCAGATTGGCTTTTCTTGCCCCAAACCATCGATATATAAAGAGTCATGCGACATATCTAATACGGTTAGTAATTGAACGGGTGATCGAACAATAATACACTGTTTTGTATTTGGAATTGAATTTCAAATTCATATTTGAATTATCGAAATAGATTATTAATAATGACAACAGTCGAGGATTAGGTCTCTTTGTCAAGTATCTAATAAAATGGTATCTCGTTTCGACAAATTTATTGTATAAATAAATGCTGCAATTCTTAATAAAAGTCCCAAAAAAAGTTTATTAATATTTCACTCGTTTCGAGAAAAATGCTCGCTTTTCATGATTTTTTTTTTTTTTTGAAATAATAAAGCAACTTCGTTTTAAAAAAAATGTCCATTGAAAACGGAACATTTCTTCAGAAATGTTTAAAATATTAATAAACGGGTTTCTGACTGTGAAGTGAAGTTACCATTTAAGTATATGTTATTATAGGAAATGATTAGGATGATGAATGATTTTTATTATGATTGGCTCGAAAGGTTAGTTGGAAGGAGATTTGCCGGGCTTGGATGGGAGATGATCTTCAGAGATGAAAATCTCTATTGGCGGCCTTAGAGCCAGTTAAAAATGCTATTTTAAATAAAAATTCGCACTAGGCAGTTGAAAATATGCAAACAAAATAACGACACAATGCCCGCATTTATTGCTTCTTCTTTACAGAACGTGTATACAAATTACTTCTTCAACACAAACCGTTTCGTTCTAAATCGTTCCAAGGTGATCGCAATTACCCCGGAGAGCTGCTCATTCAATGAGTTTCAACAAGTGACAACTCACACATTACAACTGAATGATAACAACTGAATTCGCTTCGAGGAGCTGGCTTCTTTTATAATCTAATTAGCTCTAATTAGCAATTAAGCTGATTGGTTAATTCTTCCCGCGTTTTACGTGACGTATGGATAATTTTTCCCGCGCTCGATCCTTTTATAAAAGGGGCGTGTCCGTGCTGCTCACCTGTCATTTTATCGAAAGATTTTGACGGGCAAACAACAAACGTCTTTCTCAAGGCGAAAATGAATCCCTATTTTCAAAAGCACTTTACAGCGAAAGAGCGGAGAATGAAATCCCACATTATAAATATATATTCAATATAAAACAATAAACAATTAATTCTAAAATCTATTATTATATATTTCAGAAGATTGCAGAGGCGATTCTTCCTTCAAGCTAAATGAATTCTGCAAAACAGCAACTCTTAGCTCGCAATGTAAGTGTTAATTTTTTTTTTAAACTAACCATTTTTGGCTATTTAATATACCAGGGATTCCCAAACTTGTCCGAGTCGAGGCGCATTTTTTCAATTAAAATTTTTCCATGGCGCCTAGTATTTATATAAGTAAAAGTATGTCTAATCGTAAATAAGAGATAAAAGCTTCTCACTTTGTTTTTTGTCTAGTTAGGCCAAATTAATATCTTGCTTCAATTAATTATCAAACATCGCGGCGCACCTGTGAAGAGGCAGCGGCGCACAGTTTGTGAACCTCTGTAATATACCATATTATACTAGGTGTCTGGTATTATAGCGATAAACCGTGCACAGGGCATAGGCCAGTTTATGATGGTTGAGAAACTAAAATTTTTTTTTAATAAAAGTATCATAATTTTCGAGTTATAGGGATTTATTTGAAAATTGCTACCTTGCCCTAAATAATGAGATTCTGTGGCTACAAATTTACATATTTTATTATTCTAATTTTTGTTACACAATCCTGAATAACCCTGCTAATTGAACACAATTCAAAATAAAACCAAAAGTACAATACTTTTGGAAAAAAAAAACATATTTTTGCCGGATTCATGTGTTAAAAAAAATTCCTCAGCTAACTTTGAATCTTATTGAATGTAAAAAAAAAAACTCTACTATCCTAGCATGGCAAGTTATTTAAAAAATTGTCCCATTTAGTCAAAATTTCAAAATGGAACAACACTTAAGGAAATCCACAAATCGGACGGTTTGAAAAATTTCAATTTTTTTTGATTTCCTTCATTTTTTGACATTTTTTAGTACCCATAAAAAACTCTGGTAAATTTTGAAATTTTTTTTTATCACCGTTTTAAAAGATATCGCATTTCAGTTTTTCGTTTATAACTTCATCAAAAATGGTCCAAATTTAATTTTTTTTCTACATACTTGTAAGTGTTTTTATATGCGATTTTTGAGTTTGAAAATTTTAATCTTGTTTTTGAAACTGTATGTATATTTCGACAATTTTTTTTATTTTAAACTTCTATTCATTCTACAAATTTAAATACCGGGTTGATAGTGCTCCTTATAATAATTACTATTTTTTTTTCGATTTTTGAAAATTTTGAAAAAAATTTATTTGCTATTAACCATTATTAAAACCACTTTTTGGTATTGAGTTCTCTTTTTTTTTTTAGTTATTTTCAATTGATTTTTATCGTTAACAGATGTTTAAAATAAATAATTAGTATTTTAGTTTGATGAAAGAAAATCAAAATCAAAAATCGAAAAAAAAAATTACGACCAATATCAACCCGGTTTTAAAATTTCTAGAATGAATAGAAATTTAAAATAAAAAATTATCAAAAAAATCGAAAAGTACATTCAGTGTCAAAAATAAGATTAAAATTTTCAAGCTCAAAAATCGCATATAAAAACACTTTAAATAAAAAAAAAAAATAAAAAAAAATGAATTTGGTACATTTTTGAAGAAGTAATGAACGAAAAACCCAAATTCGATATCTTTTAAGGACTTTATTATTTTCCAATTTTTCAACCCGTATGCATTAATATATGTGTATACGTGTTACTACCGTTCATAAGTTTGGGGGAACTTATAAATTGGTGGTTCACACAAATCTCCCCTCCAGGATTTTATTTTTCGTAATATAAATGAACACTGTACCCTAATCCTTTAATTCTGACCTTTTTTTAAAAATCCTGATAATTTCACCTTATAATTTTTTACCAATATTTGAACAAACCAATTTTAACCTATTTAAAAAATTTCAAAATTTACCAGGAAGAGTTTTTTCATGGGAACTAAAAAATGTCAAAAAATTAATGAAATCAAAAATTAAAATTTTTCAAACCGTCTGATTTGGCATGGAATGACCACTTGTATCTAAAAATAAATATTATTAAAAAATTCTGTTGGATTTAAGGACTTACGTTAGTAGTTGGGTGGTGTCTTTGTCTACTTTGAACAACTTTCTGCTCGTATAATCGTTGAAGTTCATCAACGCCCGGCTGACATCCTGGGCCCGGTCGATGGAAGCTTGGTTGGTACCCTGCCATGTCTCAATATACACCACCGACACCCGGGTGTTCAAAGTCCGGAAATACTGCAACAAAACACAACAACCACACGTGCCGGTCAATATTCAATAACTGATAACCGAAACTCCACTAGCATGTTAATTAGACAGTAACTATGCATGTTCATTACCCAAGACAAGAATTAACAAGGCTGGGCAAAATTGCCAAGACATGTCTCATTTATAATGCAATCAAGTAGCTACATTGGGGGAGCGTGGGGGGAACGTATTATATGTAGAGAGGCGAATTTTATCACACAGGGTGTTCCAAACAAAGGCGTCTCGTCGAAGTACGTTACAAAAAAACCTATTGAAGGAAAGAAATCTAGCCAAGTGGAATATCGACAAACAAACCTACCGATTCGTTTCAAATTTCAACATGGCTTTGGCTTATTCCCTTTAAAATGTCAACCTTACATGTATTTCATTTTGTTTTATGTTTTTTTTTTTTTCATTTGAGGAATAAAGTTACAAAGTATATTTTATATAGTTTATTTTTACTTTATCATACAGGGTATGGTCAAGTATTGTAATCGTGCATAAAAAAAGTGTTTGTTTTTTTCAAAATATCTCAAAAACTATTTAAACTATTTTGATTAAAAAATTGGGTGAAATCAGGGCATTACAGTCTACAAAAAAGCCCTTGTAAGTGAATATCGAAAAAATAATATTTATTGAGATAATAACTGTTTTGTCAAGAAATGTCTGTTAGTCTGTGCGTTACCAAATTTTAGCTCAAAAACTAGAGTGAATATCAAAAGAAATTTCATACGTAGTTTTGGTGAATTGAGATTAAGAACTGATTAGATTTTGGTACATATCGACCCAAAATAAAATGTGTGTGTGTGGGGGGGTTAAAAATTAGAATTATAATATTTTCAAACTAAAAAAATTAAAAAAATTAAATATTCTATAAAATGAACCTATAATAAAGAAAATATTTTTTTTCTGAAGCCAAAATGGGCCCCCAGAAGTCAAAAAATGAAAAAACTGGGGTGGGGGCTGAAGGATCAAAAAAATGAAAATATAGGACCTTGTACCAAACTCAACCAAGTTTTGTATACATAATCCGTGAGGCCCTAGAAGTATAAAAATGCAAAAACCAACTAGCCAAAATGGGGGGGGGGGGGGGGCCAAAAAATAAAAATTTAGTGCCTTTGAGCAAACTGAACCAAATTTTATATACATAATCATTGGGTCTTAGAAGTCTAAAAATATAAAAACTAGCCGTCCAAAACGGGGGAGAGGGGGTGTATGTCAAAAAATAAAAATCTAGGCCCTTTGAGCAAACTATACCAAATTTTATATAAAATTCAAAAACAAACCAACCAAAATGGTGAAGGGGGGAGGGGGGTCAATAAATGAAAATCTAAGGACTTTGACCAAATTCAACCAAATTCTCTATACATAATCATAGAAGCCCCCAGATGACTAAAAATGCAAAAATTAACCACCCAAAAAAAGGTGGGGGGTTGACCCTCCTAAATATAATTATATATAATTTTATTGATTGATTAAATATACCCAAGAGAGGGGTGTATGATTAAGTCGTCTGGATGGCTACATCCCAGGTAACCACAATTACCCTAAGAATATTCTAAGGACATTTAAATCTTCTTAGAATATTCTGAGGATATTGTGTGTTACCTGAGATCAGTTTATTTTTATCTCAATACATCTAACGTTTTTCCAAATATCGCTTTTTCAATATACAAGCACAAAGAATTATTGGCTTAGTACATCTGTATAGAAAATAAACTAGGTATATAAATTACATATGTCTCGATATTATAGTTAGAATTAAAGTTAATTTAATGCTAAATTTAATCATAAATTTCAGTCACGAGACGAAGCTTAAAATTCATGAGTTCAACTAGCATTTTAGTAGAATTGACAAATTTTGGAATTAATTAAATAATTTAATTAGAAATACATAAATGATACAGTGAACCAGTATATTTCTTTAATACTCTCGATTTCTCTTTTTTTACTCGAAGAGAAATCGTCATGATGCATATTCTCGGGATTTGTAATGTGGCGGTTTCCCGTTGCATTCCACATGTTAAAGAGAAGAAAAATGAAAAAGGAAATCAACTCCTAGCCCTCGAAAACCTAATAGCGTCGGGGTCGGTAAAAAAAACAAGAGTTGGCCAAGGGAGGCCGTATAGGAAAGAGAAAAAGAGAAGCCTGACACAAGTAAGTGGAAGCAATGTCAGACTTAGCTCGGATAACCCCGTGGTCGCAATCCACGTACTCATCAGAAATGAGTTCCTGAGGTAAAAGAAAAAAGAAAAAGAAAAAAAAAAGAGAAAAAGAGATTAGAGGCTTTCGAAATGTGGTGCTACAGAAGAATGATGAATATCAAATGGATGGATAAAATTACAAATGAAAAAGTTCTTGGAAGAATCGGAGAAAGAAGAACCTTGTGGAAGAGTCTGAAGAAGAGAAGAGGTCAGATGATGGGGCACACACTGAGACATGGGGGATATCTTGGAGGGGGAGGTGGGAAAGAAAAGGGGAAGGGGAAGGCCCAGATTAGAATATTTCAACCAAATAATTGGGGATATGGGATGCCAGACATTTAGAGATGTCAAACAGCTGGCGGGGGACAGAGTCGAGTGGAGACGGATTGCTGCATCAAACCAGTCTTAGGACTGTATACTCAATGATGATGACTCTCGATTTTTCTAGGGGGGGGGGGGGTGCACAGAAAAATATTGAATTATAAAATATATTACATAAATAACTGTACTAACTAAAATTCTCAAAATGTAGTCTGAATTTGAACTTGTCTTATAAAGTTGGTGCGCCTGTATTTAGGCAACCATTTGCGCGGAGAAGATTGAAAGCTGCGTAAGAGCTAGGCGAGTCCAGTGTTTGATAGAATGTATGAGAGGATTATTTTTACATAAGCTTTAAATAGGTAGAGTTTATCATATAAACATTCCAGTCTTCCCGATTTGCTGTTTCAGTTCTATTTTATTAATGTGATTTTGCTTTTTATTTTATCCAATGAGAAGCAGATAAAGTACATATTGGAATCTGTCTGGCGGAAAGCGCGACTTCAAAGAGCCCTCATGTAAAGACTACAGAACCCATAGTCTCAAACAAACTCACAAATTGTAGTATTCAATCAGGTTGAATTTCATCACGTGACGGTTTTGCCAAAAATTACATGGGCTCTCGTCCAGAGGCCAAAAGTGGCATTTTTTCATTTAGTCTGTGCGGATGGATGGATCGATCGAAATTAAAAATCTACCCTCATTTTAACAAAATGATTAGTTTTTGGTACATATCGGCCCAGAAACATGAGTAGGTACTTTATTTTAGTACTTTTTTAGTATTTTCTAAATATCTTGAAAATGGCTTACCCAATATTGATGTAATTTAATATTCTAATTAAGTACTTTGAGGACCACAAAATAGTTTATATAAAGCTATTAGTAAAATTATATTTTAATGTACTTTACCATAAAGTAAGATTATTTCTTTATTAATTCTTTAAAATTTATTCATTTGATCGGTTTAAAATATGGTACATCACACATAAAATGTAATAAGGGTTATTCCTTTGATATTAGATAAGAATCGATAAACCAATTATTTTACATTAATTAATGTATAGCTTGTATTTTTGCTTCGATTCCTGAGATTAGTTCTCCACCATCGAGTGTCCTTATTCATATTTAGTCCTTGTTTTTAATAAGAGGAAAAATCTAATTAGATAAAAAAACCTCTTTTTCGATAATTATTTCAATTCCATTATTCCCCAATCAAGTCGATTGGATCATTTATCCCTCCCCAATTCGTCCGATAAGAATCGATCGTTATTTTTGATTTTAAGTTAACATGGACTCCAAATAGCCAGTGATATCTAACTAAATATAAATGAATGAACATATTAATTAATTAATTAAACAATTAAATATTCCTGGGCCTCCCAATCGATCGCAGACCCCAAAGATCGAAAATTATTTTCTCTTCACCCGGGGCGCGACCACAACGAGGCCGTGTAAAGACAATTAATAACAAATTTAAAATTTAGGGAACGAAGAAAAGATTATTTTTATTATATACAAAAGGATCAGCCGGGGCTCGAACCCGGGATGCGATCGATTGGGAGGCGCAGGAATATTTAATTGTTTAATTAATGAATCAAGACCTACGCTGCGAATAATGAACGAGGAGAGGATTAAAAAAAGAAATTCCATAATTCATATAGACAATAGGTATTAGTTTGGGTTCAGGGATCAGAAGCTTAGTGGATATAGAAGCTAAAGCTCTTATGACAAAGCATTGCAGTACCCATGCAAAGATCCCGGATTCGAGCCCCGGCTGATCCTTTTGTCTATAATAAAAATAATCTTTTCTTCGTTCCCTAAATTTAAAATTTGATATTAATTAATATTTCAAATGACTTTGGATAAAGTCTAGCAACGATCTGTTGCAGTTTATTTTTTTGCCAAAGGGTCTATATCATTAAACTCTAACTACCTGTCAAATTTCCAGTTCCTAGTTTTATTAAAACAATTGAAAATAATTTTAGCCATCTAAATAGCCCAAATATGCCACTGTGCGATGTTTCGATTAATTCAACAGTGATCGTTTTCAATTACCATATAAGATAACATGGGACAAGCCTGCAGGCAATATTGTTATCAACCAGAAGAGAAATCCTAATAAATAATAATTTTACCGAGGGGTGAACCGCGATTGGAATTAGGTGTACACGTCTTTGGAATTATGTTGGAATTCATTAGATTAATGCCACTTCATCTATTGTCCTCTACTCGGAAATGAAATTGGAAGTAGGTGTACATGATATTAGGTAGCGGTTCACCCCTCGATGTGGGAAAAAACAAAAATAAAATTTTCAAAGTCAGGAAATTTTATTTTTATTTTAGAAACACATCCTCGTCTCAAAGGGATGTGAATCTGTCGCTTCTGATTATCCATTCAATTTTGCCCCTTTAAGTCTTTTGACAAACACTAGAGCGCGCAGCGGAAAAATGGAAAAAATTCTTGTATGTCCAGCAACCAACTCGTGCCAATTCTAACGTGACAAGGACTTTAGTAATACAAATCTTAATATAATGTGCCCAAAAACATTAAAAATAAAAAAAATATGTCTCAGTACCTTTTTTATATTTTTAAAAATCTCATTTATCTTATGTCGTATTTTTTAAGTTAAAAATAATCATTTTTACTGTAGAAAAAAAAATCTCTTGTCATTTTTTTCCTCATTCCTTTTCATTTTTTTATAATCTTCTGTCAAATGGTGATTGCGTGAAGAATATTAAAAAAAAAAAGAAAAAAAAGAAAATTGCTGACATTTTTCTAAACATCTCAATATAGAGACACTTATGCTGATGAGATTAGCCAAAATGATGACTTTTTGCCTCTCATTTGCAAGCCATTAAAAAAACATTTTGTTGTTTTTTTTATTGCGTTCATTAATTCATTCGTTTGAAATTATGGTTCATTTGGATAAAAGAAGAGATTAAATTAATTATTCAATTTTTTTTTGGTTGATATATTCATTTGAATAAATAGTTGGATAGCTTATTTGCAAGTTTTGGGAAAATCGGCCCTGACATTTATATTACTATATTATTAGTGGAAATGACGATTGATAAGTGTATCTACGCAATCTCGTGGTCAAAAATATAACTAAAACAAACGGGTAAGCTGCATAGTTATCAATCATGCCGTGGATAATTAAATAATTAATAAAATAGTAAACAACAATATATTAAAAATAAACAAATTAATAATATATCTTTTTATTTTTTTAATAATTCTCTTTATAAAATAAAAATAAATATGACCCGCATGGATTAATTTTTATTTTGGCCACCAGTCAGCGCTGTTTACCAACTGACAGATACCAATAGGGGTGACAGCTATTCATGATAAATATAATTATAATAAAGTAGGGGGAATTCAATGCGAATTGACCACTCTGTCATTATTCACTAAGTGGCGAGTCCTGCTACCGGTTTATATTAAAATTATAAGATTTTCAAACTAAAAAAAAAACAGAAAAATGAAATATACTATAGAGTGAACCTATAATAAAAAGAGGGGGTGCTCTTACTTGAGAACGATCGCAGAATAAGTCGATCGAAACGTCGTAGTTATATTGTATTATTTGTTCGTGTGCAATAAATAATTTAATTAATTATGTGTGATTTAAATAAAAATTCAAAAATTTTAATAAAAAAGAGAGTTTTTATTTTCTTTGTTGGCCAAAATTAGGGGGGGGGGTTCAAAAAAATTTAAGCTAATCAATATTAGTTCTAGACCCTTTAAAATCGAAGAAAGCTGATATTTATAAAAAAAAATAGTCTCATAATTAAAAGAATATATTATTATTAATGGATAATGGACCCAAAATTAAAAAGAGGGGGTTCTTTCGTAAATAATTATAAATTATCTTAATCTTATCTTATCTTATATTATTAAATCAGCAATTACTGTATATTTATAGAACCGGTTTCTCGAAAACTGCTCTAACGATTTCGCTAAAAATTGGTGAACTTATCAAGTCTCATGAGTTATTAGTCGTGTATAAATTTTAATCCGATTGAAATAAAGGAAGGTGGTGTAAATTAGTCATGTCTCAAAATAAATATTTTAATCGTTCATATCTCGTCTTCGGTAAGTCACAGAGGTTTGAAATTTGAAACTTAAGCTATCTAGAGACTACAAAAAGTACCACAAGATTTTGGCTAAAATTGAAATACCAGAAGTTGATGCTTACGTACGTAAGAATGTACCCCCTCTGCTTTTCGCAACCATAAATCTCAGAGCTACGAAATTCGAAACTTAAGCTCGAAATAGGCTAGAAGGAGTAGAGCAAGGTTTTGGTTGAAATCGGAAAACCGAAAGTTGATATTTAATTAAAAGATTTTTCGTTTTTTTTTTTATTTTCTCAAAAACCGCACTAAAGATCTTTTTTAAAATTAGTGTTAGTACTTATCAAGTGTCATAAATTATTAAGCTATTTAGAGATTTTTAAAGCATCGCTCGGTGCTCCAAGTACTTCAATATTAAATATAAGAGAGGACCCAGGTGTATGGTAAAGTCAAGTGGATGTCCACATTAGTTTATTTTTTTGTTTGTACAAATCGATATTACATTTGATTTATATACAAATCTATACATATTTTTTTTGTTATTATACTATTTTTCAACCATCATATATATTCGTGTATGGTGCATCAATATAGGAAAAATAACTATTATAAGTCACAAATAAAAGGGAAAATTAATATTATATATCAGACAATAGTACGCTTTAAATCCCATTGCAATCAAATCATTTATTTTTTATGAACTTTTGATATAAAAATGACAAAACTGCTTGTCGGCTGTTTTTTTTTCTGCGGGGACCTAATGACAGCAGTTTGATTAACGACCCCATTCATTCAACGTTTAATCTCTCGCCTCGATTTTGTATTTTTTTTTTCCTTTTATTATTTCAAACGACCATATATATCGGAATATTTATATTCACTGACACGGTAAAAAAATAATCCATTCAGGAAATCAAACCGTTAAACAATATTTATTATAATGTTATATTATAACAATAACATATACGTACGTGTTTAACAAATAATGATATGGGTCTATTTCATAACTTAATTAATAATAACTAACCTATAGAAATCGAGGGTTTGAGTTTTGAGTCCTGGTTCGAAATATCAGTCATTAAAATAACAAAACACAAATTAATAATACATAAAATAAATATAATTCAATTAAAATAGTTATTTACAAATTAAGTGTATTATTTGTGTTGGCATGACTAGTTAATTGTTTAAGAATTTGAAGTATTTATTTATATATTGTTGATAATTAGATTATTAAATTGTATTTATTGGTTGAAATAAAAGACTTATTCATGAATCTTTTATCTAATTAATTTAATGTTCAGAACAGAATTAAGGACTTTATACAGTGGGGGTTTTTAATTGGTGAAAATTAACGATCCTTTTAAGAGTGAAATCCACTCTTATTCTTATAGAGAGAGAATAAAGATATTGTTCACCGATAGATGTCTGCTAATAGATATCAGGGGTGAATTAGCATTGAATCTTATTATATTAAAAGAGCAATTCTTGTATATATATATCTATATATATAAAATCCTTAGTGTGTATGTACGCGATCGACCCACGCCTAAACCACTGAACGTATCGAAACCATATTCACACCATATGTTTGCTTAGTGCTGGGGATGGTTTATCTAAATTTTGAGCCAAATCGGTTTGATTTTATTTTTTATTTTTATATTTAATTGATTGACAGATAAGATCTATAGAAATAGAGCCTCTAAAAGGGCCAAGCAAACAATACATTATCCCTGCCCCTGAAAGGTCAGGTCTTAAACAATGAAACCCCCTCTTTAACAAAAAAAGAAAAATTTCAGGTCAAAATTTCAGAAACTTTTTTTTTAAGATAATAAAATCTATTTTGAATACAGACATAATTTGTAAATTTAATTTTATATATATATATAATCCTTAGTATGTATGTGCGTGATCGACCCATGCCTAAACCACTGAACGTATCGAAACCATATTCACACCATATGTTTGTTTAGTGCTCCAGATGGTTTATCTAAATTTTGGGCCAAATCGGTTTGATTTGATTTCACACGATTTTACATAATTAAATTAATTATTCTCAGGTAGAATGCCAATTGGGGTTTCAAAAAAGGTTTATCTTTTCTTTTGTACCCAGGCAGACAATGGGTGTGGATTAATTCATTGTTCTCAAAGGCCTTGAAGAAGTATTATGATTATATTATAGATATATTTTGTTTTCCCTAAACTTTAGAATTAAACTGTTTCACAGAAATACACCATTCTCTCTTAAGTAAAAAGAAAAATTAATATTTTTAAATGTGATTATTTTATTGTTATTAGTTGGCTAACCTGAGCCTGTCGGAAAGAAACATTCCAAATCTTAATCAATGTTTCTTATTATAAATACATTTCCCAGTATCTCAGTGCATTACATACAACGAATCATGGTGCATGCCTAGCATTACGATTGTTAGAAGAAGATTCGCATTGGGATACAACTCTTGCCCATGCTGCTCTCTGTTCATCGCCACATCAAATACGATGTTTGTTTGCCATTTTATTGACAACGTGTTTTCCAACTAACCCGCCTAAATTATGGGGAAAATATAAGGCTTCAATGAGTGAAGATGTATTACATGCTCTACGTAGAATTCGAGGAGATCCAGATATAAATTTCTCGCCAGAAATATATAATGAATCTTTGATTAAGTTGGAAGATTTATGCATGATCATTTCGAATCAACCACTAATTAAATTAGGGATGCCATCAGTTAATCGGCCAGTAAGTGATTTATTTAATCGCGATATGCAACGTGAACAATCGTACAATGTTGATGGTTTAAATGCATATGTTCAAGCAAATGAACCAAAATTGTTACCAGAACAAAAATTACTTTATGATAAAATTATGCATGCAGTCGCTGCTCAAGAAGATGGTTTCTTTTTTTTGGATGCACCAGGTGGAACAGGGAAACATTTTTAATTTCGCTCATATTGGCACAAATGACATCATCTGGAATTGCTGCCACTTTATTAGACGGAGGAAAAACAGCACATTCAACACTAAAATTATTATTGAACATTCAAACAAATGAAAATGCTGTATGTAACATTAAAAAGAATTTTTGGAACAGTACATAAATCAAAATTCATTCATGTATAAGAAAATATTAGAAAGAGTAAATCTATGCTTCGTCGTTGAATTATTTAACCTATAATCTTCAAACTAACGTAAGAGAGAAAAAAAGTGAGAATGAAATGAAAAGAGAGAGAGGAATACTAGAAGTTTCACTTCCGTCGTGCGTAAGCTTGACACACTCAGAATTTTTTATTTTGCTTTCGCAATGTGTTAGATTATTTCTTGAAGCTGATTTTTAATTAATAAAATACGAGTATATTTAATTAAAATACAGTTGAACAAAATTATATTGCAAACAAACTTTTGGCCGTCTCGAGACGCTGCCCGCCAGAGCCACCCGCCCGGAGGGCCAAGGTGCAGATGGCGTGCCGGAGGCACGCCTGACGCAGCTTGTATATCTATATAGAATCGGTTTCTCGAAAACGGCTCTAACGATTTCGCTAAAAATTGGTGTACTTGTCAAGTCTGTGTTGTGGAAATTGTTCTAGAAAATTTCGAAGTTTATTCAGTTTTTCTTGAATAACTCTAAAACGGCTTATAAAATCAAAAATATATAAATGAGATAAATTAAAGATCTTTAAATTACACGTAAAACGATAACAATTTCATCTATTTAGGTTAAGTAAAACCGGTACTAGCGCCTGTCAAAAAACAGCCTCCGGGATCACTTTTGAATATCCGTAAAACTCGTACTTTTTTCGATTTTTTCCCATTTTGACCATGAAGGAGCACGTTTACGACAAAGACCACTCTATACATTTTTAAACTAGATTAAATTTTCTACAATTGCAATAAAGTTTCATTCTAATTGGATAATGGTAACATGAGGTTAATATTTTGAAAAATGCAATTTTTTCAAAAAATTGTAGTTTTTCCTTCATAAAATGAAAACTAATCATCATAAATAATGATTCCTATCTCATTCTTTAGTAAATTTTGTTGACTTGACGATTCCTCGGACCACTTTTTTGTTAAAATTTATCAGATTTATAGATATCCAGTATTTTCCATGACGCTTTTGAGGATTCGGATCATATCCTGTCCGGAAAATGTAGAATATCTATAAAACTAAGAGTTTTATAAAAAAAGTAGTCCAAATAAACGTTCAAGTATACAAAATTTCCTAGACAATGTGATAGGAATCAAGTTTCTGAGATGAACGGTTTTCATTTTATGAAGGAAAAACGACGATTTTTTGCAAAAAATTCCATTTTTTCACTGGGTTTCCATTATCCAATTAAGATGAAACTTTATTTCAATTGTAGAGAATTTAATCTAGTTTCCCGCATGTAATGTAAGCTGAACCACTTTTTAGATCCTCTATATACTGGGCTACACCTCATAGGTGGTGCAGGAATGTCTGCAAATTATGTAGAATACGTCTTCAACTTTTGGAATCACGATATCTCAGGAATTATGATTCGTAGAAAAAAAAGTATAAAACAATTTTTGTAGAGAATTACATGATCTACAACTTTAGTTTATCTTATTTTTACGATAACACTTACCGTTTATGAAAAAAATGCAAAAAACCCCGATATCTTTTACCATTTTTTGCAGAGGCCGGGAGGATGAGGATTTTTGATATTTCATTTGTAATAGTGTATTTAAGACCTGTGTCAATTTTCAGCTCTATGTGAATTATTGTAAGCTTAGCATTTTATTTTTGTCTATTTTGACTGGACTACGAAACAGCGTTAAGCGGGGTCTTTCTGTATTCAATTTTTATAATATTACTATTAAAAATGTATAACATTTTACAATTTCCAAAACTATTTCTTCAGTTTCGGTTCAGTTCAGATTTTTTTTTCTGTGTATTCTATTTACAGAATTTTTTTCCTATTTATCTCACAGGGAAATGATAAAAGTTTTAGGAATCAGTGGACTGGATGGAGATCTTTTTTCTCTCTTTTCCTTTTTTTTTTTTTTTTTTTTTTTATTTCAAGAGAAAGTTAGAGAACCTTGAGTTTTCTCTTTCTCTCTTGTTTTATTTAGTAAAACTTTTTTTAAAGTTTTTTAAAAAATTTTAACATCTCTTCTCAAACTTTTTTTCTTGAGTTTCAAGCATATTATATTAAACGGATGATGATATACTGGGCATAGAGAAACCTCAGGTTTATTTTAAATTTTTGTTTGTGATAGTATTTATTAATTAACCGTGAAGTTGCGTAGTGAAATGTAAATTGACTTATTTATAAAGCCCTGCTCTGTATAATAAAATTAAATAATAAACTTCATTATAAATAAAACGTTCAAAATTTCTTAATTCACAAGTTTTACGGGAAATCTGAGGTCTTTGAACCAACTCAACAAAATTTGGTATACACCAATACATCGCTTTGCGTCGTTTTGTTTTGCCTTTTTTCGGAGTTGCGTCGCTGCTTAATTAGTACTAATTTTCACTGTGCCTCGTTAGATTTTCGAGGCTGCGTTGTTTTGGGTTCGAGTCTTTAATTTTTTTTTTTTGAAATTTTCTTTTTTTTCTAAAAGATGGCACCACTTTTGTTTCTAATTGCGCCATGCCATCAAAACTCGGGGATTCCCTTTCTAACTGAAAATCAACGCAATTTTAATACAGTTTTATTTTCACTTTGTTTTGCTAATTTTAGAGTTCACTTTCAATTATGTAGTGTGTTGTGCTTTTTGTAACGTTTCAATTAGTGTGTTGTGCTTTTTTTAAAGAGAATAATAAATTTTTATAAGTTTTTACGGGTTGTTTCTGGTTACAAAAAAGGTAAATATTTTTCCAATTTATTTATTGGCAGAGTTATATTATTTTTTTTACATACAATTGTAATTTTACACTATGGACTCATCAGACAGTGATTAATTTTAATTTTGTTTTTCATAAATTAATTGAATAGTTTATTTTGTTTTAATTGAATACGTTTTTTTTTTGTTTTTTGTATGTATGTAATAAAATTTTATATTATTTTTGTTTTTTACTTTGTTCAATTTTCTTTTTAAAACGTAGTATTTTCGTAACCCTGGAACCTATCTTCGATCTTTACACGGTTTGCTATAGAAAATCTTAATTCACTTTGCGTCGTGTTTTTTTGGAACGTAACCCCGACGCAAAGTGAGGTATTGGTGTACATATTCATGGGCCCCTAGATCTCCAAATTGTTTTGACCGCGTACCCTTATGACGAAAATAATCACAGATTCTACCCCCCCCCCCTCTCCCCGTGTATGTGTGTTTGTGTGTCAAAATTGCAGTTTTTCATTTAAAAAATGAAAACCACTCATTCTAGAAACATCACCGAGGTGCAAAAATATTGAGCCACCAATAAAAACTTTATTAAATATATATTTTTTTTTTATTTATTGTCACCGGGAACAAAGCCCATTTGGACAGCACATCAGTAAAGAAATTAAATATAATAGTATATCATTTTTTTTGGACTGAAGAACGGCTTATTGCAAGTGTACTTGCCACTTGTCGTTGACTTAGCATCCCTTGATTAATTAAACACACACACTTTGAACTGCTTGAACTTTAGAAATATCCATTTTGTATATTTTATGTTTCTATCAATGATGCTTAATTCAAAATTATTCATTTTATTGATATTTCAAATGGAATTTGATCTTTTATTAAAACTATATTTAAGTGTAAAATGATATTGATGGAAAAGTATGATAATTTGTAATTGTATCTTTTAATTTAATTTGACATATTTTTTTATGAAATTCAAAAATTATCAATAATATTTATTGAATATGCTAGTTTAAAATTTAATAGAACATAATTTATGGTTATTTGTAAAAATTTTAAAAATAATTTCCTATTTAATAAAGTTTTTTTTCCACCTCAGTGTAGTTTCTAAGATGAGTGATTTTCATTTTATAAATGAAAAACTGCAATTTTTTGCAGTTTTTCAAAAACTTAATCCTCATTGCGGCACTGGTTACTGTTGTCCAATCAAGATAAAACTTTGCCAATCTCACTTTTTAGCTAATTGTTATGGGGGTCAGCACGACAAAATTCTAAAAGTGGTTTCTTGTGACCACCTAATTAGCATAATTTACTTTTCCGCCAAGTTGGTAAAAAAATCACGATCGTTAGAGTGGATACGACCCCCCCCCCCCCCCCGCTTGGACAATTCGACCGCGACACACTTCCGAGATCAAAAAGTAGATCTTATATACCGGTCCCCCCCTCCCCCCCAAATCAGAGGTCTGAATCCGCGCCTGATGTTGACTTTTTTCAAAAATAATGATCGATTCTCATTTAACAGTCGAGGAATAACCATGCTACATTCGATTTTTGACGTTTCGCTTTTTATTGGTAGCCATTAGTGAAGACATAGAGGAATCGCCTTAAAATCAAAAATAGCAATCGATTCTTATCTAATACTTGAGGAATAACAATTCTACATTAGATTTTTGACCCTTCGATTATTATTGGTAACCATTGCTGAAGACATGGAGAAATCAACTTAAAATCAAAAATACCAATCGATTCTTATCTAATACTTGAGGAATGACCATTCTACATTAGATTTTTGACCCTTCGATTATTATTGGTAACCATTGCTGAAGACATGGAGGAATCGACTTAAAATCAAAAATACCAATCGATTCTTATCTAATACTTGAGGAATAACAATTCTACATTAGATTTTTGACCCTTCGATTATTATTAGTAACCATTGCTGAAGACATGGAGGAATCGACTTAAAATCAAAAATACCAATCGATTCTTATCTAATACTTGAGGAATAACAATTCTACATTAGATTTTTGACCCTTCGATTATTATTAGTAACCATTGCTGAAGACATGGAGGAATCGACTTAAAATCAAAAATACCAATCGATTCTTATCTAATACTTGAGGAATAACCATTCTACATTAGATTTTTGACCCTTCGATTATTATTAGTAACCATTGCTGAAGACATGGAGGAATCGCCTTAAAATCAAAAATAGCAATCGATTCTTATCTAATACTTGAGGAATGACCATTCTACATTAGATTTTTGACCCTTCGATTATTATTAGTAACCATTGCTGAAGACATGGAGGAATCGACTTAAAATCAAAAATAGCAATCGATTCTTATCTAATACTAGAGGAATAACCTTATTGCATTCCATTTTTGATGTTTTGACTATTAATGGCAAGCTCTACTGAAAACGTGGAAGAATCGACTTAAAATCAATAAGACTAAATTCTTTTATGATAAACAACTCAAGCTTGAGAATAAGAGAATTTTTTATAAATAGAGATTTTTAATACATTTTAAATATTTGTTTCATCTTATTTGTTATGAGTGTATATTGCAGTTTAATAGAATCTCAAATTATATATATTTAAGACTTTATAATAAAACAATTATATTTATTCTCTGTTACTAATAAAACATCAATAAAGCAGCCACATGGGGGTCCAGGGGGCGAAGCCCCCTGGCTAGCAAAAGGCCCGCCTTGAAGCTAGTAATAAATAAAACTTTAAAAAAATATTTGTTCCTACTAGAACAACAATTAAAATCAGGTCTATATATATTTACATTATCGTATACTGTCTTAAAAATCTTAAGATTCACATCCAATTAAAGGAACTAAATTTATCTGAAATAAAAATGATATGAATTTCCGAATCGATAGACCTTTAGAGTGGAATCAAAACCGAGAATTCTTTATTGTTTATCCAATCCATTTTTTTCGAGAAAACCTTTTCTTTTTTTTTAACCAATCAGCGGGGAATCGATTTCAGGTCGGATTTTTTTTTGCAATCATGTTTTGTTTAAAAAAAAAGTTATTTTTTCATTGGTTATAGAGATAGCAAAAAAGCCAATTGAAAATGGTTATATAGAGAAAAGCTTTCTCTAAAGTTCGACAGTCATCACAACTCTCAAGGATAATAATGTTTGAATTCAATCCAACAACGTTGTTTTTATTGGTTAGAGAAACAACAAACTACAAAAGAGTTTACACAAAAAGAGTACAAACATATAATTTAAGTGTTTTAAATTTATTTATTTATTTTTTCGTTTTTTTTTAGAGCTCAAACAGCAAATGATGAAAGGAAACTTTTAACGTAGAGAGAGAGGCCTCACAATAATTTGCCTTTTAATTGAAAGAGGAGTTGAACGTTAAGGAAATATTTACCCAATATAAACAGAGGGATAAAATAGTTTTTTGAATAAACACACACGGGTATAAAAATCCTCTTTTTTAAGAGATGGAGAGACTTGTTTTACAATTTCTTTTTCAATGATGGGGTTAAAAAAAAGAGAGAAAACGCTTTCGGAACTTTATTTTAGAGGGGAGATGCAGAATGAGTAATATTTATTGAGATACATTCTACTTTACCATACATGGTATGGTCAAGTATTGTAATCGTGCATGAAAAAAGTGGTTTTTTCCTTCTGTTTTTCGAAATATATCAAAAACGGCTAAAACTATTTTGATTAAAAAAATTGAGCGAAACCATAACATTTCGGTCTACAAAACAGCCCTAATAAGTGAACAAGGAAAAAATTATATTTTTCGAGATAATAATTGTTTTGTCAAAATGTCTGTTAGTCTGTGTGTTATCAAATTTTTGTAGACGCACTAGCTTAAAAACTAGTGTGAATATCAAAACGAAATTTCCCATGTAGTTTTGCTGCATTGAGATTAAGAGCTGATTAGACTTTGCTTGAAATCGGACCCAAAATTAAGGAAGGGGGGGGGGACTTAAAAAAAAAAACATAAAAAATGAAATAAACTATAAAATGAACTTATAAAGACGAAAAGTTTATTTTTCTGAGGCCAAAATTGGGAGGGGGGGGTTAAAGATCAAAAAATGATCTAGCCCCTTGACCCCTAAACCAAATATTGTATATGTGGCAGTAAAAATCCGTTTTTAGTAAGAACAGGTTCTTACTAGTTAAAACGTGTTTCACTGAATACCTTTGTGGCAACGAGAATCTACTGATGTTGGTTGAGTTTGATTCAAAGGTCTAGACTTCATTTTTGACCTTCCGCCTCATTTTGGGTGTTTATTTTCAAAAATCTTTAATCGAAAATATTAAAAATTAGAATAAAAGTTGTAGAGGATGTAATTTTTGACATTTTCGATTAAAGATTTTTGAAAATAAACACCCAAAATGAGGCGGAAGGTCAAAAATGAAGTTTCTAGACCTTTGAATCAAACTCAACCAACATCAGTAATTTCTAGTTGCCACAAAGGTATTCAGTGAAACACGTTTTAACTAGTAAGAACCCGTTCTTACTAAAAACGGGGTTTTACTTCAACATATACATAATCAGTGGGCCGGAGAAGTCTATAAGTGCAAAAATAACCGCCCATATGGGGGCCCTGTATACAATATTTGGTATAGTTTGGTCCTAGGGACTATATTTTCATCATCATTGTAAAATTGAAGAAAATTTTTATAAAAATATAAAATGTTGGCTTTTTTTGGGTCGCGATATGAACATATCTCAAATTTGCGTGGCGGCTAAAAAAAGGTTAAGAACCACTGCTCTACAATTATTCTTCTAATGGAATTTGCCGTAGAGTAAACAGTTTATGAGTTATTTGATTATTTCTGGAGGGAGGGACATAGATAGAGGGACATAATCACAAATTATTTAAAACTAGCTTCAACGCCCGCCTTCGGCGGGCGGGCTTCGCCCCTGGACCCCTACTTAGCTGTTTTATTAATGTTTTATACACGTGTAAAGAACACTTTCATATATCAACTTTTGTGAATCAATTGTAATAGATTAATAAAGTAAAGGGTGTGTAGTTTCATTGTGAAACTACACACCCTTTATTTTATTAATTAATATCATGTTTCACCTAAAACCTACACCACTTTCTGTAAGTAAAAAAAAATGTAATAGATTGATGAAGAGGACAAAGTATATCTCTTTAAAAATGAATTAAAAAAAAGAAATTCAGCAGAAGGTAATATTTTATTGTCCCCTTCTGCTACTCAATTATTCGGCAGAAAGGTTCTTTCAACTTAAATTAAAATAAAGTTTTTGTCTTGGAAAAATTCAATAAATAAGGTAAAAATCTTCATTTGGGCAGAATTATCCAATTAAAAAATTAAAAATAATAAACTTTTAAAGTTTATTATTAGATTATAGAAAATTTAGGTTTAATTAGGCTCAAAATAGGTTTTTAATAATTTCAATAGGCTGAAATTTCCTAGATTTCAAAACAATATAACAATGGGTTTTCAAATGATTTTGTTTACTTTAAAGAATTCTCCGGGCTAATTGAATTTTGGTTTTAATATTTAAAATATATTTTTAAAAAAATTTCAAAAGCTAATTAATTCCTTTCAGTTAGTTTAGTTAGTATAGTTTCAATAATCCTTCATAATTAACTTTGAAATAAATAAATAATATTGAAATGAATGAACGAGCTCGAATACAAAAGCCAAAATGCTTAGTTCTTTTGAAATGACTGAGGGTCTTAAATACAATAGAAAAAAGATGAGGTGAGATTCCCAAGGGTATTTTTAAGAAAAATGATTTTTAAATAACATATTTTATTTTAAATTAAATAATTTTCATCTATATATATAATCAAAAGCTTGGCTGAAAGTATTTTATTTTTTTCTACCCTATTAAAGACGGTTTTCAGAATTTTTTTCAAATTTTTTCACCAAACCCAAAAGAAGTTAAGAATTTTTTGAAAAAAATAGCATTTTTTAAATAACCATAACTTTTTCAAAAATTTAGTTATCATGACGATTATTTTTTTAATTTTTGGTTTTAAATTTACTTTAAAAAAATAGATAGTTTTTTTAAATCTTTGTTGCAGTATTAAATTCTTCTTCAACGATAATATGGTTAGAACTATTGAGAATGAATGACACTCAAAAATCAAACAAACAGGGCTGCTAACACTTGTTTTTTTTTGATAGTTTAGTTCTTTTATTGTTTGGCAAGCTATGTTGGCTAATCTGAATTTTTTTTAGTTTTTCCTGAATTTTCAAATTTTCCGGGCAACTTTTCCAATTTTTTTTTACGTATTAACCTGAATTGGACTATTACGAAGATTTAAAAAAAAAATTAGCCAAATCGGTCCAGGCATTTGAGAGATCTGCGCTTACAAAGAAACAGAAATTCATTTTTATTATATAGATTTAAAGTGTGCATATTGGTTGCTTTGAATGTTACCTCACGCTGGCAATGATACAGAAAACATCCCCCTTCATAAGGATTTATTCTTCTCTAACCACTTATTTATTTTCAACGACATCTAGAGGCTAAAAAGTCATGAAAAGAATAGGTATTTTGTTCAAGAGAACAGACATATAGTCCCATTGTTTTGGGCCTTATGGAGCCATTTTCATTATTGATTCATTTTTACTGCATCTATTAACTTCTATTAACACTTGAAAAAGCCTGTAAAACGTGAAATATATTCTAATAAATTTTAGTAACTTTATACGTGATTATCTTTCATAATTTTATGAATGTCGATATCATCTGATATCAAATATATAATATATTATATATCAGGGTGATAAAATAAAAGGGGTATTTTGTATTCAATAGGTCGGTTACCATAAAAGATCCATTCCAATATAGAGAACCCTCTTTTATATATTTATGGAGGAACTTAAATTAAAAGATCCATCAAATTTAGCTATATATATGATTTTTAACATCTCATATAATATTATTGGAGGAAATATTTTTAAAAGATTATTTTGTTTTTCCACTCATTGAAATTGAATAAAAATCATGTAATATTAAAATGAATAATCGGTGACGCACTTCAGTCTAAACAGGGTATCCCGTTTCACAACGATAAACCGTGAACAGGGGATTATCTAATTTAAAAACATTTTTGATAGTTTTTTATTTAATATGTTAATCAATTATGTCCCATCTTGATTAAACTAATCTTTGACTATTAATGGAATTATTAATCTAAAATAGCTAGGGCTCGGATTTCTCTCTATTTGCCTTTTTTACTTTACCATACAATATTTTTTTTCTCCAAAAGTATAGTACTTATTGTTTTATTTTGAATTTTGGTCAATAGCAGGATTATTCTGGATTGCATAACAAAAATTAGAATGTAAATTTGTATCCATAGCATCTCATTATTTAGGGCAGGGTAGAGATTTCCACCATTTTCAAAAAAATGCCTATAACTCGAAAACTATGACTTTTATTAAAAAATATTTTTAAATTCTGGACCGTTGTAAAACCGTAAAAAATCTTCTGTTCACCGTTTATCGTTGGGGGACACCCTGTAGAAAGTCATGGGAAGGAACAAGGAATAAAACTCGGTGAAATTATGGCTCATAACTATATTTTATCATATTATTTAATACAAGGCAAAAAAACTTTGTTGCTAGTATAATTTAGGAAAAATTCTCAAAAAAAAAATATGTTTCAAGAATAAATTACTTAACATTTCGCCCGCATTTACTTGTTTGTTTATTTTTTGTCGCATCTCCCTCCCACTACTACTACTTTCTTCTCATTATCCACAAGGAAATGAAGTAAGATAAAGTAATTTCCGTTTTATGACACACACAAAAGAGAATTAAAAAGATTTTCAAAGTTGGTTTTAAAGTAATCCTTTTTTCTTCAACGATATTTATTTTATTTGGGTTTTTTTTTCTTTCAATAAATTATTTTATTTAATTGCATAAAATTATTTATATGTAACATACACTGAAATGCAAAAAAATCGATTCACCAATAAAAACTTTATTAAATATTAAATCATTTTTTAATTTTTTACAAGTAACCATACATTTACTGAAAAACGGCTTATTGAAAGTGTACTTGCCACTTGTTGTTGACTCAGCCCTTGATTAATTAGGCACCCAATTTGAACTTCTTGAACTTCAGAAATATATCCATTTTTTGTATTTTCATTTTTCTATCAATGTTGCTTAATTCAAAATGATTCATTTTATTGATATTTCAAATGGAATTTGATCTTTTATTAAAATTTTATTTAAATGTAAAGTGATATTGAAAAATAATTTTAATTGTAATTTTAATCTAATTTCACTTTTTTTTTATAAAATTCAAAAATTATCAACAAAATTAATGAATATGTTAGTTTAAGAGTTAATAACACAAATTATATGAATATTTGTAAAAATGTTAAAAATAATTTGCTATTTAATAAAGTTTTTATTAGTGGGTCGATTTTTTGCACCGAAGTGTATTTAATTACGCGTCAGCTACACATTGTAATCGTGCATGGAAAAAGTTTTTTTTTGGCTTCGTTTTTTTGAAATATCTAAAAAAACGGCTGAAGCTATTTTGATTAAAAAAATTGGGCGAAATTATGGCATTTTGGTCTACAAAAAAGCCCTAATAAAGGAACATCGAAAAAATTCTATTTTTCGAGATATTGACTGTTTTGTCAAAATGTCCGTGAGTGAGTTATCAAATTTTTCCGGATGCACTAGCTAAAAAACTACTCTTAATATCAAAACCAAATTTCACATGTTGTTTTGATGGAAAGTGTTGTGGCGACGCAGAGGAGTTTTTCGTTAAAATTTTTGTTACTGGGCATCTGAAAACCCTTGTAAACTGCACCAAAGACCTCTTTTTTTGAATCCGAAGGATTAACTCTTGCCGTGAATTTGGCTCGCTATTGTGACATGTTGGAGAACTTTTTACGGCCCAAAATAAAAGAGTATGGCGAGGAACACGAAGCCTTCTAGTTTCAACGGATGGACCCACGGCCCATACTGCAAGTCGTTCATGCACAATTTTGCAAGAGCTCTTTCCGGAGGGATGTTCCATGGCCCCCTCGCTCCCCCGATTTGACCCCGCGTGACTTTTTGTGGGAATACGTCAAAGCTGAGGTATACAAAGTTCGACCTCGAACCCTTGAAGCTCTGAAGGAGGCGATTGAAGGCGTCATCGCTGGAATTTCGCAAGATATACTGGGAAGAGTGGTCGAAAACTTCGTTGAAAGGCTCAATATGTGCATTACTCGCCAAGGCCGCCAATTAGACGATTTCATTTTCAAAAATTAAAAAAAAGGGTATTATATGTACTTTTGAGCAATAAAAAACATTTTTTGTGTATCTTGAAGCGTTTTCTTACAATTAACTCTTCAAATAAGTTACTGTTCATTACTCGCCAAGGCCGCCAATTAGACGATATCATTTTCAAAAATTAAAAAAAACGGTATTATATGTACTTTTGAGCAATAAAAACCATTTTTATGTATCTTGAAGCGTTTTCTTACAATTAACTCTTCAAATCAGTTACTGCATTCTGCCCCACTCGTATAAGAGAGGACCCAGGAGGATGGTAAAGTCATGTGGATGGCCACATTAGTTTAATTCTCCAAGTGGTAACTACTTGAGGTGATAGTTAACGATGAATAAAAAATTAAGCAAACATATTCTTTATAGGTAAACGTTTATTTACACTTCAGCTAATTGAAGTAAGAAGTAAAATAATTATTATTTCTTTTCCGATATCTAAATGTCTTAATTTCTCCCCCTAGAAGCTGATCATTTATTTTTCAATGATTTATTGATATTCTGAAAGTAAAAGGATAATAGAAAGGGCTTCTTTTTTTCCTATAGAGGCTCCATTAGGTTTTCTAGTAAAAAGAATGTTATTATAACGTCCAGAAAAAGAGATTCATCTTGTTGATGCTGTGTGGTGGTGTTTTCCCATCCTCATTTCACTGCTGAGTATCATTTTCAGAGAGATAAATAAAAATGGCAGAAAAGGGTGTTGAGAGTAAAGTAAATGGGACGGTAAGGGGGGGGGGGGGGGTGCCAGCCGTGCAGGGAAAAACAGACTCAAGATGCTGATGGAAGATCAAGACGAAGAAGAAGATTTCTTGGCAGAGGGTTTCGATTCTTGACACGTTGCCCAAAAATCTTTTTGTTATTTACCTTTTTTATCTATTTATTATTATTTTTTTTTATTTATTTGCGATATCTTCGTAAAATAATTTTAGTTTTTCAATATATTTTCGCAAATAATTTATTTTGTAATATACTATTAGGTTGATGCATAATTATGGAACGTTTGTATTGGCGTGTTTTTCTTTAGCCAAAAATAGCGTTTTGTTTATTTTTTTATAAAAACAATCTTCTCTATTTATAGTTAATAAAAATGCGTGTCGAAAACCATATTCATATTCGTCATATTATGCTCTACCACTACGAGAAAGGATGGAAGGCAGCATAGTCATTTTGCGATCTCTACGAACTTTTTGGCGAAGGAATAATTACTGATAGTGCAGTACGGAAGTGGTTTGCCCTTTTCAAATCAGGTGACACTAGTTTGAAGGATAAAGAAGGAAGAGGTCGGCCATCGGATTTTGATGATCATGCAATTCTGACATCCGTGAAAGAGGATGAAAGCCTTACAACACGAATGCTGGCTGCAGACTGAAATGTCGACCAATTCTGGACAAAAACGGCAAGCGGCAATTCAACATAAACAGCGACGTCTACCTGGCACAGCTTGACCGTCTTCACGGTGCGATCGAGGCGAAAAGACCGCGCAAAAAGAACCACATCGTGTTCCATCACGATAACGCACGTCCACATGTTGAGCGCCGGGTCGTCGAATTCATCGCCAATAAGGGCTGGGATCTACTCCCACATCCGCCGTACTCACCGACCGAAGCACCGACGGACTATCACATCAACCGCTCTTTGAAAAACTGGCAAAAGACTAAGATCTACGACGATTTGGATGACTTGGTGGCCGATGTCAAAGCGTGGATTGCCTCCAAGAATCGTGACTTGTTCGCCCGTGGAATCGACCGACTGCCAAGCAAATGGGAAGCAGTTATTGAAGTAGATGATGAATACGTTCCCGAATAATCATTTAAACATGTTTTTGTTAAATTTTATTATTGTTTTTGCTGAATAAAAATATTTTTAAAAAACGTTCCATAATTATGCATCAACCCAATACTTCATTAATTACATATGTTTTTAAGAGAGCCCTAAAATGGCTTTATTAAATTCTTGTAATGCCCGAATATAGATCGCCCAAAATATGTTACTAAAGAATGTTTACCCTAAAGCGGCCCCTACAGGATTCCGACTTTCAGTCAGATTGAAACCACTTCTAGCTGAACTTTTAATCCGGTTCAATTCCCTTCGAAAATTTGAACGCAAAGTGTTCAACTTTTTGGATAGGCCCGCTTCCTTGTACTTATTCATGTAAGATGCATGGCTTTTATTCTACAACTCTGGTAAAGTTTCATATGTTTCTATGAAACGTTTTAAAATCAATTCCTTAGCAACACCTTGTGAAACACCACCAACTCCAACCTAATTTAATTTTAACAATGTTTCACTATAATCCCTAAATTTTAATTCCTTAGCACTTAACTGGTCGCCGGTATTAACAAATACATCTATGATATCTTCATCTAAATGTTCTTTCATGGCTGCTTAGTAAAATTATAATATAATCACTAATAAGGTCCTCTTCACACTTTAATGTATTCAAGTAATTCAAATAAATAATTATTATTAATTTTTTAATGAAATTTGATTCCATTTTCAAATAATAAAATGAAAATCTAAGTAATAATAATCATATTACCTTCATATTTATCAAATTCATTAAATATTTGAATTCTTAAAATTGTACCATATATGTTCTCGACTGATGAAAAAAATGACGGTACCATTACACGCTTCATTCGGAGTGTCAATCTCCCTTCCTTTTTACATGATTGAAGCTGATTTCTGGATTTCTGGAAATCCATCAATCTCGTACATCAGTCCATCAGTCCTACCCCTACACGCACAATCGGAATGTTAATCCTAGACAACTCACAGCAGGATGATCGTGTAGGGGCCGCTTTAGAAATGATTAGAGTCATCCAATCGATTTAAACTGGCCCTGTCAAAAAGTTTTTCAATGTTTTAAATAAAGCGAAAATTTGGCTTAGACAGGACCCAGAAGAAATTCGAGGTAACATAAAAAGGTTAACCTAGGGGAATTAGAAGCTTATTATTTTAAGGAGAACCACACAGAATGCTTAATTCCTCCTTTGCCCCTCTTTATTGATTAATCGATTATGGCCAGTGAGGAATTCTGGTCATTCGGATGATGAGAATTCTTCATCAGGCTAAAGTGGGCAATAATTTTTAAGGAATTTGTTGTTGGTACTTTGTGAAACATTTTTTAAAATTATTGGATAAATAATACGTGGTAGGTTTCACATTAAGACATTCTTAATGTGAAACCTACCAAGTATTTTTATCCAATAATTTTAAAGTACACAATATAAAAACATTATATTTTTGGTTGAATGTGTCTGGGCACAGGATAAACACTGAGATGGTGTACTCCATTTGTAATAAGTATGAAAATGAAATGTTATCAAAATTATTTAAGCTAACTGAACTAAATCTAGCATTATGATTGGTTAATATTGTCTCAAAAAATAAATGAATCAATCAAATAAAAAATAATAATGATCCAAATAAGTATCCAGATTTCCAAAATTTCCATTCTTTTCCTTTTTGATTAGATTAATCACTGATCTAATGGGTGGTGGTGATCTGAATTTCAGGTAAATATTTATATTTTACATAGGTAGATATATGTATTTTTTAATTGAATTTTTTGGAAATTTAATATTTGTTCTAATTGAAAAAGCAAAAAGCAAATATTCGATGAGATAGGGCGATTTATGATCAAATATTCCACAACGAACGTCAAGGTAAAATTTAATTTTTCTGATTATATGAGTATATAAAAATTAGTACTAATTTTTTGGCCTGAATTGGAGTGTACCATACGGTCCATGTGTAAAGTTAGCTCCGCCCGGACTAAACAAACCCGAAGGTTTTTGGTTTTTAAATGTGTTTTTGATTAGAGAAAATAATGGACTAACTCAGTGTTTTTCAACCTTTTTTGGTTGACGGGACACTAAAAATATCTGGAATTATTTGCAGCACACAAACTAAATTTAAAAATATTGTTTGATTAATCACATCTATAATTGAATTAATTTATAAAATTCTAAAAAATTGGATAATTAAATTGATTTTTTATTGTTAAAGTATAAATATATTGAATTGCTTCTTTCCAGTAATTTATTTTATTATTCAAATGGTTAATCCAAATATTTCGAGAGCGCTTTCGGCATCTCTTCCTCAGTGGAAACTGTGGGACCACACAATAGGCAAGTCAGTGAGTTATTATTAATTACAGATGTCAAAAGGTACTCACCCACTCCCCACCAATGTGCCGACCCCAACAGTTTGTACAGAACATTGATAAAAGCTTGATTATACAACACACACATACATATATATATATATACAAATTCAAAATGAGATAACATACGAGTATATACAATTATTTACATCTCTTTACAATGAAGTCCGAATGAAATTTAAAAAATCAAAAAATAATCAGTACTCGAGCTGGTTTAAATTTAACATGAACTAATTAATGTTAATGACCAGTCAAGGGAAGGTCAACGACCACAATATTGTCTACGTTTTTTTGACACGCGGAATTAATTAATACAAAAAAAGCATAAATGTTTATTTTTTTGTCATTTCTATTAAAATTTTCTATTCCCTCATTAAAAAACCCGTGTCTACCTTGTAATTTACTGTGTTTTTCAGGCTTTGTTGGATGAAACACGATTCCTTGAAAAAACGTTTTGTTTCATTTTTTTCATAGTCAATTATATTAGGATTGGGTGAGTACTTTTTGACATCTGTAATTAATAATAACTCACTGACTTGCCTATTGTGTGGTCCCACAGTTGCCACTGAGGAAGAGATGCCGAAAGCGCTCTCGAAATATTTGGATTAACCATTTGAATAATAAACTAATTACTGGAAAGAAGCAATTCAATTTATTTATCCTTTAACAATAAAAAATTAATATATCCAGTACACACCAAGCCAGCAAAATTCTTATGAAATAAATTGATTTCATAGATTTATATTGAATAAGACGGACGTTCCGTCAATATATTTGTGAATTCTTCGGCGACATACTATATTGTTCAATACAATTATTAGTGCTTTTTGTGGTTCTTTGTTTTCACTGTGATGAAAAATCAATATGTTTAAGAATGAAATAAATTAAAAAAGATAGAATGTTTAGTATAATAATATCAGACAATTGAGTTGAAGAATAAGACGCTGAAGAAGTGACGAAACGTTATAATATATTAAATAATTTTGACACTCTTTTCCTGCGATTTTCTCTAACGTATTGATCTTAAAAAAGTCTTCACTTTTTCTATCGAGTATTGAAAATGTCTTCAGATTTTGCTGCAATTTTCTCTAATCTATCGAGTCTTGAAAAAGTATTTACTTTTTCCTGCAATTTTCTCTAACCAATTTAGTCATAAAAGTCTTCAAATTTTCTTCAATTTTCTCTAATCTATCGACTCTAGAAAAAGTATTCACTTTTTCCTGAAATTTTCTCTAACGTATCTAGTCATGAAAAATCTTGGCTTTTTCTTGAAATTTTCTCTAACCTATCGAGTCTTGAAAAAGTCTTCATATTTTGCTGCAATTTTCTCTAGCCTATTGAGTCTGGAAAAAGTCTTTACATTTTGTTGCAATTTTCTCTAAACTATCGAGTCTTGAAAAAATCTTCAATTTTTCCTGAAATTTTCTCTAACGTATCTAGTTATGAAAAGTCTTCACTTTTTCTTGCAATTTTCTCTAACCTATTGAGTCTTGAAAAAGTCTTCACATTTTGCTGCAATTTTCTCTAACCTATTGAGTCTTGAAAAAGTCTTTACTTTTTCTTGCAATTTTCTCTATCGAGTCTTGAAATGTCTTCACTTTTTACTTTATCGAGTCTTGAAAAAGTTTCCACTTTTTCCTGCAATTTTCTCTATCGAGTCTTGAAAAACCCTTCACTTTTTCCTGCAACTTCCTCTCTCGAAGTCATAAAATAAGGGAGTATTTTTTTATTGAAACAGTGAATTTTCATTTTAAAAAATAGACGAAAAACATTTTATTACTTGGAAGAGGAAAAAGTAAGAAAAAAGATTTGATTTGACTTGAAAAAAATAAATTAACAAAAGTACCTACCTTTAGAGAATTTGTACAAATTTTCTACTCAAATGAAATTTTTTTATTAATATCATTTCTCTGTTATTTTGTTTTTTATAGAGGTATTTTTTTTTCAACGACTATACTTTTTAACTTTATATTAAAAGAAAGAAAAGAATTGAAATCCACCTTAAGGGTTCAAGGATTTTGCTGCTAAGGAAGGGTTGAAAGGCGTAGGGGCGGAGGTGGGGGGATAAAGGGGTGCAAACCTCATCTTGTTGGCCAAATTAAAGCGCTTTTCTCCATCTCCATCTCTGACGACCTTTAACTCATTAACAGCCCCAGGCCAGAGAACTTCACATCCAATAACCACAAGATAACGAATTCTCCCCCAAGCAAGCAAGCACTCCCCTAAGGGGATGACCCCCCTCCCGTCCCCTCTGATCATTCTAACCATCCCATTTGGCTCAATTAATTTTCAAACGAATATTTTAAAAAGCCTTTATACAATATTGTTAGATAACATTGGTTTATTAATTAATTAGCTCAGTTATTTTTCTTTCGACTTAAGAAGACATTAAAAAGTAGTTTATAAAGACCGACCCGGGGTTTGTTTGTAAAACTCGTTTTAAGATTATTCATCCCTGAAAAGCTAATTCCTTTGAATTATATCTTGAAATTCTTGTAATATATTTTCTCATCTTTTTCAAGAAATTATTAATTTTACTTACAAAGCGTGCGCTGTAGAGTTTCTCTCCCAGGATTTTCCGGGAAATCCGCAAAAATATCTATCCCCGATTTCCCGAGAAAAAAGTCAATTCTCAGGATTATTTATAACATTCATCATCATCTTCTTCTTCTTCTTAATAGACCTATGGTCTGTTTATTCTAACTCGTCGTGCCAGCGATTTTTAGGTCGACCTGCTGGTTTATTCGTTAAAATTTTCTTGAGAATCAGGTCTTCGCTCATTCTTTCCACGTGTGTGTACCAATTTTCTCTTCTACATTTGATCCAGTCATCGATCTTTTGAATTCCACATTTTTCCCTGATGTCTTCACTTCTTTGTTTATCAAACAGCGATAAATAAACAAGAATAAAACCAAGGTCCTAGTATGTATAAAAAAGAAACAAACGAGACAGGAATGCATCAAAATTAACCAAGAAAACCTAGAAGGAGTTAAGGAATTCCGCTACATAGGAAGTAAAATAACATGGGATGGGAGGAGCAAAAACGAAATTAAATCAAGAAATGCCCAAACAAAAATGGGGTTTAATTCAAAACAAAAACTACTATGCTCCTCCTCAATCAGCTTAGAAAACAGGAAGATGCTATTGAAGACATATGTATGGAGCATAGCCATGTACGGGTGTGAAACCTGGACAATTAGAGAAGCGGAGAGAAAGAGATTAGAGGCTTTCGAAATGTGGTGCTACAGAAGAATAAGGAATATCAAATGGATGGACAGATAGAATTACAAATGAAGAAGTTCTTGGAAGAATCGGAGAAAGAAGAACCCTGTGGAAGAGTCTGAAGAAGAGAAGAGGTCAGATGATGGGGCACACACTGAGACATGGGGGACTGCTTAGGGATATCTTGGAGGGGGAGGTGGGAAA
This sequence comes from Forficula auricularia, assembly GCA_024734495.1. Taxonomy (NCBI): domain Eukaryota; kingdom Metazoa; phylum Arthropoda; class Insecta; order Dermaptera; family Forficulidae; genus Forficula; species Forficula auricularia. The sequence goes on from JALMQS010000099.1 coordinate 92,327,915, forward strand.
GAAAAGGGGAAGGCCCAGATATGAATATTTTAACCAAATAATTGGGGATATGGGATGCCAGACATTTAGAGAGGTCAAACAGCTGGCGGGGGACAGAGTCGAGTGGAGTCGGATTGTTGCATCAAACCAGTCTTAGGACTGTATACTCAATTATGATGATAATAGACCAAGGATTCTTCTGAGGGTCTTCATCTCGGCCGTTTCCAACATCTGCCTAGTTTTGGCCGTATCTGGTCTTGTTTCGGCTTCGTAGGTCAGTATGAGTCTTATCATAGTCTCTTACATTCGTACCTTGGCTTCTGTTCTTAGGAACTTATTCGTTCAGTTATTAAGACAACCTGATATCCTTAGTGCTTTAATAGATTGTATTTTTACTTCTGTCTCTAGATCTTGATGAGATCTGAATACCAAGGTACGTAAATGACATAACCTGTTCAATTACCCTATCATATAGCTGTACTTTGCATCGGCTTTTTGGATATAGTTAGCGTTTTCGTCTTTTTTGTTGACAAGGTAAGATCGAATTTGGTGGCTAGTAGACTGAATCGATATAGAAGCTTTTTTTTTTACTTAGAGAAAGTGGTGTAGGTTTTAGGTGAAACATGATATTAATTAATAAAGTAAAGCGTGTGTAGTTTCACTGTGAAACTACACACCCTTTACTTTATTAATTAATCGATATAGAAGCATTTGAAGAGAATCTTTATCTTCGGCAACCAGGGCTGCGTCGTCTGCGTAGCATACACATTATATATTTTCATCTCCGATTGTGTATCCTTTAAGGTCTTTAATTCACTTTTATCATCATATAAATGAAAAATAAATATTCTAAAACTACTTGACTTTCTTGTATTCGTGATTAAGCAGTTTGCAGGTGCGCAACGCAAATATTTGAAAAGTCAAAGCGTGTGTGTGTGTGCCTTAACTCTTTATATTTTAAAAAGTTACTACAAGAATAAATTTAAAGTTTAAATAATTAAAAGATTGAAGTTTCTTTGTGAATTAAAGTAAGTTTAATTTAATATCAATAACACTTAGTTATATAAAATTTTAAATATTAAAATTAAATGGTTATTAAAGAAAAATAATGTCATCAGAAAGAAATTGGAGATTTTATTAAAAGAATTTAATTTATTTGAAGCCAGTGGAAAATTAACAAAAAATTTGAAAATGCTCATAAACCAATCTCAAAAGAAAGTAAAAGAATATTTTGACTGGTGGCCTTTTTGCCACCAAAATTAGGACACGACTCAACGACAATTCGATTAATGCTTTAATTTGTCTCAGTTGTCAGGTCATTAAAACGTAAAGGGTACTTTTATTCATTCCAGGATCATGAAATTTCGTATGCTAATAGAATTAGGACTCAAATAAAGGATAAATTTAAAAAAATCCAAACTTTTTATATTTTAACTCCTAAAATGAAGGGATGAAGATTGTAGGATAAATTTGCATATAATTTAATTATATGAAATGGTAAAATTTGGCAATTTTGTAGGGTTTGGGTAATAAGTAAAGGGGAAAATTAATCACAAATAGTTTACTCCCTTATCTTATAAAATTAAGGGGTGAAATTTGATTATTAATTAACTCCCTCAAAAAAATAAAGTAAAAAATAAATAAAAATAAAAGCTACATATTAGGTTGCAAGAAGAAGAGAAATCCCACCCAGTGCATTCTGTGAAAAAACGGCCAAGTTAAAAAAAGTAGTAAAATCTAGTTATTGTGCAGTCAAGTTAAATTTCCAAGAACAAATTAAGTTGAGAAAATAGTACTTTCAATTAAAATGCATTCTTTCCAAACTTCATAGTTCAAACCGATCGTTTACACAAAGATTTTTTTTTAATGAAAATGATGAGAGAAAGAGTTACACCAAAAAGGTGCATCCCCTAAAGGCCTGGGTTGGCCCCTCCATCATGAAAAGAAGAAGAAGATGGGATCCTATTAGTTTAATTGCTCGCTTCTGAATCGCATCCAGTGTAGCAAGAGAATGCTTGGAGACCCCCCTCTATAGATGAGAGCCATATTCGAGATAAAGACTAAAGTGAGCCTTATACAGTGTAAGAAGTTGACTGGGAGTAAAATAGCATCTAGACCTAAATAGGAGACCAAGCTTGCGCGATGCAACATTCCAAATAAATAGAGAATTGAGTTAATTTTGAAATTATCCACTTTTACTATTTATTATGTGAAACATACTTCTAATTATTTTGATTATTTATGTCCATCGATTAAATTATTAAAGTTGTTATCGGGAAATAAGGACTATGTTTTTTATGCAGATACCTTATATTTTATTGCAAATGTTTCGTTAACTTTGTTGATTTCTTCAGGGTTCAAATATTATTAAAAGAATTAATTCTGATTGATGTTAATGAGTTGCCTTGATATGTTTACTAAGAAATAATGATTATAAAAATGTCAAATATGCAGGGAAGATAACTATTTGAGCCCTGAAGAAGTCAGAAAATTTGAAGAAACGTTGGAAATAAAAAGTAATTTTTAAGAAAAAAATAAAACTTTAAAATATTAAATGCAACAAATAAAATACACTAAAAGGTATAAAATAATTATTATCTTATTTAGTTACAACTAAAAGACGAAATATTAACATGAACATTAATTTTTGAAGTCGGTGCCAAACATATACCTTTTATGAATCGCACTCAGCGGATCTTACTTAGTACGTTCGGCAGGTACGCTCGCTTATAGGTATAGTTTGTTTGGCACCGACTTCAAAAAGTAATTTCATGTTAATATTTCGTCGTTTAGTTGTAACTAAATAAGATAATAATTATTTTATACCTTTTAGTGTATTTTATTTGTTGCATTTAATTTTTTGAAGTCGATTTTATTTTTTTCTTAAAAATTATTTTTATTTTTCTCTTTTTAGTGATGTTATTAATAGTGATCGTATCATCAGAACTTGACCAAATTAATATTGCACCATCCCTAAGATACCCCATTTCCAATAAAAAAAGAATCATCGAAATCGGTTCATAAACAAAGAAGTTAGGCCTGAAAAAACCTAACAAAAAAGGTCTAATACCAATAAAAAAAAATGGCACCAATCGGAAGCTAGACTGAATTCAATGCAAGAAAATTTTTCAAAATCAGTTCACAATTGGAGGAGATATGAGCTAACATAGGCACACAAAAAAAAATCAGTTGAATAAAGAACTTCCTCCTTTTTTGAAGTCGGTTAAAAATATAGTTCTCATACCTAGAATTTTAACCAACATTTTCATTTTTACTTTGAACTAACATGGAATATCACTTTTTTTTTATAACAAAAAATCAATTCTGATATGAACGAGAAATGATTTTATTTTGTTAAGTCTACTCTCGTTTGTCAAGATTAATTTTCCGAATTTATTCAATTATTAATCATTAATTATCATTTGATTATATCAATAAAACAAAAGGTATTCAAGGGAACGCAAATAAACAGTTCAATTATTATTATTATTATTAAAATTGATGATTTGTTACTAAATAGTAAATAAATAATATTAGCATCAATAAATTTAATTTTGATTAAACAATTGACGGATTTAAGGAATTATTGGAAAATATTAAAAGAAATATAATACCATAAACTGATATTCTCTTATTGTTCATGAAAGATGTTTCATTTAGATATTTTCTAAATTAGATAGATGAGATTGCGGATTAAATTTTGAAATTTCTAGTATCAAAATTATAAAAATATTCTTTAATAAAGTTGAATAAACTGCGGTGCCAAAAAATCGATCCACCAATAAAAATTTTATTAAATAGCAAATTATTTTTAAAATTATTACATATAACCATATAATTTGTTCTCATCATCATCATTGAGTATACAGTCCTAAGACTGGTTTGATGCAACAATCCGTCTCCACTCGACTCTGTCCCCCGCCAGCTGTTTAACCTCTCTAAATGTCTGGCATCCCATATCCCCAATTATTTGGTTGAAATATTCTAATCTGGGTCTTCCCCTTCCCCTTTTCTTTCCCACCTCCCCCTCCAAGATATCCCTAAGCAGTCCCCCATGTCTCAGTGTGTGCCCCATCATCTGACCTCTTCTCTTCTTCAGACTCTTCCACAAGGTTCTTCTTTCTCCGATTCTTCCAAGAACTTCTTCATTTGTAATTTTATCCATCCATTTGATATTCATCATTCTTCTGTAGCACCACATTTCGAAAGCCTCCAATCTCTTTCTCTCCGCTTTTCCAATTGTCCAGGTTTCACACCCGTACATGGCTATGCTCCATACATATGTCTTCAATAGCAACTTCCTGTTTGCTAAGCTGATTGAGGAGGAGCATAGAGTAGTTTTTGTTTTGAATTAAACCCCATTTTTGCTTGGGCAATTCTTGATTTAATTTCGTTTTTGCTCCTCCCATCCCATGTTATTTTACTTCCTAGGTAGCGGAATTCCTTAACTCCTTCTAGGTTTTCTTGGTTAATTTTGATGCATTCCTGTCTCGTTTGTTCTTTTTTTGTACATACTAGGACCTTGGTTTTATTCTTGTTTATTTTCATTTTGATTTCTTCTATTAGGATTTGGTTAATTCCATTCAAGGCGTCCTCTAATTTGTTCTATAATAGCATATTCAATAAATATTGTTGATAATTTTTGAATTTTATAAAAAAAAAATAAGTAAAATTGAATTAAAAGATACAATTACAAATTATCATACTTTCTCTCAATATCACATTACATTTAAATAAAGTTTTAATAAAAGATCAAATTCCATTTGAAATATCAATAAAATGAATCATTTTGAATTAAGCATCATTGATAGAAAAGATAAAATATATAAAAAGGATATTTCTGAAGTTCAAGCAGTTCAAATTGGGTGCCTAATTAATCAAGGCCTAAGTCAACGGCAAGTAGTAAGTCCACTTGCAAAAAGCCGTACTTCATTCCAAAAAAAAAAAAAATGATTTACTATTTAATGGTAGTTTTTATTGGAAGCTCAATTTTTTGCACCGCAAAGAATGGAAATCAATAACAATATTGAAATATTATTAAATTAACTAAATGAACTTTATAAAGTTACATTTATATCCTATGATTTATTTATTTGTTTGTTTGTTTGTTTTTGAAAAAATAATTTTATTGAATTAATATAGGTATTTAAATTGTACCATATATGTATATAATTATATTTATTTGATAAAAAAAATGTATCCTAAACCTCATCAGAACCTGAATAATACCAGTGGCGTCTGTTGAGGTTGTCTAAATACAGGCGTTGCCATCCAGTGCTGCCATCTGCTCATTTCAAAGCGGCCACGCTACAAAAGAACTCTCCGATTTCAACCAAAATCCAATCAGTTCTTAATCTTACTATAAAGAATCTATATTTCGTTCTAATATTCCGACTAATAAAGCTTTCGGCCCGGGCGCACAGTGGAAAATACACAAATTTAGAGCGCCAAAAGTCCGAAAAATGAAAGTCTACAGACGATACAATGATAAGCGAATCTTGTTAAGCAATATCCAGGGCATCCAGTTTTTTATGTGCTGACGATCTCAACGATAGTGCGGTTGCTACAGTGTTCAAAGTAGGCGTTGTCTCATACAAGCTGGTTGAAAGATTATGAGTATGTTATTCGTCCGCATGTTACTGCTATGGTATTGTGTCACTCATATTCATCACTTTTTGCTACAATGCGCTACATTGGGCAATGACGTACCAAGTATTCTCTAACGCGTCCTTATCTAGCCCCTGGCGGAGGGCGTCTCTTTGCGGCCCTACGGCACGGTGTCAAATTACCCCTCCTCAAAAATTAAAATTGTGAAGTTCAAGCAGTTCAAATTGTGTGCCTAATTAATCAAGGGTTAGCTAAGTCAACGGCAAGTGCCAAGTACACTTGTAATAAGCAATAATTTCAATAATGTATGGTTACTTGTAAAAAAAAATTTACTATTTAATAGTTTTTTTTGGTGGCTCGATTTTTTTACACCACCGCAGTAGTTTTCGAATACTGGCTGGTAAATTTAATATTGTAAGATTTGAATGAGGTAGTCCAGATTCAAAACAAGAGAAATAATATCTAAAAATATGTCATTTATTAGAAAAAAAACTTTTTTCTCTTATTATTTTTTTCAAAAGTTGATGTTTCGGAGGTTTTTCCTTCCTTCTTCTGGGTTCTGAAAAGTTCAATGAAGGAAGTACAAAGAGTCCCTCTAGGGTGATTCTTATTTTGGGTATTTTCGAATTTTTACGCTGACAGAGGCTCATATGTTTCAAAATAAAAATAAAAAAAAAATAAAGATATCCCCCTAACTAACCTATCTCCTGTTTGGCCACTGTTGACGTCACTTCAACACAGATTCTTCGTGACATTCCAGGTTACACTGACTTTGGCCATTGCTGCTTGCATTCAAATATTCATTTCTACCCCCAGCGTTAGTGCATTCTAGCAAAACCGAATGAACTAGAGTTCTGGCACATTTACACAATAAAGAGGAGCCATTCACAACCTAACTCATTTTTGAATTTTTCGGAATTGCGTCACTATTATTCTTAGCAGGCGATATAATGGATTAATCGGTTTCTAGTTCTCTAGATTCATAACTGTACAAGGACACTTTTGTCCGTCTATTGATTTAAAATAAAATACTAGATGGTTTATAAAAGCTTCTTCTCTTCTTCTTCTTCTTCTTCATCTTCTCTATAGGCTTTCGCCTGTTCTTCCAATAAGAAAAAAAGAAAAAAGACGTTAGTTTCTTGCTGCGACATCTTTCAATCTTTTTTTCGGCCGCCCTCTGCTCCGTGTGCCACGTGGGCGATTTTCTTTCACGATTTTTGCAAGGCGGTCATCCGTCATTCGTTCCACATGTTTCCCCCATTCTCTCTTTCTCACATCGATCCATTCCAGTATATCCTGGATTTCGCTTAGTTCTCTTAGATCTTTGCTGCGGATTCTATCCCTTAATGTTTTCCATGTATAACCCTTATTATTCTCATCTCTGTTGTTCGGAGTAGTTGTTGGGTGGTAATTGTTGATGCTCTGTTTCTGCTTTATATGTTAACACGGGACGTACGCAGGTCTTATAAATTCGTACTTTGCTTTTTGCTGACACATATTTGTTTTTCCAGACCAAACCATATAGACATCCAGCTATCCTAGCACCTTTTGTTACTTGGGTTTTAACCTCTTGACTCAGATCTCTGTGCGCCGAAATCTAGGGTCCCAAATAGTTAAATTTTTCAACTTGATCTAATGTTGTATTTTTAAGTTTGGTTTCACACTTGAGGTGTTCTTTCGCTATCACAAGACATTTTGTTTTTCCAATGGATATTTCCATATTTAATCTTTCTACCATTTGATCGAATTGTGATAAGAGAGTTTGCAGATTTTGCTCGCTGTCCGACACCAAAACCATGGTTTATAAAAGCAATACTATTTTATCTTAAGAGGTATTTAAGCTTTGCTTTTTTAGTGAAGATAGAAAGTGTTACAAATATTGCATTATCTCCCTGTGACTATGATTAATTCCTGTGGAATGTAAAGAAAACTACTGGAGACTGCTTATAAAATGCACAAACTGTGATTCTAGATGACCAATTATCTATTATAAAATTTCCCTTCATATTTCGGTCATCTTTCACGATCTATGGAATTAGCATATTTAATTTAATATCATTTTAATTGATACTTGGAATTATGATTGAGTTTTGAGATGCTGTAAAAACACACAATACGTCCCAATATCTAAAAACTATTCGTGTCAAGAATTACTTAACTTTAAACCTGTTAGAGATTAGGTTCTTTTTCCATGCAAATGCCGTTGGCGTATCTTTATAAATAAGTCATGGCATTTTTTCGCCGAAATTCTAATCCCCAAAGTCTTTTTTATTCAACCAGAGAAACACTATTGTTTCCTGCACAGGAAAAAACCCTCTTAATTAATTTACTGTTTCTCCTTTTTTTTGGTTGATGATTTTCTTTATACTCTCATTTGAGAAACTGAGAGACGAAAGTGGTTTTAAAAAATATCCCAAAGGACTTGAACCAAATTAAGCCGGGAAAAAGAAGAGGGGTGGTTAGAAAATTAGAAAATGAAATTAGATTCTTCAAATTTTGTTTTATCGTTCCACTTTAAGATTGTATTCTTATACGATAGAAAATAAAGAAAATAAAAATAAAAGTAAATTCCAATTAACATAGTAAAAGATAATTTGTAGAATTAAAAACAAAATTAAAGATATACTAAAATTCACCTCTTAAAATTTTTTTTAGAATTTAATATTGTAAGATTTGTGATGAGGCACCCCACATACAAAAGGAGAGAAATAATATAAAAAAAGATGTCCTTTAATTAGAAAAAGCTATTTTCTCTCTTTATTTTTTTCTAAATCTTTTAGGAGGTTTTTTCCCTCCTTCTTCAGGATTATGTTAAGGACAATGAAGACAGCACAAATTAAGCGTCACTCCCCTCTGTCTCCTCTCCCAGTAGCAGTAATAATATTCTATTACTTTATATCATCATCAAAATTTTGGAGAACTTTAAATTAAATGGGAAAAAAATCTAAAAAAAGTGCGAGTCTTTTGGGATTTGTGAAAACAGAAAAAATACGCCAATTGTCAACTAGCGTTTGAGCTCGAAGGGGGTAGTCGGAGAAAAAAAGCTAAATGGTAAAATTTGTAGCAAATTTTATGAAATTTTATTTTGAATAGGAAGGCTATTTAAGAAAAGTTGATAGTTTTTGAGTTATAAGCGAAAAACCGTCAAAAAATGAGATTTTTAGCTTTTTTTGCATTTTTGACAATGTTCCGTCACGAAATTTTGTTAGTAAACCTCAGATTCGAATTTAGCACACCCAAAAACATAAAGGGTCGAAGAAATTACAACTACCTCAAAACTTTCCGGGTAAAAACACAATTTAACTGTACTATTTGTTTTAATAAAAAAATTCCCACTAAATATTTTTGGTTTGTTGATTGACCCCCTCCCATGGAAATTTTCTGGCTAGGCCACTAATGCCAAGTATCAATTAAAATGATATTAATGCTAATGATTTATAGATCACTTGATTCCATAGATCTTGAAGGATGGCCAAAATGTGAAAGACAATTTTATTTATTTATTTATTTAGCTGGTTTACATAGTTTTACGGACAAGATGTCCAATACAGAAAAAGAAACATATACAGGATAATATATTAAAACAATATGGATATAATACAATAACAGGTAGGTATCAGAGAAAAAAAACTTATTACACTGAAGTGGTTTTTACAATGTGGCAGATGGTTTTAAGATGATTATTTTAAGTTTGTGAGAAGTTGTGCTGGAAAGGTCAAGATTGGTCTAGTGTTTATTTGCTAGTGTTTGAATTCTTTCAATGGCCTTGATTTTACCGAAGTTGGTCGAGTGATGTGGAACTACAAACATATCTTGGGATCTCGTGCTTTGTGATGGGATTCTAAAATTTAGCCTAGTTAGAATTTTTGGACACACGATTTTCCCAGAAATAAATTTAAGCAGGAAGGAAATGTCATGGTAATCACGTCGTTGTTCCAGTGTGTTGAGTTCCAGATGTGAAATTAGATAGTCATAATTCAAGTTATCTATATTTATGCCTAGCTTATAATTAACCATTCTCAATATAATACATAGTTGATCATCTAGGAACAAAGTCTGTGCCAGGGGTGTCCACTAACCTTAACTTTGGATAAAACTGTTTCAAAGAGAGCCAGGTTGTTTGAAAATTAATGATTTATTAAAAAAAGACACATTTTTTATTTTATAAAATATAAATGAAGTAACATATATTCTTTCCTCTACTTATATCATTACAAATTACAAATTAATTTAATTTTTGTATTATTATTTTTTAAATTTAATTATTATACAGGGTGGGGCATAAAGATCTAACACGTTTTGAAGAGATATAAAAAATGAAAAAAATTTAACTAGAAAAAAAACTAAATATATTTATGAAAATAAAATAAATAAATTTTTTTTAAATGTATTTTAAACATTATCAAAGAAAAAGGGGCGGGGTAAAAAATTCTAGCCCTTTTGACAAAACTCAACCAAATTTTGTATACATAGTTTGGTCGAAAGGGCTAGAATTTTCATTTTTAACCCTACCCTCCTATTTTGGGTTGTTAGTTTTTGCATTTCTAGCCCTCTGAGGGTCCACAGAATATGTATACAAAATTTGGTTGATTTTGGTGGAAAGGGCTAGAATTTTCATTTTTGACCATCCCCCGTTTTTGGTGGTTAGTTTTTGCATTTATGGGCTTCTGGTGAATATGTATACAAAATTTGATTGAGTTTGGTCGAAAGGGCTAGAATTTTCATTTTTGACCACCCCCCCCTCCCCTATTTTGGGTATAAGTTTTTGCATTTCTAGCCTTATGGGACTCCATAAAATATGTATATAAAATGTGTTTAAGTTTGGTCGAAAGGGCTAGAATTTTCATTTTTGACCCCCACTCCCACATTTTTTTTCGTCTGATATAATGTTTAAAACACATTAAAAAAAAAATATTTTATGATCTTTTCAAAAATATATTCAGTTTTTTTTCTAGTTAAATTTTTTCATTTTTATACCTATTTAAAATGTGGTAGATCTTTATGACACACCCTGTACTTTTTAAAATCAGTATTATTTAAGAGGGTTCAAGAGACGCACGAGATTGACTGAAGAGCCGCATGCCACGTTGTGGCCACCACTGGTCTGTTCAGTCTGCTTTTCCCTGTGTTCCTAGTGTCTTTTAATTTGAATTGTCATAATGTTGTAATTGATTGCTTGGATTAAAATTTAGCTCTGCCTGTTGATAACAATAAATAAACAAGTAAATATTTACATTTGTAAATGTTTCAGGATGTCTTGGTTTTTAATCGGATGGAAAAAGACTAGATATGATTTTCGAAAAACTCCTTTCTTGACATTAACCCGGCATAGGCAATCTTATAATATTAAACCTGATCATCCCCCCCAGCGAGCTAAGTGGATGTTCTTGAGTTATTTCGTAGCGATTCCTCTTGTCATAGCAGCGCATATAAACCTTTTGCTTCAAAAAGGAGGCATGCCAGAAAAAAGAAGACAAGAATTTATCCCATATGAACATTTAAGAATACGTCACAAAAGGTAACAAAAATGTTCATTACCTCGAAAATTATATTCAGTAGTCCTCAGTCGGATTAGTTATGTAAATGTCGGAAACGTTAAAAAAGTATTAAAAAGTAAGTAAAATTTCAAAGTAGGTTCCACAAAACAAAACAAATATATGTCTCGATTTATATATTTTGGATTTTTAGCCCATTATAAGGCGTTAACATTTTGTTTTCTATATATTGTAGAAATAATGTATCCCAACCCCCCCCCAAAAAAAAAAATATTTTAATTACTGAAGTTTCAATATTTTTTTGGCGTTTTACTTTTAAAATAAGTAATAATTTATGTTGATTAATGTCCATTATAATTCGTAGATTAAAAATTCACAGTTCATTGGACAATGTTTTTTATTGAAGCTCTTATTCAATTTTTGTACAACGTTTCGTCTCTCTCGAGACTTTTTCAAGCACTCAATTGGTTAGAGCAACATTGGTTGAGATAACAGTAAAAATAATTGAGACATAGTAGAATTTTTCTTTTTAAATTGATACAACAAAATAAGTCTAGATGGATTTGACAGATCCATCTAGACTTATTTTGTTGTATCAATTTAAAAAGAAAAAATTCTACTATGTCTCAATTATTTTTACTGTTATCTCAACCAATGTTGCTCTAACCAATTGAGTGCTTGAAAAAGTCTCGAGAGAGACGAAACATTGTACAAAAATTGAATAAGAGCTTCAATAAAAAACATTGTCCAATGAACTGTGAATTTTTAATCTAATAAGTAATAATGTTGAAAATATATATACTAATATTATTAATTACTAAATTAAATTACTAAATTAAAAACTAAATTAAACCACCAGCAGAAGACTTTTGGGACTAATAATTCAAAAGGTATTGAAGTTCGTATTTATATTTTGTTGTGAATTCTTGAAATGTCAAAGTTTGGCATCAAATTTAAATTGTTTTTAGGTTGAATTAAAATATTTAAGAATAATAAAATGATAGCTTAGAAAATAAACTACTGTTTCATATTAAACATTTTAGAATTGTAGCGTTTTAATAATTTATTTTGTTAGTTTTGTGAAAAAAGTGTTATTTTTTTATGAATATCTAGGCCCGTATATCAGTACGATTATATATTTATATATATCGAAGATCCCCGCCAGGGGCAAGATGACGCCGGACCGAAGACCCGGTCGTCAGCTATTATACATATAAGAAAATAATTAGTAGAGATTGTGGTGTTGATGCAAGGTGAAACATCTTAAATAAAGATAAGAGTAAATAAATATTATATTTAATATTGATTTACTATGAGAATCATATAAGAAAATAAAAAAATTGAAGAGGGTCATCGACAAAACGTCATTGAATTGACATGAAATGACCAATATATTTAAGGTATATGTTTGTTTTCATCAAGAAGATGAAACTCATTGATTTTCTATAAAAAAAACCCGGTGCTATCAATATTCTAATATCAAAAAAGCGTTTAATAAAACCTTATCTACAAAATTGAAAATTCGCTTTATAATTAAGTAAATATCTGAATAATTGATAAAAAATAAATTGGAATTGATCCATTTGCAGATTTCCCTGGGGAGACGGCGACAAAAGTTTTTTCCACAGCCCATATTGGAATGCATTGCCTTCTGGTTACGAACCAGATTCCGATATCTATGAAAAAAGAAAGAATGAAACAAGAGGACCCTGCAAGGAGAAGAATCCCGACGATGGGGATGGGGATGATGGGGGGGAAGAAGAAAAAAAAGAATAAATAAATAAATAAATTGATATTCAAAGAATTAATGAAGAAGAAGCCCACCCACGTTCAATCCGTTTATAAGTCAAAAAATAGTAATTACTATTTTCCTTCTTCCTTTAATAAAGTTATTAATAATTTGAAAAAATAAACCCTTTCATTATTATTATTATTAATATTAATTTTCCTTTGTATTAAAAACCTTTGTATAATTTGAGAGCTCATTTCTTTACTATATACCATATTGTATATAATACGTTGACACTTTGATCTTTGTTTATTCTCACCTTATTCAAAAGACCAAGTTTAAAATTCAACGCCAGATCATTTTTTTTAATCGATAAGTAAAGTTTATAAATCGCAAATCTAAAAAAAATTGTACACTGAAAAAACGATATATTTATAACTAAGAAATTATATTTGATATGAATAGATGGTGAAATTGACAATTTCTGTTTAATATGAATAAATGATATACGTAAGTATTCTCATATTTTCGGAGCAACTCTCGATATATTAATAGTTAAGATGCCGCTATTTGAACCAAACACCAATAAGTAATTTATGAAAATATTGTTATTTGATTAAAATAGTGGAATAGTTAAATTTAATAGTTGGGTATTTAAATGGAATAATACGTAATTACGACCAAAAATGATATAAACTTGAATATTTTTTATTTATATGTATTTCTGACTAGAAGATGAGTATATTCATTTGATGTAGAATCTACTATATTCAAATTCAAATGAATTATATAAATATTTATTTTAATTATTCATTTGGTTGAATTAATTAGATAAAAATTTGAATTAATTATTATATTTGATTTAATTTACAAGGTAATCTAATTTTAATATATATTAATATTTCTTATAATCTTATAGTGGGTTTTAAAATTCAAAATAAAAAAACAATAATGTAAACAAAATTTTTGTTAATTTTTTTTTAAAATATCTTAATTATTAAGATATTACTATTTGCAGAAAATCTAAGTCGTTTTATGATAAAAAAACATTCGTTTAGATATAATAAGAGGTTTTACTAGAAGTAAACAAGACATTCATTTGATATTAAGAGATATTTAATAGAATAAAATAGATCACTCAAGTATATAATATATTTGGATTAAATACCTAAAAATTTGGTCATATTTGGAATGATTTCGATATATCTTGATTATTAATAAAATATCTTTGGAATAAATAAGAGCTCATTAAAAATGCTCAACTCTATCAATATATTTATTATAAAGAAATTGTTTTTTCAGTGTAGTTAATTATATTAAAAATGGTTAAGTGTATTGAATTTCATAAAAACTCATCTTTTCGATGGAATAAAACTCTTGAAACTGGAGACAAGTTCCTTTTGTAATTTTTTTTGTTGTTAAATTAAAATTCAATGCTTGCGGCGTTGAATTTCAAGAGCTCAAAGATGAACTTTTTTGCAATTTAAGACTCTTAAACCGTTTCTTGTTATATAATAAGGTTTGGTATTCGAATTTCAATACAGGCCTATAGAGAATTTTATAAGGGAGTGGCCAAGTTCCTTGAGTGACAATTCTCTAATCTAAATATTTTATTTAAAGGAGTTTTGGCTTGGAGGGTGAGTCTCTCGAACGGGAAGCGAATCTGGTACACCGGCTCGATACCCGAGGGGTCAGTGGTTCCTTCAATTAATCATATTTCATTTTCACCCGTCATTTTTATCTTTTGTTTTACTTTTCCATACAAGTATGGTGAATTATATGTTTTTGTTAAGAATAGTGGATAGTTATGTTGTCATTTACAAAAAGCAAAAAACACATAGACTTTCCCTAAATTCAAATACAAATAAATAATATTACAAAAGAATGCAATTGGATGTTGATGAAAGCAGTCCACGGTGGTTGTAAAAAATAAGACTATAGGTTTTATTATTTTACATTTATTTGTTAAACCGACGTTTCGAGATTTATTCTCTCCTTCTTCAGGGTAACAAAAAGTCAATGAAAGTAGTTCAAAACATAGTTACTTTCTGTCTCCTTGACAACGCCAAAAACATTATAAATTTTTTTTCATCTCGAATAGAAAATAAAGTAAAATTTATATATATATCTCATTAACATATGGATCATCAATTGCTTTTTACTTTATTTTCTATTCGAGATGAAAATTTTTTTTTATAATGTTTTTTGGCATTGTCAAAGGGCAAGTAACTATGTTTTGAACTACTTTCATTGACTTTTTGTTACCCTGAAGAAGGAGAGAATAAATCTCCGAAACGTCGGTTTAATAAATAAATGTAAAATAATAAAACCTCTATAGTCTTATTTTTACAACCACCGTGGACTGCTTTCATCAACATCCAATTGCATATTTATACCAGTCCGTCTCCTAAAGAAAATCTCTATCAATTACAAAAGAATTTTCATTTAAGGAAAATAAAAAACAAATAAAAAACTTATTTAAAAAAAAAAACTGAAAATGAAGGCCAAATTTTTAAAACTATAGTCTCTTACAAATAAAATAGTATTCCATTTGGAAACCGATGGTACACACGTTCTATATATGCAACATAGACTAATACAGAGTGGAAGGCTACCGAATATCGAAAAGCGCTCTCTAGCGACTCGGAGAACATTATTCTTAGTCCTTAAGAGCTGTTCAAAGATTTTAGTCACAGGAGTGATGCCATTTTAGCGGATTTCCCGCTATATCTGGCTTATTTTAACTGCATCTAGCTTGAAGAAATCTCATCTGGCTAGCGGGAAATCTGGCTTTTTTCATACATTTCTGGCGGAATATCTGGCTTTATTTACAAACAAGATAAATTCATTCTTTTAAACAAAATTTATTTAAAATAACTAATCTGAAGGTTTGAGTATCTTTTTTTCAAAATAAGATGGATTTTTTTCAAAAATACAACTCATGGCATAAACCAAAGAGTATATAGAGAGGAAGGTCCCCATAAGAGCCCATGTTAAAAAAGAGTTCCCCCATTTTATTGCCCATTCCGAACCACCAGAGAGCTCTGTAACTCGTATACGCTAAAATACATTGGCTCCTTATGAAGCCTTCCACTCTATATTACTCTATGATATGCACTAGTCCGCTTGTATTGGAGAGTGTGGTAGGGCTAACTTATCAATAGGGTTTCTTTTTTTCAGCAGCCACAGAATGATATTTGAAACGATATTTCAAAATATATTCATTTTTTCATTAAGTACATTGCAGTATCATATATCTTAATATAGTAATTCGTGATAAGATACATAAATCTCAAGAAACTTGATAGTCGATTCTGAGGGAGTGGACAGAAAAAAAATGGAAATTTTATATGCCAATAAATGTTGATTTCTGGTACCTTAAGGAAATACATATACAAAAAACAAACTACAATGAGATGAACTATTAAAAAAAAAAAAAATAATAATGGAAGCCAATTTGTAGTATAAAACAGAGAATTTCTGTCTCCTAAGTTATTTTATTATAAGATAATAAAATAAAACTATTCTCATCTTTCACAACAAAAGATTCCGTCTTTTTGTTATTTTTTCAAATTTGTGTTTGATTTCTAAGTGCCCGAGGAAATCACCTGTAACAGGGTGGCATGTCTTCTCAAAATAAAATCGAAACCTACCGTTCGGGGTTACCTAGACCCGCTCGTTATGTCAAACAGAAACCCTGCTAATGTGATGATCTAGCAAAAAATGAATTAAATCATTTTTATTCATATATTTTTAAATTAAGTTATATCAAATTTACATGGACTGTCAATTATTATTTATAAATACATTTGAATAATCATTAGCTTCGTTCTTACGAGAGTATTCAACACACGAACGAATTATTCTCTTCCATGCCAACCAACCAACAACACAAACACGCAAAAAAAGAATTAACAATTCATAATCACCAGTCAAAGCAGTCTTTTTGGTACCCTCAATCAGTAAAAGAATTTCATGAATAATGGATATCAATCGTACTGTACTGTTACTGTTATTATAATTAAGAGAATAATGAGAAGGAAAAACAAAGAAAATATACGGAACAGATGTTGGGTTTCACCCGGAAAATTTTTAATAAGATCCGCGATTGCCGCGTTTTAAGTTCAGTTATACACACTTTATTTATGTTCGAGTGAAACTGAGATGTGACCTCATCAACTACTAGTATCTAAATGTTAGGGAACTTGAATCAGGCTCCATTCTTCTATTTGACGTCAGAAGGAACAAAAAAAAATGTGAGCCTCATCCACCTAAGTTCACAGAGGAAGTAGAACTTTAATTTTAAAACCCACTAACAGCCCATGACAAATAAAATTTATTAAAATTAGGAAATTTAAATTATTCTTTTAGAACCCACTCATTGTTTATGACAAATAAAATTTATTAAAATTTTTAATTATTTTTTTAAAATCAAGGCTTGTCTTTTTTTTCCAATCTATAATAGGTCATTTCTCCTTTATTGTAACAAAAAAATTCCGAGTGGTTAAAGTGCATGCCTTCTAATCAAGCTTAGCGCGGGTTCAAGCCCGACTAGCTGCAAATATTTGACCGTCAATAATCTGATTCCTTCAGTGGAAGGCAATGGAAAACCACCACTGTGTAAAATTTCTCCAGAAAAATTACAATGGAGAGGATACTCTTCAAAGTAATCGCCTACACTCGAAATCGAGTATGGCAACTTGAAGAGAAGAAGTATAAGGAAAATTATTTAAAAAACAAACAAACAAGATAGATTATTTATTAGTTTGTTGTTTACCATCTTATGCAATATTAACCCATTACTTCCCAAGCATCGAAAAAATTGGAATTTTTTATTCAGGTCATCAAATCTAATTTTTAATACATTAAAAAGAAATAATTTGAAATAAAAAAAATTATTTTTTATTCCTTATAGGTGAATCAGCCTGTCCTATATATATGACATTGGGGTTTCATGATAAGAAATCAAGAAAGATAATAATTTTAAGAAAATCAACTTTATTTTAAAATTAAATTACAAATAGTTTAAGAATAAAATCGTAGAAGCTTATTTCGTGTGATAAGATACAAAACAATCACTGCAAAGTGTCTTTTCACATTTTTTACAAAAAGTTAGGGGTTTTTTTGTACAACCTTGCCCTTGGCACCGCCGCTGTTTGTTTCTCTTCATCATATAATGGCCCATATTATCAAACCTGACAGGTTGTAAAAGAACTTCAGAAGTCCCCGGAGTTGGTTTATTCGCCATAGATTCAGTTTTTTTCATCCAAGAAAAACAAACCCTTCTTCTAAAATCCAGAAGAGGGATTGTATCATCTTTATTTACTTGATTGTAAATAATCCATGCATTCACTAGGGACATATCCAAAATTCTAATGACTAGAGGCCAATACCATTTCTTACCTCTAAAACGAATTGGATATTTAGAAATCAACCAATCATGCTTATCGACGCCTCCCATATTTTTATTATAATTATGGATAAGTTTTGGCTGATTCACAGCCACTTTGCTCTTTTCTTTCTTAGAATACCTATTAGTTTTTACAAAAGGTTCAACAGTATCGAAATTAGTCAAAAGACATACTACGTTGTTGTCATGCCATTTCACACATAATATTTCATTATTTTTATCAAAACGGTGATCGGAAAATCCTCGGTCTTTCTTTTTCATTTCTTGTTTTGTCATGATAGGACATTTCTTAGTCCTGTTATCTCGTACTGTACCCGTAGCTCTGAACCCTTTAGATTTCAAATCGATAAACAATTGCATGCTACTAAAAAAATTATCAAAGTAGACCACATGTGCACTGGGATCCGTACATACCTCGAGCAACATTTTTACCACTCTTGCACCCAAACCATCGCCAGTACTAACAGAGTTTTGAGTATCCTTGCCAGTATACAATGAAAAGTTGTAACAATAACCGCTAACTCCACACAGAGCCCAAAGCTTATAACCAAACCTTACGGGCTTCCCTTTTATGAATTGTTTTATTCCATGGTGACCAAAGTATTTGACGATCATTTCATCAATAGCTACATTTGATTCGAATATCCCGAATTTTCTAAACGATTCATTAGCTTTAGCGATAAAAGGGCTAACTTTGAAAGCTTTATCAGTCTTATCAATTCTTGAGTTGTCATTGAAATGTAAATAAGATTTTATTTTATCAAACCGATTTCGGGACATTGCTTCTTGAACAATTGGAACGTGTACGTCAGCGTCTCTACACCAATAAAGTTTGCTTTGAGGCAAGTGGTGATACGAGGAGAAAAACAAAATTCCTATAAATACTTTTAACTCATCGACGGTTAGATTGAAGTTCAAATCATTTTTATAATTTTTGGCGTAGTTTACAGTCTCCTGCACAATATATTGTAAAATCTCGTCACTTAACAAATTTTCAAATAACTCTGTTGCTGACTTTCCATTTAAGTAAATAATCATATTTTCCAAACATTGTTTAGCATTATTAGACGACTCATTTTGCATTTCAGAATAAACTGGCTTACACTTGCGCCAGGTAACTGTTTTGGAAGCACGAGATGGGAGTTGAATGGCATGATGTTCCTCCACGTTATCAATCGTGCATGAAAATTCCACTTGACCAGCTACATCTGACACGGGTAAAACTCCCATATCGTCGTCAGGATCCTCTTCCATGTCAGTCATTTCGTCCACTTCGTCTGGAGGCAATATGGCTATTTCAAGATCATCCAAATCTTCATCACAAGAATCTTCGATATCTTGAAGATATTCTAATATTTCGGCCACCGTCAAAGCCTTTTTGTATTTTCTTTTCACTGGATCCATTGATCTATAGATAAAAAATATATTTTTATACACGCTTATTAAAAAAAAGCAATTTTTTCCGTTTGGTAAAAAAACAACTTCAAAATATTTTTTACTTACATTTATCTATCTTCTAATTCACTGATTTTTATTGGTTTCGATATCAAAATAACAAAGTGCCACGTGGTGTATTCTCTTCAAAGTTAACTTATCAACTAACGAAAACTCATTACCCCCTCTAAAACAATCATTTAGACGAAATTTCTTAACAAATCTGCTCATGCGCAGGCTTGAACATTATTTGCGCGGGAAAATTATTAATACGAATCCCCAGTGTCATATTTATAGGACAGCTCATTTGGATGATATGTAACTTATTTCCAAAATATTTTTTGGACGTTTTCTTATTTATTTTATATTAAGTAAAGGTCTTAGAATCATTTTAAAATACTTTGAAGCTTGTGGTTTTATTTGTTATTTGATATTTAAAATGAAAAAGAATGCTCTACTAATCTCAACAAAAAACATCAATTTTAAAATAATATATTTAAAAGGCTTAATTATATTTCACTACAAAAAAAATTGTTTTTAATAGAAAAATAGTTTAAAAATATAAAGTTAACAAAAAAAACAACACAGAAAAATATTTACTTGTTAAAAAAAAATAGTAAACATAGTGTCCTAAAAATAGGACAGTGGGAGGTAATGGGTTAAGTGTTTTATTTAAATATTCTTCTGCGTCTCAATTTTAAAAAATTATCCTCTATTTGAATGATAACGGTGCAGCTGACCCGTTTGTTTTAGTTAATTTTTTGACCCCGAGATTGCGTAGTGGCAAGAACCACTTACCAATATTTGCGCATGGATTTTTAATGCTTATGGCGTTAAAAATGGAAATAAATAATGAAAAAACATAAATATTCATAGAAGTTAAGATTGGAGTAATTTTTGGAGACGGACTGATAAGTGAATTAAGTGGATATTGATGAGGCAGTCCAAAAAAAGAAGAAGATAATTTACACTATCTTTTTATTCATAAAACCGACGTTTCGGAGGCTATTCCCTCCTTCTTCAGGGTTTTGAAAAGTCAGTGAAGGAAATCCAATGCGGCATTCCCCGCTGTCTCCTCTTTCAGTGGCAGTAACAATAATATCTTGTATTTCATTCTCAGCAGAATTATAATGTAATAATAGAAGGAGGGAATAGCCTCCGAAACGTCGGTTTTATGAATAAAAAGATAGTGTAAATTATCTTCTTCTTTTTTGGAGTTGTATTTATAATAAGGTTGAGAATTACTGCTATACTTGTATATAGAATTTTAACTAATCTCTTATTTTCTATAATAGTAATATTTTTGAGCTATTATCTATGGTATATATATAAATACAATAATCATTCATCTCTTTTTTCTATCAAGGATGGAATGGAAAATAATAAATGGATCGGACATGGAATGGATATAAATAATGGTTCCATTGGATGTTCTTACCAGGTCGGCTATATTGGCCACTTGAATAGCATCGTGGACAACTTCGGTTCGCGTTGACCCGTTGCGTTTTTCAAACTGAAACAAAAAAATATATATATATATATATAGTGTATATATCCAATTGATTTATTAAATTCCAACACGAGCTAAAAAAAAGTACATTTTTTTGTTTTATTGTATTATTCTGTAATTCGTTGGGATAAGATTTATCGAGTTTTGCTTCAGAGATCTATACGCTTTGGAAAAAGTGTTTTATATTATACTTTATCTCAAAATTTATACATTGAAATAATTCTCGAAATAGAAATGAAATTTTTTACATATATATTTAAACATTAGAGGGTATAAAAAATTGTCAGGTCCACAAAAATAGTCTATTATTTGAAAACCAGCTACAAAGTCCGACTTAGGCAAGCATCTTATTGACCATGGTGCTTAGCACCCTGGAGTGGTTTTTAATTAATAATTTAAATTTTCTAATTTTAATAAATTTTATTTGTCATGACGTATTAGTTGGTTTTAAAATTAAAAAATCACGTCGGCGTCGTCGTGTAAGCCGATTTTAATATGTATAGATACATAGAAAGACATATTCATCCATATTGGTTAACAATAAAATCGATATAATAAAACCAACAACAATGAGTGGTGTATATAAATTGCAATGTAATGACTGTCAATCATTTTATATCGGGCAAACAGGCAGATCTTTCAATCAACGCCACGTTGAACATATGAGATCTCTTCGCAATCTACAGGTGAATAGTTTGAACCCAAATGCCCCCTCTTAGTTATACCTCGGCTTTTGCAGATCATTTGTTTGACCACAACCATTCACCTTCATCGACCAACCCTCCCTTTACATTTTATTCCAAAAAGTAGGAAATTGGATTTATTGGAGTCAGCTGAAATTAAAAAGGCCATACACCTTAATCAAAACATCTTGAACAATCAAACAGACATCAAAACTTCACCAATAATTGACATCTTAATCAATGATATTTAATTTGAATTGGAGTGCGATGAGAGTGTGTGGTGGGTTTATTTTTAATTTTATTATTTTTTTTTAATAGAAAATGAGAGATTAAATTTTCGCTATGCACCCTCATTGCATTCTATAGTTTATTGCCTTCCTTTATTACACATACATAATTTTCGGCAACTTCCAAGTATAAATATCTTTTCTTTGTCCCAGCCCTTTGTCCCTACATCTGGTCATTCGGCTTTCTAAAGCCATTCCATCCTTCTGATAATTCTTTCATATTTACACTATGTCATAAATAACTGTCCATCATATTAAAATTAAAATAAATTCTGTTCAAAATATCATGTTATCTTTAGTCAATGTTCTCCTGACGATGAGTTAAGAGCTCGAAATATATAGAGTAAACTAAAAAAATCTTTGTATTTTAATTTTTCTCCTTGTGAAACACCACCAACTCCAACCTAATTTAATTTTATAGAAAGACATAGATGGAAATCGTATTTATCAACAATTCAGAATTCATCCTAAACTTGTCGTTGACTTTTAGCCCTTGATTAATTAGGCACACAATTTGAACTGCTTGAACTTCAGAAATATCCATTTTGTAAATTTTATCTTTTCTATCAATGATGCTTAATTCAAAATTAATCATTTTATTGATATTTACAACGTAATTTGACTTTATGTACCTTGTACTAAGAAACAATAAAGTATCTATCTATCTAATAATAATTATGAATTTTTCAAAAAAATATTTTGACGTATGTCAGATAAAAGATTAAAAAATTTAAATTACCATTCATAATAGAAAGAGGAGAAAGAAAGAGATGGCGTGAATGTGCGAGAACCGGAACAGGCAATTGCCCAAGACCTTGGAAGAATGAAGAAGAAAAAGAAGAAGAAGAACAATAAAAAATTCAAGACCACTTATGGAGGAAAAGTAGAAAATAAAGAAACTTTTAGGCAATGTTCAAAAGAATGATGAAGTGCTGCCTGCACCTTTTGAATATGCATACGACCGAGGAAACAAAAAAAAGGCTTTGTGCCAAGATTACTCGCTAGTTAATTAGCAAATCATATCATCATTTTGAAATATAGTATGTAATTATTTTTTTCTCCATAATCTTAGTAACCTAGCAAAAATGCATTTTTAAGTCTTCTAATTCAAATAAAATTAACATAACTTTCAATTGCTAAATATTTATTGAAAGATAGATTCATACTCGTATAGGGTCGATTCAAGTTTATTCAAAAATACCTTAAATTGAAAAGATTTAGTTTGCCTAGAATAGCAGGGTTGATCCATAAGGAGAAATCAATGAGCTAGTCCTCTTCTTAATGCACATGTAAACAATACCAATAACCTATATAGTATATACCAGTGGTTCTTAATCTTTTTAGCTGCGACCCAAATTTGAGAAATATGTTCATGTCGCGACCCCCCCCCCATGAATGACCTTTTTTAGACGATACTTGAGAAATTTTCTTCAATTTTCAATGATGACTTTTTTTAAATCACATATAATATTATTTTGTAACAATTAAGATAACCAAAGGTACTTTTCGATATAAAGAAAATTTATTGAATTTCATATTTTCATTTTTTATAGTATTGAATAAATCAAAATATATTTTTCAAATTATAATAATCAAGTAAAATATTTGATTAAGGACTCTGGGCGACCCAAAGAATATTCTTTGCGACCCAATTTTGGGTCGCGACCCATAGGTTAAGAACTTTTGGTATTTACTATACACTGGGGTGCAAAAAATCGAGCCATCAATAAATACTGTTTAATTTTTTTTTGGCTTTTCGGCCTTTCTAGCCATAAGCCTAATTGCGATACTAGTTATATATTTTTAAAAATTTGTCTCTACCCCCGGGGTCAGATTTTAGCTGGATGCCTCGAGTCGGATTCGAACCCGGGTCCCCTGGTTAGCTCGCTGTCACGCTACCGCCTAGCCTATCTGACTCCCCCCAATTTTTTTTTTAATTTTTACAAATAAATAATTTGTTCTATTAATCTGTGGATTGTTTGAACAATCAATTTTTTGAATTCTAGAGACTCATTGTTTTGATTATTTGAATTTGAATTCAACAATTCGTGACGGCCAAGTTGAATTATTTTATATTCTAAGCGGAGGCCATTAAATCCGCTCTCACATGTCAATGTAATTTAGATTAATTTTCCAGTCGATTTTTCGATAGATAATCTATGAAATGTTTAGCTTTTGAATTTTCCTAAACTATTTAGTAATATGAAGTGAAATTTTATAAAATTAATCAAACAGAAAGATGGAAATTCCAAGGTGAGATTCCTAGGAAGCCATGTTGTACTATTTGTATTTGTGTGTGTGTTTGTGTGTAAGCCTAAACTTAATTCTAGCCTTCCTTATTTCTTTCTCTACATAAGATTTTGTTCTCTCTTTTAATTCTAATATTAATTTATTTTCAATTCGATGTATAATAATAAATTAGATAAAAAAATTGATATCTAAAAGTCCATGTTCAATTTATTTGCATTTTATCTTTTACTGATAATTTTCCTTCTTTTAAATAAAAATATTCTTTTATATTTTCTGTTTTAGAGAATCGTGCCCACCTAGAGACATGCTTTCAAGATAATCGGAATTAAAAACGGCATTTTATTCATTTGAGTGGCGGAAATCGACCAGGGCAGACAAGAGGCAGCCATTCCTCCAAGGTAAGAGCAAATCAATGGATTAAACTCTAATTAATTTTGATACATAATTAATACCTTAATTAGTATAAGTCTTAAAACATTAAACTCAAAACATTCAACCCTCAGCATTTGTGAATTTTCGAATTTTTACCCTGCCATTCGCTCATATGGTTCGAAATAAATAAAAAAAAATCCCCCAAGTTTTAAGACCCTATCTCATTTTTAATCTTTGCCCCACAGCGATGTACAGCAAGTTCTCATATAAATAACATGGAGTTTTCGGCATTGAAATAAGTAGATTATAATGAAAGACAGTCCAAAAATTATTTACTTTTATTAAATTTCCGACGTTTTTTTTCCCTCCTTCTGACTATAACTTAGTTTCCATTTGTCTCTCCTTATTAAAATATTGTTGCTATCATTGAAAGGAGAGACAAATGGGAACCAAGTTTATACTCATAATCTTTAAAGAATTTGGGGTCGGTTCTAGGTGAAACATTTTAATAGATAATAAGTAAAAATATATTTTTCTAGGTGGGTTTCACAAATAAAACAAATATATGTTTTCAGGTTTTATCTCGATATATATTTCGGGTTATGAGCCCATCATCAGGAGTTACAAAAGAAAACAGTTTTCTTTTGTAACTCCTGATGATGGGCTCATAACCGAAATATTATCGAGATAAAAAACTCAAAACATATATTTGTTTTATTTGTGAAACCCACCTAGAAAAATATATTTTTACTTATTATCAAGTTATACTCACCCATCAATAACTATTCAATACCCTGAAGAAGGAGAGAAAAGACTCCGAAACGTCGGAAATTGAATAAAACTGAATAATTTTTGGACTGCCTTCATTATAATCTAGTTATTGAAATAACAATTTTTTATTCCGGCCAAAGTAATGGTTCAAAAAATTTGAAAACTCTTGAGACTTTATCCTTATAACAGTAGATATCTTTCAGAATTGTTACAGATTTTTAGCTATTATAATTTTGGAGTCTATAATTTATCTACTTAACACTAAGATAACTCAAAATTATAATAACTAAAAATCTGTAACAATTTTAATGGTGGAGTTTTTTTTTATTATTTAAATTAATTCTCTCTATCTAAATTTTATTGAATAAAAAAATAAAAACATTCAATTACAACAACAATTAGTTCTCTTAATCATCTATTATACTTATTATAATCTTGTATTTCATATAATAATCAGAGAACATGAACATAACTCACGAGTTTTTGTTGTTGATTTTTTTTTTTTTGGGGGGGGGGGCGTGCTATAGGAATTTCTCTCTAAATTCGTAATATGCATAAGATGAATCTGAATATATTTGTCGATATCGAAATCATATTTTAAATTTGAATTTTCACATTGTTTCAATAATCGAATTTTGAATAGTTGAGACTCATTGTTTTGATTATTTGAATTTGAATTTGAATTCAACAATTCGAGGTATCCGAGTTAAATTATTTTATATTTCTAAGCTGCCTCCATTAATACCGCCCCAACATGTCAATGCAATTTGGATTAATTTTTCAGTCGATTTTTCGATAGATAATCTTTGAAAAGTTTACCTTTTAAACTATTTGATAATGTGAAGTGGAATTTTATAAAATTAATCAAACAGAAAGATGGAAATTCGAAGGTGAGATTCCAAGCAAGATATTTAGCCATGTTGTACTATTTGTATTTGTGTGTGTGTGCTTGTGGATAAGCCTAAACTTAACTAGATTTCGTTATTTCTCTATATAGGCATATCTTGTTCTCTCTTTTAAGCCTCTTTTAGCCTTCTGGGGGTCCACAGAATATGTACCTATATAAAATTAGGTTGAGTTTGATCGATTAAAATTTTCATTTTTGACCCCCCCCTTTTTTTCGTCTAATATAATGTTCAAACTCATTAAAAAATATATATATATTTTATGTTCTTTTCAAAAATAGACTCAGTTTTATTCTAGTTAAATTTTTTCATTAGGTAGATCTTTATGTCCCCCCTGTTATAATTTCAATCAAAAGAATAAGGTACTTCTTCTAGTCATAGATTATATAAGTTTCAATTCTCGAAGCTCTTCGATTTAACTATATATGCATATAGATTTTATTTTATTTACTTTATAATTATTATTATTATTTGTTGCGTTTGGATCTTTGGATCACGCAAAGCTTGATGTTTCTTTCTGGTTGGACCTTCCACGCCTCTATTTCACGGATTTTTGGTGATATTCTTCCATTGTTTCTTCCTTGACTTCGTGATGGTCCGGATCCCCCAGAATCTCAATGCCCGGTTGCCACTCGAAGGTGGTTGGATTGGTTACCACCTGGGGTAATCTTTGTTTTTCCCTATCACGATTCATGGTTGCTTGTTACCTGAAATTTTGTCCTGCGCATGCGCGAGGTTTTGTAGAACCAGAGATTGTCAGATTCTGGAGCCTGAGGATTGCGCTACCGACCCCTCATTTCATTTTATTTATTATAATATTCAAATTAATTTGATTCTCTCAATCATCTACTTATTACCTATATACTTGTATTTCATCTAATAATCAAGACATGCACATAGCCAGGTTATAATTCGATATATGCATAAGATGAATCTTAATATATTTATTGATATCGAAATCTATTTTAAATTTGAATTTTCACATTGTTTGAACAATCGATTTTTTGAATCGTTGAGACTCATTGTTTTGATTATTTGAATTTGAATTCAACAATTCGAGGCATCCAAGTTGAATTATTTTATATTCTAAGCCGACGTCATTAATATCGTTCCAACATGTCAATGCAATTTGAATTAATTTTCCATTCGATTTTTCGATAGATAATCTTTGAAAAGTTTACCTTTTGGATTTTCCTAACCTATTTAATAATCTGAAGTGAAATTTCGTAAAATGTATCAAAGAGAAAGATGCAAATTCTATGGTGAGCTTACAAAATATTAAGCCATGTTGTACTATTAGTATGTGTGTGTGGGCTAAAACTTAATGCTAGATTTTCTTATTTCTTCTCTACATACTAATATCTTGTTCTCTCTTTTAATTCTAATATTAATTTCTTCTTTTCGATAGGCAAATGCAAATACCAGTGGACAGAAATAATGTATCGGTTCATACTTTCTAACCCTCCCGGAGAGAAAGTGGAAATGATTTCTCCCAGTCATCTCTTTACAATATATGTAAGTTTCTTATTAAATTCATATTTTAAAGTACTTTAACATACAGTAAGGGAGCAAGGACTTAACAAAGAGACCAATTTGTTATTTATCTGATTAATAATAAAGATATTAATATTTCAAATGACTATGGATAAATCTAGCAACGATCGGATGTTTATTTCTGTCTGGGTGTCTCTATGTCTGGATTCCGATACGCACGATAAGGGGCCATCCATAAATTAGGTCACACGTATTTCATGATTTTTGAAACCCCCCCCCCCCCCCCGTCCTTGTCACGGGTGGTTACATTTGTGTGTGTGTCCTCCCCTGGTGTGGTTTGCAATTTTAAATTTAGAAATTATTAAATTAAAACCGTACTTCCAAAATTATCTATATATTTCTATTTAAAATCTTTTTTTCACAAAATCAATAATAAATTGAGCATTTTATAATAGAAATTTTACAAAACATAAACAAATCAAATGAATAAAATTTAGGGAACGCGGTGTTGGTTTATAGTGAAACATTGTTAAAATTAAATGAACTAAACAAAATTTAATTATCTTGTGTCCATGGACATTTTGAAGTTTTTCGTTAGAGTTGAGTTTTAATATTTTAGTTAATAGAGTAAAGGGTGTGTAGTTTCACAGTGAATGAAATATACTTGATGTATTGGATTATAAATCCATCATCAGGTGATGATGATGGACTAATAATCGATATATTCAGCTTGTATAAACCCTTTGAGCTTTATTTCACTCACTGTGAAATACTACTATTAACTAACATCATGTTTCACCTAAAACCTACACCACTTTCCATAAGTAAAATTTAATATTTTAGATTTATACACGTGACGTCGAAGCTTATGACCCCCTTGTCATACGATAACACATTTTATTGACCCCCCCCCCCTTAACGTGTGAAGTAATTTGTGGATAGCCCTTAACTACAGAAAGAAAAGTCGTAGAAATTTGATTCTGTGACATCAAAATTTGAATATAAATTAGTATTACTAGTACTAGTAATATTTTTTCCCTCTAAATATATTTTTATCAAAGATATATAAAATTTTAATCATGCATTCCCTCTCATTCCTTAGTTATTCTGAATATCATTAAAAAATTAACTGTTTATAATTTTTATGAATCTCTGCAATCGTTAATATAAATTATTCTCGAGAATAAACAAATAATCATAAAAACTACTAAAAGGGGGGGGGTTTATTATTTTTCCTTTATAGAGAACTAAAGGGCAGATTACGAGCTCCGTATATTAAGTAAAATAAAAATAAATAAGCGCAACTTTATAGGATGATTATGAAAAGATTTGAATCAGACCCCTAATGGATGAATATGGACCATATAAAATCTACTAATTTTTAAGATCATTGGCAAATCACTAAAAACTAAACTTATTCTAAAAGCTTTATTATGATATTAGCTTTTATTTATATAAGTATGATGAGTCGAGCAATTTTCAACAATAAAATAAACCAGGCAGGCGATGGCAATACTTCCCCATTATATTCTATAGAATATAAATATGAAAGTAAAAATAAATTTAGAATCATTATTTATTTATTTTCTCGGGAAAATAATAGGTAATACGATACGAAAATCGTATCGTCAGGATATTTCATTTCCATCCGATATTTGATCTTGTATTTCTTTTTTCTTTAAAATACATTGTAATTGTGCATGAAAAAAGTGTTTTTTTTTGCTTCGTTTTTTCAAAATATCTCATAAACGGCTGAAACTATTTTGATTAAAAAAATTGAGCAAAACCATGGCGTTTTGGTCTACAAAAAAGCTTCAATGACTGATAATCGAAAAAATTATATTTTTCGAGATATTAATTGTTTTGTCAAAATATCTAGTACGTTAACAAATTTTACATATAAGCTCTAGCTCAAAAATTAGTGTAAATATCAAAATGAATTTCACATGTAGATTCTTTATAGTGTAAAAGTCAAATTCTTAATCGCCAAATTGAGTCGTTTTTAGGGGTAATCGACCTCTGAAAATGTCAAAAAATACCCTAAAATCACCTCATTGATTATAACTCCTAAACTGTTTACTCTACGGCAAATTCCATTAGAAGCAAAATTGTAGAGGGTATAATTTTTGACATTTTTGTTTTAAAAAAATTTGAAAATAACAACCCAAAATGGGAGGAGGGTCAAAAATGAAAATTCTAGCCCTTTCGACAAAACTCAACCAAATTTTGTATACATATTCTGTGGACCCCCAGAAGGCTAGAAATGCAAAAACTAACCACCCAAAATGGGGGAGAGTCCTTGGGCCTTTTACTAAACTTAACTTAGTTTTTGCATTTTTAGCCTTCTGGGGGTCCACAGAATATGTATACAAAATTTGGTTGAGTTTGGTCGACATTGTCTAGAATTTTCATTTTTGACCTACCCCCATTTTGGGTGGTTATTTTCAAATTTTTTTAAATAGAAATGTCAAAAATTACATTTTCTACAATTTTGCTTCTAATGGAATTTTCCGTAGAGTAAACAGTTTAGGAGTTATATGTAATCAATGAGGTGATTTTAGGGTATTTTTTGACATCTTCAGGGGTCGATTACACCTAAAAACGACTCGATTTAGCGAGTAAAAATTTGACCTTCGGGGTGTGTGCTGATCACATGGGATATCTTATTTGGGTTTTAAAATCATCTTCCAAAATGGTCACTAGCTCTTGGTATATTATGAAGAGGGGCGCATTATTTTTAGTAGCCCGCGGGCGCCGAATATCTTAAGACGGCCCTGTGAATATATTAGAGTGAAATTAAAACTCTAGATCTAATTTCTTTAGGCCCTTTTTCTCTGTTTTTTTTTTCTAGTGAATTTCCCTTTGTTAAGAATAATGACCAAGTTTTCCTCCACGTCTCTCTATTATTCAATGGAGCTATTCCACCGATCATATCTTTTGAATGAAAAGATAAGAGGGGAAAAAAAAAATTTAGACAGAAAATGATTCCCAAGATGAAAATATTAGAATGATTGATTGGGTGATCTGACCATAGGCGATTTTTTTTCTTCTTCTTAGAAATCGAATTGAATCCGTACAAAGAAATGAGAAGACATTGATATTGAGAGGTCCCATTTGTGTCGAGAAAATGTCTCTAATACTTGACAATCTTTCATTTTTTCAATCAATATTGTGTGAGTGTGTAATTTTTTCGCCTGTTGGGTCGGAATTTTACTGTTTTTTCTTCTTCAGAAAAAAAGTGTACATTCGATAATTTAAAAATAAATTTGATTAATAATTAATTAAATAATCTTATATCCTATTAGCCAGGGGTGCTTACAGGGGGGGGGGTTAAAAGCAGAGTGCGTTATTGAAATTTTTTTGGGGAAGTTGAAAATTGTGGCAAAATTGGAATATATGCTACAAATCAACTGGACACACACGACTTACACATTAGCTTCTCCCTTATTTGAAATAATCATAAGAATTTTCTTTTTCAAATTATTATATATTATTTTTTCTTATCATATTAAACGAACAATTCTTATATTTATATAAATATAGAATCGGTTTCTCAAAAACGTCTGTAACGATTTGGATGAAATTCAAGGGTTAAGGGATTTTTATGTTGACATTTTTCTTATATTGAAAAATATTTATATTCGCATAGCTCGAACACCATTGATTTTAGAGGTTTCAGCTATATAAGAATGAAATTTAATAAAGGTCATTATACTAATTTGTGTACGTCAAAGGGTTAGGCAGTAATAGTTAAATGTAGATGGTAAAAAAGATAAACCTTGCCCTTTCCCTCTAGATATTGAACCTATAAAAAAACTCTCATAAAGTATAATTTTGATAATTTAATTTACTAAAAGAATGGTCATTACCTATAATTACCCCAGATCAATATTTTAGTAATTCAGAAAGGATTTTAATTTCAATACTTAGAATTTTTTCTGGTTAAACTAAAAAATATTTTTTGAAACTTATTAACGGATTTATATAAAGGGCAAAAATTTTTTTGTAGGAAATCCGAGTCATCAACCAAATACAATATTTTTTGATTCAAAAAAATTATTCGAACAATTCAATAGGCTAGAATTTTTTGTGTTTGATGTAAATAAACATATACACATATATATATCAAGATGATATATCTGTATATATATATTATTTATTTGAAAGCTGAGACTATAGTTTCGAAGACTTGGTTCATCATCAGTCTTTCTTCACAGTAAATAAAAAAGCATGGAGTCAATATCCATATGATATTGACTCCATGAAAAACATTTATAATTGAAGAAAGACTGATGATGAAGACCAAGTCTTTTTTTTTTTTTTTTTTAATGCAATCGAATGCAAGAAGGGGTGCACCAGTAAAGATGTAGCCCCTATGGATCTCGAAAGACCCTTGCATTACCGAAGAGAAGGGAAAGTTGTTTAAGTGAGAGGGTGTAGACGTAGGTGTCTATGCACCCTGGTTTTGAAGGTTTGAAGATCATAGGTGCTGGGAAAGATAGAGGCTGGGAGAGAGTTCCAGTTCCTTGACGTCATGGGGATATATGAATTCGCGAATGAAGTGGTCCGGCACTTTTCTAATTTGACCGCGAAAGAGTGTTGGGAGTCGGCAAAACGTGTGCTGCGTGCAAAGCATGCTTTGGGGGGAATTATTGATTTTATCTCATCAGAGCACCTGCCGTGATAGTATCTATAGAAAAGGGAAAGGGCGGAGACATCTCTTCGATGAGCCAGCGAGTCGAGGGAGTCGGTGAGGGTAGAATCGTCAATTAGCCTGACGGCTCGTTTCTGAATTGCATCAAGGGTAGCAAGAGAATATTTTGAGGCTCCTCTCCACAGATGAGAGCCGTATTCGAGATAGGGGCGGATTTGGGCCTTGTAGATGGTGAGAAGTTGTGGGGGTTTGTAAAATCGCTTGGACTCCGAATAAGAAGCCAATCTTCCTTGCTGCAGATTTCGCCACAGAGGAGATGTGTTCATTCCAAGACAGGTCAGATGCGACAGAGACGCCCAACATGGATAGGCTGTCACACATTTTCAGGGTATTCGAATCGAAGTGAATATCAGGGAAATCTCTATTTTCGCGCCTAGAAATTAGACAACATTGAGTCTTGTTTGAATTGGAGTTAACTAAATTTTGAGAGCCCCATTTATTCAGTTTGTCTAGGTCGAGAGTAATTGAGGAGGCAATATTGATTCGATTATTCGGGAGAGAGGGTTTGCCGTGTAGAGTGCTATCGTCGGCGTAACAATGAGTGGGGTTTGCCGTTTGATCAATAAGGTCGTTTATATAAATAAGGAAGAGTGTGGAGGAGATTACAGAGCCTTGGGGAACACCAGAGTTTGTGGAGAACGATTCAGAAGATGTTCCATCCACCACAACTTTTATACTTCGGTTTGTCAGAAAGCTTTCAATCCATTTGCGAAGTGTTGGTGTGAATCCAAAGGCTGGTAGTTTGGCAAGAAGATTTTTGTGCCAAACCTGGTCAAAAGCTTTGGAGATATCAAGGGCTACAGCGAGGGTTTCTTTTTCCGGCCTCTAGAGTATTGTTCAAGGTGTGGGTGACATAGGTTAAGATGTCGCCTGTGGAACGATTTTGTCTGAATCCATATTGCCTATCGTGAATTAATTTATTGTTTTCTAAGTGATGAAGGACGTGTTGGTTTATGACTAATTCCATTAATTTGGAAAGAACAGAGGTGATCGAGATAGGCCTGTAATTAGAGATTTGTGATGTGTCTCCTTTTTTAGGAATAGGTGTGACTCTGGCTATTTTCCAGCTTTTGGGGAATATGCCCGACTCGTAAGAGAGTTGGAATAGCTTGGATAAGATAGGGGCAAGTTCAGGGGCGCATTTTTTAATGAGAATTGGTGGGATGTTATCCGGGCCTGCGGCGGATTTGGAATTTAATTTATTAATGGCTTTTATGATTATTTGGGGCCTGAAAATTATTTTGCCCATGAGGTTGGTTTGGGGGGTATAAGTGGGCGGGTTAAGCCCTTTGTCATCTAAAGTGGAGTTAGTTGCGAAATAGGATGCTAGTGATTCGGCTTTTTCAGCGGGGGTCGTGGCTACTGAACCATTTGGGTGA
Organism: Forficula auricularia; assembly: GCA_024734495.1. Lineage (NCBI taxonomy): Eukaryota > Metazoa > Arthropoda > Insecta > Dermaptera > Forficulidae > Forficula > Forficula auricularia. Next base: position 92,361,934 of record JALMQS010000099.1, read on the forward strand.
AAGAGGGGCGGAAGTGAGGGGGACGCGAAATTTCTATTTATTGCCTTGTGTAACGAGAAAAAGGCCCGTTTTCCATTGGGGCAAGATGCGAGACGGTCAGCTATCCTCTGGTCGAATGATTTCTTTGCCTCAGTGATGATTTTTTTGCATGAGCTTCGCGACTTGGTAAATGCAACTCGGTCACATTCTAGCTGTGAAAGTTGCCATTTCTGAAAAGATTTGTTTTTTTCACGGACGGAATCTGCGCATTGTCTACCAAACCAAGGCTTAGAATCCTTGTTCCCTTTAATCAATTTTGAGGGGATATAGGTTTCTAAGCCTATTTGAATTGCCTCGTTAAGGGCGTCTGCGAATTCTGAAGCGTTTTTATCTCTGATGCAGAGTTCATTCCACTGGTAAGCGGCAAAAAAGTTACGCATGTCATTCCAATTAATGTTAACGTTATCGACTAGCCATATTTTTCTGGGGTTGGAGTGGGGTGACGGGGGTTTTGGTAAATTGGCGGAGGTTTTAATTTTTATCAGATTGTGGTCAGATTTACCTAAAGGGGCCGAAATTTTTGCTTCATAGGACGAAGGGTGGGAAGTGATGAAAAGATCGAGAAGATTGGATTTTTCATTGGCTTTGTCTGGGATTCTTGTGGGGCCGTTAATAATTTGAGTGAGGCCACACGCCGTTGAGAAGATTTCAGCGTCGGAGCCTGCGGGGGAATTATGGCTAGAAAATTTTAGCCAATTTTTGTTGTGGACGTTAAAGTCACCTAGGAAAGATATTTCAGAAGATGGAAATTCTTTCAGGATATTGCAATGGCACTCAAGGAGGTAGTCAAAAAATTGTTTGTATCTGGGGTCTTTGGGGGGCAAATATATTATGCAGAAAAATTTAGTTGAATGGCCTAACGTGATTTTGATCCATATGGCATCGAATTCATTGGATTCTAGATTAGTTAAACGCCTACTAGGGATGTCCTTTCTAATATAACAGCAGACCCCTCCTTTTTTTCGAAATTTTGAATGAAGTGTATAGTTTTCGAATTGGTAGTCACGACCGTTAGATTTATTCGCGTCAATTATAGTTTCGGATAAGCCTAAAAGAGCAGGTTTTTCATGTTCGAGATGTTGAAATACGTCGTGTAAATTCGAATTGCGAGATAGACCGCGAATGTTGCAGAAATTGATTTTAATTGATGTCATTAGTAAGGAGAGTTTGAGGTGGAAATGAAAAGGGTGACAAGAAAAGTAAAGATAAGAGAGCCGGTAAACCAATTAAAACTCCGAACTTGGATATATTTTTGAATATATTCAATATCAGTGAGCTCTTAGAAATTGGACAGTGGTTTTCCACCGGGCGATTTGAAAAGGTTTAAATCTACCACTTGGATTTATTGTTAGTAGGGGGAAAATTATGAGCTATTTAATAAATTGCTAGATTGAGTCTTAAATTAATTAAAATTAGTTGATGTTGTTAGTGAGGAGAAGAATTATTTGTTATTATTTTAAATACTAGATTTTATAATAGATATATTTTAAATTATAAGATTATTATGTATAGAGATTATTATATAATTATTATGGAACAATTAATATTTAAGGACCGTGCAATAATAAGAAAATGATATTAATAAAAAGATAATGAGAATACGAGTGAAAAAAGTTAAGGTAATATTTAAGATTTAAAATAAGATATTAGTTGAGTTTATTATAGAACAATTAATGTTTAGAAACTGTGTAATAATAGAATATATAATATTAATAAAATGCAGTTTATTTAAAAATATATATATTATGTATTTTAGAAATGAAAATTGTATGTTATTGGTTTAATAACTACTTCTAGAATGATACTAGTGTTTACAATAGATATATTATAAATTATGAGTTAAGATAATATTTAAAATTTACTTAGATACTAGCGTTTATAATAGATATATTATAAATTATAAGTTAGGGTAATATTTAAAATTTAAAATAGGTTGTTAGTTGAAGTTATTATAGAATTATTATAGAACAATTAATATTTAAAAACCTTGCAATAGTAAATAAATAATATTAATAAAATGAAGTTTATTTAAAAATATATATAAACGTATATATTTAAAAATGAAAAAAATGTGTTCGCGATGGAAATATTTGTTAGTTGAAAGGAGATGATTTAAGACGGGTTGAGGGGAAGGCTATAAGGGGTTTGGGCGACAAGTGACCAGTGTCAAGTGTAGAGAGGATGAGTTGACGATTCACATGTGTTCACCAGATGTGATATTAGATCTGTGACAAAGAGAACAATAGAAAAATATGAAATTTATTTAAATAAATTAGTGGCAAGGTAAAATAAATAGTTTTTTTTATATTATTGAATTAAGCGAGAAATTCTAAGGAGTATCGTGCAAGTAAAATATATAAAATCTGCCTGGAAATTGAAGAAAATTGCGATCGCTATGGAGCACTCAGCAGGTAGGACTTCATCCAATGTCATCCGAGGCAAGTCTTCGAAACTATAGTCTCAAACAAATAAATAATATATATATACAGATATATCATCTCGATATATATGTGTGTATGTTTATTTGCATCAAGCAGAGGACAACCTCTTTGTTTCTCTTTTGTGAATCAACAACTCTGCTACTCTCGGCAAAACAAAACTTTTCAACTAGAATTCTTTGTGTTGAAAATATTTAAATTCTTATATAACTCTCGTAAACTATTGATTTTAGAGATTTAATCCATTTTAGGATCTTTTGTTAAGGAATTTAATGAACTTTAATATAGGTCTTTATAGTAATTTGGGTACGTCAAAGGGTTGGGCAGTAAAGGTTAAATTTACGTGAAAAGAAAGTTAAACACTACTCTATTACTCTAAATATTAAACCTATATAAAAACCCTCATGAAGAAACATTTTGATAATTTAATATCCTAAAAGAATGATCATTATATATATAATGTGCTCTGATCAATATTTTAGTAGCTAGAAAGGATTTTAATTTCAAAATTTAGGAATTTTTCCTGTCAAAACTAAAGAATATTTTTTGAAATTACTACGTGGTTTTATATAAATGGGACTCTCTACTATTTATCTGAAAATTTTATCAGAAATCTGAGTAATCAAACAGATTCAAATTTTTAGATTAAACAATTTTTGAGCAATTCATAGGGCTTCAATTCTTATATTGAAAAATAAATAAAGTAATTAATTAAAATTATAATAAAATTTAGATTATAATATTATATAAATTCTACAATGATTTCTATTTTTTTTTATCCCTAGAATTGATAAAATAAATAATTAAATTATTTTATTTTATTTTATTAATTATTTTTTATGAAGCTCTTTGAACTCATCGACTTGTCTTAATATTATTCTCTTTGACCAGGCGCTTGCCCCCCTCCCTTGCTAATTACCATTACTCCTACACTCCCCACTATTTTTTTCTATCAATCTCAGACGAGACGCCCCCCAGTTGCTCCTGACGCCATTACCTAGTGACATTAACTCGTGCTAAAATTCGTGAATAATCAACAATTTTTCTATTTTATGTAAGTTTCAATTGATTATTATAAATATTTATACTCAATACGTAATATGATATGAAATGAATTGAAATCCATCCACGATAAATAAGATTTTAATTGATTCTCGTGTTTTTCTTCATAGGGCAGGAGCTTCCCATCCAAATTTCCTACGATTTGCTCAATTAGCTAATAATCTGCAAACATTTCGACATTTCTTCACTTTGGTAAGTGTTAACATTGTTTTCTTATTATAAGAGTAAATATTTAGACCTTATAGTACTTATATTAAAAAAAGGGCTTTCTTTATTACCAGTCTTAACTTGATTAAGTATGTGTGTGTGTGAGCTCATGTCCCCAGCATTGTAACCTCAATGAGTACCCATTTAGCCAATTTAAATCTCATTTTATAAGCTCAAAATAATGAGAGAATTCCAATACTTGATGTAAATAAACACATATCCTCAATAATGGATATAAATAATCTATTTGTTGGAGACTCGAATGCTTTAGCCTTCATTTTTCAGTCTATTTAATTTATATTTATTAATTATACATTTCCAATTAACACGATTTATGAATAGATTTTATATTCATATTTATATACATATATGCATTTTTTATTCATATATATATATATAATCCTTTGTCTTAAATAAATATATTGAATAAACTGTAATATGCATAGAGGATGCACTAAAGATGACATTTTTTTAATGCAATTTTATATTTTTTATTTTATATAATTAAAGATAATTGTTGGTGTCGAATATTCTAAAGAGGCCCAAACGGAGAAATAAAGTTGAATCGGTAATTCTGAGTGTAATTGAATAGCGTTCTGTAGAAGATCTTCCCTCTCACTCTCTCTCAAATATACGTGTGGATTTAGCTTTGTTTATTTTATCAACAATACAAATAAATAATCAATAAAATATTGTAAACAAAACAAATTAATGATTTAATTATGGTACAATTTTATAAACGAATCTTAGCTTGTATAGAAATTCAATAAAGAATAATTTTTAAGACAAAAATAAAAACCGACTTCAACAAATTCTAGCATGGTAACAAATAAAATCCACTGAAAGGTCATACATAGGATAATTATTAACTTATCTTAGTTACAGCTAAACGACGAAATATGTAACATGAAATTGACTTTTTGGAGTCGGATGGCCAAACATGGAACTATACCTATGAAGCGAGCGTACCCGTCAGAACGTACTGAGTAAGATCCGTCGAGTGTCGATTCATAAAAGGTACTATATATGGGCACGAACTTCAACAAGTATTTTCATGTTAATATTTCGTCGTTTAGTTGTAACTAAATAAGATAATAATTATTTTATACCTTTTAGTGTATTTTATTTGTTGCATTCAATTTTTTGAAGTCGGCTTTTATTTTTTTCTTAAAAATTATTTTTATTTTTCTCTTTTTAGTGATGTTATTAATAGTGATCATATCATCAGAACTTGACCAAATTAATATGACACCATCCCTAAGACACCCCCTTTCGGATAAAAAAAGAACCATCGAAATCGGTTCATAAACAAAGAGGTTAGGTCCAAACAAACCTAATAAAAAAGGTCTAATACCTATGAAAAAAATTCGAAAAAAATGGGACCAATCGGAAGCTAGACTGGACCCAATGCAAAAAAAATTTCAAAATCGGTTGGGAATTGGCGGAGATATGAGGTAACATAGGCACAAAAAAAAAAAAAAAATTCAGTCGAATAGAGAACCTCCTCCTTTTTTGAAGTCGGTTAAAAATAATTCCTCGTTTTATATATAAATTATCAATATATCGGCCATGGAGACATAGTGAAAACACAACGTTAAGCTTCTCTGTGGTTGATTCATAGGTGGGTGATCACATATAGAGCGATTTACAACATTTAGCTTAAAAGTTGAGCAATTTGTAGCATGGTCGATTCATGGATGGGTGATCCAATACTGGGCGTTTTTCAACATTTATCTTAGAAGTTGAGCAATTTGTAAAAAAAAAAAAATTGTAGACTGGTACATTCATGGATGGGTGGTCATACCTACATAGGGCGATTTTCAAAACTTGTATGAGATGGGGGAGATTAACAGCTTAATATTTAATATTTGCGTGGTCGATTTATGGATGGGTGATCTTATAATAGGGAAAATGAAAATTCGTCAAATTTTGTAAAGAGCGTGTCGAGGCTTTGAAAAAATTTTCATTTTCCTCTAATAAAAATTAATTTTTTTAAATAATTTCGTCTTCTTCATTTTTCACATTACATATAAATTACATCATTGGAAATATTTATATCTGATTAATTTTAATTTGTATTTTTAAAGGTGTTTTGGCTGGCTAAAGTCTACGAGCTCACTGAGGATCGAATCTGCCTTCAGCCAAAATAATTTTCATCTATGTCGAAAATACGAAACATCTCAATAAATCCATTGGAAGGCAACGGGACACCACTCATGTGAACAATTTACCAGGAATCCCTTCTAGTAATGGCCAGCGACAAAGTCATTTGGACGGATGGGGTCATCGGCTGCCTGCGAGTTTAGTCTTTTCTTTTAACGACGAGGTTAGTATTTATCATATGTATCTTCTGCTTTGCTAATTTCAAAGATTTTGTCATGAAGATTTCATTATTTTTAATTATTATCCCTCAAACATTCTGTACTTTCAAATTAGATCCCCTTTATTTCAAGAGATTTCAATGCTCTTTATTTAATATTCTTATCAAAAATTCTAGTGTAGAGTAAATTTCTCATTGATAAATTAAATTTCATTCATCTTCATATTTTATTTTATCTCATTTAAAATTATATTTAATATTCATTTATACAATTTCTAATTTTATTTTTCTCTTCTTTTTCATGGATTCTTCACTTTGATGACGTTTCGGTGCCGTCTTTGATCACATCCGACACATTTATGGTCTTCTTACTAACAGCGCTCCAACTATGAGTATTAATTTCTTTAGCATGGCATTTAGTTAAAGCTTTCAAAGGGTTTTTTTCATAGCTAGAATTAGGATGTTCCCCTCTTTTTCAGCATACCCTTCTAGCTACAATCAATAAATGTAAAACTTAACATATTTTCATATATTATATTAAAGTTTTTCTTTCAATTATAATTTAATAAATTTTTGATTAAATTTAAATGTTTCATAAATTCAAATTTGGATCAAATTACTCTCAATCAGAGTTTAATTTGGTTTTCATTTTATTTTAATTTTTAATTTTTTGCTATTCTAAATACAATTTTTAACGTAAAAGAAAATCAGATTAGAAATTTTCAGATCCCATTTCATCTTCATCTGTAGTGAAGCAACAAGGACACCATTGGAGGATCTTCACAAAGTGATAAAATTGTGGATTTTCAGGTTTCAACGCTTCAACCACCGAGGGATTCATCGCTATTTTAATATCAAATTTAATTCTTAGATTCAGAATATTAAAAATTAAATTCACAGTTATAGTAGTTTAGAGGGTGGGTGGGATGATATGCCATGCCAACGATCTCTCTCTTTGTTGGGGACCTGCACTCTTCCCTTTGATTTCCTTCCTGGAGACAGCAAATGCGGTGTCGTCTATCTTAGGCCTCTTAGGGATATTTTGTGATGTGTTTCCCTCTCTTGTGCCATCCAATTTAGTTTTAAGCTTATTTTAGTATTAGGACCTCCAAGAGAGCTAAAATAGACGCCACCCATTTGTTGGACCCATGATCGAGTCACGAGGGAAGTGACCGATTCGATCGGATTTCTAAAGATCGAGGTCCAGGTTCATCTTGCATGTGTTTGCATGTTTTGTGTCTTACCGAAAAGTCGTCGCTTGACGCCTTGTTCAAATGGAACAATGGGGTGGGAATGGGAGCCTGGTGACTTTGTGTCTTTGAGGGCGGGTTTGAGGTGGCTCTATGGACTAGAACCAAGACCAGAAGGTTGTCCGTTGCTTCCTCAGGAGTAGCCTAAGGAAGAAGAGCGGCTGCCTTGTAGCTAGGGACAATGCGTTATACTTAAAGGTTTTTCACCCCCCCCCCCCCCCCCGTTGTGTTAGATAGGATATTTTTCTTTCAGCTCGCCCTGGTCTCACGTTCTATCCGTATTCCAAAAAATCAAGGCCACTCTCACTGATACATACGTTTTCAGGCTCTCACGAAGTCCGATTATAAGAATTCGAATTTTACCTCTGATATTTCAAATTATAAGAATTTGATTTGGATGAAATAAAATTTGAATTTTTTGCGAATTAAAGGGATCTATTTCATTTACTACATATGTCTTGATGACTAAATTAGTATGAAATAAAAGGGGGGGGGTGTCTATTAATGTTTATGTCAAGTGTTCTAGGTGTATTCTAGTCAAAAAAGCTGTTTTCAACACCTGGAGACGACGAAAAAGATAAGAAGAGATATATGGAGCGCCCACTGCATCCATCGAAGGTGAATATATAATATTTCATAATTTATTTTTTCTTAAATTATTGAGTGTTCTAAAAAATAAATCACTACTATCTAAACCAGTGGTCTTCAAACTGTGTTCTTAGGAACCCCGGGGTTCCCCGGTACATCTCTGAAGATTCCACCAGTCAAAATAAAAATTAAAAAGCTCTCACTAGTTGACTAATGTTTTTAACTAAAAAATATAAAGATACATTTATATATTTGAAAATTAATCAGAATCTTCGTGTGTGGGCTGTCTATTTGTTCGCAGCGTACACAGTGGCCCACTAATTAATGAGTACTTATATTACAGTAAAAATATTTTAATAAAAAATTCAATGATTTTCTTTACTGGTCTTTACATAAAGTACCGATAACATATTGATTTACTATAAATATTATTTTATGAAGGTTTTAAAATTCCATCTCTATTTTAATTTTCATTTATTTTCAGCTTTTGAATGTAATGAACAGGCCACAGTATGCGTTCCAGAAACAGAAAGATGTTATTGTACTACAAAAGGAATGACAGGCGATCACTGCGAAAGTTGGGATAGTAATTATCAAGGCAATCCTACTAATCATGGGTCTTGTTTTTGTAAGTAAATACTTATTTAATCAAATTAATTTTAATATGAAAATTTGAATGTCTAATTTATGAAAAATAGATGGATTTTTTTCAAAACAAACAACTTCGGGCTTCATACCTGTATTTTAATTAAATGAGAAATTGAATAAGGACAATTTTATCAAAGATCTTAGTAGATTATTATGTATATATAGTATTATATGTCAGAAGGTTTCGCCCCTCATAATATATTTATTTTAGGAATTCTTTATTTATAGCTGTAGCTGTATTAATTTATGAAAGGGTTTAAATTAGAGACGTGAAGCTTTTATTTATTTATTTTTTATTTATGAGCTCGTGCTAACGTTTCGGCTATTGGTTGTAGCCATCTTCAGAGCGGGGATTTGTCAACATTTATATATTTTTTTTTTTTTTTTTATTAATAGTAATATTACAATCTAGCTGCTAGCCGCAGCTAATAAGTAATTTTGTTATAGATTTAACTTAAAACAAAACACAAAACAACAAGCAATCATATATTTCTTATATATAATTGTCTTTATCACTATTTTTTATTAAAATGTTTTTAACAAAGTTCATGAGGCTTGATACGCTTCAGCCGGCGAGTCTGTGTGTCAACGTTGAGTAGTTGAAGGCTTCCTCGTTCACATGCCCTTGCAGCCTCGTCTGGTGGGCTGCTGATAGCTTCTTAATGGTTTCACTGACGGTTTCCACGCCAAGATCACGATGGAGGTCCGCGTTTCGAATGTACCAAGGAGCATTTACAATGCACCTTAGTACATTATTTTGAAATCTTTGTATAATGTTTCTATTTGACTGTGCTGTACATCCCCACAGCTGGATGCCGTATGTCCACACTGGTTTGAGTACTAGCTTATATAAAAGGAGCTTATTTTCAATTGACATTGAAGAATTTCTTCCAATTATCCAGTAGATCTTTTTAAAGTTGATATTAAGCTCCTCCCTTTTTTTCTTGACATGTACCTTCCATCGGAGACGCGTGTCTAGCGTCATTCCGAGATATTTGGCCTGTTTGGAGTATGGGATTATGTTGTTGTTGATATACACAGGTATGTGCGTGACTTTTTTATTTGTAAAGTCAACATGAACCGATTTTGTTTCGTTGAGTTTTATTCTCCATTTGGCAGTCCATTCTTGGATTTTGGAAAGTGAGGTGTTCAATTTTTGTGTAGATTCGTAGTTGTTGTGTCCGGTTGCTAGAATTGCGGTATCATCTGCAAATGTAGCTGTTATATTAGAGCTCTAATATTTATATAAAACAATTTTTTTGGATACACCAGTCATCAGATAAAACTATATACAAGAAATATACATATGATATATACAAAACTATATACAGGGTGTAAGATGAATAAACAGAAAAAGACAATAATAGTCTTAATAGTATTACATCTTTTGGCCTTTTGACGAACACCCTGTATATAGTTTTGTATATATCATATGTAAATTTCTTGTATATAGTATTATCTGATGACTGATGTATCAAAAAATTGTTTTATATAAATATTGACAAATTACCGCTCTGAAGATGGCTACAACCACTAACCGAAACGTTAGCGGGTGTTAATAAATAAAAAAAAATAAATAAAAGCTGCACGTCTCTTATTTTAACCCCTTCATAAATTAATACAACTACAGCTATAAAGAATTCCTAAAATAAATTAAATATTATTAAAAAAACCTTAGTTCTTAGGGTTCCGAGAGTCAATAAAGTTTGGAGATCACTGATCTAAACAATATTTTACCTAGGGCATTTGAATGATTCATTTTTCCATGATATCTTAGATAATACAATTTTATTTTTTTATTATTTATACATGTGTGTGTTTCTTTTCTTTTAGGTGAAGATGAGATTATTTTGTGGGGCAAGAGACATCTGGATCCATCACTACAAGTCAGGACTATGGTAGGCGTTCTAACTCAATGAGATTTACATTTATTCGAATGAAAATAATAATATTATTATATTGTTTCATTAATCAAATCCATAATCAAAATTGTTAATTGAAATCGTAGGGAGTTGGATAAAAATTAAATTAAAATCAGAGTTTTATTATTTAATGTGCTGAAAGTTTCGTCATTTTATTATTGACTTCTTCAGCGCCATTATTCGAATGCACTTTTCATTTTAGTAAAATATACTCTAATGGATTAAAAAATCGAGCCCCTTTATTATTTTTGTATATTAACGTATATAAAATATAAAAAGGAAAACAGGAAATGTATTATTTCATCAATTAATATCTCAAAATTAATCTTGTTATTAAATCTATCATTTTTATTTTTAAATTGAAAGTTTTGCCTAGAGTAGGAGAATTTTTATATATTGAAGGAGACAATAAAAGAGTGTGTCTTCTGCTGGAATTATAAATTTTATTTATTTATAACGAGACTATAGTTTCGAGGCTTTGCCCTCTTCATCAGTCTCTTACAATGTATTCACAGGAATTTATTTATGAATGAAAGATTTTAAACTTTCATTCATAAATTAATTTCTGTGAATCCATTATAATAGACTGATTGAAGAGGGCAAAGCCTCGAAACTATAGTCTCGTTATAAATAAATAAAATTTATAATTCCAGCGAGATCACACTCTTTTATTGTCTCCTTCAATTTTTATTTTTATTTATTTTAATATTAACCTACACTTTTAATATTTTACAGTTAATATTTTTGAAATCACCATATTAAGAAATTTTTTGACTAATGGAATGATTGAAACAACTCTTTTTTCAAGTATATGTTTAAGGGATCTAACCAAGTCAATCTGTTATAGGGGACAATACTTTGAATAAGTACTAGCATTGAGATATTTTATGGATGTACTAAATTATTTTAGTCTTATTATATTATTGTACTTTTCAAGCAAAAAGGTACTGTAAATAATACATTTGCAGCACTGTTTAGAACTCATTATATATCTCAATTGTTTGATGGTTTTGAAACTATAAGAAAACATCTATAAATCCATCCTTCTTCGTTAAAATAGATTAATAGTCTACATTCAAAGTTAAAATTTAAAATTAAAACCATTTGTAATACATTTGATGAAACAAAAGACAATTGAGATTGTATTAATTGGTTTTAAATTTGAATTTTAAAATTGATTGTAGACTATTAATGTATAAAACCATAATTAGTCAATTGAGTTATATAATGAGTCGCTGAAGAAGTCAAAAATAAAATAACCAAACGTTTGGCACATTAAAGAATAAAACTGTATTTAATTTAATTTTTTTATCCAACTCCCTACGGTTTCAATTAATGATATAATATCTTAATTTGAATTTTGACATCGACATACACATTATTTTTATTCTTTAAATTAACTATTAATTTAATTTGTTATTATAATAATTTGCTAATATCCATCTATTTATTTATTTTATTGAAGGAGACAATAAAAGAGTGTGTCTTCTGCTGGAATTATAAATTTTATTTATTTATAACGAGACTATAGTTTCGAGGGCTTTGCCCTCTTCATCAATCTATTGCAATGGATTTAAGGAATTAATTTATGAATGATTCATAAATTAATTCCTGTGAATCATTGTAATAGACTGATGAAGAGGGCAAAGCCCTCGAAACTATAGTCTCGTTATAAATAAATAAAATTTATAATTCCAGCAGAAACATACTCTTTTTATTGTCTCCTTCAATATATAAAAATTCTGCTACTCTCGGCAAAAACTTTCAATTTAATATTTATTTTAATGTATTCTATTTCATGTTTTTTTCTTTTATAATAGGTTGACGGATGGGCTCACGTCATTCGTTTAATTTCCTCAAAATTTGATGATCTTCATTTCCATCAATTCTAGATTGTGAGTATATGTTAGTTTATTTTTAGGGATGATTATAAATTATAGTTCATTGGGTCTCAGATTAAAAAGCAACGCTCTCCATTAACTGCTTTTTCAAATAATATTTTGACTTAATTGAAAAGTTTTTATTTTGGCAAAAAAGAGCCCCCTCTGCGCACCCTCAAACCCATTATACCCCCTCCCTGGAACCCTAAACCCGCGAGACGGGATTTTGTACTTGTTCGCATTTTTATATATAATTTTTCGTGCTAATTTCTGAAGAGTAACTTAATTTAAAATAAATGAAAAATAAATAAGATACATTAAGTAAACAATAAAGCGCTATTCAAATTCTAAATGGTAGCATGATTTATGACCTACCCTATGTGAAAAGTAAATAGTGTCAGTGAAAATTTTCTCATTCTTTAATTAAACAAGAATTCTTTATTCATCACTCATTTCGGATTTATATTATACATATAAATAGAATAATTATAAATCAACTAAAATAATTTAATTTTCAAGTCTCTTAAAAAATTCATTTATTAAAATTTTTATACACGATATTAAGTATATATTTTTTGTTTAAAATAAACTCCGTTTATGACCATATATTCTTTTCGTATTTTGATATTAAACGTTTTAAAATATTCGTTGATAATTTTATTTAATTAATTTTATTAAAGAGAATCTATTACTTAGACATTTGGTAAAAACAAAAAAGAATGTAAAACAAAAAATACATTTTTAAAACGAATTAAACCAGGGGGGGGGATTAAACAAAAATAAGCTGATGTGCAGGACATCCACATGACTTTACTTTACACCTGGACCCTATATTATGTTTAATATTTTTAGTAAAATAATTTATATTCACAAAAGAACCCTTCTAGAGAAAATATCTTCAACAATTTTTATGTCAAAATCTTTTCATTTTAATAATTTTTTCCTCCCCCCACCCACCTCCAATTTTTTGCACCGAAAAAATAAACATTCTTTTTTTATTATAGAACCCTTTTATAGTAAATTTTATTTTTCTAGGTTTTTTAGTATGAAAAATTTACAATTTTCATTTTTTAAACCTCCCACCCCTATAATTTATCGTTCGATTTCAATTTCAACCAAAATACAATCAACTCTTAATCTCACGATAAAGAATCTACAAGTGAAATTTCATTTTGATACTCACACTAGTTTTTGAGCTAGAGCGAACACAAAATTTGGTAACCTATTAACCGAAATTTTGACAAAATCATTAATATCTCGTAATATGTAATTTTTTTCGATGTTCACTCTTTAGGGGTTTTTGTGTTCGCTCAATTTTTTCTATCTAAATAGTTTCAGCTATTTTTGAGATATTTCAAAAAAAGCTTTAGAAGTTCCGGTTATAAACCTTATTAAACCTTCTTTTACTTAGATAATTGAAATCAACGAAACATGTTTGGAGCTAATACTCTCAGTCATCTTCAGTCTACAGTATTAGTCGAAACATGTTTCGTTGATTTTGATTATTTAAGTCATAAATGGAGGATTTTCCAATTAAGAAGAATTTTATTTTATTTCACTATCTGACTATCTTGGGGTTCAAATACCTTATTTTGGAAGTTTATGCATATCAATTGCCATTACAAGCAGTAATTACTGAATCTTTATGTCCTTTTTGACTTTTTTTCTATAATTGTTTGTTGAGTGGCATTTCATCCAAATTTGCTGAAAATGTTTTTACATTTAACTCCGTTTTAAAATCACAAGACATGTCTAATTTTCTTATCTTTTGAGGAGAGGGGAGGGTTGGTCGTATACACCCTCCAGCTGATTGCTAAGAGCTATCAACAATTGTCAATTTTATTTCAAACATCTAGAAAACTTTTGCGTTAAAGTAGAAAATGCATAGAAAGCTATTTCATTTTATATTTGTAACGTTTTTTAATAAAATGTAAATAACGTCAAAATGGGATTTTTGTTATATAAAGGCCATTTTTTAACCATTTTATGGAAATTATTTTTTTCATCCCTCTTTACGATGATTATATCTTCGCGCATAGTATATTGGCTTTTAACACGTTCCATTATAGCGCTCTTTGCCATTCGTGAAAGGGTTGCAATGACATGTTAAATCCCGGCAAGCCCAGACTAGAATAATATGATGATCAAGAGGCAAGTAAGTCCGGAATGACCCTTTCGACCCTCTGGTCTAGCCCATAGAGCTGCTGCGCATTGGCAGAAAGGAAGCTGCGATTTTCCTAAGGCAGAAAGTCAATTTGACTCAACCACCTCTTAAATTCTCTACAGAATTTATTAAGGCTTTATCTCCGAAAGGCGGGAGGACGGGGGTGCTGACTAAGGATTAAAAGTTTTATCTACTTCGCCAAGATATCAATCTGATAACTCGAGTGATTCACAAGCTCAATTCATCCTCGTAGAAACGTTTCCAGCCTAAGTTTTTTATGGATACAACCCTGATCGATGTTAGATAATCCTCTGAAGGCTCATTATAGTAAAAGCAACTGCGAATCCCGCCATCGGCGGGCATCTTCGCCCCATGGACTCTGTAGTGGGCTTAAAAATAATAATTTAAATTTCTTAATTTTTAATAAATTTTATTTGTCATGAACTATTAATGGGGTTTAAAATTAAAAAAAATCACGTTGGTGTTGTCGCGCAAGCCGATTAAAATAAGTATATAGTATACAATAGATACACTAAATTCCATTAAGTAGAAGCTGTAATCAGTTGAATTAAAAACAAATAAATTAATTTGAATTAGTAATACAGTAGGCACTTCTTTTTCGCGGGAGAGGGATGAAAAACTAAAAAATGTTTGCCCCTTTGCTCGATCTGTATCAAATTTTACAGAGTTACTCTTTAGGACTTTGTATAATTATTCAGGGGTGGATTTAGAGGTTTGGAGGCCCTGGGGCAACAAAGGAGTGGAGGCCCCTAAATATTTTTCTAATAGGTTAAATAATATTTTTCTTGCAAGTGTTTCAATCATTTATTGCGAGACAAATCAAACCTTTTCAGCAAACATATTAGATAAACAATAAACTTTTTAAATTATAGCCTATCACACAAATTGAACCTTGCGAGCTATTTTCAACGAAAAATCTTTGATGATTTCGCTGAAATCCAGCTCCCAGTGTAAATCACTTTCAATGCTGAGTAAGGATAACTTTGATAGCCGGTTTTGTGTCATCGTAGTGAGTAGCCTATTTTTTATAATTTTCATTTTTGAAAATGAGCACTCTCAGCGCAATTCGACACCATCAAAACCAAGTACATTCTCAGTGTAATTTCAATGTTTGGGAATGTAGCTCTGAAATTTTAATTTTCAAGAATTCGATAATAGAACAGTTCCTTAGATAGGTCTTTTTTATAGTCCTTTTTGTATAAATCTATCAACGATACAAATTGAACCAAAACTAGGTTCTAAATCGTATTTGTAAACTTTTTTTTAATAAGTACAATCTCTTGTGGAGGCCCCGGGAGTTGCTCCGTTTGCCCTCCCTTAAATCCGGCCCTGGAATTATTGATGAAATGATCATCTATCTGAAGTATAAGTCGTGTATAATTTAAAAGCTAAAATGTATAATTATATGAATTTTGATTAAGAGCACCTAAAAACAATAATATAACTTATAATTTGTATTATTTTAGTATAAGTTGTTTTATTGCTTTTTCATGCCCTTAAACATAATTCCGATTATTTCTATATACATCAAGTTATATCCACTTTTAAAGACCAAAAAATGGATGTAAGTCTGCTTTCATCTTAGTTTCTAAGTCTTATATAGGGTAGGTAAAAATGAATGAATATTTTTAATAAAGTATCAAAAACAAGATTATAATTTTCATACTCAAAAATTTCATATAAAAACGATTTAAATATTTTTTTTGTATTTTTTTCTAAAAAGTATGTAAAAAAACAAAAAATTTGAATTTTTACTTTACAATACAGGGTATGGGCAAGTATTGTAATCGTGTATGAAAAAAGTGTTTTTTTTCCTTCTTTTTTTCTACTACTATTTGATTAAAAAATTGATCGAAACCATGGCATTTCGCTCTATAAAAAAGTTCTAATAAGTAAACATCGAAAAAATTATATTTTTTGAGATAATAATTGTTTTGTCAAAATGTCTGTCTGTTAATCTGTTTGGTTGTCTGTTAGTTAGTCTGTGCTTTACCAAATTTTTGTGGGAGCGAGCTATCTCAAAAACTTGTGTGAATATCGAAACCAAATTTCACACGATAGTTTTGGTCCATTGAGATTAAAAGCTGATTAGATTTTGGTGAATATCGACCCAAAATTAAGAGGAGTGGGGGGGGGGGGGGGGGTTAAATAAAAATTAAAAATCTAGGCCGTTTGAGCAAACTCAACAAATTTTGTATAAATAATCAGTGGACCCCAGAGTCTAAAAATAGAAAAACTAACCGCCCAAAATGGGAGGAGCGGAGGGTGATGTAGGGTCAAAAAATGAAAATCTAGGTCATTTGAGCAAACTCAACCAAATTTTGTATACATAATCAGTGGGACACCAGAAGTCTAAAAATGCAAAAACTAACCCCCCTCCCACAACATGATTATAAATAATTTTAGGGGCCAGGTTATATGGTAAAGTCAAGTGAATGGCCACATCAGAACACGACAGCATATTTGAAGAAGTTAAGAGCAAAAAACCGAAATTCGATATCTTTTAAACCTGCCATCAAAAAATTTATTTTTAGATAGGTACTAAAAAATGTCAAAAAATGAAGGAAATTTTTCAAACCGTCCGATTTGGCGTGGAATGCCCCATTATTGTATAGTATGGTAAATAGGCTACATCTAGATATCTATATTGTGAACCCTTCTTATTTGATTAAATGTCTTTGTTGTCGTGGATTCCTCTAATTGAATTCGTATTGATAAAATCAAATTGAAAACATAGAAGGAATGATAAATGCGTTAAACTCTTCTCTTTTTCTCCCATGGCGATCATTAAAATTTGTCAGATCAATTTAATTAGCAACTCTTTTTCTTTTAAGCGGGTGGTTTTCAAAAAGGGGCGGATATATACCCACGGAGGAGAGAGGTGCGGATGATCCTATTGAAATATAGGCATAAAGCCAATGTTAATTAATTCAAAATTGAATTCCATCCGATTGGATTTCCTACAATAGATAAAAATAAAGTGGCTTATTTTATTTTCCTGTCAAAAAAAAAAAACTCAAACATTTTTTTTTTATTTTAATTTTATTACATTCGAGAGGAATTTACTATACCATATATTATTTATATAATCAACAAGGCATGTTTCATTTTACTTTGTTAATTAGAGCGATTTTGTTTTTATCATTTAATTGAAAAATAAAAATTAAAAGTATACCTATCTCTTTGGTAAAATCAAAAAAAATGTTGTTTTTTTCATATTGAAAAAAAATATATCGGGTTACAATTTAATTAATGTAGTTTTGTAGTTTACCAAAAGGTAAAATAATTACTACCTGTTAGTGGGTGTAGATGATATATAGATAACATTTTTAAATTAAAACGAAAATTAAAGTATCATTGTTAAATATTGGAGCGTGGTTAATACGGGTCAAATGACTTTAATTTACGACCCTTCGTTAATATCATACTAATATTAAAAAATAAAATAATTAAAAGTGAATTAATCGTTAAAAGCAAATTAATTTTATTGCATTTTATTTTTGAAAGACGACGATTTCAAAAAAGTCTGTGATATACTAGTAGACCCAAACGTTGGGTTTCTAAGTATTTTAATTTTATTTTGTGATTATTAGGTGGTCTTTATTTTGGAAATTTTCGAATTTTTACGTTGACAGAGGCTCAATTGGTTCGAAATATATAAAAAAAATATCCTCAGTTTCAAGCCTCAATCTCAATTCTAACCTTTGTTTTACAGCAATGCAAGTTTCCCATCTAAATAACATGGGAGTTTTCAGCATTGAAAAATAATAATTTTTTATTCCAGTCAATGTAATTCTTCAATAAAATTGAAACTAGGTAGGCTTTATCCTTATAATAGTAGCTATCCCTCAGAATTGTTTTGACCGCGTTTTTAAACAAGATATATATATATATATATATATATATATATATATATATATATATATATATATATATATATATCGCTAGATTACTGCTGGTTGAGGCTATTGGAGTCAGCTAAATCTTAAGTCTGGACCAAGAGAAATTAAAAGATATGATCCAGCATCATTTTGCGATTAGTCCGCATGACGATTTTCACCAAACACGGATATGGATCACCTAGTGAATTTGTAATCTGAGATGTTATATATTATATATAATATAATAAAATATATAATCTGTAAAAATCCTGAAGGATAGCTACTATTATAAGGATAATGCTTACAGAGTTTCAAATTTTTTAAACTAGTACTTATATATATATAATATAAAAATTTTATGAGATAGCTTTTTTAACAAATTATAATACATATATTTATAGTAATTACTAATAAATAATAGACAAAATCAGAGTCTGAACTCTTAGGTTAACCAATAACAAATAAATATAAAAAAGAAAAATCACAAGTTTTTACATTCTCGTCTTATTGAGATAATGAATTTATAAAACAACTTTAAAATTATTCGGGTTTTCAAAGAAATATTTTAGAATAAGAAGCATATTGGTTGGATGCACCAATAATTTACCATTTGATTGAAAATTTTTTTCGACTTTATTTTTTATTCTTGCGCAACCAAGAAAGAAATGGTTAAGATCACCAACCTCACCGGAATCGCACACACATAGTGGGTTCTCTCTCAAACCCATCCTATGTAAATACTGGGGGTGATCGTGTGACCCAACCTTAAAAGGATTATTTCCACAATCAGACCTCTAAACAAAGGGCAGGAATCATACCAGGGTCTACGTGGTATTTTCGGCATTATACAAAAAAGATGTCTGCCTTTGGATTGTGCAGACGACTCCCAATAGCTCTGCCAATCAACGTAAGCTCTTTTCTTAATACGATTTCTCATATCAGACTGATTATCATTAAGGTGATGAAATATCCCATTGGAGACTGCGTCCTTGGCGAGGCGATCTACAATGGAGTTATCCGAGATTCCACAGTGTCCCGGTATCCAAAGGAAATTCACTAAAATTTTTGAGCGAGATAGGATTTCGAGGTTGGAAATGATCTCCGGAATTAATGAAGGTGTATAATTACCTTTATTAAAACATTCTATTGCTTTTAGAGTGGACTTAGAGTCTGAACATATGATGTAATTTTTATCTCCAAGGGATTTGATTATATCAAACTAGTACTTTGGTTGGAATAAAAAATTGATCGTTCAATGCCAAAAACCCCATGGTATTTAGATGGGAAACTTACATCGCTGTGCGGCAAAGGTTAAAATTGAGATAGAAACTTGAAACTTAGCGGATATTTTTTTTTATTTATTTCGGAGCCTCTATCAGTGTAAAAATTCGAAAATACCCCAAATAAGGACCACCCTAGTGATTATACCCCACGAAGGACAGGTCTTAATAAATAAATTCGGTGTCAAAAGTTAAAACTTAGGCTATAGTCGCCCTCAAAATAAATAATAAACTTGATTATGAATTGTTTATTTATGCCTATATTATGACATCGTCTTGAAATCTCAATGAAACTACACTGCGGTTCAAAAAAATCGAGCCATCAATAAAAAAAAACTATATTAAAGAGTAAAAAAAATTTTTTGACTGAAAAACGACTTATTGAAAGTGTACTTGCCATTTGCCTTTGACTTATCCCTTGATTAATTAGGCACCCAATTTGAACTGCTTGAACTTCAGAAATATTCATTTTATATTTGTATAAATGATTCTTAATTCAAAATTATTCATTTTATTGATATTTCAAGTAGAATTTGATCTTTTATTAAGACTTTATTTAAATATAAAGTGATATTTAGAAAGTATGCTAATTTGAAATTGTATCTTTTAAAATATAAAATTCAAAAATTATTAAAAATATTTATTGAATATGTTAGTCTAAGAGTTAATAGAACAAATTATATGGTTATTTGGAATTTTCTATTTAATAAAGTTTTTATTGCTGGATCGATTTTTGAACCGCAGTGTACATATTGAAAAATTGATGTTTTCTGCATTTTTGAACCAGAAGATCTATAGCCAGATAGCCCAAAATCTAATCATCTCTCCATATTAGAAATATATTATAAAAGTTTT
This sequence comes from Forficula auricularia, assembly GCA_024734495.1. Lineage (NCBI taxonomy): Eukaryota > Metazoa > Arthropoda > Insecta > Dermaptera > Forficulidae > Forficula > Forficula auricularia. The sequence continues at coordinate 92,382,489 of JALMQS010000099.1, forward strand.
TTGCACAAGAATAAACATTATACGATTTTTTTTTATATTTTCTAAGCTCAAAGTTCTGCTCTGAGGACAGAGACTGTAATTTTGTAGATTTTACTACTACTATTTCTACGGATTAAAGAAGTTGGGGCAACGGTAGTTTATTCGTAATTACTCTGCGGAAGCTTGTAGTCGAATATGAAATTGGTGGCTTAAAGATTGGCCCATTAGCTAATGAGGGGAGATTATGGGAATCAAGGAGAGTGATAATAATAAATAAGTAACAGCTTATTAGAATTTCAAACACACATCTTCGGCCAAGGTACATCCAAACATGTGGTCCTCCGGCTATTGATTTATATGCACTTCATTAATTAAAATGAACATTTATATTACAAAATGGATTATCAAGTTCACTATTTATCATGAATAAATAAATGGAGTTGGGTTGATGAAATGATAATATAAAATAAGCTGACGTGTTCGGATATGGCCATCCACTTGACTTTACCATACAACCTGGCTCCTAAAATTATTTATAATCATGTAGGGGGAAGGGGTTAGTTTTTGCATTGTTTATACTTCTGGGGTCCCACTGATTATGTATACAAAATTTGGTTGAGTTTGGTACAATAGCCAAGATTTTCATTTTTTGCCCTACACCCCCACATTTTTGGCGGTTAGTTTTTGCATTTTTAGACTTCTGGGGTCCCACTGATTATGTATACAAAATTTGGTTGAGTTTGGTAAATAGCCAAGATTTTCAATTTTAGAAACTACCCCTACCCTATGTTGGGCGGTTAGTTTTTGCATTTTTAGACTTCTGGGTGTCCCACTGATTATGTATACAAAATTTGGTTAAGTTTGCTCAAATGCCCTAGATTTTTTAATTTTAGACATTACCCCCCCTACCCCTAATTTGGCTGAGTTTGGTAAATAGCCAAGATTTTCAATTTTAGAAACTACCCCCCCCTCCTACCCCATGTTGGGCGGTTAGTTTTTACATTTTTAGACTTCTGGGTGTCCACTGATTATATATACAAAATTTGGTTAAGTTTGCTCAAATGGCCTAGATTTTTAATTTTAAGCACTACCCCCCCTACCCCTAATTTGGTTGAGTTTGGTAAATAGCCAAGATTTTCATTTTGAAACTACCCCCTCCTACCCCATGTTGGGCGGTTAGTTTTTGCATTTTTAGACTTCTGGGTGTCCACTGATTATGTATACAAAATTTGGTTAAGTTTGCTCAAATGCCCTAGATTTTCAATTTTAGACACTACCCCCCTACCCCTAATTTGGTTGAGTTTGGTAAATAGCCAAGATTTTCAATTTTTGAAACTACCCCCTCCTACCCCATGTTGGGCTGTTAGTTTTTACATTTTTAGACTTCTGGGTGTCCACTGATTATATATACAAAATTTGGTTAAGTTTGCTCAAATGGCCTAGATTTTTAATTTTAGACACTACCCCCCCACCCCTAATTTGGTTGAGTTTGGTAAATAGCCAAGATTTTCAATTTTAGAAACTACCCCCCTCCTACCCCATGTTGGGCGGTTAGTTTTTGCATTTTTAGACTTCTGGGTGTCCACTGATTATGTATACAAAATTTGGTTGAGTTTGCTCAAATGGCCTAGATTATTAATTTTAGACACCCCCCCCTACCCCTAATTTGGTTGAGTTTGGTAAATAGCCAAGATTTTCAATTTTAGAAACTACCCCCTCCTGCCCCATGTTGGGCGGTTAGTTTTTGCATTTTTAGACTTCTGGGTGTCCACTGATTATGTATACAAAATTTGGTTAAGTTTGCTCAAATGCCTAGATTTT
>JALMQS010000099.1:92384388-92483178 GCA_024734495.1 Forficula auricularia
CGGCACCTGTAGCTATTACTTCTTTATCAATACCTATACCTTCTCGCCCATAATTATAATGGGGTTGATACTGTAATAAAGGCAATATTTCTTATTAAAAAATTCATTAATCGAACTAAGTAAGAAAGTTATAAGATAAACCGCACAAATGGATCTAATTCAATTGCTATCATTTATTCTTGATCAGAATTGATCAATTTCGAAATTTAAGAGAGGGTGAACTTTTCATTCGCCCGTTCTTCTAATAGTAATCGGTTCACGTAAAAAGGACTGAAAATCAATTTAAAGGAAAAGAGAGACGACGAGAGTTTTTCTTTTTTTGGTTCGTTTTCTTCTTCTTTTCTTGGCCCCCGAAACGTGGTGATCATATTTTTCTTAAACTTCGGCAAGAAATATTTTTTTTTCTTCTTCTTTTTCTTTATTCTATTGTGACGATACAAATAATATCCATAGTCGGGGGAAAAATTATTGAACATTTCGTAATATATGTGGTTTACCGATTTTTTTTTAAATCATAATATATTAAGAATTATCCATTTTTACTCCAATCTAAAATTTTAATTAATTTAGTTTTAATTTTAGTTTCTTACTAATGCAAAGTAAGTGAAAATTAAGCGGGGTGCACCAATCGGAAATGGCGCTGAGGTTGAGCATCAAAGTTTCCCCTTTCGTAAATTATCTGAATATAAAATAAACATAGTATACCTAGATTAAATAAAAAAAAACTCATAAATTTTACAAAACATTTTTATTTTCTGTCTTAGAACAAAAATTAGTTCGTAAAAATGCACTTTCAATAAATTGCCTTAAATTCAAATAGATTTATAACTAGATAATAAGTAAAAATATATTTTTCTAGGTGGGTTTCACAAATAAAACAAATACATGTTTCGAGTTTTTTTTTTTTAATTTTTTTTTTTTTATTTTTATTTATTTGTTTTATTTGTGAAACCCACCTTGAAAAATATAATTTTACTTTTTTTTTTTTTTTTTTTTTTTAAAGGGAGAAGGTTTTTTCCCCCTTCCTGGCTTTTGGTCAGAACCATTTAGCCAATCACATTCTTTGTATTATTTTATAATTTTAAATATTTTTAATTATAATTTTAATTATAATTTTTAATTATAATTTTACTTATTATCTATTAAAATGTTTCACCTAGAACCGACACCAAATTCTTTAAAGATTATAGATTTATAACTTAAAACAGGAATAGTAGGAAATTGTCTGTTTAAAAACAGCATAAAAGTTTTATAAATTTTTGATTTTTTGATTGTTAAAACGGGAAAAGTTCAAAATTGTTGACTAATTGAGGCCAATTTTGGACGAGGGTCAAAAATGAAAATTCTAGCTTTTTCGACCATCTCAAGAAAATTTTGTATACAGAAGGCTAGAAATGCTAAAAAGGGCTAGAATTTTCATTTTTAACCCCCCCCCTCCCATTTCGGGTGGTTATTTTCAAATTTTTTTTAAACAAAGATGTCAAAAATTCTGCCTTTCGTATAAAGTTATTAAGTAAGTATTGTATTTAGGAATGTCTTTAAATCAAATTAACCATTTTAAAATCAGAAGATTTTACGGTATTTTGACATCTTCAGGGGTCGATTAAACCTAAATCGATTTGGCGAGTAAGAAATTGACTTTCAGGATGTGTTTTGATTACACTACAGTATGGCGTATATATTATTTGGATTTTAAAATCATCCTCCAAAAAGGTCAGTAGCTCTCGGTCTATATTGTTGGATTATTTTAATTTTTAAATTTAATAATTTGCGAATTTTGCGCCCTCTCCCCTTTTGAATAGTGCCCAGGGCACATGTGCTACTTGCTCCACCCTAGGTACGCCACTGGTATGCACCAAACATCTTTTTTTCATCAATTTATTTCTTTTAACATTAAATAGAACAATTTATTCTCTTTTATTGAATCTACTTTTCGGAATATCAAGGCAATATTTCCTATTAAAAAATTCATTAATCGAACTAAGTAAGAAAGTTATAAGATAAACCGCACAAATGGATCTAATTCAATTGCTATCATTTATTCTTGATCAGAATTGATCAATTTCGAAATTTAAGAGAGGGTGAACTTTTCATTCGCCCGTTCTTCTAATAGTAATCGGTTCACGTAAAAAGGACTGAAAATCAATTTAAAGGAAAAGGGAGACGACGAGAGTTTTTCTTTTTTTGGTTCGTTTTCTTCTTCTTTTCTTGGCCCCCGAAACGTGGTGCTCATATTTTTCTTAAACTTCGGCAAGAAATATTTTTTTTCTTTTTCTTTATTCTATTGTGACGATACAAATAATATCCATACTCGGCGGAAAATTTTTTAATGAACGACCACCCCTGGGGTTTGGCTTGAGCTGCCGTCAAAGCCAGTGGTTTGCCTATTCATTTGGCTAAGTGGGTAAAGTGTATGGGTGTGTGTGTGTGTGTGATTTCTTGCCCAATCAAGTTGTGGGGTTCCTTTGTTCCCATCCACCCCCCTGAACCCCACATCTATCAAACACTTAGAGAGAGCCCTCTTCTCTTCTTTCAACCCCTTTTTGGCTCAACGACCCTCTTCCTCCTCCAAAATGCCAGCCACTTCATTCTTGGTCTTTTCATTTCTCTAACCAACCCTTCTTTCTACGCTAAATGTGACAAATTTAATTATCTCTAGATAATATTTTAAAATAGTAATCAGCTTCACCACCCAACGTACCTAAAGGAGAATAAAGTCTTTTTGTTTTTAAGCCAGATTTAGTAAGAAAAAAAAAGTTTAAAAGAGGATTTGTACTCACGTGCCAAGTAACTACATAGTATAAGTGCACGAAAGAGTGGGAGTGTCCATTAATTATTGTAAGCTTTATAAGTAGACTTACAATAATATGGTTTTCTCAAACCGGGACAATTTTGAGATTTTACTCGGACAGAAATTGTGCGCCGCCTTCTAGGCAAAAAACAATTATTATCTAGTAAATTTCAATTATTTTTAACTGAACATTACTTATGAATTATTATTAAAAAGCTATTAATATTTATCCATAACCTGAACTTTCTTTAAAAATTATTTGTTTCAATAAATTAGTACCCCTGGAGCCACCGAGCGATGCACCCCACTCCGCCCCAGCCCATCCCAACCGCGCCTCCTACCCCCGGATCCTCCACAACTGGACACCACCTCACCCCACCCCGCACCCAGTTTTTGCATTTCTAGCTTTCTAATGGTCTACATATTATATGTATATTTGTTTACAATTTTTCCACTTTCTTTCATATTGATAAACTTTATAAAAAATAAATAGGAAAATAATAATAAAAAAAATAATCTAGAAAATCATAAGATGGTGTCATCTATTAAATCCGATGGACTGGAATATTTTTAATTATATGTCAGAGGGGTTGTTTTTCACCCCCTCGGGAATCGAACCCGAGTGCCAGTAACAGCAATCCGGGCCATCTGGCTCACCTGCGGGATACGAACCTCTCACCGCAGGTGAGCCAGATGGCCCGGATTGCTGTTACTGGCACTCGGGTTCGATTCCGAGGGTGAAAACAACCCTTCTGACATATAATTAAAAATATTCCAGTCCATCGGATTTAATAGATGACACCATCTTATGATTTTCTAGTAAATTTGAATCTATTACCATCGGCAAATTAATATCTTTCATATTAAAAAAAAAATAATATCTGAAATAAAAACTTAAAATTAAATAAGATTTGTTTCCAAGTTAAATATAAAAAAAGCCACTTCAACTACTTTATTTGTAAACACACCTGTAATGTTATGATCTAAACACCTGTTAATTAAAAACAAACAACAAATTCCTAATTTTAATATATATATTAATATTTGCTATAATCTATTAGTGGGTTTTAAAATTAAAAAACCAATTAAAAATAAAAGATAATTGAAAAAAATGTAAACAAACTTTTTTATTGAGATTTTCATCTGTCAATAATTATTTTAATTAAGAAAAGATCAATTACGATTAAATTTGTTGAGGTCCAGACCTAGCCAGATCGTTTTCTCATCTTCAAAACTTGTTTCATCAAAATCGGTAGAGCCGTTTTCAAAATAGAACTAAGATACAAACAAATATATAAATAATTTTTGGTCGTTTAATAAGAGTAGATTATTTATTATTTTATAATTGCTTGATACGTTTTTTTCTCATTTCTATTTTAATAGAATATCCTATTTTGTTAATTGTATCTCTGTTACGAAAAATCATTAAAATAATGTTCCTTATCTTGACCGCCCAGTTTTTTCAGGAATTGCAAAAATGTGATTTTGGGTCAAAATTTGGAGTTTTTATACAACTCTCGTAGTGTGTGTGCGCCCCGCTAACTAAATACTACCTTGATCAAAAAGTTTCAGGAATTTATTCAGAAAACCAAAAATATAAATTTGTTAATCAAAATCGATATTGTCCCGTTCAAAGTACTCCCCAACGACTGCAGTGCACTTATCCCAGCACTTGATCCAATCCTCGAAACATTTTTTATACTCGATTTTCGGTATGGACTATCAGAGCCGTTTGCGATTTTTACGATTTTAAAAATAAAATCGTATTTGCATCAACGAGTTTGTATTAAATTTGTTCCAAAAAAACGTTCCAAAAATGTTGAATAAGTGTTACTCTATCGAAAACAAACTTTTATGTGTGGCTCAAGTTTTCGCGAGTCTGTTGAAGATGACGAACACAGTCAACATCGAAAATCGACGAAAACGTCGATAAAATCAAAAAAATTATCGCCGAAAACTGTAAATTGATCATTGGAGAGATTGCAGCAAAATTGTACATCACTTATGAGTCCGTTCAAGACATTTTGTTTAATGATATGTCTTTGAGACGCCAAAAAAGACCAAATTTGTGGGAATCACGTAACGCGCAGTCGAACAATGCCATCATTATCCGCAACTTTTTGACCAAGAACGGAACGAATACCATTCGAATTCACCTGATTTAGCTCCCTGCGACTTCTTCCTCAGTCGACCCAAAAAACCGCTCCCGGGAACGCTTTTTAGCAGCCAAGAGGAGATAATACAAAAATCGCAGACAGCTCTGAAGGCCATACCAAAAATCGAATTTAAAAACTGTTTCGAGGATTGAATTAAGCGCTGGCATAAGTGCGTTGCAGTCGGTGGGGAGTACTTTGAAGGGGACAATATCGAATTTGATGAATAAGTTTATATTGAAGGAGACAATAAAAGAGTGTGTCTTCTGCTGGAATTATAAATTTTATTTATTTATAACGAGACTATAGTTTCGAGGGCTTTGTCCTCTTCATCAATCTAGAGGGCAAAGCCCTCGAAACTAGAGTCTCGTTATAAATAAATAAAATTTATAATTCCAGCAGAAGACACACTCTTTATTGTCTCCTTCAATATATAAAAATTCTACTACTCTCGGCAAAAACTTTCAATTTAATAAGTTTATATTTTTAATTTTATGAATAAATTCCTGAAACTTTTTGATCAAGGTAGTATACCATCTGTCGATTTGAATTTGCATAATAATTCACAAAATTATCCTACGTTTTTTTACTTTCGAGGAAAATTATTTTGGTTGTTTTAAAATAAATACCTAATTAAATATAAAACATTACTAAATTGTCAACTGTAGAAGGATACGGTAATCCCCGGATCATAGAGAGATTTACTATTAATTAATTTATGATAAATTTACATTTAAGATAAATTAACATCTACTTTTGTTAAAAATTATTAGAGCTAATCAAATAAACAGTGGCGTAACGAGGGGGGGGGGGCAAGGGAAGTCATCGTGCCCCGGGCGCTACTCACAAAGGATTTCTGAAAAGTATATTTTAAATTTAGTGCCAGTGTAATATAATAAATGTTAATTTGTAAATAAAAAGGAAAAAAAGGAACCATAATAGTCTAAATCTCTAAATCAAACTGTAATAATATATTCATAATAGAAATGGCACGTCTTTTCTACTGGCAGGGCTGACTCTACCTGTGTCTGTCAGCACTTATATTATTATTAAATATATGTATCTCCTTAGAGATAATAAATATTTACTTTTTTATTGTTTTATTGTTTTGTTATTGTACTGTTTTTAAAATATTTCTTTATAAATATGTAAAATAAATAATATCTTTTGATACAAATTAATTTAGAATTCCGCGGAGTAAACTCGCGAGCAAATCCACTCAACGGAATTTTTAACAAATTATAAGTAAATTTGTTTTTCTAGTATATTTATACAAATATAGAAAATTATCAAATTAATTAAATTAATCTTAAGAAATTCAAAGAGAAATTCAAAGATGTTTTTATAAAGCAAAATTTAGAGAATACTTAGCGAGACTACCCGGGTGGTCCGGGGTGGGGTATCATGCGGGCTATACGCGGATTGATACCGGGTAACATCTAGATGGACCATATCTTTTTTCGCTCTCTTGGTTCAGGATGGAGAATCAGCTGGACCTCAATGGTTCTTATAAAACGGTAGTCTCGCTAAGTATTCTCTAAATTTTGCTTTATAAAAACATCTTTGAATTTCTCTTTGAATTTCTTAAGATTAATTTAATTAATTTGAATATCTTTTGATATGAAAGATATTAATTTGCCGATGATAATAGATTCAAATTTACTAGAAAATCATAAGATGGTGTCATCTATTAAATCCGATGGAATGGAATATTTTTAATTATATGTCAGAGGGGTTGTTTTTCACCCCCTCGGGAATCGAACCCGAGTGCCAGTAACAGCAAAGTCATTACATTGCCCTTGAAGAAATTCAAAATTCCAAACACTCAACCACCTTTATTTAAATTATATGGCATGGCTATATGTTTAAATTTAGAATCACTATATCGCGAAATTTTACAAAGTAAGACAAAAATCTTTGAGTAAAACGATGTTTGCATATGTCAGAGAGGTTCGTATCCCGCAGGTGAGCCAGGTGGCCCGGATTGCTGTTACTGGCACTCGGGTTCGATTCCCGAAGGGGTGAAAAGCAACCCCTCTGACATATAATTAAAAATATTCCATTCCATCGGATTTAATAGATGACACCATCTTATGATTTTCTAATATCTTTTGAACTAATTCTAGATGATCATATACATTTCAAAATCTAGTCTTGTTTTCTCAACTACATTTTTTGTCTCAAATTTAAAGCCTAGCTTGACCTTATGACTTTATTTATTTATTAATTTGCAAGTATATTTTACATATAATATTATATGGTTTTCGAATGGGGGGGGGCGCTAAAAAGGTATTGTGCCCCGGGCGCGAGTTAAGCTTGCTACGCCACTGCAAATAAACTAAAGTTTTTTGTTATAAATACAAATTGCAACAATGCAATTATACCTGGATAGAGATTATTAATTTGCCTTTCTAATTATACAATGTTCCACGTTTTGTTAAAACTCCAAGAAAAATATTACGAGTGGTCGAAAGAGGGAGCAGAATATGGTTTGGTCAATTTTCATTATCCCAAGTTAAACTAAGCAGAGCGGATTAGGGTAGAATTTTAAAGAGAAATGGTAGAATGCCTGGAGCCCAAGGGGTGGAGGCAGGGGCGAGGCGGGGGTGTTGGACTGATGCTGAGCTGAGAAAACTGGTTGGAAGTAAAATGAATTAAATCCCCGTTGACAATATGAATCTTAATTTAAGAAAATAATTTCATTATTATATTATGATGTGCAAGAGAATGTAATATTTGAAATTTAGGAAAAAGAAAAAGAAAAAAAGAAGAAAGATTGACATTTTTGTGTATAAATGTTAGGCTCAAAGAACGAAAACGCTCATTAAACGAAAAAACGCCCACAAAGCGTCGTGGCCAGAGGCATAGCCACGGGGGGGGGGCAGAACCTTTTCTTATGGCAAACTAACCGTAATTAAAAATATTTCATATGTTTAATCAAGAATTATGTTCTTTTTTAATTTCTTGAAGTGCCTTTTTGGTCCAGTTAAATTGTTCTCTAAAGGGCCCCTCGCGGAAAAGTTCTGGGGTAGTTCTTGATCCTATACGTTTTTTGGAGTACTAAATCCGACTCTGAGGTTTGCTAACAAAATTTCGTAATGGAACAATGTGAAAATTGTTACAAAAAGGTAAAAAAATCTCATTTTTTGGCGGTTTTTGCTTATAGCTAGAAAATACTCAACTCTTCGTAAATAATCTTCCTTATCAAAATGAAAGTTCATAAAATTTCCTACAAATTTCATCATTTAGGTTTTTTTCTCCGACCAACCGTCAAGTTTCTAGGATAAGTGGTTTTCATTTTATGAAAGGTCAAAATTAATTAAAATTTTTAAAATAAAAATACTAGGAATCCCTAAATGAGTTTGATATTTTTACTTTATCCAATGCAAACCAAAAAAGTCCTCAGATAATTATAAAATACATATAAACAACTGTACTAACTAAAATCCTCAAAATCTAGTCTGAATTTGAACTTGATTTATAAAAGTGAATTTATTTTTATTTAGGAAACAAATCAAAGATTTTAGTAGAAATATTTTTACATTGCATATCATAGGGTTTCGTCCCCTTGGGAATCGAACCCAAGCGCTAACTAAGCTTGCCGGGCTGTTAGCCAAACCCTTCAGACAAATCTCTCTCCGACTTGCAACATATATAAGAAATAAAGCTACAAAAGATGCTTAAATCTTTACATTAATTGATTTATAAAGTTAGTGCGCCTGTATTTAGGCAACCGATTCCGCGCAGAAGATTGAAAGCTGCGTAAGAGCTAGGCGAGTTCAGTAGTTGATAGAATGTATGAGAGGATAATTTTTACATAAGCTTTAAAAATAGTTTATCATTTAAACATTTGATATAATTGTTAATGTTTAGCTCCTTCGTAATAATAATAGAAAATTTTGAAATGGATAAATGAAATTTAATAAATAAAACTGTTTACAAGGACAACAACAGTTTTAAGAGATTTTTTGTGGAAAGTCTTTTTATAAACAATGAACCAAATATATTAAATAAACAACAAGACTATGAATTCGCCGATTTCTATAATGGGGTATGGAAAATATAAAACTGTAATTATAGATCTATTTTTGCATTCAAAATAAATTTTTAAAAATAGACATCTCATTAACATCAAGAGGTAATTTGGGTTCATAGCCAGTCGATCATGGTGGATCGTCGCTTGGGTATGTGATTTTACATGGAGACACTATTTTTAAATATTTAACCACTTTTTAACTCTTGGACTGTCTCTCGTCGGATGTATTCTTTCTGGAACTGGTGCGTCATGAATGGATAAATAACTTATCTATTGTGATTTGTTATCTGTGATTTCCCAGTGAATTGTATTGTTCAACCAAAAAAATTTTATAAACACAAAATAAATAGGTCTGATGAGCCAAACAATGGCGAAACTATGTAGTAACTTACAATAATAAATAATTAACATGAACATTTATTAAATTTCATTTATCCATTTCAAAATTTTCTATTATTAATACAAAGGAGCTAAACATAAAAAAAAAATTATATTAATTTCTCACTCCTAAACACTAAAATACTCTATAAACATTTGAGTTTACCATATTTTGCTTTTTACTTTATCCAATGCGAAGCAGATAAAATACATATATTGGGATCGGTCTGGCGGCTTCAAAAAGTTCTCAGGTAAAGACTACGGAACCCTTGGTCTCAAACAAAGTCACACATTGTAGTATTCATTTAGTTTGAATTTTACTTAGAACCAAAAGTGTTCCATAAGACCTCCAAAATATTATAATAAAATAATAATAAATTGAAGTGTTCTTTTTCCCGTGAGTAACATAATTTTTATAAATTAAAGGAGACAATAAAGAAGTGTGTCTTCAGCTGGAAAAATAGTCAACCCCTCTACATCTCTGAAAATATTGAATTTTTTCACTCAGTTTCTCGAGTTATAATAATTATTTAAATTAATGAAAAAAACAAAACTTATTTATAATTTTTAAGGGTTTTGGTGTCGGTTCTGGGTGAAACATTATAAATAACTTATGAGGAGAATTTTCTAGGTTAGGTTTCACAAAAAGGAAATATTAAAACAAATGTATGTTTATTTTGAGTTTGATTCACTCGATATATATTTCGGGTTATTAGCCCATCTTCAGGAGTTCAAATAAAAACTGAAATTTGTAAAAACGTTTAACAAGTAAAATTTTGAGAGAGAAGAGTATATTCAGAAAGTTTCATCAACAACCAGAAGTTAAAGTACGTTCAGAAAATACTTTCAATCTTTCTCTTAAATATAAACAAAATGTTATTATTTAAAATAAAATATAAAAAAACAAAATACAAACACAAAATATGTAATCGAATTTGTGTGTTTGTATTTTGTTTTTTGTTTTATTTTTGTTTTTAATTTTATTTTAAATAATAACATTTTGTTTGTATTTAAGAGAAAGATTGAAAGTATTTTCTGAACGTACTTTAACTTCTGGTTGTTGATGAAACTTTCTGAATATACTCTTCTCTCTCAAAATTTTACTTGTTAAACGTTTTTACAAATTTGTATTCAGTTTTTATTTGAACTCCTGAAGATGGGCTAATAACCCGAAATATATATCGAGTGAATCAAACTCAAAATAAACATACATTTGTTTTAATTTTTCCTTTTTGTGAAACCTAACCTAGAAAATTCTCCTCATAAATATATTTATAGTTAAGAAATTATATTTGATATGAATAGATGGTGAAGTTAATTATGGCGAAATCGATCTCTGTTTAATATGAATCAATGATATACGTATTTTAATTTTTTTAAGTATTCTCATATTTTTGGAGTAACTCTAGATAAATTAATAGTTAAGATCATGCTATTCGAACCAAGCACCAATAAGTAAATTATGAAAATATTGTTATTTGAGTAAAATAGTGGAATAGTTCAATTTAATAGTTGGGTATTTAAATGAAATAAAATGTAATTACAACAAGAAATGATATAAACTTGAATATTTTGAAGGATTGGGTCGGAGTTGAAGGTTACTTAAATTAATAATAGAGATTGTGCTCAAACCAACATCAGGTGTATTTCAAAAGCTCACTATCTACAAAACTACCCTAGCCGTTTAGTTTTAATATTTAACTTTATTTTTATTTCCTTTCACTGTGATTTATTCTAACATTCTAGCAAGTTGGTTTTTGATGATTTATATTGACACATTTCGTGAGTATTTTCTCTCTTTTTTTTTTTTGGATATTTTATTTCTCAATAAGATCTTGTTTTGTCAAGTCAGGCATATAAAAAGAATTTATATCTTAAATAAAAATAAGCGTTAAAAATCCTATTCGACTTTTCTTTTTTTTAAACCGATCATTTCTCGTTTAAAAGCGATACAATAAAAAAATAAATAAATAAAGTAAAAAACACAAATAGCATTATATTTTTACCATTAAAAAAAAAAAAAAAAAGAGGACAACAAATGAATTCGAATTTCAATGTATGTGCGTGCGGTACAAATTCCTTTCTCCTGCCTACAATCACTTCTTTTAAAAAGGATTTTGAGGGTATATATATATATATATATTAATAAAAATTTAACCGGCGTGGTATCAAAGACCGTATTGGAGGCCATTGTATACATGGAAGTGCTTGAACCACAACATGAAGGTAAAAAAGAGATGAAGGAATATCAAATATGAATGTTTGAACATTCAATTGGCTGAGTGGGCATTCAATCAAATACCTTTATTGTCAATCCTTGAACTTTTGCTGCTGCTGCTAAATTGGGTGGGACCAGAAAAGAATTTTTCAACCGTTAATTGAACTCAAAAACCCAAATCGTATAAGATTAGTCAAACATTTGTATTTTCCTTTTACTTATAATGTCCTCTAAATTTATTATTGCTGCAATTAAATTAAGTACCTGGAACACCGAGCGATGCTCGGTAATTTTTTGATTCAGTTAAAAGCAATATATTAATATTATTTTTAATTTTAAATTCAGGTAAAAAAAGCCGATTTTTAATCGAAGCAAAAATAAAATAAAATTTAATTTATATTTTTTACCAACGTTTTGACCCGCTATGGCCATCATCGAGATATATCACTGGCCACAAAGTTTTGAATGTAATTGCAATTAAAAATAATATTAATATACACCGAAGTTCTTTCGTTGACCCTTTTAAATCCTGAAGAAGGAGGTACGATCCTTCGAATTGTTGGATTTTTTAAGAGAATGAAATTGATATATTCTAATAAATTATTTTATAGGAAAATACCTTTAATTAATTAAATTGGCAGATTCTAATATATAATAATATTTTTTATGATCTATTAGGGAATTTAAAATAAAAAAAATCAATTAATTTTATTAAAAAGAAAATTGAAAAAAATATAATTATAAATTTTTATTCAAACAACCACCTGTGAATAATTATTTCAATTAATAAAAACCCATGAAAAACAACTTAGCCGAAGATGAGATCGTGACAGATCGAATTGTCAACACAAAAACCCCCTAATCCGTGAATTTCATCCAAATCTTTAAAGCTGTTTTCGAGAAACCTATAAACCTTTTTGAGTTTTATTTCATTCACTATGAAACTACACTCCCTTTACTTTATTAATTTAAAAATAAAACTTTGTTGTCTTGAAAAAATCCGCCAATGAGAGGTAATGGGTATTATTACTTCCCAGGTCAGTGTATGGTAAATAATAAAACATTTAATTATCTCAAAATATAAATTTATTAAGGGCTTACCTTGGCGCTCAGATTTCTCCCCTCGGTAGTTGGCCGCCCATTCAGGCTTCCTGAAAAGAAAATCCTGTTAAATTTAAAATTTTAAATCAGAGTTAAATGATAGAACTTCAGAAATATCTACATATTTTGTATATTTTATCTTTCGTTCAATGATACTTAATTCAAAATATTCATTTGATTGATTTCCAATGGAATTCGATCTTTTATTAAAACTTTATTTATATTTAAAGTGATATTGAGAAAGTATGATATTTTGTAATTGTATCTTTTAATTTAATTTTACTTAGTTTTTTTATAAAATTCAAAAATTATCAACCATATTTATTGAATATGTTAGGATAAGAGTTAATAGATATATGTGAGTTTTAAAATTAAAAAAAAATTACGTCGGCGTCGTCGCGCAAGCCGATTATAATAAGTATAGAATAGTTAAATAGATAAATTTTGTTTGATAAAGCTTTGGTTTTCTTATTATGTTTCTTAAACTAATTCACATTGTCGGGATTTGCATTCTACCCCATCTCATTTTAATTGTTTTTCTTCTACTATTTTTGATTGGTGAAACCTAAAGAGAATTTTGAGGTTTCCATCTCGCTCCTTCTTTAGAATTTCACCAAATATATCCCCCATTAGGGTATAAGGCATTGTCTATACAAGAATAAGTTGAGCAGCATAATATACTTTTCTTTTAACATTCTAATACTTCTTAAGTTGTGTGTGAAGGGAATTTTCAAAGAAATTGTAGCAGACAGAGGTGGAAGCAATCTTTAATGGTGCAATTGAGTGAGTGAGGCCTACCGGAGAGATATAATGTAGAAACGTCTTTCATTCTCGGTCCGTAGGCGGAAATCCGTTTCATCACGCATCAAAAGTATCAAGTTTCAACCTTTGTGGAGCAGGAGCTCTACTTCGCTTTTATGAACTTCCTATAGCAAATTGAAATAAAGATAATTGAATGGAGGAGCTTTTAATACAATTTTTAAAATCATTAATTAAGAGTTTCATTGTAGTGCTCAGCTGAATAAATGAACAGAGAGGGGGGGGGTGTCTTTATTCACAAATGTTTTAAGAGAAACTTTTTAAATATATCTACATACAGATAACACTGTTCAACAAAAATTTTACCCCTTAAACCTAACAATGGATTACAGTAGTTTTATACTCTGATTATAAAGCAATTTCCCGATTTGTTATAATCGTTCAGATTTTTGAGATAATCGGTCAAAGCGACGAAAAAGGCAATTTTGACCTATTTTCGAGATCCATTAGATATTAAACAGCAATATTCGAAATCAAAATATTTCATTGACGAAATAGAAAACAGCTTCCTCTTTGATTTTCAAATTACCACTTGTTTGTAGCTCAATTAGAACTTGAGTTATAACTAAAAAACTAAAACTACGTGAAGAGAAAGGATAAAAAACATAGATAAAAATATATGGTCTTAGTTTTTTAGTTATAACCCCAGTTCTATTTGAGATAAAAACAAGTGATGATTTGAAAATCAAAGAGGAAGATGTTTTCTCTTACGTGAACAAAATATTTTGATTAAAAATATTGCTGTTTAATATTTAATGGGACTCGAAAATACGTTAAAATATCTAAAAACTCTGACGTGTTGTAGAAAATCGGGAAATTGCATGATAATCAGCGTATAAAAGTCTATTGGAATCCATTGTTAGTTAGTAATTTGAAAGTTTATATTGGGAAAATAAGGACAAGTTTTTTATATGTGACTTTTTTATTTATCCACCAACGTTTCGTCGACTTTGCCGACTTCTTCAGGGCTTCAAATAGTTAAGTCACACATTCGTCTAAATTTTCTTATTCTTTTCGTTACCATTGAAGGCCATCAGAATACAATTTTCAAAAAATATTTAGCACATTCACAAAAAAACACTGTAGGTAGGGATAAAACGGAGAAGAAAAGAAATATTCTATTCTAGTTTAAAAATACAGGGTTGCCTTATTTTGTATATATGTGATTTCTGTTCTGTTGTATTAATGAAATTGTTATTATAAAGAGAAAAATTGTGTTTTTTTGTGAATGTGCCAAATATTTTTTGAAAATTGTATTCTGATGGCCTTCAATGGTAACGAAAAGAATAAGAAAATTTAGACGAATGTGTGACATGACTATTTGAAGCCCTGAAGAAGTCGGCAAAGTCGACGAAACGTTGGTGGATAAATAAAAAAGTCACACATAAAAAACTTGTCCTTATTTTCCCAATATAAACTTTCAAATTATAAATTAAATTATGGACCTAAATGATAATAATTGTTAGTTAGGTTTACGGGGAGAAATATTTGTTTAATTTTTGTTGAGCAGTGTAATTATAATCAACTGGTGTGTTCATCACACGACTTTTCACATTTTCATTTTCATGAAGTCATCGCGACACTTCTAATTTACACCCCCCTCCTTTATTTTGTTTTTGAGAAAATAAAAAAAAGATAAGGGAAGGGGGTGTAAATTAGAAGTGTCGCGATGACTTCATGAAAATGATGTAATGTAATAATGTGAAAGTCGTGTGATGAACACGCCAGTTGATTAAATATATATCCACATACAGATAATTATAAAAATTAGTTCTCGCCAAACACGTAACCAGGGACGAACTCAGTGTTGCTCTTAAGTAGTGACATAAAACAATAAACAACAGTCCAAACAATGGACGAAATCAGGTGAAGCACCTCCAAAGAAGGAAAAAACAATTTTATCTGCGAATAAGATTATGGCGAATAGTTTTTGGGATTCGAAAGGAATTATCTTCAATGATTACCTTGAGAAGGGTAGGACTATCAATGGTGTATACTATGCAGGGTTATTACAACGTTTGAGTGACAAAGTGAAGAAAAAACTATCGCATCTGGCAAAGAAAAGAATCTTGTTTCACAATGAAAATGCACCCGCTCATTCGTCAGTAGTTGCGATGGCTAAAATCAACGAATTGAAGTTTGAATTGTTCCCCCAACCACCTTATTCAGCAGATTGAGCCTCCAGCGATTGCCATCTGTTTCCAAACCTCAAAAAATGGCTCGGAGGAAAAAGATTTGTCAGTCATCAATGCTGTCAATGAGTATTTTGAGGGACTTGACAAATCACACTATAAAAATGGTATCATACATTATAGCACCATTATGAAATAAGCTGACGTGTTCTGATGTGGCCATCCACTTGACTTTACCATACAATCTGGCCCCTCACTCACATTAATATTTAATAAAATTATTTATAATCATGTGAGGGGGGGGGGGTTAATTTTTGCATTTTTAAACTCCTAGGGGCACACTGATTATGTATGCAAAATTTGGTTGAGTTTGGTAAATGGCCAACATTTTCATTTTTTGACCCTCCACCCCCTCCCTACATTTTGGGCGGTTAGTTTTTGCATTTTTTGACTTCTGGGGACCAACTGATTATGTATACAAAATTTGGTTGAGTTTGGTAAATGGCCAAGATTCTCATTTTTTGACCCTCCACCCCCTCCCCCCATTTTTGGCAGTTAGTTTTTGCATTTTTAGACTTCTGAGGACCCACTGATTATGTATACAAAATTTGATTGAGTTTGATAAATGGCCAAGATTTTCATTTTTTGACCCTCCACTTCCTACCTCAGTTTGGGCGGTTAGTTTTTGCATTTTTAGACTTCTGGAGGGCCACTGATTATGTATACAAAATTTGGTTGAATTTGCTCAAATGACCTAGATTTTTTTAACCCCCCTCCACCCCCTTAATTTTGAGTCGATATGCACCAAAATCTAATCAGCTCTTAATCTCAATGGACCAAAACTACGTGTGAAATTTGGTTTCGAAATTCATACTAGTTTTTGAGCTAGCTCGTCCACAAATTTGGTAACGCACAGACTAACTAACTGACATTTTGACAAAACAATTATTATCTCGAAAAATATAATTTTTTCGATGTTCACTTATTAGAGCTTTTTTGTAGAGCGAAATGCCATGGTTTCACTCAATTTTTTTACTCGAAATAGTTTAAGCCGTTTTTGAGATATTTTGAAAAAAACGAAGGAAAAAAACACTTTTTTTCATGCACGATTACAATACTTGACCATACCCTGTATGGTAAAGTAAAAATGTATTAGTCTTGATAAAGATTATGTTGAAAAATACAATTTAAAAAATCCCCAATTTTTTTTTCTTTATCAAGCCGGAAACTTATCAAACCATTATCGTAAGTTAATTTGCATCAACAACCTCCGTATTTGTGAATCCACAACCCTGCTACTCTCGGCACAACAAAATCTCTTAATTCCACATAATGATTTGTTTAATTTCATAAATGATATATAATATATCAGTTAATTAATTTATTCTAATTAGGTTGCCATGGCAACAACAATGTATTTATGTATTATTATTGAGACAGTAAATAAACAAACATGTTGATTTATAATATATTGAATATTAAATGTTGAATCAATAAACCACGGGTAACAGAATAATTGGATACAGAAGACAATTTTTGAATGAAAGGCTTGTAATCTGATCTTTGAACATCAGAGATCTGTTTGCAATTTTAAATAAAACAACTCCCCCTCATTCGAGGGATCATATTTATTTATTCCCTATATTTATGTAAATTAATATGAACATGTTTTGAAAGCCTCTGAGAGTTGCGACAGATGATTTCGCATTGGATTGTTTTATATATACTATATTATGCAAAATAAATTGGAAATGATTTGTCTATTTCAGAAACATCCGCATGTGATCTTCGAGGCCAAGACGAGAACCAATAAAGGATGTGGAAATCATGGCAATCTGGAATGGGGCCGACTTCCGGGGAGACGAACTACGAATACGCATCTGTCCGGGTTGACGGCGACAAACCAAGGGGGCCGATTTCGACGGGATGTTCGAGAGGCCACCAAATACATCGAGACTGCGATGGTCATCGACAAAGCGATGGTGAGTTTACTTTACACAAAATCTTTATTTATCGATAATTAACTACATTAATATTTCTCATAATTAATGCTTATTGCATTCTATTTTTGATGTTTTGACTATTAATGGCAACCTCTACTGAAAACGTGGTAAAATCAAAAAGACTAAATTCTTTTTTGGTAAACAACTCAAGCTTGAGGAAATCAATGAGTTGTTTACCATAAAAGAATTTAGTCTTTTTGATTTTACCAGTTTTCAGTAGGTTGCTATTAATAGTCAAAACATCAAAAATGAAATGCAATAAGGTGATTCTTCTATTAATATATAAGAATCCATTATTATTTTTGATTATAAGTCGATCCTCCATGTCTTCAGCAATGGTTACCAATAATTATCGAAACTTCAAAAATCCAATGCAGAATTGTTATGTTATTCCTCAAGTATTAGATGAGAATTGATGGCTCCCTAGTAGCACAATGTTTCAAACTATATAGTAACTATATAGTTCCTATATAGATTCTCAAAATCTATAGGTATAGGGGTAATATAGTTACTATATAGTTTGAAACATAGTGCTACTAGGGCTATTTTTGAATTTAAATCAACATGGGCTGCAAATAGCAAGTGATATCTGATTAATAATAAAGAAATAAAAATATCAATATTTCAATTGACTTTGGATAAAGTTTAGCAACGATCCGTTGCAGTTTATTTTATCCTACAACTGTACAAGCACAAGAAAGAATATCTTTGGTGTACTAACGAGAGAAATTCACTCATTGAATTGCTAGCGCTGTTAAGTTATTAGCGATGATAAGGTAAAAGGCCAAAATAACGTCCCCCTGAGGGAATTTACCTATAACTCAGTTGTTATAATATATTTTGGATTGGTTTATAGTTAAGGGTTACTGGGTAAATAACAGAAGTAATATATATTTATAACATTGGGTTTATTTCGAATAGTTACAATGGGAGGGCGGCAAGGTGTGTGACAGGCCTTACGATCGTATGTCAACCACCCGATCATCCGAGTCTCCTCGCTTAAGTATACTTATGTTCAGGTCAAGCTCTGCAAATTCAGCATTACGCAAGCCTAATGCTTTTGCGTTGACCATCAAAACATGTCGACAAGGCATATCACAACACAGTCCCTAAGAAATATTTTCTAAAAACAAAAATACCTCTGTTGAGCCAAAGATATCTAGTATTAGAGCCTGAAATTGGTTTTTGGATTTATTGTTATAAAAAGCAAAAAACAAATAAAAAAATCAAGTTAATTTAGAATTCGCGGAGTAAACTCGCGAGCAAATCCACTCAACGGAATTTTTAACAAATTATAAGTAAATTTGTTTTTACTTATAATTTGTTAAAAATTCCGTTGAGTGGATTTGTTCGCGAGTTTACTCCTACCGAATTCTAAATTAATTTGTATCATTTCTCTATGTAAGAATAGACTGTAAAGGCGTCTGAATCGAGAGAGTAATATATAAGAACTTGAGATGCCATGTCCCTCTGGGTGGTCCGGGGTGGGGTATCATGCGGGCTATACGCGGATTGATACCGGGTAACATCTAGATGGACCATATCTTTTTTCGCTCTCTTGGTTCAGGATGGAGAATCAGCTGGACCTCAATGGTTCTTATAAAACGGTAGTCTCGCTAAGTATTCTCTAAATTTCGCTTTATAAAAACATCTTTGAATTTCTCTTTGAATTTCTTAAGATTAATTTAATTAAAAAAATCAAGAATGTCAAAATCAAATTTTTGAAAAAAGTGTTCCTAATATCGGCCCCACTCAAAAAAATATTTCTTACTCGAGAATTCAGGTACGGCTGAATTTATAATTATTAGAACCAATGTTTTCTAACTGACTCTTCGCGCCACCAAATAATTGAGGAAAAACAAAAAAATTGTAGAGAAAAAGTATAAACATTTTATTAAACATACTTTTAAGGTAGTTCTTTCACAAATGCGAAAATTCAAGAAGTCTTTGAAACTTGGAATATAAGTCATTAAAAGCATAATAAACACACTGTTAAAATTTGAAGACGATTTAGCACACCAAACATGAAATAATTGCAATTAAAAATGAAATATATATCAACATGATTTTTTGTATTATTTACTAGCTGGGACGCCTGCTTTTGGCTCGAACCAGTTATCTAATTAATTAAACTCCCTAACTTTAATATATAATAATAATTGTAATGAACTATTAGAGGGATTTAAAATTAAAAAAACAATTAATTATTAAAAGGAAATTGAGAGGCCTAGATTTTCATATTTTGAGCCCCCGCCAACAACACTGTACAAGGTTTCAACCCAATCAAACAAACGATGCGTGAATGCTTAAAAGACGAACAGACACACACACATACACACCGACACACATTATTTTTTATTTTTGAGATAATTTTATATTTATTTTTCATGGAAGGAGGGTAAGTACTTTTAATGAAGGCTTATTTAAAAGGCTTAAGGCTTTGATGATGTTTGAAGAAAGATGCCCTTCTGCCTAGTACAAAGATTAATTAATTAATTTTTATAATAATAGACGATTTCTTAATTCACTTTTTACTTTTTTTCCAAAGAAACTGTTCATTGTTTCTCAAAAATGAAAGTCTTTCTCTCTTCACTTTGATTTCTTAAATACAAGTCGAAAATCACAATACGCTTCTTTCATTTCCGTTTTGTTCAGAGATCTTTTTTTTTTTTTATTATTTCAAAAAAAATCATTATTTCATAAATTCTTTGAAATTATTATTAATTTGATCATTCTTAAAAATTAATATTTTTTATCGCTTTTGGAATTAATTCGAGTAGGTTTAAGCGAAAACAAAACAAAGAGATCCTTGAGTGTTAAGAGTCAGCTGTAAAAATCCAAAGAAAATGGCTTCTATCTTAAACTTGCAATCCCGAAAATATAAACTGTGCAGAAGTCTAAAAATGCAAAAACTAACAGCTCAACATGGTGTAGGGGGGGGGGTAGTGTCTAAAATTGAAAATCTTGGCTATTTACCAAACTCAACCAAATTAGGGGTAGGGGGGGGGTAGTGTCTAAAATTAAAAATCTAGGCCATTTGAGCAAACTTAACCAAATTTTGTATACATAATCAGTGGACACCCAGAAGTCTAAAAATGCAAAAACTAACCGCCCAACATGGAGCAGGAGGGGGGTAGTTTCTAAAATTGAAAATCTTGGCTATTTACTAAACTCAACCAAATTAGGGGTAGGAGGGGTAGTGTCTAAAATTAAAAATCTAGGGCATTTGAGCAAACTTAACCAAATTTTGTATACATAATCAGTGGACACCCAGAAGTCTAAAAATGCAAAAACTAACAGCCCGAACATGGGGTAGGAGGGGGTAGTTTCTAAAAATTGAAAATCTTGGCTATTTACCAAACTCAACCAAATTTTGTATACAAATCAGTGGACCCCAGAAGTCTAAAAATGCAAAAACTAACCGCCCGAAATGGGGTGTGGCTCAAAATTGAAAATCTAGGCCATTTGAGCAAACTTAACCAAATTTTGTATACATAATCAGTGGACACCCAGAAGTCTAAAAATGCAAAAACTAACCGCCCAACATAGGGTAGGAGGGGGGGGTAGTTTCTAAAATTGAAAATCTAGGCCATTTGAGCAAACTCAACCAAATTTGTATACATAATCAGTGGACCCCAGAAGTCTAAAAATGCAAAAACTAACCGCCCGAAATAGGGGGGGGTAGTGTCTAAAATTGAAAATCTAGGCCATTTGAGCAAACTTAACCAAATTTTGTATACATAATCAGTGGACACCCAGAAGTCTGAAAATGCAAAAACTAACCGCCCAACATGAGGTAGGAGGGGAGGGGGTAGTTTCTAAAATTGAAAATCTTGGCATATCTTACCCAAACGTCAACCAGAATCTACCCAATGGGGTAGGGGGTAGTGTCTAAAATTAAAAATCTAGGGCATTTGAGCAAACTTAACCAAATTTTGTATACATAATCAGTGGACACCCAGAAGTCTAAAAATGCAAAAACTAACCGCCCAACATGGGGTAGGAGGGGGGTAGTTTCTAAAATTGAAAATCTTGGCTATTTACCAAACTCAACCAAATTAGGGGTAGGGGGGGTAGTGTCTAAAATTAAAAATCTAGGCCATTTGAGCAAACTTAACCAAATTTTGTATATATAATCAGTGGACACCCAGAAGTCTAAAAATGTAAAAACTAACCGCCCAACATGGGGTAGGGGGGGGGGGTAGTTTCTAAAATTGAAAATCTTGGCTATTTACCAAACTCAACCAAATTAGGGGTAGGGGGGGTAGTGTCTAAAATTAAAAATCTAGGGCATTTGAGCAAACTTAACCAAATTTTGTATACATAATCAGTGGACACCCAGAAGTCTAAAAATGCAAAAACTAACCGCCCAACATAGGGTAGGGGGGTAGTTTCTAAAATTGAAAATCTTGGCTATTTGAGCAAACTCAACCAAATTTTGTATACATAATCAGTGGGACCCCAGAAGTCTAAAAATGCAAAAACTAACCGCCAAAAATGGGGGGGGGTGTAGGGTCAAAAAATGAAAATCTTGGCCATTTACCAAACTCAACCAAATTTTGTATACATAATCAGTGGGACCCCAGAAGTAAAACAATTCAAAAACTAACCCCTTCCCCCTACATGATTATAAATAATTTTAGGAGCCAGGTTGTATGGTAAAGTCAAGTGGATGGCCATATCCGAACACGTAAGCTTATTTTATATTATCATTTCATCAACCCAACTCCATTTATTTATTCATGATAAATAGTGAACTTGATAATCCATTTTGTAATATAAATGTTCATTTTAATTAATGAAGTGCATATAAATCAATAGCCGGAGGACCACATGTTTGGATGTACCTTGGCCGAAGATGTGTGTTTGAAATTCTAATAAGCTGTTACTTATTTATTATTATCACTCTCCTTGATTCCCATAATCTCCCCTCATTAGCTAATGGGCCAATCTTTAAGCCACCAATTTCATATTCGACTACAAGCTTCGCAGAGTAATTACGAATAAACTACCGATGCCCCAACTTCTTTAATCCGTAGAAATAGTAGTAGTAGAATCTACAAAATTACAGTCTCTGTCCTCAGAGCAGAACTTTGAGCTTAGAAAATATAAAAAAAAATCGTATAATGTTTATTCTTGTGCAAAAACTTTTATAATATATTTCTAATATGGAGAGATGATTAGATTTTGGGCTATCTGGCTATAGATCTTCTGGTTCAAAAATGCAGAAAACATCAATTTTTCAATATGTACACTGCGGTGCCAAAAATCGATCCAGCAATAAAAACTTTATTAAATAGAAAATTCCAAATAACCATATAATTTGTTCTATTAACTCTTAGACTAACATATTCAATAAATATTTTTAATAATTTTTGAATTTTATATTTTAAAAGATACAATTTCAAATTAGCATACTTTCTAAATATCACTTTATATTTAAATAAAGTCTTAATAAAAGATCAAATTCTACTTGAAATATCAATAAAATGAATAATTTTGAATTAAGAATCATTTATACAAATATAAAATGTACAAAATGAAAATTTCTGAAGTTCAAGCAGTTCAAATTGGGTGCCTAATTAATCAAGGGATAAGTCAAAGGCAAATGGCAAGTACACTTTCAATAAGTCGTTTTTCAGTCAAAAAATTTTTTTACTCTTTAATATAGTTTTTTTTTATTGATGGCTCGATTTTTTTGAACCGCAGTGTAGTTTCATTGAGATTTCAAGACGATGTCATAATATAGGCATAAATAAACAATTCATAATCAAGTTTATTATTTATTTTGAGGGCGACTATAGCCTAAGTTTTAACTTTTGACACCGAATTTATTTATTAAGACCTGTCCTTCGTGGGGTATAATCACTAGGGTGGTCCTTATTTGGGGTATTTTCGAATTTTTACACTGATAGAGGCTCCGAAATAAATAAAAAAAAATATCCGCTAAGTTTCAAGTTTCTATCTCAATTTTAACCTTTGCCGCACAGCGATGTAAGTTTCCCATCTAAATACCATGGGGTTTTTGGCATTGAACGATCAATTTTTTATTCCAACCAAAGTACTAGTTTGATATAATCAAATCCCTTGGAGATAAAAATTACATCATATGTTCAGACTCTAAGTCCACTCTAAAAGCAATAGAATGTTTTAATAAAGGTAATTATACACCTTCATTAATTCCGGAGATCATTTCCAACCTCGAAATCCTATCTCGCTCAAAAATTTTAGTGAATTTCCTTTGGATACCGGGACACTGTGGAATCTCGGATAACTCCATTGTAGATCGCCTCGCCAAGGACGCAGTCTCCAATGGGATATTTCATCACCTTAATGATAATCAGTCTGATATGAGAAATCGTATTAAGAAAAGAGCTTACGTTGATTGGCAGAGCTATTGGGAGTCGTCTGCACAATCCAAAGGCAGACATCTTTTTTGTATAATGCCGAAAATACCACGTAGACCCTGGTATGATTCCTGCCCTTTGTTTAGAGGTCTGATTGTGGAAATAATCCTTTTAAGGTTGGGTCACACGATCACTCCCCCAGTATTTACATAGGATGGGTTTGAGAGAGAACCCACTATGTGTGTGCGATTCCGGTGAGGTTGGTGATCTTAATCATTTCTTTCTTGGTTGCGCAAGAATAAAAAATAAAGTCGAAAAAAATTTTCAATCAAATGGTAAATTATTGGTGCATCCAACCAATATGCTTCTTATTCTAAAATATTTCTTTGAAAACCCGAATAATTTTAAAGTTGTTTTATAAATTCATTATCTCAATAAGACGAGAATGTAAAAACTTGTGATTTTTCTTTTTTATATTTATTTGTTATTGGTTAACCTAAGAGTTCAGACTCTGATTTTGTCTATTATTTATTAGTAATTACTATAAATATATGTATTATAATTTGTTAAAAAAGCTATCTCATAAAATTTTTATATTATATATATATAAGTACTAGTTTAAAAAATTTGAAACTCTGTAAGCATTATCCTTATAATAGTAGCTATCCTTCAGGATTTTTACAGATTATATATTTTATTATATTATATATAATATATAACATCTCAGATTACAAATTCACTAGGTGATCCATATCCGTGTTTGGTGAAAATCGTCATGCGGACTAATCGCAAAATGATGCTGGATCATATCTTTTAATTTCTCTTGGTCCAGACTTAAGATTTAGCTGACTCCAATAGCCTCAACCAGCAGTAATCTAGCGATATATATATATATATATATATATATATATATATATATATATATATATATATATATATATATCTTGTTTAAAAACGCGGTCAAAACAATTCTGAGGGATAGCTACTATTATAAGGATAAAACCTACCTAGTTTCAATTTTATTGAAGAATTACATTGACTGGAATAAAAAATTATTATTTTTCAATGCTGAAAATCCCATGTTATTTAGATGGGAAACTTGAATTGCTGTAAAACAAAGGTTAAAATTGAGATTGAGGCTTGAAACTGAGGATATTTTTTTTATATATTTCGAACCAATTGAGCCTCTGTCAACGTAAAAATTCGAAAATTTCCAAAATAAAGACCACCCTAATAATCACAAAATAAAATTAAAATACTTAGAAACCCAACGTTTGGGTCTACTATTATATCACAGACTTTTTTGAAATCGTCGTCTTTCAAAAATAAAATGCAATAAAATTAATTTGCTTTTAACGATTAATTCACTTTTAATTATTTTATTTTTTAATATTAGTATGATATTAACGAAGGGTCGTAAATTAAAGTCATTTGACCCGTATTAACCACGCTCCAATATTTAACAATGATACTTTAATTTTCGTTTTAATTTAAAAATGTTATCTATATATCATCTACACCCACTAACAGGTAGTAATTATTTTACCTTTTGGTAAACTACAAAACTACATTAATTAAATTGTAACCCGATATATTTTTTTCAATATGAAAAAAACAACATTTTTTTTGATTTTACCAAAGAGATAGGTATACTTTTAATTTTTATTTTTTAATTAAATGATAAAAACAAAATCGCTCTAATTAACAAAGTAAAATGAAACATGCCTTGTTGATTATATAAATAATATATGGTATAGTAAATTCCTCTCGAATGTAATAAAATTAAAATAAAAAAAAAATGTTTGAGTTTTTTTTTTTTTTGACAGGAAAATAAAATAAGCCACTTTATTTTTATCTATTGTAGGAAATCCAATCGGATGGAATTCAATTTTGAATTAATTAACATTGGCTTTATGCCTATATTTCAATAGGATCATCCGCACCTCTCTCCTCCGTGGGTATATATCCGCCCCTTTTTGAAAACCACCCGCTTAAAAGAAAAAGAGTTGCTAATTAAATTGATCTGACAAATTTTAATGATCGCCATGGGAGAAAAAGAGAAGAGTTTAACGCATTTATCATTCCTTCTATGTTTTCAATTTGATTTTATCAATACGAATTCAATTAGAGGAATCCACGACAACAAAGACATTTAATCAAATAAGAAGGGTTCACAATATAGATATCTAGATGTAGCCTATTTACCATACTATACAATAATGGGGCATTCCACGTCCAAATCGGACGGTTTGAAAAATTTCCTTCATTTTTTGACATTTTTTAGTACCTATCTAAAAATAAATTTTTTGATGGCAGGTTTAAAAGATATCGAATTTCGGTTTTTTGCTCTTAACTTCTTCAAATATGTTGTCGTGTTCTGATGTGGCCATTCACTTGACTTTACCATATAACCTGGCCCCTAAAATTATTTATAATCATGTTGTGGGAGGGGGGTTAGTTTTTGCATTTTTAGACTTCTGGTGTCCCACTGATTATGTATACAAAATTTGGTTGAGTTTGCTCAAATGACCTAGATTTTCATTTTTTGACCCTACATCACCCTCCGCCCTCCCATTTTGGGCGGTTAGTTTTTCTATTTTTAGACTCTGGGGTCCACTGATTATTTATACAAAATTTGGTTGAGTTTGCTCAAATGGCCTAGATTTTTAATTTTTATTTAACCCCCCCCCCCCCCACTCCTCTTAATTTTGGGTCGATATTCACCAAAATCTAATCAGCTTTTAATCTCAATGGACCAAAACTACGTGTGAAATTTGGTTTCGATATTCACACAAGTTTTTGAGATAGCTAGCTCTCCACAAAAATTTGGTAAAGCACAGACTAACTAACAGACAACCAAACAGATTAACAGACATACATTTTGACAAAACAATTATTATCTCAAAAAATATAATTTTTTCGATGTTTACTTATTAGAACTTTTTTATAGAGCGAAATGCCATGGTTTCGATCAATTTTTTAATCAAATAGTAGTAGAAAAAAAGAAGGAAAAAAACACTTTTTTCATACACGATTACAATACTTGCCCATACCCTGTATTGTAAAGTAAAAATTCAAATTTTTTGTTTTTTTACATACTTTTTAGAAAAAAAATACAAAAAAAATATTTAAATCGTTTTTATATGAAATTTTTGAGTATGAAAATTATAATCTTGTTTTTGATACTTTATTAAAAATATTCATTCATTTTTACCTACCCTATATAAGACTTAGAAACTAAGATGAAAGCAGACTTACATCCATTTTTTGGTCTTTAAAAGTGGATATAACTTGATGTATATAGAAATAATCGGAATTATGTTTAAGGGCATGAAAAAGCAATAAAACAACTTATACTAAAATAATACAAATTATAAGTTATATTATTGTTTTTAGGTGCTCTTAATCAAAATTCATATAATTATACATTTTAGCTTTTAAATTATACACGACTTATACTTCAGATAGATGATCATTTCATCAATAATTCCAGGGCCGGATTTAAGGGAGGGCAAACGGAGCAACTCCCCGGGGCCTCCACAAGAGATTGTACTTATTAAAAAAAAAGTTTACAAATACGATTTAGAACCTAGTTTTGGTGATGAGTTGGTTCAGTTTGTATCGTTGATAGATTTATACAAAAAGGACTATAAAAAAGACCTATCTAAGGAACTGTTCTATTATCGAATTCTTGAAAATTAAAATTTCAGAGCTACATTCCCAAACATTGAAATTACACTGAGAATGTACTTGGTTTTGATGGTGTGAGCGCTAATTTTCAAAAATGAAAATTATAAAAAATAGGCTACTCACTACGATGACACAAAACCGGCTATCAAAGTTATCCTTACTCAGCATTGAAAGTGATTTACACTGGGAGCTGGATTTCAGCGAAATCATCAAAGATTTTTCGTTGAAAATAGCTCGCAAGGTTCAATTTGTGTGATAGGCTATAATTTACAAAGTTTATTGTTTATCTAATATGTTTGCTGAAAAGGTTTGATTTGTCTCGCAATAAATGATTGAAACACTTGCAAGAAAAATATTATTTAACCTATTAGAAAAATAATTAGGGGCCTCCACTCCTTTGTTGCCCCAGGGCCTCCAAACCTCTAAATCCACCCCTGAATAATTATACAAAGTCCTAAAGAGTAACTCTGTAAAATTTGATACAGATCGAGCAAAGGGGCAAACATTTTTTAGTTTTTCATCCCTCTCCCGCGAAAAAGAAGTGCCTACTGTATTACTAATTCAAATTAATTTATTTGTTTTTAATTCAACTGATTACAGCTTCTACTTAATGGAATTTAGTGTATCTATTGTATACTATATACTATTTTAATCGGCTTGCGCGACAACACCAACGTGATTTTTTTTTAATTTTAAACCCCATTAATAGTTCATGACAAATAAAATTTATTAAAATTAAGAAATTTAAATTATTATTTTTAAGCCCACTACAGAGTCCATGGGGCGAAGATGCCCGCCGATGGCGGGATTCGCAGTTGCTTTTACTATAATGAGCCTTCAGAGGATTATCTAACATCGATCAGGGTTGTATCCATAAAAAAACTTGAGGCTGGAAACGTTTCTACGAGGATGAATTGAGCTTGTGAATCACTCGAGTTATCAGATTGATATCTTGGCGAAGTAGATAAAACTTTTAATCCTTAGTCAGCACCCCCGCCCTCCCGCCTTCGGAGATAAAGCCTTAATAAATTCTGTAGAGAATTTAAGAGGTGGTTGAGTCAAATTGACTTTCTGCCTTAGGAAAATCGCAGCTTCCTTTCTGCCAATGCGCAGCAGCTCTATGGGCTAGACCAGAGGGTCGGAAGGGTCATTCCGGACTTACTTGCCTCTTGATCATCATATTATTCTAGTCTGGGCTTGCCGGGATTTAACATGTCATTGCAACCCTTTCACGAATGGCAAAGAGCGCTATAATGGAACGTGTTAAAAGCCAATATACTATGCGCGAAGATATAATCATCGTAAAGAGGGGGATGAAAAAAAATAATTTCCATAAAATGGTTAAAAAATGGCCTTTATATAACAAAAATCCCATTTTGACGTTATTTACATTTTATTAAAAAACGTTACAAATATAAAATGAAATAGCTTTCTATGCATTTTCTACTTTAACGCAAAAGTTTTCTAGATGTTTGAAATAAAATTGACAATTGTTGATAGCTCTTAGCAATCAGCTGGAGGAGTGTATACGACCAACCCTCCCTCTCCTCAAAAGATAAGAAAATTAGACATGTCTTGTGATTTTAAAACGGAGTTAAATGTAAAAACATTTTCAGCAAATTTGGATGAAATGCCACTCAACAAACAATTATAGAAAAAAAGTCAAAAAGGACATAAAGATTCAGTAATTACTGCTTGTAATGGCAATTGATATGCATAAACTTCCAAAATAAGGTATTTGAACCCCAAGATAGTCAGATAGTGAAATAAAATAAAATTCTTCTTAATTGGAAAATCCTCCATTTATGACTTAAATAATCAAAATCAACGAAACATGTTTCGACTAATACTGTAGACTGAAGATGACTGAGAGTATTAGTCCAAACATGTTTCGTTGATTTCAATTATCTAAGTAAAAGAAGGTTTAATAAGGTTTATAACCGGAACTTCTAAAGCTTTTTTTTGAAATATCTCAAAAATAGCTGAAACTATTTAGATAGAAAAAATTGAGCGAACACAAAACCCCTAAAGAGTGAACATCGAAAAAATTACATATTACGAGATATTAATGATTTTGTCAAAATTTCGGTTAATAGGTTACTAAATTTTGTGTTCGCTCTAGCTCAAAAACTAGTGTGAGTATCAAAATGAAATTTCACTTGTAGATTCTTTATCGTGAGATTAAGAGTTGATTGTATTTTGGTTGAAATTGAAATCGAACGATAAATTATAGGGGTGGGAGGTTTAAAAAATGAAAATTGTAAATTTTTCATACTAAAAAACCTAGAAAAATAAAATTTACTATAAAAGGGTTCTATAATAAAAAAAGAATGTTTATTTTTTCGGTGCAAAAAATTGGAGGTGGGTGGGGGGAGGAAAAAATTATTAAAATGAAAAGATTTTGACATAAAAATTGTTGAAGATATTTTCTCTAGAAGGGTTCTTTTGTGAATATAAATTATTTTACTAAAAATATTAAACATAATATAGGGTCCAGGTGTAAAGTAAAGTCATGTGGATGTCCTGCACATCAGCTTATTTTTGTTTAATCCCCCCCCCTGGTTTAATTCGTTTTAAAAATGTATTTTTTGTTTTACATTCTTTTTGTTTTTTACCAAATGTCTAAGTAATAGATTCTCTTTAATAAAATTAATTAAATAAAATTATCAACGAATTATTTTAAAACGTTTAATATCAAAATACGAAAGAATATATGGTCATAAACGGAGTTTATTTTAAACAAAAAATATATACTTAATATCGTGTATAAAAATTTTAATAAATGAATTTTTAAGAGACTTGAAAATTAAATTATTTTAGTTGATTTATAATTATTCTATTTATATGTATAATATAAATCCGAAATGAGTGATGAATAAAGAATTCTTGTTTAATTAAAGAATGAGAAAATTTTCACTGACACTATTTACTTTTCACATAGGGTAGGTCATAAATCATGCTACCATTTAGAATTTGAATAGCGCTTTATTGTTTACTTAATGTATCTTATTTATTTTTCATTTATTTTAAATTAAGTTACTCTTCAGAAATTAGCACGAAAAATTATATATAAAAATGCGAACAAGTACAAAATCCCGTCTCGCGGGTTTAGGGTTCCAGGGAGGGGGTATAATGGGTTTGAGGGTGCGCAGAGGGGGCTCTTTTTTGCCAAAATAAAAACTTTTGAATTAAGTCAAAATATTATTTGAAAAAGCAGTTAATGGAGAGCGTTGCTTTTTAATCTGAGACCCAATGAACTATAATTTATAATCACCCCTAAAAATAAACTAACATATACTCACAATCTAGAATTGATGGAAATGAAGATCATCAAATTTTGAGGAAATTAAACGAATGACGTGAGCCCATCCGTCAACCTATTATAAAAAGAAAAAATAACATGAAATAGAATACATTAAAATAAATATTAAATTGAAAGTTTTTGCCGAGAGTAGCAGAATTTTTATATATTGAAGGAGACAATAAAAGAGTGTGCTCTTCTGCTGGAATTATAAATTTTATTTATTTATAACGAGACTATAGTTTCGAGGGCTTTGCCCTCTTCATCAGTCTATTACAATGGATTCACAGGAATTAATTTATGAATCATTCATAAATTAATTCCTAAATCCATTACAATAGACTGATGAAGAGGGCAAAGCCCTCGAAACTATAGTCTCGTTATAAATAAATAAAATTTATAATTCCAGCAGAAGACACAGTCTTTTATTGTCTCCTTCAATAAAATAAATAAATAGATGGATATTAGCAAATTATTATAATAACAAATTAAATTAATAGTTAATTTAAAGAATAAAAATAATGTGTATGTCGATGTCAAAATTCAAATTAAGATATTATATCATTAATTGAAACCGTAGGGAGTTGGATAAAAAAAATTAAATTAAATACAGTTTTATTCTTTAATGTGCCAAACGTTTGGTTATTTTATTTTTGACTTCTTCACCGACTCATTATATAACTCAATTGACTGATTATGGTTTTATACATTAATAGTCTACAATCAATTTTAAAATTCAAAATTAAAACCAATTAATACAATCTCAATTGTCTTTTGTTTCATCAAATGTATTACAAATGGTTTTAATTTTAAATTTTAACTTTGAATGTAGACTATTAATCTATTTTAACGAAGAAGGATGGATTTATAGATGTTTTCTTATAGTTTCAAAACCATCAAACAATTGAGATATATAATGAGTTCTAAACAGTGCTGCAAATGTATTATTTACAGTACTCTTTTTGCTTGAAAAGTACAATAATATAATAAGACTAAAATAATTTAGTACATCCATAAAATATCTCAATGCTAGTACTTATTCAAAGTATTGTCCCCTATAACAGATTGACTTGGTTAGATCCCTTAAACATATACTTGAAAAAAGAGTTGTTTCAATCATTCCATTAGTCAAAAAATTTCTTAATATGGTGATTTCAAAAATATTAACTGTAAAATATTAAAAGTGGAGGTTACTATTAAAATAAATAAAAATAAAAATGATAGATTTAATAACAAGATTAATTTTGAGATATTAATTGATGAAATAATACATTTCCTGTTTTCCTTTTTATATTTTATATACGTTAATATACAAAAATACTAAAGGGGTTCGATTTTTTAATCCATTAGAGTATATTTTACTAAAATGAAAAGTACATTCGAATAATGGCGCTGAAGAAGTCAATAATAAAATGACGAAAGTTTCAGCACATTAAATAATAAAACTCTGATTTTAATTAATTTTTATCCAACTCCCTACGATTTCAATTAACAATTTTGATTATGGATTTGATTAATGAAACAATATAATAATATTATTATTTTCTTTCGAATAAATGTAAATCTCATTGAGTTAGAACGCCTACCATAGTCCTGACTTGTAGTGATGGATCCAGATGTCTCTTGCCCCACAAAATAACCTCTCATCTTCACCTAAAAGAAAAGAAACACACACATGTATAAATAATAAAAAAAAATTGTATTATCTAAGGTATCATGGAAAAATTAATCATTCAAATGCCCTAGGTAAAATATTGTTTAGATCAGTGATCTCCAAACTTTATTGACTCTCGGAACCCTAAGAACTAAGGTTTTTTAAATAATATTTAATTTATTTTAGGAATTCTTTATAGCTGTAGTTGTATTAATTTATGAAGGGGTTAAAATAAGAGACGTGCAGCTTTTATTTATTTATTTTTTATTTATTAACACCCGCTAACGTTTCGGTTATTGGTTGTAGCCATCTTCAGAGCGGTAATTTGTCAATATTTATATAAAACAATTTTTTTGATACACCAGTCATCAGATAAAACTATATACAAGAAATATACATATGATATATACAAAACTATATACAGGGTGTTCGTCAAAAGGCCAAAAGATGTAATACTATTAAGACTATTATTGCCTTTTTCTGTTTATTCATCTTACACCCTGTATATAGTTTTGTATATATCATATGTATATTTCTTGTATATAGTTTTATCTGATGACTGATGTATCCAAAAAATTGTTTTATATAAATATTGACAAATTCCCGCTCTGAAGATGGCTACAACCAATAGCCGAAACGTTAGCAGGAGTTCATAAATAAAAAGAAATAACTAAAAGCTTCACGTCTCTTATTTAAACCCTTTCATAAATTAATACAACTACAGCTATAAAGAATTCCTAAAATAACTATATTATGAGGAGCGAAACCTTCTGACATATAATACTATATATACATAATAATCTA
This sequence comes from Forficula auricularia, assembly GCA_024734495.1. Classification (NCBI taxonomy): domain Eukaryota; kingdom Metazoa; phylum Arthropoda; class Insecta; order Dermaptera; family Forficulidae; genus Forficula; species Forficula auricularia. The sequence continues at coordinate 92,417,816 of JALMQS010000099.1, forward strand.
CTAAGATCTTTGATAAATTTGTCCTTATTCAATTTCTCATTTAATTAAAATACAGGTATGAAGCCCGAAGCTGTTCGTTTTGAAAAAAATCCATCTATTTTTCATAAATTAGACATTCAAATTTTCATATTAAAATTAATTTGATTAAATAAGTATTTACTTACAAAAACAAGACCCATGAATAGTAGGATTGCCTTGATAATTACTATCACAACTTTCGCAGTGATCGCCTGTCATTCCTTTTGTAGTACAATAACATCTTCCTGTTTCTGGAACGCATTCTGTGGTCTGTTCATTACATTCAGAAGCTGAAAATAAATGGAAATTAAAATAGAGATGGAATTTTAAAACCTTCATAAAATAATATTTAAAGTAAATCAATATGTTATCGGTACTTTATGTAAAGACCAGTAAAGAAAATCATTGAATTTTTTATTAAAATATTTTACTGTAATATAAGTACTCATTAATTAGTGGCCACTGCGTACGCTGCGAACAAATAGACAGCCCACACACAGAAGATTCTGATTAATTTTCAAATATATAAATGTATCTTTATATTTTTTAGTTAAAAACATTAGTCAACTAGTGAGAGCTTTATAATTTTTATTTTGACTGGTGGAATCTTCAGAGATGTACCGGGGAACCCGGGGTTCCTAAGAACACAGTTTGAAGACCACTGGTTTAGATAGTAGTGATTTATTTTTTAGAACACTCAATAATTTAAGAAAAAATAAATTATGAAATGTTATATATTCACCTTCGATGGATGCAGTGGGCGCTCCATATATCTCTTCTTATCTTTTTCGTCGTCTCCAGGTGTTGAAAACAGCTTTTTTGACTAGAATACACCTAGAACACTTGACATAAACATTAATAGACACTCCCCCTTTTATTTCATACTAATTTAGTCATCAAGACATATGTAGTAAATGAAATAGATCCCTTTAATTGCAAAAAATTCAAATTTTATTTCATCCAAATCAAATTCTTATAATTTGAAATATCAGAGGTAAAATTCGAATTCTTATAATCGGACTTCGTGAGAGCCTGAAAACGTATGTATCAGTGAGAGTGGCCTTGATTTTTGGAATACGGATAGAACGTGAGACCAGGGCGAGCTGAAAGAAAAATATCCTATCTAACACAACGGGGGGGGGGGGGTGAAAACCTTTAAGTATAACGCATTGTCCCTAGCCACAAGGCAGCCGCTCTTCTTCCTTAGGCTACTCCTGAGGAAGCAACGGACAACCTTCTGGTCTTGGTTCTAGTCCATAGAGCCACCTCAAACCCGCCCTCAAAGACACAAAGTCACCAGGCTCCCATTCCCACCCCATTGTTCCATTTGAACAAGGCGTCAAGCGACGACTTTTCGGTAAGACACAAAACATGCAAACACATGCAAGATGAACCTGGACCTCGATCTTTAGAAATCCGATCGAATCGGTCACTTCCCTCGTGACTCGATCATGGGTCCAACAAATGGGTGGCGTCTATTTTAGCTCTCTTGGAGGTCTTAATACTAAAATAAGCTTAAAACTAAATTGGATGGCACAAGAGAGGGAAACACATCACAAAATATCCCTAAGAGGCTCTAAGATAGACGACACCGCATTTGCTGTCTCCAGGAAGGAAATCAAAGGGAAGAGTGCAGGTCCCCAACAAAGAGAGAGATCGTTGGCATGGCATATCATCCCACCCACCCTCTAAACTACTATAACTGTGAATTTAATTTTAAATAATCTGAATCTAAGAATTAAATTTGATATTAAAATAGCGATGAATCCCATCGGTGGTTGAGGCGTTGAAACCTGAAAATCCACTATTCTTATCACTTTGTGAAGTTCCTCCAATGGTGTCCTTGTTGCTTCACTACAGATGAAGATGAAATGGGATCTGAAAATTTCTAATCTGATTTTCTTTTACGTTAAAAATTGTATTTAGAATAGCAAAAAATTAAAAATTAAAAATAAAATGAAAAACCAAATTAAACTCTGATTGAGAGTAATTTGATCCAAATTTGAATTTATGAAACATTTAAATTTAATCAAAAATTTATTAAATTATAATTGAAAGAAAAAACTTTAATATAATATATGAAAATATGTTAAGTTTTACATTTATTGATTGTAGCTAAAAGGGTATGCTGAAAAAGAGGGGAACATCCTAATTCTAGCTATGAAAAAAACCCTTTGAAAGCTTTAACTAAATGCCATGCTAAAGAAATTAATACTCATAGTTGGAGCGCTGTTAGTGAAGAAGACCATAAATGTGTCGGATGTGATCAAAGACGGCACCGAAACGTCATCAAAGTGAAGAATCCATGAAAAAGAAGAGAAAAATAAAATTAGAAATTGTATAAATGAATATTAAATATAATTTTAAATGAGATAAAATAAAATATGAAGATGAATGAAATTTAATTTATCAATGAGAAATTTACTCTACACTAGAATTTTTGATAAGAATATTAAATAAAGAGCATTGAAATCTCTTGAAATAAAGGGGATCTAATTTGAAAGTACAGAATGTTTGAGGGATAATAATTAAAAATAATGAAATCTTCATGACAAAATCTTTGAAATTAGCAAAGCAGAAGATACATATGATAAATACTAACCTCGTCGTTAAAAGAAAAGACTAAACTCGCAGGCAGCCGATGACCCCATCCGTCCAAATGACTTTGTCGCTGCCCATTACTAGAGGGATTCCTGGTAAATTGTTCACATGAGTGGTGTCCCGTTGCCTTCCAATGGATTTATTGAGATGTTTCGTATTTTCGACATAGATGAAAATTATTTTGGCTGAAGGCAGATTCGATCCTCAGTGAGCTCGTAGTCTTTAGCCAGCCAAAACACCTTTAAAAATATAAATTAAAATTAATCAGATATAAATATTTCCAATGATGTAATTTATATGTAATGTGAAAAATGAAGAAGACGAAATTATTTTAAAAAAATTAATTTTTATTAGAGGAAAATGAAAATATTTTTCAAAGCCTCGACACGCTCTTTACAAAATTTGACGAATTTGCATTTTCCCTATTACAAGATCACCCATCCATAAATCAGACCACGCAAATACTAAATACTTAAGCTGTTAATCTCCCCATCTCATACAAGTTTTGAAAATCGCCCTATGTAGGTATGACCACCCATCCATGAATGGACCATCACTCAAAATTTTTTTTACAAATTGCTCAACTTCTAAGATAAATGTTGAAAATCGCCCTGTATTGTATCACCCATCCATGAATCGACCATGCTACAAATTGCTCAACTTTTAAGCTAAATGTTGTAAATCGCTCTATATGTGATCACCCACCTATGAATCAACCACAGAGAAGCTTAACGTTGTGTTTTCACCATGTCTCCATGGCTGATATATTGATAATTTATATATAAAACGAGGAATTATTTTTAACCGACTTCAAAAAAGGAGGAGGTTCTCTATTCGACTGATTTTTTTTTTTTTTTTTGTGCCTATGTTACCTCATATCTCCGCCAATTCCCAACCGATTTTGAAATTTTTTTTGCATTGGGTCCAGTCTAGCTTCCGATTGGTCCCATTTTTTTCGATTTTTTTCATAGGTATTAGACCTTTTTTATTAGGTTTGTTTAGACCTAACCTCTTTGTTTATGAACCGATTTCGATGGTTCTTTTTTATCCGAAAGGGGGTGTCTTAGGGATGGTGTCATATTAATTTGGTCAAGTTCTGATGATATGATCACTATTAATAACATCACTAAAAAGAGAAAAATAAAAATAATTTTTAAGAAAAAATAAAAACCGACTTCAAAAAATTCAATGCAACAAATAAAATACACTAAAAGGTATAAAATAATTATTATCTTATTTAGTTACAACTAAACGACGAAATATTAACATGAAAATACTTTTTGAAGTTGGTGCCAAACATATGTACCTTTTATGAATCGCACTCGACGGATCTTACTTAGTACGTTTGGCGGGTACGCTTCGCTTATAGGTATAGTTTGTTTGGCACCGACTTCAAAAAGTAATTTCATGTTAATATTTCGTCGTTTAGTTGTAACTAAATAAGATAATAATTATTTTATAACCTTTTAGTGGATTTTATTTGTTACATTTGAATTTTTTGAAGCCGGTTTTTATTTTTTTCTTAAAAAATTATTTTTTTTATTTTATACCTAAATTCGTTTTTCATATAAAATTGTACCATAATTTAAATCATTAATTTGTTTTGTTTATAATATTTTGCTGATTATTTATTTGTATTGTTGATAAAATAAACAAAGCTAAATCAACATCACGTATATTGAGAGAGAGTGAGAGGGAAGATCTACAGAACGCTATTCAATTACACTCAGAATTACCGATTCAACTTTTTTTATTTCTCCGTTTGGGCCTTCTTTACAATATTCGACAACCAAGATTCATTCTTTAATTATGTATAGCCAAAAAATAAAAATTGCATTAAAAAAATGTCATCTTTAGTGCATCCTCTAGTATACATATTCAGTTGATTCTAATATGTTTTATTTAATAAATCATAAAGTGAGATTTAGATTGGCTAAATGCGGCAATTCCTCGTTGGAGATTGCAATGCTGGAGTCCAGCTCACACACACCCACGACACTTAATCAAGTCAAGACTGGTAATAAAGAAATGCCCTTTTTTAACATAAGTACTATAAGCTTAAAATCATTAGTCTTATAATAAGAAAGCAATGTAAACACTCACCAAAGTGAAGAAATGTCGAAATGTTTGCAGATTATTAGCTAACTTGAACAAATCGTAGGAAATTTGCATGGGAGAGCTCCTGCCCTATGAAGAAAAACATGAGAATCTATTAAAATCTTATTTATCGTGGATGGATTTCAATTCATTTCATGTCATATGTCGTATTGAGTATAAATATTTATAATAATCGATTGAAACTTACATAAAATAGAAAAATTGTTCATTATTCACGAATTTTAACACGAGTTAATGTCACTAGGCAATGGCGTCAGGAGCAACTGGGGGCGTCTCGTCTGAGATTGATAGAAAAAAGTAGTGGGGAGTATAGGAGTAATGGTAATTAGGAAGGAGGGGGCTAGCGACTGGTCAAAGAGAATAATTTTAAGACAAGCACGATGAGTTCAAAGAGCTTCATAAAATAATTAATTAAATGAAAGTAAAAATAATTTAATTATTTATTTTATCAATTCTAGGGATAAAAAAAAATAATGAAATCATTGTAGAATTTATATAATATTATAATCTAAATTTTATTATAATTTTAATTAATTATTTTATTTATTTTTCAATATAAGAATTGAAGCCCATGAATTGCTCAAAAATTGTTTAATTCAAAAATCTGAATTTGTTTGATTACTCAGATTTCTGATAAAATTTTCAGATAAATAGTTGAGAGTCCCATTTATATAAAACCACGTAGTAATTTCAAAAATATTCTTAGTTTTGACAGGAAAAATTCCTAAATTTTGAAATTTAAACTTTTCTAGCTACTAAAATATTGATCAGAGCACATTATATATATAATGATCATTCTTTTAGGATATTAAATTATCAAAATGTTTCTTCATGAGTGGTTTTTTATATAGGTTTAATATTTAGAGTAATAGAGTAGTGTTTAACTTTCTTTTCACGTAAATTTAACCTTTACTGCCCAACCCTTTGACGTACCCAAATTAATTTTATAATGAACAAAATAAGACCTTAAACTTGAAAATCAACCACTAGACAACCAAGATATAGTCATTTTTCGATTGGTCTACAAGATTTTTGAAGTTAAGCATGTCTTTCTACTCATAACTCGATTAAATTTTTTAACAAATTGTATTTAATTTTTCAAAATATTCAGCATTTTATAATGAACAAAATAAGACCTTAAAGTTGAAAATCAACAACTAGAAAACCAAGATAAAGTCGTTTTTGGATTGGTCTACTAGATTGTTAACGTTAAGCATGGCTGTCTGCTCATAACTCAATTAATTTTGAATCAAATTTTAAAAATAAAGTTTCATTTCATTCACAATCATATACTAAACATTTCATATAATAAAAGCATATTTAATAGAACCTATAATTAATAAGATATTGAGAGCTTTCTTCAAAATATCGGTCATGTCATTCGCCAATCAGTCATTTCTCGTTAATTATTTAAGTTATCAAATTGCATTTTATATACAAAATTGTTAAGCATTTTATAATGAACAAAATAAGACCTTAAAGTTGAAAATCAACAACTAGAAAACCAAGATAAAGTCGTTTTTGGATTGGTCTACTAGATTGTTAACGTTAAGCATGGCTGTCTGCTCATAACTCAATTAATTTTGAATCAAATTTTAAAAATAAAGTTTCATTTCATTCACAATCATATACTAAACATTTCATATAATAAAAGCATATTTAATAGAACCTATAATTAATAAGATATTGAGGCTTTCTTAAAAATATCCTCGGTCACTATCGTGTAATCAGTCATTTCTCGTTAATTATTTAATTTATCAAATTGCATTTTATATACAAAATTGTTAAGCATTTTATAATGAACAAAATAAGACCTTAAACTTGAAAATCAACCACTAGACAACCAAGATATAGTCGTTTTTCGATTGGTCTACAAGATTTTCGAAGTTAAGCATGTCTTTCTACTCATAACTCGATTAAATTTCTTAACAAATTGCATTTAATTTTTCAAAATATTCAGCATTTTATAATGAACAAAATAAGACCTTAAAGTTGAAAATCAACAACTAGAAAACCAAGATAAAGGAACAAAATAAGACCTTAAAGTTGAAAATCAACAACTAGAAAACCAAGATAAAGTCGTTTTTGGATTGGTCTACTAGATTGTTAACGTTAAGCATGGCTGTCTGCTCATAACTCAATTAATTTTGAATCAAATTTTAAAAATAAAGTTTCATTTCATTCACAATCATATACTAAACATTTCATATAATAAAAGCATATTTAATAGAACCTATAATTAATAAGATATTGAGAGCTTTCGTCAAAATATCGGTCATGTCATTCGCCAATCAGTCATTTCTCGTTAATTATTTAAGTTATCAAATTGCATTTTATATACAAAATTGTTCAGCATTTTATAATGAACAAAATAAGACCTTAAACTTGAAAATCAACCACTAGACAACCAAGATATAGTCATTTTTCGATTGGTCTACAAGATTTTTGAAGTTAAGCATGTCTTTCTACTCATAACTCGATTAAATTTCTTAACAAATTGTATTTAATTTTTCAAAATATTCAGCATTTTATAATGAACAAAATAAGACCTTAAAGTTGAAAATCAACAACTAGAAAACCAAGATAAAGTCGTTTTTGGATTGGTCTACTAGATTGTTAACGTTAAGCATGGCTGTCTGCTCTATATCAATTAATTTTGAATCAAATTTTAAAAATAAAGTTTCATTTCATTCACAATCATATACTAAACATTTCATATAATAAAAGCATATTTAATAGAACCTATAATTAATAAGATATTGAGAGCTTTCTTCAAAATATCGGTCATGTCATTCGCCAATCAGTCATTTCTCGTTAATTATTTATTTCTCGTTAATTATTTAAGTTATCAAATTGCATTTTATATACAAAATTGTTAAGCATTTTATAATGAACAAAATAAGACCTTAAACTTGAAAATCAACCACTAGACAACCAAGATATAGTCGTTTTTCGATTGGTCTACAAGATTTTCGAAGTTAAGCATGTCTTTCTACTCATAACTCGATTAAATTTCTTAACAAATTGCATTTAATTTTTCAAAATATTCAGCATTTTATAATGAACAAAATAAGACCTTAAAGTTGAAAATCAACAACTAGAAAACCAAGATAAAGTCGTTTGGTTAGATTACTAGATTATTGAACGTTAAGCATGGCTGTCTGCTCATAACTCAATTAATTTTGAATCAAATTTTAAAAATAAAGTTTCATTTCATTCACAATCATATACTAAACATTTCATATAATAAAAGCATATTTAATAGAACCTATAATTAATAAGATATAGAGAGCTTTCGTCAAAATATCGGTCATGTCATTCGCCAATCAGTCATTTCTCGTTAATTATTTAAGTTATCAAATTGCATTTTATATACAAAATTGTTCAGCATTTTATAATGAAGAAAATAAGACCTTAAACTTGAAAATCAACCACTAGACAACCAAGATATAGTCGTTTTTCGATTGGTCTACAAGATTTTCGAAGTTAAGCATGTCTTTCTACTCATAACTCGATTAAATTTCTTAACAAATTGCATTTAATTTTTCAAAATATTCAGCATTTTATAATGAACAAAATAAGACCTTAAAGTTGAAAATCAACAACTAGAAAACCAAGATAAAGTCGTTTTTGGATTGGTCTACTAGATTGTTAACGTTAAGCATGGCTGTCTGCTCATAACTCAATTAATTTTGAATCAAATTTTAAAAATAAAGTTTCATTTCATTCACAATCATATACTAAACATTTCATATAATAAAATCAGTCGTTTTTCGATTGGTCTACAAGATTTTTGAAGTTAAGCATGTCTTTCTACTCATAACTCGATTAAATTTCTTAACAAATTGCATTTAATTTTTCAAAATATTCAGCATTTTATAATGAACAAAATAAGACCTTAAAGTTGAAAATCAACAACTAGAAAACCAAGATAAAGTCGTTTTTGGATTGGTCTACTAGATTTTTAACGTTAAGCATGGCTGTCTGCTCATAACTCAATTAATTTTGAATCAAATTTTAAAAATAAAGTTTCATTTCATTCACAATCATATACTAAACATTTCATATAATAAAAGCATATTTAATAGAACCTATAATTAATAAGATATAGAGAGCTTTCGTCAAAATATCGGTCATGTCATTCGCCAATCAGTCATTTCTCGTTAATTATTTAAGTTATCAAATTGCATTTTATATACAAAATTGTTCAGCATTTTATAATGAACAAAATAAGACCTTAAACTTGAAAATCAACCACTAGACAACCAAGATATAGTCATTTTTCGATTGGTCTACAAGATTTTTGAAGTTAAGCATGTCTTTCTACTCATAACTCGATTAAATTTTTTAACAAATTGTATTTAATTTTTCAAAATATTCAGCATTTTATAATGAACAAAATAAGACCTTAAAGTTGAAAATCAACAACTAGAAAACCAAGATAAAGTCGTTTTTGGATTGGTCTACTAGATTTTTAACGTTAAGCATGGCTGTCTGCTCATAACTCAATTAATTTTGAATCAAATTTTAAAAATAAAGTTTCATTTCATTCACAATAATATACTAAACATTTCATATAATAAAATCAGATTTAATAGAACCTATAATTAATAAGATATAGAGAGCTTTCGTCAAAATATCGGTCATGTCATTCGCCAATCAGTCATTTCTCGTTAATTATTTAATTTATCAAATTGCATTTCATATACAAAATTGTTCAGCATTTTATAATGAACAAAATAAGACCTTAAACTTGAAAATCAACCACTAGACAACCAAGATATAGTCGTTTTTCGATTGGTCTACAAGATTTTTGAAGTTAAGCATTGCTTTCTGCTCATAACTCGATTAATTTTGAATCAAATTTTAAGAATAAAATTTCATTTCATTCACAATAATATACTAAACATTTCATATAATAAAATCAGATTTAATAGAACCTATAATTAATAAGATATAGAGAGCTTTCGTCAAAATATCGGTCATGTCATTCGCCAATCAGTCATTTCTCGTTAATTATTTAATTTATCAAATTGCATTTCATATAGAAAATTGTTAAGCATTTTATAATGAACAAAATAAGACCTTAAACTTGAAAATCAACCACTAGACAACCAAGATATAGACGTTTTTCGATTGGTCTACAAGATTTTTGAAGTTAAGCATTGATTTCTACTCATAACTCGATTAATTTTGAATCAAATTTTAAGAATAAAGTTTCATTTCATTCACAATCATATACTAAACATTTCATATAATAAAATCAGATTTAATAGAACCTATAATTAATAAGATATAGAGAGCTTTCGTCAAAATATCGGTCATGTCATTCGCCAATCAGTCATTTCTCGTTAATTATTTAAGTTATCAAATTGCATTTTATATACAAAATTGTTCAGCATTTTATAATGAACAAAATAAGACCTTAAACTTGAAAATCAACCACTAGACAACCAAGATATAGTCGTTTTTCGATTGGTCTACAAGATTTTCGAAGTTAAGCATGTCTTTCTACTCATAACTCGATTAAATTTCTTAACAAATTGTATTTAATTTTTCAAAATATTCAGCATTTTATAATGAACAAAATAAGACCTTAAAGTTGAAAATCAACAACTAGAAAACCAAGATAAAGTCGTTTTTGGATTGGTCTACTAGATTTTTAACGTTAAGCATGGCTGTCTGCTCATAACTCAATTAATTTTGAATCAAATTTTAAAAATAAAGTTTCATTTCATTCACAATAATATACTAAACATTTCATATAATAAAATCAGATTTAATAGAACCTATAATTAATAAGATATAGAGAGCTTTCGTCAAAATATCGGTCATGTCATTCGCCAATCAGTCATTTCTCGTTAATTATTTAATTTATCAAATTGCATTTTATATACAAAATTGTTCAGCATTTTATAATGCACAAAATAAGTTTATTGTTTAATGTCATTCTTGTCAATTTTCAAATCTGTTATATCTCTATAAATATTAACTTTATCAAATTGCTTTTTATAGATAAAAATTTTAAGGCTTTTTCAGAGAATAAAATGCACCCTTATTTATGAAAATCCACCAACAAACAGCCGAGTTAAGAAGGGTAAAACGATATTGAATGTATTCGAATTACAAAATTTCTCTATTCTCAAGAGATTTCTGCTCATATCTCAGTTGTTTGAAAACCAAATTTTAAAATTAAGGTACAGTTTTATTCAGAGCAAGGAGCCACTCATTTCATCTAATAAGAACAGATTTAATAAAGCTAATAATTACTTGGATATTTAGGTGTTTTTGAATTAACAATTGTTTAATGTCATTCTTGTCAATTTTCAAATCTGTTATTGCTCTATAAATATTAACTTTATCAAATTGCTTTACTTAGATAAAAATGTTAAGGCTTTTTCAGAGAATAAAATGCACCCTTATTTATGAAAATCAACCCACAAACAGCCGAGGTAAGAGGGGTAAACCGATATTGAATGTAATGAAATTACAAAGTTTCTCTAATATAAAGTGATTTCAGCTCATATTTCAGTTGTTTGACAACCAAATTTTAAAATTCAAATAAATATGCCTAACATTTTATCTAATAATGTACAAGGATTTCCATCAATCGCATAAAATACGAACACACACATAGACAGAAACACGCATTAATTTGTATATATAATAATTAAACTTTAATAGTGTTCCCATCTTTACATATAAATTTGTATTTGTATTTTTACTACATATTACAATTATATATATCACAATTTTCTTAACAATAATACTAATTAAACCTCTTTTTCAATTAAGTATAGTAATCTCTTTCTGATAAATAGAAGAGTTTTTTGTTTTAAATCTAGCTTAATTTTAAAACAGTTTGTATTTAAAATATACTTATAAATAAAAATAATATATTATCTTATGTTTATTTTGGTTTGATTTGATTTGGTATTCTTGTTGTGAAGAGTAGAAGTCCAGTAGAGAGAGATCCCAAAATGAGTAATGTCCCAAGAATAATCATTGGATAAAACTGGTTCAGTTTAACCTGAAACAAATTTTTAAATAAATTAGTGTTAAATAGTTGTTTATTAATAAATAAAAATCCCTCAGAAATTTCGGTTTAATTTCCCCCACCCCCACCCCCTATCTAATTATATCATTGAAAACTTTAAAACGTTAATTTTTTTTTACAATTTAATAATGTTTATATTCACACCATACAATCTTTGGACAGACAAAGGCAAAGACAAGAATAAATTAATTATTGTTTATAAAAATAAAAAAATGCTTAACTAAAAAGTACATAAATAAATAAATAAATAAATAATGACCTTTATTATCCAATACAAAAATACAACATATGTTTTACAATTATAATAAAACTTCGACCTCGAAGCCCGAAAGCCTCACCATCGAATATCCATTATTTTTAATTTATTATATATTTTTCTCACTCCTTATTATTGTAAGGGAAAAAATTGATAAAAAACCCCATATACTTTTTATTTTTAACATAAAAAAATAAAAAAATAAAAACCGACTTCAAAAAATTAAATTCAACAAATAAAATACAATAAAAGGTATAAAATAATTATTATCTTATTTAGTTACAACTAAACGACGAAATATTAACATGAAATTACTTTTTGAAGTCGGTGCCAAACAAACTATACCTATAAGCGAGCGTACCAGCCAAACGTACTAAGTAAGATCCGTCGAGTGCTATTCATAATTGGCACCAACTTCAAAAAGTAATTTCATGTTAATATTTCGTCGTTTAGTTGTAACTAAATAAGATAATAATTATTTTATACCTTTTAGTGTATTTTATTTGTTGCATTTAATTTTTGAAGTCGGTTTTTATTTTTTTCTTAAAAATTATTTTTATTTTTCTCTATTTAGTGATGTTATTAATAGTGACGATATCATCAGAACTTGACCAAATTAATATGACACTATCCCTAAGACACCCCCTTTCGGATAAAAAAAGAACCATCGAAATCGGTTCATAAACAAAGAGGTTAGGTCTAAACAAATCTAATAAAAAAGGTCTAATACGTATGAAAAAATACGAAAAAAATGGGACCAATCGGAAGCTAGACTGGACCCAATGCAAAAAAATTTTTCAAAATCGGTTGAGAATTGGCGGAGATATGAGGTAACATAGGCACAAAAAAAAAAAAAATTCAGTCGTATAGAGAACCTCCTCCTTTTTGAAGTCGGTTAAAAACAAAAAACAAAACAAAATGAATAATGATGAAAGGAAGAGCACTAAATGAGAAATGAAGTGTCACATCCCGTATAGTTCGTTAATTAGAGGGTTGAGATTTGATTGCGCATTATTTTCGAATTTTTTCACACTATTTTCTAGGTTTTCTTTTAGAGAAGTAACGTTTAGTCCGATTCTTATTATGTGGTTGTTGATTCCAGGTGGAGGAATGGTCATTTTCTTTAATGTTTTTGACTGGACCCTTTCCAAATCGTTAAGCCTGGTTTTGGAGAAAAAGTACATAATAATGTAATAAACATAAGTCAAAAAGCGTAGGGCACTTTGTCGAAATTAATTAAAAGTACATATTTCTGCGCCCGGCGCTTTTCGATTAAGTATTACATTATTTTGTAATTTTTCAAAGCGTGTTTTTTTTTTTTAAACTACACTCTAGTGCAAAAAAATCGATCCACCAATAAAAACTTTATTAAATAGTAAATCATTTTTATTCATTTTACAATGAAACTTACATAATTGAAATTATTGCTAATTGCAAGTCGAGGGGTGAACCGCGACCTAATATAAAATGTACCTACTTCCACTTCTATCTTCATTTCCAAGTAGAAAACAATAGATTATCTAATGAATTCCAAAGTAATTCCAAATAATTCCAAAGACGGTGCACACCTAATTCCATTCGCGATTCACCCCTCGTTGCAAGTGTAATCGCCACTTGTTGTTGACTTAGCCCTTGATTAATTAGGCACACAATTTGAACTCATTGAATTTCAGAAATATCCATTTTGTATATTTTATATTTCTATCAATGATGCTTAATTCAAAATTATTCATTTTATTGATATTTCAAATAGAATTTGATCTTTTATTAAAACTTTATTTCAATGTAAACTGATATTTAGAAAGTATGATAATTTGTAATCGTAATTTAATTTTATTTATTTTATTTTGTTATAAATTTCCAAAATTATCAACAATTTTAATTGAATATGTTAGTTTAATAGTTAATGGAACAAATTATCTGAATATTGGTAAAATTTTTAAAAATAATTTGCTATTTAATAAATATTTTATTAGTGTGTCGGTTTTTTTGCACCGTAGTGTATAATTAAGAATGCAAATAACATCACATACTGTGTAGTGTGATCAGCACACACTCCGGAAGTGAATTTCTTACTAACCTAATCCAGTAGTTTTTAGGGGTAAATGATCACTGAACATGTCAAAAATAATAAATATGTAAATTTCAATTTGGAAATAAAAATATTTAGAGAAAAAATTTAATTTTTAGGACAAAGTCTAGAATTTGTTTAGAAATATTTTTATATTGCGATATCAGAGGGGATTTTGTCTCGAGGGTTGAGCTAACTGACCGGAAAGCATGTTAATTCTCAGGTTCAACTCCTGACGGGATGAGTTCCCTCTGTTATCACAATATAAAAATATTTCTACTAAAATCCCAGATTTTGTTCTAAAAATTAAAATCTTTCTCTCTTAGGGCCAATTGTATGTCGGTTGGTAAAGTCTTTGTAAAAGTTGAGAAAGTGTAAAACCTTAGAATTCAACTTGTGCCCAGCGGGATGGCCAATCAGATGAAAGTGCGTGTCATCTTATTGGCCATCCCACCAGGCACAATGTGAATTCTAAGATTTTACCCTTTGCCAACTTTTACACAGACTTTACCAACCGACATACACTGATTGGCCTTCCGGCCGGGCACAAGGAGAATTTTAACCCGGGGGGTGATCCGCGATTGAAAGTAGGTGTTCACCACTTTGGAAGTATTTTGGAAGTACAAGTGGAAGTAGGTGTACAGCATATTAGGTCGAGGTTCACCCCTCGGTTTTACCCTTTGTCAACTTTTACAAAGACTTTACCAACCGACATACAAATGGCCCTTAATATACATTGGTTTTTAACCCGAGCTGATTTTATTAAAAACATTCCTACTATTTCCAAAAAAAAAGATGTTTAAATCTTTAGTTTTAGAAATATTTACTCAAAAATAAAAAAATAAATAAATAAAAATAATAATAATAATAATTTATAAGAATTTTGCTGGCTTGGTGTGTACTGGATATATTAATTTTTTATTGTTAGGATAAATAAACCGAATTTGCTTCTTTCCAGTAATTTATTTTGTTTTTCAAATGGTTATTCCAAATATTTCGAGAGCGTTCTCAGCATCTCTTCCTCAGTGGAAACTGTGGGACCACACAATAGGCAAGTCAGTGAGTTGTTATAATTACAGGTGTCAAAAAAGTACTCACCCACTCCCCCACCAATGTGCCGACTCCATCAGTTTGTACAGAACATTGATAAAAAGCTCACTCACACAACACACACACACATATATATATACATATTTAAAATGAGACAACATACGAATATACAACCATTTACATCTCTTTATAATAAAATCCAATGAAATTTAAAAATCGAAAAATGGTCAACACCAGAGCTGGTTTAAATTTGACTAACTAATTACTGTTAATGACCAGTCGAGCGAAGGTCAACGACCACAAAAATGTCTACGCTTTCTGGCACGCGCAATTAATTAATAAAAAAGCATAAATGTTTATTTATTTGTCATTTCAATTAAAATTTTGTATTCCCTCATTAAAAAGCCCGTGTCTACCTTGTAATTTACTGTCTTTTTTAGGCTTTGTTGGATGAAACACGATTCCTTGAAAAAACGTTTTGTTTTATTTTTTTCATAGTCAATTATATTAAAATTTTCAAAATCAAAATTATGACCCTCAGTCCGCGCATGTTGTGCCAATGCTGTTTGGTTGTTGTTCTCTTTTTTAAGCACAGATCTTTTGTGTTCATATAATCTTTTTTCCATAGGTCTACCTGTTGTGCCTATATAAATTTTATTACAATCATTGCAAGATATTTTATAAATTACATTACATTGATTGATTTTTTTCTATTTTGTCTTTGTTATTGAACAGGAAAGACAAATTATTGCCTATTTTTGGCATTAGGTCTATTTCATATTTGGAGAACAACAACTTTAACTTGAGCTTTTTATCAATGTTCTGTACAAACTGATGGAGTCGGCACATTGGTGGGGGAGTGGGTGAGTACTTTTTTGACACCTGTAATTATAACAACTCACTGACTTGCCTATTGTGTGGTCCCACAGTTTCCACTGAGGAAGAGATGCTGAGAACGCTCTCGAAATATTTGGAATAACCATTCGAAAAACAAAATAAATTACTGGAAAGAAGCAAATTCAGTTTATTTATCCTAACAACAAAAAAAAAATAATAATAATAATAATGAAAAATCTATTGCCAAATGATTGTATCCTGGGACGGCCAACTGTGATAGTGCTTGAAAAATCTACAAATTTGAAAATCTGAAACAAAAATTAATTTGTCAGTTGGGACTCCGTTTCACAGTCGGTCAACCAGATACAAATTTTTACTGTAAGTACGTTTGTGAAGTTAGTTAGTTAAAAGGAAAATTTGGAGGAACACAAGTTTGTGTGATCTAGACGCAGAAGGTTTTTGAATTCACAAAAAGGAGCTGGAAAATTAAAACAAATAAATAAGTTGGACAAGAAATGATTAAGCAAAATATTCAGTTTGTAATATAACAAGTTTAATTATTTTATTGGAAAATTATCAAAAGTGATTCAGTCAAAAGGTTGTTCAATCAACAAATAATTACAAGATAAATTTCTGTTATAGTTTAGTTTGATAACTTGATAACTTGTAAATTGATTTCTAGCATTCAGGGATGAGATTAACTCAAGTAAAATATGTGGAAAGGTTCAACGTGGGTCGTTTCGATGTTGCTTGTTTGTTTGTTTATTAACAACTAATTATTAATAATGGAAAAATAAATATTAATTGGCATTGTTTTGGATCATGTGACTGGTGTCATAGAGATAGTAATTAAGAGTGAAACTACTATTCACCCAGAGTACCTCCGCCATTACATAGGACCGCTTTTGCGCGTCCATATCCATTGAATTTCTTTATAATAATTCTAGCGAACAAGGTCAATTTTAATAAAAATAAATAAATAAATAGTAATAAAAATAAAATTGATACTTTGGCTAACCCAGCATGAGCGCATGTTTTGTTGACTACTATAGATAAATTTAAAAACTCAAGTACCTGCTTTATGGTAGAGAGCCTAGCTTCTACGCAGCCTTTAAGAAGAGGTGGCGATATGGTTGCCTATATTCAGGTGTTTGGTTCCTTACAGCAGTGGTTCTTAACCTTTTTAAACCGTGACCCATATTTGAGAAATATGTTCATGTCGCGACCCAAAAACACACCTTACTTTGATTCATACTTGAGAAATTTTTCTTCAATTTTACAATGATGCCCTTTTTTTACTCACATGTAATTTTTTTAAACAATTAAGATAAAAAAAGCTACTTTTCGATCCAAAGAAAGTTTAATAAAAAAGTAGGTACGTATTTTGAATATTTTTACTTATTAAAAGTATTGAAAAATTAAGTTATATTTTTAAATTTATTGAAAATAAATGTAGTAAAATATTTAAATATTTTTTAACGACTCTGCGCGACCCAAAGAATATGCTTCGCGACCCAAATTTGGGTCACGGCGCATAGGTTAAGAACTACTGCCTTACAGGTTAAATTTCTTTAGAAATAATCTAAATGAATTTAAATATTGAATCAGTGTCTTTACTATCAATTGAACCAATTTAATCTTAAATTTGAAAAAAAAAATAAATAAAAATAAAAATAAAATTCTGTTATCAACGCAGTATCCACTAGATAAATTAATATTCAACAGAGTATCAAAAGAACTCAAAATTCTGATAAATAAAAACAAAAATGAAAGAATTCAAAATTACCTATCTAAATTATCCCCCCAAGGAAACAATGAAAATTCCATATGGAAGGCAACAAAACATCTCAAAAGGCTCAAAACATTCATATCCCTAATAAAAATCTACCCAAATACATGGGCAAGAACAAATGCAAAAAAGGCGGAGGTATTTGCAAAACATTTAAGTGATTTATTTATCCCTTATTCTCAAACGTGTCATGCATTATCGCAAAATAACAAGCGAAGAGAGTGATTTGTAATGTAGAGTATTTTGAAGCTTTTTGGGGGTATTATACTTACTAGATAGTTAAGAAAAGGCGCTGCTAATAGACACAATCGAGCGAAACAGGTGGCTGAAAAAATGGTCCATTTTTTCATATTGGCATTGGGAAAAAATTCCCCGGCTTGGACTGTAAATTGTGTGAGGGCACAAGCGGCCGCGACGCGACCCACTGACCCGAAAATGACCATGTCTGGATGGTAGGGGTCCGGAAGATAACTGCAAAAGGCCATTGGTAAGCCCCCAATCAACAAAACTACCGTCAATGCCAGCCATTTGAGATCCTGTAGGAGCATAAAGGCCAGGCCCAGGAGAACACCAAGGATTTCACTCACGCCTGAAATCGAAAATCAAGGAATAAAACACTTGCAATTGCATTGAAAAACATATACATATACATACTTCTAGATTAAAAGAAATATTTGAATTTTAATTCATTCATAATAGTCCAGTCAAATGGTTTATTTATCAAGAAAGTTTTGGGATAGTTCTGATTTTTTGCATATATATGTTTTTTAGGGCACTGAATATAAATCTGAGGTCTCCCACCAAAATTTTGTGACGCAACATTGTAGAAAAGTGGAAAAAAAAGGTGACAATTTCCATTTTTTGGCAGTTTTTCGCTTATAACTCGAAAACTATAAAATTTTCTTAAATAACCTTCCTATTCAAAATGAAAGTTAATAAAATTTCCTACAAATTACATTTTCAGGTTTTTTTTTCTCCGACCAATCGCCCGGGCTCAAATCTATGTTTTCGGCCTCGAAAGCCCCCCCCCCCCCCCCTAAAACCCCTCCAGCACCCCAACCCACGTTCCCAACCCCTGCCCCACTCCATCATCCGCACCCCACCCACCCCGGACCCCGCACCCCAACCAAACCGGACCCCACCCCGCGCACCACCCCCCCGCCTATCCCCCTGGACACTACCCCGCACCACTCCCTGCAACTCCACCCTACTCCGCCTTACTCCTCACCCCACCCCCCATTACACCCCCGCACCACCCTCCGCACCCAGTTTTTGCATTTCTAGCCTTCTAGGGACCCACAGATTATGTATACAAAATTTGGTTGAGTTTGGTCCAAGAGCAAGTTTTTTCGTTTTTTCACCCCCCCCCCCCCCCCCCCCCCCCCCCCATTTTGGGTGGTTAGTTTTTTTGTTTCTAGCTCCCTAGAGGCCCACAGATTATGTATACAAAATTTGGTTGAGTTTGCTCCAAGGGCAAGAATTTACATATTTTTCACCCCTCCCCCTTTTTTGGGTGGTTTTTTGGGGGAAATTTTTTAAACAAAAGCGTCAAAAATATTGGGTTAGGGGTGCGGAATGGAGTGTTGGGGGGGCATGGTGCGGGAGTGGGGGTGCTAGGTGGGTTTCGGGGATTGGGGGGTGAGGGTGGGGTTGAGGTGGGGTTAGGTGGGTTAGGGTGCGGAATGGAGTGTTGGGGGGCATGGTGCGGGGGGGGGGTTCGAGTACTGTGGGTCCAGGGAGCGTGCCCCCTGGCTAGCAAGAGGGCCGCCGAAGGCGGGCCTTGCAGCTAGTAAATAATAATATTAAAAATGAATTTGATAATTTTTTCGGAATAATATTTTATCGAAAGAGAGTTGGAAGAAAATTGTCCTAGCTAGTAATCGTTATCTTATAATGGCACTTCTTATTCTAATATATTTTATTTTTCATTTTGTCTTTAGTTGGTGTTGAGAATCGACCGAAGCACCTTCGAGAGCTACCTACCCTACCTACGCTCAGCCAAAGGTAAACTACCCTTAATTAGTATCTACCCCCTATATTCTATATATATTTATTTTATACGTATCAATATGAGTTTCTTTTCTAACTTTATCATCAACTATTCTTAATTTAGCTAAAATCTGATTATTTAAATTAAGTTTCAGTGATATAGCTATTATAATAATGGGCTTGTGCGACGACGACGTAATTGATCTTTCTGATTGGGCGTTAAATAAATACGGGGAATTAAAAAATAATTTAAAATCTAAACTTTTCAAACAAAAATACTAGAAAGCTGGGGGTGATTATAAATTATTATTTTTATATATATTTTTTTAATGATATTGATGTGAGAAGGAGATACACCAAAAATGTGCATCCCCTAAATGCCTGGGTTGTTCCCTCCATCGTGAAAAGAAGAAGAGGGGATTTTATGGGCTGGGCGGGGTCGAAGGTATCTGTGGATACGGGTCTTAAATAGCTAAAGGTTATAAGACGCGGGAAAGACGGTCCAGTCTCTGGAAATCACAGAGATAAAAGAGTTAGCTAAAGCGCTTGTTCGATTTTTATCCAATTTGACAGCGAAGGGGTGCTGAAATTAAAATTTTCAAACTCAAAAATCGCATATAAAAAACCTTTTTAAATAAATTTTTTGTATTTTTTTCGAAAAAGCACATTAAAAAAATTTCAAAAAAAAACAATTTTTAAAATTGCACCATTTCTGAAGAAGTTGTGACAGAAAAAAACCGAAATTCGATATCTTTTAAACCGGTGATCAAAATTTACCAGGAAGAGTTTTTTGATGGGTACTAAAAAATGTCAAAAAATGAAGTAAAATCAACAATTAAAATTTTTAAAACCGTCCGATTTGCCATGGAATGTCCCATATCATATACAGGGTGTTTCTAAATTAATGCGAACTATTTTAAAGGGTGATTTTTCAGCAAAAATTAAGGGGATTCTTTCATATAATTTTTTGTTCAAAATCCCTTCCCCTAAGTTACAGTCCTCTAAGTTAGGGAGAGGAAAATTGTTTTATTTAATATATCCATCCACTATGGAAGAATTTAGAAGAATGAAATTTGGCATATAACTGATGCTAATTAAATGGCAGTTTTTGACGATGTTATCACAAGGGGATGAAAAATTCAACCCCTTTACATAATATTTTGCATCAAAACTTTTTAATGCGTTTACATTTTCTTATATAAAAATTTGAATTAAATATTTTTTAAGAAAAAAATAAAACCGACTTCAAAAATTAAATGCAACAAATAAAATACACTAAAAGGTATAAAATAATTATTATCTTATTTAGTTACAACTAAACGACGAAATATTATCATGAAATTACTTTTTGAAGTCGGTGCCAAACATATACATTTTATGAATCGCAATTCGACGGATCTTACTTAGTACGTTTGGGCGGGTACGCTCGCTTATAGGTATAGTTTGTTTGGTACCGACTTCAAAAGTAATTTCATGATAATATTTCGTCGCTTAGTTGTAACTAAATAAGATAATAATTATTTTATACCTTTTAGTGTATTTTATTTGTTGCATTTAATTTTTGAAGTCGGTTTTTATTTTTTCTTAAAAGTTATTTTTTACAGTACAATGGGATGTTAGGCTAGTTTTCTCAACTTATCTTGATTAAACTTATTTTCTGATACTAGCATTCTTTTCATCACAATTCATTCATTCGTCCAACATAAAATATAAACCTAAAACAAATAATTGTTTTTTGTCAAAAAACTAAAGAATCATCAACGAATTTTTTTTTTTTTTATTATTATTATTATGTATTAAGATGTCAGATTCTTAATGATATCTTAGTACATAATAATAATAATAAAAAAAAAATTTTTGTTCAATTTGATTCTTTTTAGTTTTTTGACAAAAACAATTAATTTGTTTAAAAGGTTTATATTTTATGTTAGTTGATGAATTGAATGAATTGTGATAGAAAAAAGAATACTGTTTGAAATGTTTTTTCTCGTAGTAAAAAATCCAGACAAATAAGTTTAATAAATGAGGTGAGAAAAACTAGCCTAACATACCATTGTACTTTGTAAAAATGATCAATACAAAGATGTCTAATGGCTTTGTTTCGCTATTTCAGCCACTGAAGAAGTTGCAAAACAGCAACGGAACGTATGGCATATTTAATCAAAACTTGTTTTTAATTTAATTTAAAGTATTGTCCAACTCTCTACGATTCCTTTAATTAATAAATAATAAATATTTAAAACATATATAGTTAAAACATAAATAGGCTGACGTGTTCAGATGTGTGTCGGTGCCAAAAATATACCTTTTATGAATCGCACTCGACGGATCTTACTTTAGTACGTTTGGCGGGTACGCTCGCTTATAGGTATAGTTTGTTTGGTACCGACTTCAAAAAGTAATTTCATGTTAATATTTCGTCGTTTAGTTGTAACTAAATAAGATAATAATTGTTTTATACCTTTTAGTGTATTTTATTTGTTGCATTTGGTTTTTTGAAGTCGGTTTTATTTTTTCTTAAAAATTATTTTTATTTTTCTCTTTTTAGTGATGTTATTAATAGTGATCATATCATCAGAACTTGACCAAATTAATATGGCACCATCCCTAAGATACCCCCTTTCCAATAAAAAAAGAATCATCGGTTCATAAACAAAGAAGTTAGGCCTAAACAAAACCTAACAAAAAAGGTCTAATACCTATGAAAAAAAACGGGACCAATCGGAAGGTGAGACTGAACCCAATGCAAAAAAAATTTCAAAATCGGTTCACAATTGTCGGAGATATGAGGTAACATAGGCACAAAAAAAAAAAAATTCAGTCGAATAGAGAACCTCCTCCTTTTTTTGAAGTCGGTTAAAAAGGACGGATTCAATCTGCAATTTTTTTTTTTTAAATTAACACATTCTCATGCGAGGTCAAAAATAAAAAATAAATTGTTTTTAAAATACTCACCAAAAATCAGCTCGATTAAAAAATTTTAAGAGATCACTCAAGATTTTTAAAAAATTCTAAAATGGTAGAAAATTAAATTTTTTTTTTGTTCTCGTCATGTTATTATTATTATAAATATTCTGAAAATTTCAATTCGTTATATCAATTTATAGAGGTCGCTCAAGATTTTAAAAATGTTTAAAGTAGCATAGAGGTAGGTAATTTAGATGTTTTCGAATGACCTGGAAATATAAATATTAAAATATTGGAAATGAATTTAATTTTATTTATGAACGAATATAGGATTTTAGTAGAAATTTTCTTATACAGGGTGGTGACTTGGCCGACGCAGCATAGCGATTGCAATGTTAATTTTTGAATGTGCATTTATTTGCTCCCCTAATTATTTTAGAGTTAAAGTTCTTATAGGTTTTTTGTAGAGAAAAGAATACTGAATCCGAACATATTTTTGTTTTCAAATTTTGAAATTTCAGAACCGTAATAATCGACATTATAAATAATTGTATTTTTACAAAAATCACTGAGGCCATCGAACTGTTAAAACAAACAAGGCATTTTCATACAAATTATGTGGGTCTTTATTACAATTACAATTATTTAGTAAAGTGCCTGTAGTTTCAAATTTTTGAACTATTCTGTCAACCGTTGTACCAGTTGGAATTGGCCGATTCTGATATTTAACCCTAAACAAGGAACTAACTCACTTGCCGAGCACTATTTCCAGCATAAAAATACTTTGAAGGAGACAATAAAAGAGTGTGTCTTCTGCTGGAATTATAAATTTTATTTATTTATAACGAGACTATAGTTTCGAGGGCTTTGCCCTCTTCATCAGTCTATTACAATGTATTCACAGGAATTAATTTATGAATGAAAGTATTACATTTTTCATGTGTTAAGGTTATAAATTACATAGAGTGGGCAAGTTAAGAATTGACACTTATACTTGTTTTATTATTTTGACTGTAGTTGGCGTTCGTGAAGTTTATATTTTAGCAGCTATTTTTAAAATAAAGCTTTCGGGAATTTCTATTTTACGATTTAAGAATTTTTTTGGTGAATTATTGTATGATTTTAAAATTTCTAACGATTCGAAAATACTAATTTTTAAGGGATCCAATTCTGATCCAATTAATTTAATATTTGATTCATCTGGAAAACAATGTTTCTCGGAAATTAGGTGGTCTGCAAATGCACTATGCCCTGAACCCCCTTTAAAAATCCTTTTGTGTTCCGAAATGCGCGTGTTTAAATTTCGTTCTGTTTTTCCTATATAGGTCGAATCACATTCTCCACATGTTATGGAATAGACACCTTTTTTGTCCATTTTTTGAATTTTGTCTTTCTTATTATTACACATCGTGATCCCACGTTCTAGAGGATTTGAAAATGGTTTGATATCCTGTAAGTTTTGAATTTTAATTTTAAAGTTTCCGAAATTTTTCCATAGTATGGGATTATTAATTTTGGTTTTAATTCTGGCTCGGACATTTGGGAATAAATCAGATTCAGAGTTGACTTTTCAATTTTCTTTTTTTAATAGTTTGTCAATAAGTTGTCTCCTTCAATATATAAAAATTCTGCTACTCTCGGCAAAAACTTTCAATTTAATAAAAATACTTAATTATTTCAACTTTTTCTTGTAATGAATACATTGTAATAAGAACTGACTTTAAAAACTTAAGTTTTGTTTTATAATCATAGATTTGTTCACCAATATGAATCCATATATTTTGAGACTAGTATAACAATAAAACTTAAACAATCGACAACAATAAAAAAGTTTTGAATTTAAATTTTTTAAATAAATATCTACTTTTTTTAATATCGTTTTTTTTGGACTTTAAATTATGAGATGAGACAAAATCTGATGTAATTATCTTTGAGAATTTTACTCCTGCTCAGTTTTTTGTATTCTAATTATGCTCTAAAATAACACTGGGCAACAAAAATAATTTTAAATTACACTTGATGAGTCAATTCCTACCAATTTTGGGCTGAGAAAAACGAATACACAATGAAAAATTTTTTCTAGCTCTAGTTTCTGTGAAATACAGTAGGTGGCGGATCAAGAGAAAAGATATGATTTAATTACATATGCTAACAACATTGAAAGTGCATTTTATTTTTTTACAAATTGTAGTTACATTCTAAGAGTTCTACATTGCTGAATAATATCACAGATGGTCGGTGTCTGAAGATTTATGCGGTGCCTTCATCAGATCGTCGTTTTTGAGCTTGCCTCTTTTTGTTGCCCACTGTTAATAGTCCATCAGGAATTTACAGATTAGTTTTTAACCTGTAAACTCTGATGATGGAATGAATAATCTGAAGAGAATAGATTGTGTATAATAATTCTCTTTGAGTTTTATTTCATTCACTCTGAAACTACACTTTACTTTATTAATGTTTATTATCCTTTATAATCACGTAGTTTTAGTTTTTTAGTTATAACTCGAGTTCTAATTGAGCTACAAACAAGTGGTAATTTGTAATCCAAGAGGAAGTTGTTTTCTACGTTCAACAAAATATTGTGATCTCAAATATTGCTGTTTAATATCTAACGGAACTCGAAAATAGGTCAAATGATCTTTTTTCACTGCTTTGATCGATTATATCTCCAAACAAGGGCTAATCGGTAATCTTTATGGTGATTTTGAATTCAGCAGGTGGAAATACATAAGAATCAGCTATTTTTGAGCCTGAAGCATTTTCATTGCTACATACAACGACAAAACGCCAACAATCATATCATGTGGGGCAGTGTAATCACCAAAGACATCACTATTAAACGTCAAATAAGAAACAACAAATTTCAAATGCCTTGTTTGTTTTAATAATTCTATGGCCTCAGTGATTTTTGTGAAAATACAATTATTTATAATGTTGATTATTACGGTTCTGAAATTTCAAAATTTGAAAACAAAAATATATCGATTCAGTATTTTTTCTCTACAAAAAACCTATAAGAACTTTAACTCTAAAATAATTAGGGGAGCGAATAAATGCACATTCGAAAATTAACATTGTAATCGCTGTGCTGCGTCGGCCAAGTCACCACCCTGTATATGTTGCATATCGGACAGAGATTTCTCTTAAGGGTTTGGCTAACAAGTTAGCTTCAGGTATTGAGTCCTCTGAGGGGATTGAATCCTCGGATATGCAATGTAATAATATTTCTAGTAAAATCTTAGACTCGTCCATAAATAAAATTAAATTCATTTCTCAATATTATAATGATTATTTAACTAACCTGGGTTGATTTTTGAAAAAAATTCCATCTTTCTTAAAAAAGCAGCAATTCAAATAAAGATACTTAAATCTTTATATTAATTTTATAAACATAATATCCATATCAAATCAGAGGAAAAAGAAACAATTAAACTCGCATTGCTTTCTCACGATAACAGGTCGTTTCGCTGATTTATTCCATTTTTATCAGGCTCTTGATCAGATTAGTAATTTGAATGATAAAAAAAAAGAAATTTGATCAAGAGCCTGATGGAAAGTTTTTAATAAATCAGCGAAACGTTGCAATTGATGGTAAGAAAAGTCAAATGAATTCAATTGTTTTTTTCCTCTGATTTGTTATGGTATATTTAATATTTGTATTTCCAGTATCACTGAGATCATTTAAAGTTCTATGGTACTTTAAAATTAAAAAAATTTTGAGCGCTCCTACTTACCTAGGGGGAGGGTTATAAATTATTTATTATACCAGTGGGCTATCAGGAAAGGGGGCCTACAAAGATGCTGGTGGTTTTATAACTTAGTTAATTTATTGAAATAAAAAATAATAATAATAATAATAATAATAATAAAAGCTGATAATAGAGAGATAAGTGAAAGTCATTTGCCTGTGCACAGTATCTACGAAATCAGATTATTAATTGTATTTTAGTCCAGTCAAATTGTGTTTTTATCAGGAAAGTTTTGGGGTAGTTTTGATTTTTTGCATGTATATGTTTTTGGGGCGCTGAATCAAAATCTGAGATCACCCACCAAAATTTTGTGACGCAACATTGTAGAAAATGCAAAAAATATGTGAAAATCTCCATTTTTTGGCAGTTTTTTGCTTATAACTCAAAAACTATAAACTTTTTGTAAATAACCTCCTTATTCAAAATGAAAGTTCATAAAATTTCATACAAATTTTATCATTTAGGTTTTTCTCCAACCAACCGTTAGGGCTCAAGCGCAAAATCCAAGTTTTCGACCCCGGATCACCTAAAAACTCGCACTTTTTTCGATATTTTCTCATTTTGACCATGAAGAAGAACGTTTTTAACAAAGACCACTCTATACATTTTTAAACTAGATTATATTTGCTACAATTAAGAAAGTTTCATCTTAATTGGATAATTGTAATCAGTGCGGCAATGAGGATTGAATTTTTGAAAAACTGCAATTTTTTGTAAAAAATCGTAATTTTTCCTTCATAAAATGAAAGCCACTCATCCTAGAAACTTGATTCCTGTCGCATTCTCTAGAAAGTTTTATTGACTTGAAAGTTTATTTGGACCACTTTTTTGATAAAACTCTTAGATTTGTAGATATCCGGCATTTTCCATGACAAGATATGATCGAATCCTCAGAAATGCTGGATATCTATGAATCTAAGAGTTTTATCAAAAAAGTGGTCCAAGGAAACGTTCAAGTAAATAAAATTTTCTAGAGAATACAACAAGAAGCAAGTTTCTAGAATGAGTGGTTTTCATTTTATGAAGGAAAAACTGCGATTTTTTGCAAAAAACTAGTTTTTCAAAACTTCAACCTAATTGCGGCACGGGTTACTATTATCCAATTAAGATAAAACTTTATCTATATTATAGCAAATTTAATCTTGTTTAAAAATGTATAGAGTGGTCTTTGTCGAAAACATGCTCCTTCATGGTCAAAATTGGGATTTGCAAAAACAGAAAAAATACGCCCATTTTCAACTAGCACTTAATCACGAACAGTTGGTCGGAAAAAAAACATAAATAAAAAAAATTTTGTAGGAAATTTTATAAACTTTCATTTTGAATATGAAGGTTATTTACGAAAAGTTGATAGTTTTCGAGTTATTAGCAAAAAGCCCAAAACATGAGAATTTTTACATTTTTTTTTGCATTTTTATTTTGCTTTGTGGATTAACGCCCCCCCCCCCCCCCCCATGAAAATTTCCTGGCTACGCCATTGGTATTATGAGTTGTTATAAACATGTAAGAGTTTTGTTCCCTATTTTGTTAGATATTAAATCCAATGGGGGCGGAGGGTGTACTAGCCCACTCTGACTGAAATTAAAATGAAAAGTCTTAATTACAGGGGGATGAATGTTTTTTGTCCCTACAAATAGAATGGCCCTCCTGCATTAAAATGAGGTCGAATTCCCTCTTTTGTGTTAATCCAAATGATTTTGTTTCCCTCTCCCTCCCTCTATTCGGTTATTCAATCTTTCTCTCTTATATTTTACAAACATAGCCAGCCATTAGGAAATTTCATTATCCATTCCAGATTAATTAATAACCTTTTAATATTACTTCTCTTCCTTTCTCTTTCACGTTCATTTTCTATTCTTTCCTTTTTTTTCCAATTAAATATTTAGTACCTGGAACACCGAGCGTTGCTCAGTAATTTTTTGCTTTAGTTCAAAGCGATATCTACTCTTATTAAACGAGCAAAAATTGTATATTTATTTATATATATATATTTGTATCTTGGTTCTATTTTGAAAACGACTCTACCGATTTTGATGAAATTCACGGGTTAGGGGGTTTTTGGGGTGACAATTCGATCTGTCACGGTCTCATCTACGACAAAATTGTTTTTGATGGGTTTTTTTCGTAATCAAATTAATTATTCTCAGGTAGAAAAATACCAATCTTAGGGATTTGAAAAGAGTTTCTCTTTTCTTTTGTACCCAGGCAGACAATGGGTTGATAATTGTTCTCAAAGGCCTTGAAGAAGTATTGTGATTGTGGATTTTAACATATTTTGTTCTCCATAAACGTTAGAAATATTAATAAACGTTTTATAATTGTTTTTATAAAAAACTTTATTTATTTAATAGATTAAAAAATAATCAAGAATTTATTTAAAAATATATTTCGCATAAGCAGGTCTCAATTTTCTGAAAAAACAACACATTTTGATAGGTTTTATTTATTAACAATTGGATGAATAAAATGAATCATGTGGTTGAATCACAACAGGTGCAGAAGGTGGGGTGCAGTGGTGGGGGACCCGGGGGTAGGGCGAGATTACGGGGGTAGGGTCGAGCGGGGTGGAGGGGGGTACAGTGGGCAAATATTATATATTTTTGTATTTTTTTTAATTTGAAAACGGCTCTCAAATAAAAATCGACCTTTTTATCAGAATTTTAAATTAAAAATAATATTAAAATAAAGATTTTAACTGAAGGAAGAAGTTACAGAGCATCCCTCGGTGCCTCCAGTACTATTAATTAATAAAGTAAGGGTGTGTAGTTTCACAGTCAATGAAATAAAACTCAAAGAGGTTTATACAAACTCAATATATTTCGGATTATTAGTCCATCATCAGGAGTTTACAGGTTAAAACTCATTAGTTTAGTTTAGTAAACTCCTGATGATGGACTAATAATTTGAAATATATTGAGTTTGTATAAACCTCTTTGAGTTTTATTTCATTGACTGTGAAACTACACACCCTTACTTTATTAATTAATATCATGTTTCACTTAAAACCTACACCACTTTCTATAAGTAAAATCGATATATTAATACTATTTTCAATAAAAATACCTTTAATTAATCAAATTGGCAAATTCTAATATATTATAATGTTTGTAATGGATTATTAGTGGGATATAAAAATTAAAAAACCAATTAATTATTAAAAGGAAATTTAATAAAAATGTAATTATAGATTTTTATCGAGAAAACTACTTGTGAATAATTATTCCAATTAACAAAAAACTCATCAAAAACAACTTAGCCGAAGATGAGACCGTGACAGATCGAATGTCCAACACAAAACCCTCCTAACCCGTGAATTTCATCCACAAGAATTGCTCGTTTAATATAATAAGAGATAAGATTTAAGAAAATGTTTGTCCATATTATAAGTAAACCTGCTGCGAAGCCCTACTTCAGCGGGCCTCTTCCTAGCCAAGAGGCTTCCTCCCCTGGATGCAAACAATACATCGATGTTTACCATTGATGTTCACTATTACAAACCATTACATGCATCGATGTTTTTCTACACGATATTTTTTATATCGAAGTTCCAAGATAGATGGCACTAGTTTTTTTCTAAGGCTGGAGCAACAATAACGCAACAAAGAAACCGTTTGACACAGAAACGGCTTTCAAAACTATTATGTTATTTTTAAATTCAGTTACTAAAAAAATTGCTCTGGTTTTGGAAAAAGTCTATTATGAGAGTCTCATGATTATTGTATAACCTTCTAATAACAACTTAATCGCGTACCAGCCTGCTAATCAAGTGGGCCCGGGTTCGAATCCGGCTCGAGGCAATTGGCTAGAAATCTGACACCTGCAGAGAATTGATAATTTAATATCGGTATCGTAAAATTGGCTGATGGCTAGAAGGGCCGAAAAGCCAAAAAAAGCTATCGATGATACGTTACACCGATGTTTTCTAGGCGATGTATCGATATGTCGATGTTTTGTCGCACTTTTTGCCCTCTCGACGAGACCCCATGTAACTTTTGGCAAAACCGTCACGTGATAAAATTCAACCTAATTGAATACTACAATTTGTGACCTTAATTGAGTCCATGGGCTCCGTAGTCTTTACCTGAGGACCCTTTGAAGTCGCGCTTGCCGCGAGACCGATACCCATACTTCGGTTGGATAAAGTAAAAATAATTAGAGGTATTGAAGATGGAAAGGTAGAATTTAATGCCGAATTGATGGAAAGGCTGCCCAATGATAAAGAAAACTACTAATTCCGATTACATTGAATTGAAATGATAAGTTTTTTAATCAAACTAATTATTAACAGGTGGTTTGATCAAAATAAAACAAATGGTTGATTAAATCAAAAACAAACACATGCATTTCCGAGCATCGCTCGGTGTTCCAGGTACTACTATTGTTATATTTGATAATTATTGTGTTTTATACATTATTACTGTTTATTAGGCATTTAGCCGTTGAAAACAAATAAATAAATAAATACGCCTAAGATCTAGGTCAATGTAATCTATAAAATGAAAGAGAAGAAAAATGACCTTAAACTTACCTGCTAGAGAGATATTTAAGAAAAAATCAGGTCCCCAGCTGTTACTATTAAGTAAACCGCCGTAGTAGTTAACGATTATGCAAGCGAGCGCGATATGGACACAAATCACCCGTATTATCGAAACGGATATAGATATGGATGGTGATAACGATTTGTCATCTATATTATCCGCCGGTTCAAGCACTGGGGCATCCATTGGTTGCGGAATCGTCCACGAGAGGGCCAATAACACCAAAGTGGGCAGTGAGATACACAGCTGGAGCAATCGCCATGAAGAGATGAAATAACCAAAGAGACAGAGCGTTAGGGTGCCTAGAGACCTAAAAAATAATACATTCTTATCAGATATTAAATCGTTTTAGTTCAAGCTTAAATATAGATATAGTCCAGTCAAATTGTGTTCTTATCAGAAAAGTTTTGGGGTAGTTCTGATATTTTGCATATATATGTTTTTTGGGGCGCTGAATCCAAATCTTAGGTTTCCCACCAAAATTTCCTGACGCAACATTGTAAAAAATGCAAAAAAAGGTGAAAATTTTCATTTTTTGGCGGTTTTTTGCTTATAACTCGAAAACTATCAACTTTTTGTAAATAACCTTCCTATTCAAAATGAAAGTTCATAAAATTTTCTACAGATTTTATTAACCAAGTTTTTTCTTCGACCAACCGTTCGGTATTAAGACCTAGTTGAAAATGGCTTATTTTTCCTATTCACACAAATCCCAAAAACTCCCACTTTTTTCGATTTTTTCCCATTTTGACCACGAAGGAGCACGTTTTCGACAAAGACCATTCTATACGTTTTTAAATTAGATTAAATTTGCTATAATTTAAACAACAGTTGCATCTTAATTCGATAAATAGTAATCTGTGCCGCAATGAGGTTGAAGTTTTGAAAAATTAAAATATTTTTCAAAAAATCTCAGTTTTTCCTTCATAAAATGAAAACCACTCATCCTAGAAACTTGATTTCTATCTCATTCTCTAGAAGATTTTGTTGACTAGAACGTTTACTTGGACTACTTTTTTGTTAAAACTCTTAGATTTATAGATATCCAAAATTTTCCATGACACTTTTTTGGATTCGGATCATGTCCTGTCCGGAAAAATGCTGGATATTTATGAATCTAAGGGTATTATCAAAAAACAGGCTCAAGTATACGTTCAAGTCAATAAAATTTTCGAGAGAAATATAGTTTCTAGGATGAGTGGTTTTTATTTTATAAAAGAAATACTGCGGTTTTTTGCAAAAGATTGTAGTTTTTCAAAATTTCAACCTCATTGCGGCACGGGTTACAATTATAATTGTAGAAAATTTAATCTAGTTTAAAAATGTGTAGAATGGTCTTTGTCAAAAACATGCTCCTTCATGGTCAAAATGGGTAAAATCGAAAAAAGTGAGTTTTTGGGATATGTGGTCTGTTTTTTGATCCCCATTAAAAATTGAACTACTGGACTAATTTTGCATTTCTTTTTTCAATCGACGCAAATTTTTGTCCTCTTTAATTTACTATAGAACGGTTATTTACAAAATATGAACTGTTTTCGAGTTATAAGCTAAAAACTGTAAAAAGTCCGAAAATTTAGAAGTCTTTCGGCCAACAACTAGAAGTAAACAAGACATTCATTTAATATTAAGAGATATCTAATAGAATAAAATAAATCACTAAAATATATAATATATTTGGATTATATACTTAAAAATGTGTTCATATTTGGAATGATTTCGATATATCTTGATTATTAATAAAATATCTTTGGAATAAATAAGAGCTCATTAAAAATACTCAACTCTATCAATATCTACTCTTATTAAACGAGCAAAAATTGTATATATATTTGTTTGTATATATAAGTATTTATATATTTGTATCTTAGTTCTATTTTGAAAACGGCTCTACCGATTTTGATGAAACCAACACTATTAACAAGTTTTGAGGATGAGAAAACGATCTGGCTAGGTCTGGACCTCGACAAATTTAATCTTAATTGATCTTTTCATAATTAAAGTAATTATTTATAGATGAAAATCTCAATAAAAAAGTTTGTTTATATTTTTTCAGTTATCTTTTATTTATTAATTGGTTTTTTAATTTTAAAACCCACTAATAGGTTATGACAAATATTATTATATTATAATAAAATTAAGATTTTTTTTAATTAACAGGTGTCTAAATCATAACATTACGGGTGAATTCATAACAAAACAGGTGTGTTTACAAATAAAGTGGTTGAAGTGGCTTTGTTTTTATATAATTTGGAAACAAATCTTATTTAATTTTATGTTTTTATTTCAGATCCTATACGATTATTTTTTTATTATTATTATTTTACTATTTATTTTTTTATAATGTTTATCAATATGAACGAATGTGGGCAAATTGGTGTACGAGTAAACAAATATACACATAATATGTGGACCATTAGAAAGCTAGAAATGCAAAAACTGGGTGCGGGGTGGGGTGGATGTGGGAGGTGGGGATTCGGAGGCGGCACGAGGTGCGGGGTTTCGGGGGCGAAGTGGTGGGGCGAGGTGCATGATTTCGGGGGGGGGGGGGGGTTCAGGGGGCGTGTACTATATTTATTTGTATTTTTTTTAATTTGGTTTCCGTGCATCGCTCGGTGCCTCCAGGTACTATTTATTATAAAGAAATTGTTGTTTCAGTATATAAATGAAATAAAATTATATTTAAATAAGCTGATGTGGCCATCCACATGACTTTACCATATACCTGCCCTTATTTTATATTTAATACCAGCTGAGGACCCTCCCCGCCCATGGAAAAATGAAAATATACGTTCTTGTACCAAACTCAACTAAATTTTGTATACATAATCATTGGGACCTCAGGTTGTATGGTACAGTCAAGTGGATGGCCACATCAGAACACGTCAACTTATTTTCATCAGAATAGTATCAGCCATTTTAGAGAAAATTTTTAAGAAAAAACAACACCTTTTTATGCACAATTACATAATCTGTATGATAAAGTAAAAAAATCCGGGATAATAATTGTTTGAAAACCACTTTTGATAATAATGATAATAATAAAAAAAAGCAAAAATTAAATGTTTTTTTTTTTTTTTACGAGTTTATAACATAATGTATACTTATATTATCTACAAATGGAGTAATCAATCACCTGAAAACTTATAGAATCGTCGACAGAGGCGCCACCAGTGTTTAGTCCGTTTCTCTATATGAATATTATTTTGAAGGTTTGAATGTTACGAATTAGTAAGAATTTTTGTTCTTCAATAATTTAGAAGGAAATCAAGTTCAGAAAAAATTGACAGATTTATATTTGTAATTTGGTAAAATTCATTCGCTCTTGGTTATATATAATGAAAATGACAGAAAATTTCACTCCATATTGCATTTTCTTTAATTCAAAAATTTGTGTTCAATTATTTTACATATATTACATGATCAATGTAACAATCATATGGGGACCAATGTTTTCATTATTTTATAATTGTTGATTATTGTTTGTTAAATTATTTAATATTTTATTTATGTTTTTTTCTTTGTTGTCTGGACACAACAATTATTTTTATTTATTTTTCAATGCATAGAAATATAGGACCTTGTGTCCCACCTAGTGTTTATAAAAGACTTTAGTTACAATAATTTACTGGTAAGAGGTCCAGAGGTTATGTGATACTGGAATGAGAAGCCTCCCGCCAGGTGCTATGTGACGTCAGGCCGTGACGCTGGTCGTCAGCTAGTATCACATACTACTAAAGGGCATTTGTGCCTGCATCTGTAACTACCTGCCTACCTACCTACCTACCTATGTCCGTCCCCCAGGGGTGGGGGTTGGGGTCCAGGGCGTGAGGGGTCCAGGGGTGGAGGTCCACGGGGTTACTAAGGCTGTGCCTATGTAGCTATGTGGAGTTGGGAGGTAGGGTCCAGTGGTGAGGGTTTGGATGCAGGGGAAAGGTGGGGTCAAAAACCGAAATAATCGAAAAAAGTGCGAAGTTTTGGGATAGATATTCAAAAGTGTTCCGGAGGGCTGTTATTTGATCCCCATTAAAAATTGAACTACTGGACTAATTTTGTGGAATTTTGTCCTCTTTAAACTACTATAGAAAGGTTATTTACAATAAATGGACCATTTTTGAGTTATAAGCGAAAAACTGGAAAAAGTCCGAAAATTTCGAGGTCGCAAACTTAGATTTGGCATACCCACACTATTCATCTAAACGATCCTAGAAAAAAAATATTTTCCCGCAATTAATGTAAGCTGAATCACTCGCTTGGATCCTCTATTTACTGGGCTAATAATAAATAAGTTTTAATTAGAAAAATATAATTAATTGATTGTGAGCCAATAATTATAAATTTGTTTATAATTCGGTTGCTAGGCAACAATCCATAAATTAAAGAAGTCCGAATGGCTTAACTAAACTCAAGACGAGCCCAGGACAAAATTTAATTTACAAAACACACACACAAATAGAAAAAAAGAAATATATGCTAAGACAGAATTTATAGATATGAATAAGTTTTAATTGGAAAATATAATTAATTGATTGTGAGCCAATAATTATAAATTTGTTTGTAATTCGGTTGCTAGGCAACAATCCATAATATAAATAAATAAAATATATTAAATTATCAATAATATAGTCCAGGCAAATTAGGTGAAAAAAGGGCATTTTACAAGAATTATCTCCCGATAAAGATTTTATTGCTGGAATATCTTTATTAGTGATCCAATTTTTTTTGAGGATTCGGATCATTTCCTGTCATGGAAAATTCTAGATATCTATAAATCTTAGAGTTTTAACAAAAAAGTGGTCCAAGTAAAAGTTCAAGTAAATAAAACTTCCTAGATAATGGGATAGGAATTAAGTTTTTCGGATGAGTGGTTTTCATTTTATGAAGGAAAAACTGCAATTTTTTGCAAAAGAATTGAGAGACGCTAGTATCAGTTCCACTGAACTGAAATGGAGGAAATTATTATCATTTCACGCGTAATTTAAGGAGCTTTAATTTATCTAATAGATTTCATTTGGATTTGAAAAGCCATTTTAGAGTAATTCAAGATAAACTAAAAAAACTCCGAAATTTGCTTATTTTGAGGCGCGTAGAAAAATTTCCACAACACAGAGTTGGAGGAAAACTTAGGGTAGTAATATTGGAGCACCAATAAAGGTATTCCAGCAATAAAATCTTTGCCGGGAATTATTTGCTGATAAAATCGTAATTTTCCTGCACTTAGAACTTTTAAGTTACAAATAAAACGTAAAATGAACTGGTCTAATACAGCACATTATTTTAAATTTACTCTCATTTTTGCGTAAGTATAGTAACTGTATACCTACATATGAAATCAATTATTAATTATTTGCTACTAAACTAATTGATAATGAATTACCTAGATTGATTAGTGGTTAACGTTGCCTAAAATGACTAATTTAGCAATGTCTCGAATATGGTGTGTTAATGGCCAGTCAGAGATGAATGAGATCGTGACAGCGGCGGCGGATACTACCTTCGTGGTTGACTGACTTCTACTCTTGGTCTCAGAGAGAGAGAGAGAGAGAGAGATTGCTTACCCTCGAGGATCAAATAAATAAACCTTTCTGGATGACATTTGTGACTATACTATATTAACAAACTTTGTCTATTATTCCATTTATTTTCCATAATTACTCATGTTTTGTGACATTCCCTTTTAAATAAAATCATTTCATTTTATATATAAATAGTTTTTACTTTATCGGCTGGAATACTGTATTTATAAGGTGTTTTAAAGTATCGCTCCTTTTTGTTATGAGGTTTGTAAGTCCTCAAGAAAGCTGTTTTTTACTTTATAATAAAAGAAATCTTTGGATAGGGGCTGTTGTGATTATCTAGTTAATTAATGCTATACATTTATGATATCCTGTAAAAGAAAAAAATAGAGGGAAGACAAGGGTAGTTCTCTTCAAAGGTGTATCAAATAAAATGTAAAACAATTTAACGTTTATATAAAATTTATTAATTAATCAACAAAGGGGAAGGTTTGGATATTGTGGAGTGTGGTGGAGATTGATCAAAGAGAGTGTTTGGAAAAGGTACAGGCCATTTGGAGCCTGAGTCTGAGTCCCGTTCCGCTGTGCCTTGCGCAAAATTGAAAAGACCATTCTACACATTTTTAAACTAAATTAAATTTTCTACAATTGAGACAAAGTTTTATCTTAATTGGATAATGGTAACCCGTGCCGCAATGAGGTTGAAGTTTTGAAAAACTGCAATTTTTTGCAAAAAATCGCTTTTTTTTCCATCATAAATGAAAATCACTCATCCTAGAGACTTCATTCCTATCTAATTTTCTAAAAAATTTTGTTGGCTTAAACTTTTACTTGGGCCACTTTTTTGTTAAACTCTTAGATTTATAGATATGTAGTGTTTTTCACTTAATTTGCCTGGACTATATTATTGATAATTTAATATATTTTGTTTATTTATATTATGGAGTGTTGCCTAGTAACCGAATTATAAACAAATTTATAATTATTGGCTCACAATCAATTAATTATATTTTCCAATTAAAACTTATTTATATCTATAAATTCTGTGTTAGCATATATTTTTTATTTTTTCTATTTGTGTTTGTGTTTTGTAAACTAAATTTTGTCCTGGGCTTGTCTTGAGTTTAGTTACGCCATTCGGACTTTAATTGAGGTATAAAATACCCAAACGAAAAGAAAACTCTGAGAACATCAAAATAAAGGGTTTTTCAATAAGGACGACGCATTTTGTTTTTAACATTTCTCGAATAGGAGTGAAGTTGGCTTCGCAATTCTTTCACATTTTGAAACGTCAGTCTATGCCATTTAATCATGGAGAGATACACGTTTCAACAACTTTTGCAAATAATTCAACTTTTTTATCAAAGTTCACGTTCTATCGCGACTACGTTGCGAGGGCTTACGCCAATTTTCGGTCGACGAATGATTTAACCCCTTTAGACATTTTTCTTTGGGGTTACATTAAATCGCTGGACTATGCCAACAAGCCAGCAACGTTCGAAGAGCTGAGGCCAACATCGAACGCGAAATTCCTGGTATTTTGGCCGATTTGTGTGCTCGAGTCATGGAAAATTGGGTCCAGCGTATTCTCACGTACCTGATCTTCCGCGACGGACATTTGAACGATGTCGTATTCCATAAATAATGGCATCGATTGTACTTTCATTTGAAATAAAAACCATTTCCATAACTAATCCACAGGTCTTTTGATTGAAAAAACAAAATGCGTCGCTCTTAATGAAAAACCCTATATTTAGTTCCTTGTACAATAAGAACTAACCTATTCTATTAGCTACTTACCAGAAATGTTCATAGCAGGTGGGTATTGTGATTTTCCACCGAGGTCCTCGAACACTCAACACTTTGCTACACAATTGGACACCACAAGTGAACATATTAGTGCAGGACATGGCTGTGAGGAACCGGAAGAGGGTCGCCAGATAAAAGTATGGTGCGAATGAAACCAGGGTTCCAAAAAGAATTTGTGTAACCATGGCACCCAGCAGAATTCGTCGGGGTCCAAATCTGAAATGAAAAAGATTATAATTAGACTGATTATAGAAAATATGCAGTGGCGGATTTAGGTTCAAAAGCGCCCTAGGCCCCGTCCGATTAGCGCCATTTTGCTTTATAGTGGTAATTATTATGAGTGACATTCCAAGAATATTTTCATGGGGGTCAACCCACAAGGCAAAAATTCCAGTTAAATTGCGTTTTT
The DNA here is from genome assembly GCA_024734495.1 of Forficula auricularia. NCBI lineage: Eukaryota > Metazoa > Arthropoda > Insecta > Dermaptera > Forficulidae > Forficula > Forficula auricularia. The sequence goes on from JALMQS010000099.1 coordinate 92,456,527, forward strand.
ACCCGGAAAGTTTTGGGCTAGTTGTAATGTCTTCTACCGTTTTTATATTTTTTGGGTGTACCGAATCCGAATCTGAGGTTTGCTAACAAAAAAATTTCGCGACAAGAACGCATTGTCAAAAATGCCAAAAGGTATAAAAAAAAAAATCTAATTTTTTGGCGGTTTTTTGTTTATAACTCGAAAACTATCAACTTTTCGTAAATAATCTTCTTATTCAAAATGAAAGTTCATAAAATTTCCTACAAATTTCAATATTTAGGCTTTTTGCTCCGACACAACCGTTCGGGCTCAAGCATTTGATGAAAATTGGAGTATTTTTTTTTTTTGTTTCCGCAAACTCCGCACTTTTTTCGATTTTTCTCCCATTTTGACCATGAAAAAGCATTTTTTCAATCAAAGACCATTCTATACATTTTTAAACTAGATTAAATTTTCTACTATTAAAACAAAGTTTGATCTTAAATAGCGCAATGGTAACTGTCTGCAATGAGGATTGAAGTTTTGAAAAACAGCAATTTTTTGCAAAAATCGCAGTTTTTCCTTTTATAAAATAAAACCACTCGTCCTAAAAACTTGATTCCTATCTCAGTACTTTAGAAATTGTGTTTACTTAAACGTTTGACTTGGACTACTTTTTGTTAAAACTTTAGATTTATAGATATCCAGCATTTTCCATGACACTTTTGAGGATTCGGATTATATCCTCTCCGGAAAATGCTGGATATCTATAAATTTAAATGTTTTATCAAAAAAGTGGTTCAAATAAATGTTCAAGTGAACAAAATTTCCTGGAGAATGAGATAGTAATCAAGTTTCTAGGACGAGCGGTTTTTATTTTATCAAGGAAAAACTGTGTTATTTATGACAAAAAACGACAATTGACAGAAAATTAATCGTTCACTGCCAAAACCCCATGTTATTAAGATGGGAAATTTACATCAACAGTTGTTAAAAATGTTGGGACATTCTATAAATATAAGAGTTTTATCAAAAAAAGTGCTGGCAAACGTTTTTACGTTGTAAGACAACAAAATTTTTCTAGAAAAATGAGACGAGGTATATCTAGTTTCTGCAGGATGGAATTAGTTTTCATCTAATGAAGGAAAAAACTTCGCGATTTTTTTAAAAAAGTGCGAGTTTTTCAAATCTTCAACCCCATTACGCCACGAGTTACCATTATTCAATTAAAATGAAACTTTATGTTTTAAATTGTAAGAAAATTTAATCTAGTTTAAAAAATGCATACAATTGTCTTTGACGAAAACGTGCTGCTTCATGGTCAAAAGGGAAAATATCGAAAAAGAGTGGATTTTTGGGTGATCCGGTGGCAAGCAACCTGGAATCTTTGCTTGGAGCCCGAACGGTTGGTGGGAGAAAAAACCTAAAATGAAATTTGCAGGAAATTTCTTATGCACTTTCATTTTGAATAGGAAGGTTATTTACGAAAAGCTGACAGTTTTCGAATTATAAGCGAAAAAAACCGCCAAAAAATAACAAATTTTTCACCTTTTTCGCATTTTCTACAACGTTGTGTGACTAAATTTTGGTGCGAGATCTCAGATTTGGATTCGAAGTTCCACATAAAAATATATATAAAATACAAAAAATCAGAACTACCCAAAAACTTTTCCCATAGGGGCCTGAAATTTGCGCAAAGAATTTGACTGGACTACTAGTATATAAATACCGATCGGAATCAATGGAGGGAAGCGAGTGGTGAACCGTGACCTAAAATCGTGTATACCTACTTCCATTTTCATTTCCAAGTGGAAGGTAATAGATGTTAATGTTAAAATTGAGTTAGGGTCTTGAAACTTGGGGGATATTTTTTTTTATTTATTTCGAACCATATGAGCCTCTAAATACACTAATGGTTTTTATTAGAACGGCTCTAGGGTAGCGAGTCTTGAAAAAGTATTCACTTTATTCTTCAATTTTTTACATAGATAAACCTACTGCCTTTTTAAGTTCTTTGCAAAATGTTCGCCCCCCCCCCTCTTTAATTCTGTGTTTTATTCTCCCTCTCCCTCTCTTTCTAATTATATCTATTAATAGAGAATGGAAGGAATAATTGTCATTTCTCCTCTCGTGGGAATACAGAGTCAGTGGCTTCTTAGAAAAGAGAGGGATCCGGCGACAATGACTTCCCCGCCGTTGTCTACGCTCTGCAGATCTTGGGGATAGGAGGGGGGGGGGGGCACGTGGGCTCGAAGCCAAATTTTTATATTACATTAATTAAACAAAATTCAGTTTATCGAAACACTCAATTCTTACAAGAATAGCCAGGTAAAATTCGCCCTAGGGCGATAATAGGCCTTATCAAACTCACTCGATTCCCTGGCCGACACCGTAGAACTGTTTCTGCCCTTTCCTTCTACTATAAAGGTGTCTGTTCAGACGAGTTGAAATAAATAAAATCCCTCTAAAGTCCTCTTTGTAAAGGTGTAAAGACGCTTTTGAGGATTCGGATCATATCCTGTCCGGAAAATGTAGAATATCTATAAAATTAAGAGTTTTATCAAAAAAGTGGTCTAAATAAACGTTCAAGGCAACAAAATTTCCTAGACAATGTGATAGGAATCAAGTTTCTAGCATGAGAGGTTTTCATTTTATGAAGCAAAAACTGCGATTTTTTGCAAAAAATGGATTATTTCCTGTCATAGAAAATGCTGGATATCTATAAATCTAAGAATTTTAACAAAAAAATGGTCCAAGTAAACGTTCAAGTAAATAAAATCTACTAGAGATTCAGACAAAAATCAAGTTTATAGGAATAGTGGTTTTCATTTTATGAAGGAAAAACTGAGATTTTTTGAAAGAAATTCAAAACATCAACCTCATTGTGGCACGGATTACCATTATCCAACTAAGATCAAACTTTGTTTAAAGTGTAGCAAATTTAATCTAGTTTAAAAATGTATAGGTTGTTCTTTATCGAAAACGTGCTCCTTCATGGTCAAAAGGGGGAAAAATCGAAAAAAGTATGAGTTTTAGGGTTATTCAAAAGTGATCCCGGGAGCTGTTTTTTGACAGGCACTAGTACCGGTTCTACTTAACCCTAATAGATGAAATTGTTATCATTTATCTCGCAATTTAAAGAGCTTTAATTTATTTCATAGAATTCTTTTTGAATTGATAACCCGTTTTAGAGTTATTCAAGAAAAACTGTAAAAACTGCGAAATTTTCTCATTTTGAGGCGCGTAGAAAAATTTCCACAACACAGATTTGCTGGAAAACTTAGGGTAGTAATATTGGGACAGGAATAAAGGAATTTCAGTAATAAAATCTTTACCGGGAATTATTTCCTGTTTATGCCATTTTTTCACGTAATTTGCCTGGACTATGTTTAATATCTGGCCAAAAACTTAAATGTGGAAAAAGGGGCCAAGTTCGGTACAAACGACTTCGCCGACAAAAAGGTTGAGATCCAAACGTGTACCAAGTTCCATAGCAGTTGCTTAAATCATAGCCATAGGGATTTACAATGTTCTTCAATTGATTTAAAAGAAAATTTGTTACGTTCTTTGATATAAAATTTATAACTTGGCAAGTTATAATAGTCAAATACTTACGTTTAACGTGATCATATTTAAGTTTAAAATTTAGCTTTGCTACTTGTTCTATTTTATACTACAAACAATTTAGTTGACTATTATAACTTGCCAAGTTATAAATTTAATATCAAAGAACTTTTCTTTTAAATCAATTGAAAAACGTTGTTCATCCCTATAGCTATGATTTAAGGTAGTTGTTCCGCCAAATCCATTTTCTTAGGATTTTTTGAAATTTAGACAGAATTATTTAATTACTTCTGCATCGAAATTTATGAACAATACAGTTCCCGAGATATTAAATTTCAAAAATCGAGTTCCCTGAGCTAGCAAAAGGCCCGCTGAAGGCGGGCCTTGAAGCTAGTATTCTAGTATAATTAAATAACGTATTGTAATATAAGTCAAGACTTTTTTTCTACGAACAAATTTAACGCGAGTGAAAATGATTTTTTTGACAAAAACTTGTATCATATGATGACAACGAGGAAGCACGTGACCATATTCACGTTAAAATATTATACATTTTCATGTCAAAATATAATATTTCATTCTTAACAAATAATAATAATAGCACAGCTTCCAAAAAAGATATCAAGTTTAGGAAAAATAAATAAATAAATAAACAAGGAATAAATTATTATTCATGTGTCAACCTTCTTCTTGTTGTCGTCACTTGAAACGTGAATAAAGTTTCTCTGAAAAGTTTCAAGTTATGAATCATTTAAAATATATTATTCAAATTATGGATTTTAAGATTGTTTTAGGAGAATACTTTACTTTAATAAAGGAGAAAATTATTCATTTTATAATATTAATAGAACCAGGGGGGGGGGGGCATTTCAAATCCTGCTCTTTTTAAAGGAGATAATTCCATCAAGCAAAACGTATGAAATAATATTATTTTACTAGGGATTTTAAAACTAAAAATAATAGAATAACACATTTCCATTTATATGAGAAAGGTGAGTAAAGGAGAAATGATGTATGATGATGTATGATGACACCCCCTTCGAGAAAATACCTGCCCACCCACAACTGCGATTGAAATTTTGGAAAATTATTCAAATCTAACCCCCCCTTGCCCCCGCCCCACCCACGCTCATCATTTGTAAACGGATTTCACCATAAAGTTTAAAAGTTATTCTGTTTTTAAATTAACCTGAGCTTTAATCAAATAAGCTGAAGTGTTCTGATGTGGCCATCCACTTGACTTTACCATACAACCTTGGCCCTTCACTTATATTTAATATTTAATAAAATTATTTATAATCATGTAGTTTTTGCATTTTAGACTTCTGTGATCCCACTGATTATGTATACAAAATTTGGTTGAGTTTGGTCAAATGACCAAGATTTTAATTTTTGACCATGCACCCCCCCCCCATTTTGTGCAGTTAGTTTTTGCATTTTTAGACTTCTGGGGGTCCACTGATTATGTATACAAAATTTGGTTGAGTTTGCTCAAACGGCCTAGATTTTTTATTTTTAACCCCCCTCCACCCCCTTAATTTTTGGATCGATATGCCCCAAAATCTAATCAGCTCTTAATCTCAATGGACCAAAACTACGTGTGAAATTTGGTTTCGATATTCACTTATTAAAGCTTTTTTGTAGAGCGAAATCCCATGGTTTCGTTCAATTTTTTTAATCGAAATAGTTTCAGCTGTTTTTGAGATATTTAGAAAAAAAGAGGAAAAAAAACCCACTTTTTTCATGCACGATTACAATACTTGACCATACCCTGTATGGTAAAGTAAAAACAAACGAGATTATTAGTCCAGGCAAATTACGATTTTAATTCCAGGTTAAGATTATAGTGCTGTGGAAAATTTCGGAGTTTTTCAGTTTTTCTTGAATAACTCTAAAACGGCTTATCAAATCAAAAAAGTATTTGTTAGATAAATTAAAGCGCTTTAAATTACGCCTAAAATGATAACAGTTTCATCTATATAGGTTCAGTAGAACCGGTACTAGCGCCTGTCAAAAAACAGCACCCCGGATTCACTTTTGAATATATCCCTAAAACTTGTACTTTTTTCGATTTTTCCCCATTTTGACCATGAAGGAGCACATTTTCGACAAAGACAACTCTATACATTTTTAAACTAGATTAGATTTTCTACAATTTAAACAAAGTTTGATCTTAATTGAATAATGGTAATCCGTACCGCAATGTGGTTGAAGTTTTGAAAACTGCAATTTTTGGAAAAAATCGTAATTATCCTTTATAAAATGAAAACCACTCAACCTAGAAACTTTATTTCTATTTCATTCTCTAGAAAATTTTATTGGCTTGAACGTTTACTTGAACTACTTTTTTGATAAAACTCTTAAATTTATAGATATCCAGCATTTTCCATGACGCTTTTGAGGATTCGGATCATATCCTGTCCGGAAAATGTAAAATATCTATAAATCTAAGAGTTTTATCAAAAAAGTAGTCCAAGTAAACGTTCAAGTGAACAAAATTTCCTAGACAATGAGATAAGAATCAAGTTTCTAGGATGAGTGGTTTTCATTTTATGAAGGAAAAACTGGGATTTTTTGCAAAACTTCAACCTCATGCTACTATTATCCAATTAAGATGAAACTTTATTTCAATTGTAGCAAATTTAATCTACTTTAAACAAGTATAGAGTCGTCTTTGTCGAAAACGAGCTCCTTCATGGACAATTTTCATTTTCATTGTTGACCCTCCCCCTATTTGGAAATTCTAGCCCTTTTGACCAAACTCAACTAAATTGTGTATACATATTCTGTGGACCCCCAGAAGGCTAGAAATGCAAAAACTAACTAAATTTTGTATACTATACATAGTATAGTCGAAAGGGCAAACATTTCATTGTTGACCCACCCCCATATTTTGTTAGTTTTTGCAATACTATACATAGTATAGTGGAAAGGCAAACATTTCCATTGTTAACTCCACCCCCCATTTTGTTAGTTTTTGCATTTCTAGCCTTCTAAAATCCACAGAATATGTATACAAAAATTGGTTGAGTTTGGTCTAAAGGGTTAGGATTTTTATTTTTGGCTCGGGGGGTGTTTGGGTGGGGTGGTGAGATTTGGGTGTGTGGGAGTTCGGGGGCGAGTGGGTGGGGGTTCGGGGGGTGCGGGTTGGGTGTGGATGTCTAGAGCAGTGGTTCCCAACCTGGGGGCTATCGTCCCCCAAGTGGGCGATTTGGGTTATCAGGGGGGCGATAAAATGGGCGGGGCGATGAGTATTCAAAGGGGGAACAATTAAAATACACTCACGTGGAAAGAAATGGAATCACTTCCATTGCGAGTTGTTAAATGTAATTTTCATTCTCAAATATAAATAATGTTATATTAATATTTTTTAGAAAAAAATATTTAAATTTCTAATAAATTACAAAGAAACATACTGTTGTGAACGGGGCATTTAGAGTATTTTTTTCTTCATAATAATTTAGTTAAGGTAATATTTTGGAGTAGCAGGCGGCATGTCCTTTGATGCTGGAATATGCCTTATTTGACAATAGGATGGTGGGACTTTAGATTCCCACTTTTTGAACCTCAATAAATTTAATTTATGACGTAAAAAATGTACATTTTTATTTTTTTTCTATTTTATTTAAAAGTGACCCGATAAAACTGCTTTGGTTGTTTTTATATACGGTAATAAAAAATTTTAATTTCTTGATTAGTTTTTTTTGAGAATTTTTTAAAATTTTTAAAATTTTTTTAAAATAATACAACTGCTTTAATATTTACACTTTACTTCAAATTAAAATTAGGCTTACAATGAAAATGAAAAGGGGGCGATAGGTGTTAGTCAACCTCTAGAAAGGGGCGATGGGCCACAAAAGGTTGGGAACCACTGGTCTAGAGGATGTAGCAAGAGGGCCGCCGAAGGCGGGCCTTGCAGCTAGTTGATTATAAACATGTCTTAATTGTAATGTGTACCTACCGATTGGTGAGAAAAAAGCAGACGATTCCGCCCCAGAGTACGCCGAACAAATAAAAGAATTGCTGAACAGGAACTAAGATCTCCCTGTCGCAGACGAGATCCCATTCCTCGATGATGGAGTCGTCATGCTGCCATTCCCATTGGGGACAAGGACCCCAAATGGTGGTCGCGTTCTTGTCCCAAGGATGGCATTTGTCCCACGCAACCTCCTCCTTTATAGGACAGAAAGGTAAACATCCCAATTAGTCTCATACTATATCCAGATAAACAGATTAAGACTAATTTATGGACACTTTTATATGTATATAGAACAAGGAAATTTCCTTGGTATCACCTAAAATACCAATATATACAGGGTGGGGACTTGGCCGACGCAGCATAGCGATTACAATGTTAATTTTTGAATGTGCATTTATTTGCTCCCCTAATTATTTTAGAGTTAAAGTTCTTATAGGTTTTTTTGTAGATAAAAGAATACTGAATCCGAACATATTTTTGTTTTCAAATTTTGAAATTTCAGAACCTTAATAATCAACATTATAAATAATTGTATTTTTACAAAAATCACTGAGGCCATAGAATTATTAAAACAAACAAGGCATTTTCATTTGTTGTTTCTTATTTGACGTTTAATAGTGATGTCTTTAGTGATTATTTTAGAGCATAATTAGAATACAAAAACTGGGCAGAATTAAAATTCTAAAAGATAATTATATAAATACAATAAAATATCTAAAAAGTAATTTCAGGATTTTTTGAAATTCGACTCTCAGCTATCCAAAATGTAAGTGGGGGCAAAAATTAAAACTCTCTCCTATCTTGAACAAATTTTGTAGGATTATTCTTTATTACTTTAAGAAACTATTCCTGTAAAAATCAACTATCAAAATAGACTGTATGGGGGCGAAAGAGGGGGGGGGGGGGGGGCAAAATATAGAAATTTTTTAGCTTTTATGTACATTTACTCTTTAGAAAACTGAGAAGTTATTTATTTGCAAATATATAAATATATATATATATAAAAAAAAAACATACTTTTTGGGAATGGAGCTTTTTTTTTAAATGAATTTTGGAGCCCTAATAATCACATGCTGAGACGCCGCCCGCCAGGGCCACCTTCCCGGAGGGCCGAGGCGTCAGAGGGCGTGCCGAATGCACGCCTGGAGCAGCTCGTATTATTATATATTAGAATTTGCTTATTTAATTAATTAAAGGTATTTTTCTATAAAATAATTTATTAGAATATCAATTTTATTCTCTTAAAAAATCCGACAATTCGAAAAATCGTGTACCTCCTTCTTCAGGATTTAAAAGGGTCAACGAAAGAACTTCCGTGTATATTAATATTATTTTTAATTGCAACTACATTCAAAACTTTATGACCAGTGATACATCTTGATGATGGCCATAGCGGGTGGTATAAACGTTTGTAAAAATATAAATTTTATTTCAATTTTATTCTATTTTATTTTGGCTGCTATTAAAAATCTGACCTTTTTTAACTGAAACTTAAAAAATTAAAAATAATTATAATGAGGGCTGCTTTTAACTGAATCAAAGAATTACAGAGCATCGCTCGGTGTTCAGGTACTATCTATATATATAAAAGCCCTTGTCAGACAGTACCTCTGTGGCGCCTTTGGGTATCGATGTGGGAGAAAAAGCAACTAATATTTAATGACAGTTGTTATATTGTCAAATTTTACAAACAAAACATATCTATTCTCTAAGTATTATACACATATCTATAATATCTCTATATATTAATATATTCCTCTATTAGATTTACGGCGTGCCTCATTTGAAATTTTAGTAGGCAAATTTATTAATTTTAAATATGTATTATATATTAATATATATTCAATTTTCGAAATAATTCATACCGCGAAAATTAATTTTTTTTTTTTTGGAATTTAAAAGAAAAATATAAATTTCTTAAAATTTTAGTAGACAAATTAATTTTAAAAATATATATACTATATAATTGGGTATATATTTTTAATTTATAATATAAGTTTTAATGAGATATGATTTAATATGGGATAATGAGATTAATTCTTAATTTATTACTGCGCGGGTCATTTGAAATTTTAGTAGATAAAATTAATTTTAAAAATTATTATATATAACTAGTTTTTAGAGACACTTTTTAGATAAAATTTCTAACATTGAAATATATTATTAAAAAAAGAAAAAGGTTTCCAACTCGATCGGGAACTTCTGAGAGAAATGGTTGCATGCTCTAATAAAATATTTATAAAGCATTTAATGATATTTTTTATCTTTCTTTGATTCAATATTCATTATTTAAAAAATATTTTTTTTTCAAAACATATAATTACGGACAGCTAATAATCACATCTCGAAGACGCTGCCCGCCAGGGCCACCAGTCCGGAGGGCCCGAGCGGTGCCGGGCGTGCCGTAGGCACGCTAGGTGCTGTCGTGTATACAAAATGCCACGGAAGTTATGTGTGTATGTTTATTTGCAGCACGCAGAGGACAACCTCTTTGTTTTTCTTTATAAAGAGGATATCATCATTTTAGGAAACCAAGTTTGTTTGCTTCCTCTTTTCTTCTCCACCCACGCACCTTTTGATTCCATTTCGAGAGCAATGTTGCACACTGAATTGCTTCTTATTTTCTTTTATTCTTGATTTCAAAGGACATACTCCTAGAATATAATTTGATTATCAAGTTGAATGTCAAGGGAAACTCTCGGAAAACATTGCTGATGGTGTCATTGAAATAAGAGCTTTGTTTTGTACTATAGTTTATTAACCAGCAAGATAAGATATAGGTAAGTACTCGTAATATCGTTAATGAATTTCTTCTCTCGCATTTTGTCTTAACAAATAATAAATAATAAGTAGCAAAAAAGACTCGAGTGCGCTATTCTACAAAGATTTAATTAGAAAATTACTTTATTAATTACACTATTTTCTATGAGTAGGTTCATACTATGTTCTTGATAATAAGATATCTAATGTTCGCTTAGATATTTTATACGCTTAAAATGAATGCTTTGTTGAATATCCTCGAGCAAATCTAAAAATTGCGACATGACTAATTTATTTCCCTCCGAGGGGTGAACCGCGATTGGAATTAGGTGTACACCGTCTTTGGAATTATTTGATTCATTAGCGAGCAATTAAACTAATAGGAGACCCGGCTCTAACCAACTCACTCGACTCCCTGGCTCACCTGAAGAACCGTTTCTGCCCTTTCCCTGTACTACAGATACTATCACGGTGTCTGTTCAGTCGAGCTGAAATCAATTATCCCCCCTAATGCCCTCTTTACGAGAAACACGCGGTTTTTGAACACTCAGCACCCCTTCGCTGTCAAATTGGATAAAAGTCGAACAAGCGCTTTCGCCAACTCTTTTATCCCTATGACCTCCAGAGACTGGAACTCGCTCCCTGCCACCATCTTTCCCGCGACTTATAACCTTCAGCTATTTAAGACCCGTATCCACAGATATCTTCGACCCCGCCCAACCCATAAAATTATTCTTTTCACGATGGAGGGGCCAACCCAAGCCTTTAGGGGTTGCACCATTTTTGGTGTAACTCCTTCTCTCATCATTATCATAAAAAAGATAATCTATTGTCATCTATTATCTTCCACTTGGAAATGAAAATGGAAGTAGGTGTACACGATTTTAGGTCGCGGTTCACCACTCGCTTCCCTCCATTGATTCCAATCGGTATTTATATACTAGTAGTCCAGTCAAATTCTTCTCAAATGGGCCCCTATGGGAAAAGTTTTTGGGTAGTTCTGATTTTTTGTATTTTATATATATTTTTTGTGGAACTGAATCCAAATTTGAGATCTCTCACCAAAATTTAGTCACACAACATTGTAGAAAATGCGAAAAAAAGGTGAAAATTTTCATTTTTTGGTGGTTTTTTCGCTTATAACTCAAAAACTATCAACTTTTCGTAAATAACCTTCCTATTCAAAATGAAAGTTCATAGAATTTCCTACAAATTTCATTTTTAGGTTTTTTTCTCCACCAAGCGTTCGGGCTCAATCGAAGAATCCAAGTTCTTGCCCCGGATCACCCAAAAACTCGCACTTTTTTCGATATTTTCCCTTTTGACCATGAAGGAGCACGTTTTCGACAAAGACCATTGAATGCATTTTTAAACTAGATTAAATTTGCTACAATTAAAATGAAGTTTTATCTTAATTGGATAAATGGTAATCAGTGCCGCAATTAGGTTGAAGTTTTGAAAAACTGCAATTTTTTTCAAAAAATCGCAGTTTTTCCTTCATATAGATAGAAAACTACTCATCCTAGAAACTAGATTCCTGTCTCATTTTCTAGGAAATTTTGTTGTCTTAAACGTTTACTTGAAGCACTTTTTTGATAAAACTCTTATATTTATAGATATCCAGCATTTTCCATGGCAGGATATGGTCCGAATTCACAGAAGTGTCATGGAAAATTCTTGATATCTATAAGTCAAGACTTTTAGCAAAAAATAGTCCAAGTAAACGTTCAAGTCAATAGAAGTTTCTAGAGAATAAGACATAAATTAAGTTTTCAGGATGAGTGGTTTTCATTTTATGAAGGAAAAACTGCGATTTTTTGAAAAAATTGCAGTTTTTCAAAACTTCAACCTCATTGCGGCACGGATTACCATTTATCTAGTTAAGATAAAACTTCATTTTTAATTGTAGAAATTTAATCTAGTTTAAAAATGTATAAAGTGGTCTTTGTCGAAAACGTGCTCCTCATGGTCAAGATGGAAAAAGTGCGAGATTTTTGGGATGATTGAAAAGTGATCCCGGGGCTGTTTTTGGATCCTATTAAAAATTGAACTACTAGACCAATTTTGTATTTCTTTTTTTTATTCAAAGCGAAATTTTGTCCTCTTAAATTTAGTAAAGGAGTGTTATTTACAAAACGTGAACTGTTTTCGAGTTATAAAGCGAAAAACTGAAAAAAGTTAGAAAATTTAGGCAATCAAAAGTTGACCCCCACACTTTCGAGGTCGCAAACTTAGATTTGGCATACCGTTTACTGAGGTATAATCTGCTTTGGACAATTTACAATCTCACTATTTATTATAAAATCTTTATACAATGTTTTAGTGATATACGTTTTTTATGTTAACTTACATTTTAATTATATTATTTTAGCTTTAATTGTTTCTGAAATATCTATTATTATTTGCGCGCCATCTATGAGCGTGCTTCATGACTAAGCTTTTTAACTTTTTCTCTGAGGGAACCCCAACAGACTGTCACCGTATTTTACTACACTTAAACCCGTATTATTATTATTTGTCCCGTTTTCTCCCTAAACTCAACGTGGGAGAATCGGACGTGAGATTTCTTTAATATTGCTATAGAATATATTAAGAAATGTGCCTTTTCATTATAATTACATATCCAAGCAGAGGAGTAGGCACGGGGGAAGGGGGCGGTAGTTTTGATTTCTTGATCCTATATGTTTTTTGGTGTGCTGAATCCGAATCTGAGGTTTGATATCAAAATTTCGAGACTGAAGATTGTCAAAAATGCCAAAAAAAAAAGGAAAAAATTCTCTTTTTAGGCGGTTTTTTGCTTATAACTCGGAAACAGGGGTATAGTGGAGCGGGAACGCGTGGGAACGGCGTTCCCACACTGGTTTCATTCAGTAAAAAAAAAATAATAATAATAATAATAACAAATAAAATTAAAATCACTTACGCAAGTAAATAAAATAATATCTTAAAAAATGTGTGAGTGCCCCCCCCCCCCCCCTCATAGAGGCTCGTGCCTGGCAAAAAAATTTGTAAAAAAACAAACATTTATTTTTTTCTAAAAAATTTTAAAATTGAAAATAAAGTTCTATATATGTGTGTGTGGGGGGGGGCGTCTCCACCCCCCTCCCCCTGCTTGAACAATTCGATCGCGACACACTTCCGAGATAAAAAGTATATCTTATATACATCGGGCACCTTAATACATTCTCCCCTCCCCCCCCCCATAAAAAATTCCTGGATCCGCCCTTGGCACCCATGCACCGTACCTACCCGAATTTCAATATTCTAATAGTTTACTTAGATTAAGATTCGGTAGTTTAGCGTTCCCACACTGAAAATTTTGCCACTACAACTCTGCTCAGATACTATCAACTTTTCTTATATAATCTCCTTATTCAAAATGAAAGTTCATAAAATTTCTTACAAATTAGGTTTTCTTCTCCGACCAACTGTTCGGGCTCAAGCACTAGTTGAATGTCTAATTCCGCAAATACCAAGAACTCGCACTTTTTTTCCATTTTGACCATGAAAGAGCACGTTATTGACAAAGACCACTCTATACATTTTTAAACTAGATTAAATTTGCTACAATTTAAACAAAGTTTTACCTTAATTAAATAATGGTAACCCGTGACGCAATGAGGTTGTCGTTTTGAAAAAATGCAATTTTTTTCAAAAAATTGCAGTTTTTCCTTCATAAAATGAAAACCACTCATTCTAGAAACTTGATTCCTATCACATTCTCTAGAAAATTTTGTTATCTAGAACGTTTACTTGGAGCACTTTTTTGATAAAACTCTTATATTTATAGATATTTAGCATTTTCTATGACGCTTTTGAGGATTCTGATCATATCCTGTCATGGAAAATGCTAGATATCTATAAATATATGAGTTGTATTAAAAAAGTGGTCAAAATAAACGTTCAGGCAATAAAATTTCCTAGAGAATGAGATCAAAATCAAGTCAATATGAAAATTCTTGCTCTTGGATTAAACTCCACCAAATTTTGTATACATAATCTGTGGGTCACTAGAAGGCTAGAAATTCAAAAGCTGGATGCAGAGGGTGGGTGTGGGGGTGGAATAGAGTGGGGTGGGTTAGAGTATAGTGTGTGTGTGGGGAGGGGATAGAATGGAGGGAGTGAGGCGGAGTAGGAGGTGGGTACAGGGCGCTAGGCGGGGTGTATGGTTCGCGAGGGTGGAAGGCACGGGGTGGGGTGCAGGGTGGTACTGGGGTGGGGATCCGAGGTGGGTGGGGTGAGGAGTGGTGGTGTGGGGGCGGAGGTTGGGTACGGGTGCATGGTGCGGGGGTGGGGGTGCTGGGTGGGTTTCGGCGGATGTGGTGGGTGTGAGGGTGGGGTCCAGTGGGCGTACCCCCTGGCTAGCAAGAGGGCCGCCGAAGGCGGGCCTTGCAGCTAGTAATTTATATAAAATGGTTTCATTTCTGTTTAATTAAATGTTTATTGAAGCTGAGAGAGCATGGTAAATTAATTTGTCTCTGATATTTCGATAGCCTTGACATCCCATTTGGTCACTCTCAATGTTTCAGTTAACATTTTGACCTATCCAACAACCAACTGCTCCCCATTCAATTATTAAAACAACGAAACTGAAATCATATAAGATGTAAACTAGTATAAGAACAATTTCATTTATTAGAAAGAACAGCGCTTGGTAATTGATACATAACAATACTATTCCATTCACTTGCTCAGCTAAGAATCTAGGATTGACTGTTTTTTTTTTTTTTTTTTTTAATGCAATCGAATGCAAGAAGAAGTTACACCAGTAAAGGTGTAGCCCCTATGGATCTCGAAAGACCCTTGCATTACCGAAGAGAAGGGGAAAGTTGATTAAGTGAGAGGGTGTAGACGTAGGTGTCTATGCACCCTGGTTTTGAAGGTTTGAAGATCATAGGTGCTGGGAAAGATAGAGGCTGGGAGAGAGTTCCAGTTCCTTGAAGTCATGGGGATATGTATTCGCAGAGAATGAAGTGGTCCGGCACTTTTCCAATTTGACCGCAAAAGGGTGTTTGAAGTCGACAAAACGTGTGCTGCGTGCAAAGTATGCTTTGGGGAAATTATTGATTTTATCTCATCAGAGCACCTGCCGTGATAGTATCTATAGAAAAGGGAAAGGGCAGAGACATCTCTTCGATGAGCCAGCGAGTGCAATTTATCTTGGAAAGTGCAAATCAATAATATGTGCCGTAGTGTTTGCTATGGGGCCCTTCACTCACTGAGGCTTGACTCTCATATCTCACGCCACTATAATCTTCGCCTCAATTTAAGCAAGAGTTTGTTAGCACCCCTTTTCCATTAGTACTGCGACATAATCTTTTCGAATTCCCTCGACAGTAAATCGGGCAAAAGACTTGAAATAGCTTTGAATTCATGCACCCGCTATCGTCATAATAGCCAATCTAAAACCACGGTAGCCATCTTTCGGACCAGGATAAAAAACTCATCTTAAACACAGATCTTTCTAAATTACACGCTTGGCGGTGTTTGTGTAGATTATTTATAAGCTATTAAATTCTAAAAAATTCATTTGCCCGTCTTACTTAGAAAATCTATTTGTCGTCGGTCGCTCCACCAGGAGAAGACAACGCTAGTGCAGAGTGCACTATAAAATTAAACACTTCTTTCATTCCTTCAAATTGGCGGGTGCAAGGCTTTGGAATGAACTTCCATCCAAATTTCAGGCAAACCCGACTCGCGGTGCTCTCAGGTCTTCGTTCTTTATGGATCCCAATAACTGATACTCCTTACTCTTATTTCCTTTATGTCTTCTAATCTTTCTCTTCTTTTTTTCTCTCTTCCTCCCCCACAAAATTTGTGTATTGGTGAACTCTTTTGCCAAATTTGGCAAGCATATTTGTTGCTAAATTATGTATAAACACTAGGTGGGACCTAAGGTCCTATGTTTGTATACTTTGTCAATATAAATAAATAAATAAAAAGCCATACTTTGATTTTTATGAGATTATGAGATTATGATCTTAAGGAGAAATCAATGAGGTTATCTACGGCTTTGTGCAAATAAATACACTCCTATATATTTGAGTATCACTTATCGCTGTTAATTATTCAGTCGTGTTTTGTGATACTCCAATGATATCCACAAAACACGACTGGACAATTAACAGCCGCGACACTTTTCGATGTTTTAGTCATTAGGCCTTTCACGTAGACCAAAACGCCATGGTTTTGCTCCATTTTTTTTTAAATAATAATAAATAATAAATAAATCTTTATTCCTCGACTTGCTTAGAGGCACAAGTCCTCGGTGGCTAGGTCCTCCAAACATCAATACAATCTAGCTACAATACATTAACAAACATCAATACAAATTAATTACAACAATTTAACAAATAATAAACAAGTAAAAAAAGAAAAAAAAAGAAATGTATGCTCATTAACAAATAACATGACCATAGATTTCCATCAAAAGATAAAAAGTAATTTAAAAATTCCGCGCAAAAACCCGATACCAGGAGCAAACGACGCATTAGCCATCCCGGCATTTGCCATAAGTTGTTAAGGAAACCTGGTCAAAACCTTAACAAGGATGGTATGACCTCACTCTACCTCAGCTAATCTCTGCTTGTGAGAACTAAATAAAATTTTGTACAACTCTAGGACTTTAGGACTTGACAAAATTTATAATTGATTTAATCATAGGAGGCAGAAGACTATAATCCCAATTAGTAATAAATAGACAGACTTCCACAAATCAATGCCAGATCCTACAAATGAATGCAAACCTACCTTTTTTTTTTCGAGGGGAGGGGAGAATCTTCAAAAAGACACCCCTCGGCCGTGCCTCAGGGTAGTGTCAGGTTCCTGTCATTTTCAGGGACTGACTAAACTCCCTCCCCTTATTTCCCCGTCACCTGGGACCACAGTGTATTACTTCAGGTGACGAGAATATCCCCTTTTCTATCCGGTACTCAGAGCGGCGTTTAACGTTTCTCTTTCATGGGATGTCTTCCCCTGGAGAATGGATTTTAGGAAGGCAGCGACTTTATGCCATCCCTCTCCACTCTCCAGCATGATCAGGACCACGGTCTCTCTATTAAAATCAGCTGCCAAATCTTGGCAAAGTCTGTTCCTATGTTCTGCCCATCTCCGACAGTAAAACGCAGTGTGATCCGCTGTATCCTCCTCAGAGCAGAACCAGCAGACACCATCTTCCTTTTTCCCAATACGGGATAAAAAGGAGCAGAAGCACCCGTGTCCCCTATTAATATCTGAATTAACTAACTTGTAGGAACCATACTCTATTTAAATTAATACCATTCTTCCCTATATCCTTATAATCTATATAACTATCTGAATCATCCTCATAAGAAAAAACCACCACTGGTTTCAACACCTATACTTCTACCATAGTCCCAACCCTGGATTGACTATCCTTTTTAACCATATTATCTAAAAAAAGAAAAAATATTTTAAAAATAAACAAAATATTTACCTTAGTAACGCAGAGATTTCCTTATTCCAGCCTAATTTCAAAACGAGCCCTTGCTTGTCCTAACTCTAAATGGAAAGAAGAGTTAACAAACCCCCTTACCCAAAAGAGACAAAAAAAGAACTAATAAAAACTTACCAAAAAGCTTCAAATTCGCAAGACAGCTTTTTGTTTACCCACCAGACTTCAAAGAGACCTAACTCCTACTCTTGACCCGGGTTCGAATCCGACTTGAGGCATCCAGCTAAAATCTGACCCCCGGGGATAGAGACAAATTTTAAAGAAATATAACTAGTATCGTAATTAGGCTTATGGCTAGAAAGGCCGAAAAGCCAAAAAAAATCGGTTGTCTGTAAAATCGGTTTACTGACAACGTCATAAGTCAAATACTGATGGAATGGTATTTTCTTATGACGTTGTCACGTTCAACTATCGTCAGTAAACCGACTTTACAGACAACCGATTTTTCTCCATCTATTGCGCAGCTAACTTTGTTCTTTTTCTTCCTCTTCGTCGTGAGTGCTGTATTTATCCTTTCCATCGAAAATCTCCTTCCCTCTCCTATCTAATTTAAAAGCGCGCGCTCCTTCTTGCGCATTCATTTATCTCCTTCTTGCTTGCTCATGAGTTTCTCCCTCTCTCTGTCCTTTTATATAAAAAGGCCCCCCGCCCCCTAGGTTTTTCTTAGTTTTAAAAAAATCTATAATTATTTAGGATACATCACTTGTTGAATGTCCATCAGAGTAAGTTGAAAATAGACAGGACATAGTAGGGTTTATATTTATATATATATATATATATGAGTGAGCAAGCAAGCAGTCAGACTAGAGTAGAGCGCTCATGAGGGAAAGAGATGGAATACGAGTTGGGAGTTGGGGCTAGGGAAGGTGCGAGTGAGAGAGAAGATAGAAAGAAAAAGCTCGTTCCGCGCTCTCGCTTGCACTTCAAGCCTTAAATGGAACGCCTCAGATGAGTCATGTTTTTTTCAAGCGTGCAGGCGGCTTCATCGATTTATAAGATGTTGTCACGTCAAAAAAACTCCTACTCTTAAACAAAATAATTTCCATGGATGTCTTATATATTATATATTTTTTAATTTTGACTCCAGAAATAAATTACTGTATTTTTTGTTAATCTTGATAGAGAGAGAGGACAGGTTGAAATTTATCTCTTCCCAGTGAGATCTATAAACTGGAGATAACACAAATGACCAACCACTCTGCACTAAATGCGTCTCCAAGCAGAGGTTTATCATCAAAACACACCCTACGTTTTACCGTGTTTAACTTGGGTGATCTAACCGCTATCGAAACATCAACAAGAGCAAAACTGAAACGTGATCAGTAATAAATTATCTTTATACATTGTTTTCATTTTCATATAAAATGTTGATCTTAAATAATCAAGTCTGTCAAATAAATTATTTATCGATAAATATAATAATAATAATAATTCTTTCATAATAAATAATTATGGGTCAATAATTTAGTCACTACTGTATTATTCATTATCTTGCTAGTCAATGTCAACATTTTTACTTTACCATACAGGGGCTATGATCAAGTATTGTAATTGTGCATGAACAAAGTTTTTTGTTGCTTCGTTTTTTCGAAATATCTCAAAAACGGCTGAAACTATTTTGATCAAAAAAATTGGGCAAAACCATGGCATTTCGCTCTACAAAAAAGCTCTAATAAGTGAACATCGAAAAAATTATATGTTTTGAGATAACTGTTTTGTCAAAATGTCTGTTAGTACGTACATGTAATCAAGTTTTTGTGGACGAGCTAGCTCATAAAATAGTCTGAATATCAAAACGAAATTCACATGTAGTTTTGGTGAATTGATTTTTCGTTTATTGGGCCACGCAGGTGGGGCCTCCACTAACAAGAAATATTTACATAATCGGCTGAATTTAATTACAGGATTATTTACATAATTATAGGAATATTAACATAATATATTTACAAAAAAAAATTCTTTTTTCTTTTTTTCTTTTTTATATACAATTTCTATCGCATGGCGATTTCCCTATAAGTTCTCCTGTTGAAGCTGTAAAAATTCATTAATGAACCCCTCATCGCCCTGAAGGTCATATCGTATAAAGTTCTCTGAGAAATTCGTAGGGGCGACAAGGGAGGCACCGCTTTATGCCACCACACTCCCTTCCACGAGAGTGTGATGGCTTCAACTCTCACAGAACCCGAGCCCACCCCAAACCTTGCCGCAATGTTGCTCACCAGACTGGAGTTGCCCTTATAATAATTGATTTTGTTTCTGTGGGCAACCCCCAGTCCGAGGAGCGCTGACACTATCTGAACATCCAGAACCCACACCGTCCCCGACCCGTCCTTCACCACGATGTTTTGGCTTCCTGTTCCCGGCCGAGCTCTGATATAAATATTCGAGCTCGACCGGCATTCCCTTTTTAATTAGTTCATCAGCCAGACGTCTCACCACCGCATCATGCCTCCTGAGCCTTCCATCGTGCGTCCTCCCACACGACTGGAGAATATGCCCTGTCGTCTCAGTTTTTCTACACCCGGCCCTACACATGGGTGAACCCTCCGGCCGCCTTCCCCTACTTGTTCTAACGGCCGAAGGAAGAGACCCCGCTTAAGAGCTGATTATATTTTGGTTTTTCATTTTTTGACCATACACCCCCCCCCCCCTCCTAAATGACTATAAATGATTTTATTAAATATAATAGAGGGGCCAGGCATCTGGTAAATTGACGTGGATGGCCACATCAGTTTATTTAAATTTATCTACTCTTATTAAACGAGCAAAAATAGTATATATATATATTTGTATCTTTTTTCTATTTTGAAAACGGCTCTAACGATTTTGATGAAACAAACACTATTAAGAAGTTTTGAAGATGAGAAAGCAATCTGGCTAGGTTTGGACCTCATCAAAATTCATCTTAATTGACTTTTTCTTAATTAAAGTAATTATTGATAGATGAAAATGTCAATAAAAAAGTTTGTTTACATTTTTTTCAATTATCTTTTATTTAGAATAGAATAGAATAGAATAGAATTTTATTGTTTTTTTGTACAAGGTACACAAACAAGTACATCATTATTTTTCCAGATCGTAACACCAATCACAATTCATTCTCACTCCAAAATCACACTTCTAATCGAATTAATGCCTCTTATAAAATTTAAGATCTTATATATAATGTTTGTATCATCAGTCTCCAAAATACACAATATTCCTCCTCTTGACACATCCCCCAGAACTCGATCCCTACATTCTCTGTACATCGGACACTCGGTAAGCACGTGGAACAGGTCCTCCTCCACCCTCAGGTTGCAGAGCGTGCATTCTTCTTCTGTATTGAATTTCAACACACACACCCCCACACTGTTGAGTTGAGTATGGTCCAAGGACCTAGGTTTTCATTTTTTGACCATACACCCCCCCCCTCCTAAATGACTATAAATGATTTTATTAAATATAATAGAGGGGCCAGGCATCTGGTAAATTGACGTGGATGGCCACATCAGTTTATTTAAATTTATCTACTCTTATTAAACGAGCAAAAATTGTATATATATATATTTGTATCTTTTTTCTATTTTGAAAACGGCTCTAACGATTTTGATGAAACAAACACTATTAAGAAGTTTTGAAGATGAGAAAGCAATCTGGCTAGGTTTGGACCTCATCAAAATTCATCTTAATTGACTTTTTCTGAATTAAAGTAATTATTGATAGATGAAAATGTCAATAAAAAAGTTTGTTTACATTTTTTTCAATTATGTTTTATTTTTAATTGGTTTTTTAATTTTAAAACCCACTAATTGGTTATAGCAAATATTATTATATGTTAAAATTAGGAAATTTTAATTATTTTTTTCATTTAATTGTTTTTGGGAAGATGCCCAATTAGCCAGCCCAGTGTTCTATCGCCTCGGTTTTTAAAATTTTACCTTTTTACCTGAATTTTAAATTAAAAATAATATAAATATACAGCTTTTGACTGAAGCAAAAGTTACCGAGCATCGCTCGGTGTTCCAGGTACTTTTGCTTTAAAATGACAGTGTAAGAAAACTCCAAAGTTATCATTTTTAGGTGATTTATATATACTGGCCCAATTTCAATGAAATACTTTAATTAAAATTCTTTAATATTGTTTACTCTATCCCTATGAACTAAAAAATAAGAATGAATTTGATATCTTACGTATTTTTTATGACATAATCAAATTTCTGCTACTAGTGAAACGATTTGTTCTCAAAAGTATGCTCACTAAGCTATCATAAATCATAAGTTTACAAAAATTATTCATTTTATTGTCTTAAGAGTTGAAATTGAATGTAAAATCACACTTAATAATTAATTATAATTAATTATTGAACACAAATAAATAATACAATAAAACTACTACTGTATTATTTATTCAGCAGTACTCAATAAATAATTATAATTATAATTAAGTGTGATTTTACATTCAATTTCAACTCTTAATAAAATTAATCCCAAAAATAAAAGCTTCATCAGCTTCATTACTGATAAATTTTATTGTCTTGCTATTAATTTTAAGGTAAAAAAAAGGTAAATACGATACGAACAAAGGTGAATAATTGATAAGGAGTAAATAAATAAATAAATAAATGAAATCTCTAGAAAAGTGACGTGAAAGTATTAAGATCAAACCAAATAAGATATGAAAAATGATTGGATTGTGCATATATTCGAAACGAACACTGAGCGATGCTCGGTAACGCATGTGATTGTTTTTTATTTAATCAACCATTTGTTTTATTTTAATTCAACCACCTGTTAATAATTAGTTTCATTAAAAAACTTATCAATTTTTTCCCAAAAGTGAGACAAATAGATTCTTCCATGTCTTCAGCAATTGTAACCAATAATAATCGAAACGTCAAAAATTCAATACCATTTCAATTCAATGTAATCGGATTAGTAGTTTTCTTTATCTTTGGACAGAATCGAATTCCATCAATTCAGCATTAAATTCTACCTCTCCATTTTCAATACATCTAATTTTTTTTTTTATTTAAATGACAATTTTTGAACCAGCTATCTAATTAATTAAATTGAATGATTTTAATATATAATAATTTTTATAATGATTTATTAATGGGATTTAAAATTTAAAAACCAATTAATTATTAAAAGGAAATTGAATAAAAATCTAATTATACATTTTTATTCAAACAACCACCTGTGAATAATTATTATAATTAACCAAATACCCATAGAAAACAACTTAGCCGAAGATGAGACCGTGACAGATCGAAATGTCAACCCAAAAACCCCCTAACCCGTGAATTTCATCCAAATCGGTAGAGCCGTTTTCAAAAAACCGATTTTATATATTTATATACCGGATGAGTTTTTTATCTTGAGACAGTCTTATAATTCAAAAACAGTGCATTATTTGGAAACAAGTTTCAAATAAAAGTTTGTTTATATCGAGGGGGAAACTAAACTACTGTATTGTTTGTCGACGTAGAACAAGCCTTCAAGGGTATTTCAAGGTCAACTTCTGTTTTTTAAATAGAACCCTATATTTTTCTATACGTCTACTTAATTTTCCTACAAATTTCATCATTTAGGTTATTTTCTCCGACCAATTGTTCAGGCTCAAGCGCAAAATCCAAGATTTCGACCTCGGCAGCCCCCCGGATCACCTAAAAACTCGCACTTTTTTTCCATGAAGAAGCACGTTTTCGACAAAGACTACTCTATACATTTTTAAACTAGATTAAATTTGATACAATTCTAACAAAGTTTGATCTTAATTGGATAATGGTAACCCGTGCCGCAACGAGGTTGAAGTTTTGAAAAATTGCAATTTTTTTGCAAAAAAATCTCAGTATTTCCTTCATAAAATAAAAACCACTCATCCTATAAACTTGATTCCTATCTGAATCCCTAGGAATTTTTGTTGACTTCAACGTTTACTTGGACCACTTTTTTGTTAAAGCTCTTAGATTTATAGATATATTACATTTTCCGGACAGAATATGATCAAATCCTCAAAAGCTTCATAGAAAATGCTGGATATTTATAAATCTAAGAGTTGTAACAAAAAAATAGTCCAAGTAAACCTTCAAGCCAACAAAATTTCCTAGACAATGAGATAAGAATCAAGTTTCTAGGATGAGTGGTTTTCATTTTACGAAGGAAAAACTGCGAATTTTTATAATTCACAAATGTAATCAGTTAAAATTAAATGGCGTAGATGTAATGGTTTATGGCGCTCGTACGCCCAAAATATTGATTTTACGAAAAAAAGGTCATTACATAAATTGTAGGAAATTTTCTCTAGTTTTATTTTGTTTATTAATATTTTTATCGTGAAATAAGTCGGAAAGGAGATATTGTCAAAAAACTGCTTTTAGGCCTCATTTTTCCAATATGGCGGCGCGAACGGCAAAGATACGAGTTGCTAAAGTTGAAATTCGGCTAGAGCACATCGAAATCTATAAAACTACCAATTTTCAAAACTACCAGATAACTTTCCAGGTAACCTCTTTTATTAGAACCAAATGACTAGACTATAAGTAATTATAATTTTTGAATTTGAAGACCCACTAACAGTTATTTTTTATATCATTTCCGCTCATAATTTGTATTAATTTGCAAGTTTATAATGAAGATAAAAATAAAATTTAGACGAATATGTGATATGACTATTTGGTGGGTAAAATTTTGATGCATTTTTTTCTGAGATTATAATTTATCTAAGATTGGAGTAATTTTTGGGGACGGACTGATAAGTGAATTAAGTGGATATTGATGAGGCAGTCAAAAAAGAAGAAGATAATTTCACTATCTTTTTATTCATAAAACCGACGTTTCGGAGGCTATTCCCTCCTTCTTCAGAGGTTTTGAAAAGTCAGTGAAGGAAATCCAATGCGGCATTCCCCTCTGTCTCCTCTTCCGGTGGCTGGTAACAATAATATCATGTCATTTCATTGTTACTACTGCCACTGAAAGAGGAGACAGAGGGAATGCCGCATTTTCCTGAGTGTATATGTATAGATCTATTTTACTTTCACGTATCTTTTGAAACTAATGCGCTTTCCTCGACTTACGCGAAAACCTTCGGCGAAACCAATTAATCGCGTAATTCGTGGACTTGAATGAACTAAGTTTGGTTTTCTTTGTATCTTACTTACCGAACTAAATGTATTTTTTTATATTACATCTGGATGAGGGTTTTTGTAATAATTGGTATGTTGTATCTCGTTGCTCTAGTCTAGAAACTTGAAACTTGTCAGTCTCGGATATTAAGAATAAAAAAAATAAGCAAATGAGCCAAAAAATCAAAAAAGTTATTTAATGTTATATTGATATAATGTATTTAATTACAAATATTTTATACATATTTGCAAATGAAATAAAATAATTTGTAATTTTTTCAATTACTATATCACTCATTGAAATCTTATCTACTAATTTGTATAATGGAATATAATAATTAATTAATTATATCATTGCGAATGTTTATTTATTTATTTACTTGAAACCGCCTATGTAGATATTTACTTATCATTTGAATTACAAATACTAAAATGAATCCATATATTTACAAAGATCATTTATATTCCCTTTTAATATTAATTATTCCAACTGCGAAAGCCGAATTCGGCGAGCAACTTACTGGCCAGGGGGCTACTGGTGGGTTTTAAAATAATAATTTAAATTTCCTAATTTTAATAAATTTTTAATTAAATAAGGCTGGAGTTGGTGATGTTTCACCTATTATAATTTGTATTATGTTTCATTATAAACCAACACTCCTTTCCCAAGTTTGAACTTTATTTGTCATTAACTATTAGTTTGAAGGAAAATAAGGACAAGTTTTTATGTGGGACTTTTTTATTTATTAGCCAACGTTTCGTCGACTTCATCAGGGCTTCTACATTTATAAGAACATTATTAATATCAAGTTTCAAGAGTAAATTATAATTAAGTGGATATTGATGAGGCAGTCCAAAAAAGAAGAAGATAATTTACACTATCTTTTTATTCTTTTGAAAAGTCAGTAAAGGAAATCCAATGCGGCATTCCCCTCTGTCTCCTCTTTCAGTGGCAGTAACAATAATATCTTGTATTTCATTCTCAGCAGAATTATAATGTAATTTATAATAAATTAATAATAAATTAATAATGTTGTTTTTGCCTCTCACTTTCATGGTTGCTTGTTACGAAATTTTGTCCTGTTCATGCGCGAGGGTTTGTAGAACCAAAGATTGTCAGTTTCTGGAGCCGAGGGGCCGGTTATTTATTATTTTCAAATAAATTCACTTTGCTTCTTGCTGGAATCGAACTGATGAAATCTAGGTTGATATTCTCCTAATCGGATTAGAAAAGTTGGTGATTTAACCGATTGCGCTACCGACCCCTCCATGATTATAAATAATTTTAATAAATATTAAATATAAGTGACGGGCTAGGTTGTATGGGAAAGTCAAGTGGATGGCCACATCAGAACACGTCAGGTTATTTTGAAATGTTTTAATATAATGTACCCACCCGTACACTATTAGGGAGTTTTATACTAAGAGCCGTGCTCTTTTTGAAAGCTATACTTCAAAATACTCCTTTACTAATTTGGTACTTCTAAAATTATAAAACTTAGTAGTCCCTATAATTATTATTGTTACGCAAATGCATTCGTTTTACGAGGATTGCGAGGATTCCCGTTAATTATTTCTTAAGTTCTATCACTCTGTTTTTCTTTTGTTTCAAAGATGTTATCATCAATTCTGACTTTTGCTTAATTTATATATAAATATATTTTTTTTAAATAAATCTTTACTTATAATGAAGAAATATGATAAACTAAGGAGAAACATTTAAACCTCACGTATTGTTTTTAAAAACATTGCCAGTATTTATAGTTGGTGATTCTTTAAGGAAAATCAATGAGGTTGTCCTCTGCTTGATG
>JALMQS010000099.1:92483278-92505732 GCA_024734495.1 Forficula auricularia
GGAAATTCAGTTTTTTTCTTTAACATTTATATTCATAGAATATAATGTAGTAAGTACGATGGCCTGTCTCTGTCCTGACGTCTTGAGAGCTTTGCTATCTCTAGGGATGAAAAAAGTTAATTTCATTTTGTAACTTCTAGGTGGAAGAAATCGTTGCCCTTAATAGTTGGAAACCGGATTTAGGACATAAAACCGGAAATTGTGGTCCCCAGAGGACAAATGGGGCCACCCCTGCGTTTCGCAAGCCTCAGAGCTACAAAATTCGAAACTTAAGCTCAATATAGGCTAGAAGGAGTACAGCAAGCTTTTAGTTAAAATCAGAAAACTGAAAGTGAACATTTACATAGAAAAGATTTTTTCGTTTTTTTTTGTTTTTTTTATTTTCTCAAAAAACGACTCTTAACAATTTTTTTAAAAAATTAGTGTATTTATCAAGGGTCATGAGTTTAATAGTTTTGATCAAATTTTTAATCCGATTGTACAAAAGGAATGGGTTATAAAATAGGAGTGTCGTAAAATAAATAT
Organism: Forficula auricularia; assembly: GCA_024734495.1. Lineage (NCBI taxonomy): Eukaryota > Metazoa > Arthropoda > Insecta > Dermaptera > Forficulidae > Forficula > Forficula auricularia. The sequence goes on from JALMQS010000099.1 coordinate 92,483,804, forward strand.
TTTAATCGATTCATATCTCCGTCTTCGGAAAGTTGCAGAGCCTTTGAAATTTGAAACTTAAGCTATCTAGAGGCTACAAAAAGTAGAGCAAGATTTTGGATAAAATTAAAGTACCGGTAGTTGATGTTTACGTACGTAAGAATTCACTTCCTTTGCGTTTCGCAACCATAGAGTCCCAGAGATACGATTCGAAACTTAAGCTTGAGCTATAGGCTTCGGAGTGTACATCAAGCTTTTGGTTGAAATCGAAGACCTTGAAGTGGGCATTTGCATGAAAGATTTTTCGTTTTTTTTACTCGATCCAATGCAAAGCATGGGTAAAGTATTGTAATCGCTCTCGGGGCAAGCGTGGCTTCAAAGGGTCCTCAGGTAAAGACTACGGAACCCATGGACTCAATTAAAGTCACAAATTGTAGTATTCAATTAGGTTGAATTTTAGCACGTGGCGGTTTTGCCAAAAATTACAAGGGGTCTCGTCGAGAGGCCAAAAAGTGCGATTTTTTCATTTAGTGCGTGCGGATGTATGTATGTATGTATGGATGGATGTATGTTATCGTTTTTTTGGCCCACGATTTTTTCCACACCGTTACACCGATTGAAATGAAATTGAAAACCTACCATTAGTTTAACAAAATGAAGCGCTGATTAGTTTTTGGTACATATCGGCCCACAAACATTAGTACTTTATTTCAGTACTTTTTTAGTTTTTTCTAAATATCTTGAAAATGACTTAACCAATTTTGATGAAATTTAATATCCTAATTAAGTACCTTGGGGACCACAAAAAAGGTTAAATAAAGTTTTTAGTAAAATTATATTTTAAAGTACTTTACTCTAGAGTAAGATGGTACTTTTTTTAATTTTTTAAATTCTTTAAAATTTATTCATTTGAAAGTTTTAATATAGCTCATTTAGCCTTGCTTAAGTAAGAATGGATAGGCTTCTCTCTGTGAAATGCTAAAAATTTGGGAGGAATTTTTATGAGTAACCATAGCAACTGCGTTGTTTTCTTATCCGTTACCTTTGCTGAAGACAGAGAAATCGATTTTAAACCAAAAATAGCGATTGATTCTCATTTAGTACTTGAGGAATAATCATTCTATATTGGATTTTTGACGTTTCGGTTTTTATTAGTAACCATTGCTGAAGACATAGAGAAATCGACTTTAAACCAAAAATAGCGATTGATTCTCATCTAGTACTTGAGGAATAATCATTCTATATTGGATTTTTGACGTTTCGGTTTTTATTAGTAACCATTGCTGAAGACATAGAGAAATCGACTTTAAACCAAAAATAGCGATTGATTCTCATCTAGTACTTGAGGAATAATCATTCTATATTGGATTTTTGACATTTCGGTTTTTATTGGTAACCATTGCTGAAGACATGGAGGAATCGACTTAAAATAAAAAATAGACATCGATTCTCATCTAATACTTGAGGAATAACAATTCTACATTAGGTTTTTGACGTTTCGATATATTGGTAACCATTGCTGAAGACATGGAGGAATCGACATAAAATCAAAATAACGATCGATTCTTATCTAATACTAGAGGAATAACCTTATTGCATTCCATGTTTTGACTATTAATGGCAACCTCTATTGAAAACGTGGAAGAATCGACTTAAAAATCAAAAGACTAAATTCTTTTTGGTAAACAACTCAAGTTTGAGTTGTTTGCCATAAAAGAATTTAGTCTTTTGATTTTAAGTCGATTCTTCCACGTTTTCAATAGAGGTTGCCATTAATGGTCAAAACATCAAAAATGGAATGCAATAAGGTTATTCCTCTAGTATTAGATAAGAATCGATCGTTATTTTTGATTTTAAGTCGATTCCTCCATGTCTTCAGCAATGGTTACCAATAATAATCGAAACGTCAAAAACCTAATGTAGAATTGTTATTCCTCAAGTATTAGATGAGAATCGATGGCTATTTTTGATTTTAAGTCGATTCCTCTATGTCTTCAGCAATGGTTACAATAATAACCGAAATGTCAAAAATCCAATGTGGAATGGTTATTCCTCGACTCTTAAATGAGAATTATTTTTGAATTAATGTCAATATGAACTACAAATTGCAAGTGATATCTGATTAATAATAAAGGAACAAACATATTAATATTTCAAATGAATTTGGATAAAGTTTAGCAACGATCCGTTGCAGTTTTTTTTTTGATGTTCTAAAAAACGTCTCAGCGATTTTAAATAAAAGGGGGTGTAAATTGGTAGTGACGCGCTAACTTCAAATAAATGAAAAGGTGAAAGTTGTGTGGTGACCACACCAGTTGATTTCAATTTCCATTTCTAGATGAGAGGGCGGGGGGGTGGTACTGGCCCTCCCACTTGAGAAAATTCCTATGGAAGCCCATAAAGCTCCTAATAATAATAGCAAAATATAAAATCTTGCTCAGTTATTCATAGTCAAGCAATTTTCTTCAATCTTGCAATGAAAGTCACATATAAAATTTTTATTAACAACTAGCTGTAAGGCCCGCCTTTGGCGGCCCTCTCGCTAGCCAGGGGGCAGGCACCCTGGACACCCAACCAACACACAGCCTCACACTCCACTCCCACCCACTACACCCCCGAAACCCATCAAGAACCGCTACCCCCGCGCCATACACCGGTGCCCCCCCCCCTCCCGAAATACACACAGCATCCCCGCACCATTCACCCGTGCTAACCACCGCCCCCACCCACATCGGACCTCCACCCCGTACAACCCCACTACGCCACTGGACTCTCACCTGTACCCCCCCCCCCTCACTCCACCAACCAACCCCCTGCTTAGCACCCTGGACCCCGATCCACCGCCTGCACCAGGCTACTCTGACTTACTCCCTCACTCCATCCCCATTCCACCCCACGCACCCCATGCCCTAACCCACCCTCTGCACCCAGTTTTTGCATTTCTAGCCTTCTAGTGACCCACAGATTATGTATACAAAATTTGGTTGAGTTTGGTCCAAGAGCAAGAATTTTCATTTTTTGATCCCTTTGGGTGGTTTTATGGAGACAAAATTTGGTTGAGTTTGTTCCAAGGGCAAGAATTTACATATTTTTCATCCTCCCCACCCCCTTGGGTGGTTTTATGGAGAATTTTTTAAACAAAAGTTGTCAGAAAGCACATCCCCTACAACTTTGTTTTTCATAAAATTTGCCCTAGGGTTAATAGTTTAGGAGTTATTTGATAATTTTCATTTGAGCGCCCCCCCTCCCCCCCCACCAAACCCCCTTCTGGGGTCAAAATATCAACACGTTATATAGCTAAAAACGTAAGTTAGAAGACCTCTGATACAAATATGAAATTTCATAATAATCCCTTCAGCTGTTTTGACGTGAATCGTGAGCAACTTTTCGCGGAAACCACTGAAACAGACAGACAGACAGACAGACAGACATACAGACAGAAATTTTGTTGAGGGTGTTTTCGTTCATAACTTTGCTTGAAACGTGTGCAACCAAAATTTGGCGTGATTTGGACCAATGTACAGACAAAACCTTAATTTTTTATATATATAGATAGAATTACAAGATATAGATAGATAGAATACAAGCGGCGGTACTTTTCGATACAATAAAAATTTAATGAAAAACCACTTGTTTTTTAATATTTTTAATTTTAATAGCTTATTGAAAATAAATTTAGTAAAATTTTTGAGTTATCTACTTTGCGCGACCCAAAGAATATGCTTGGCGACCCAATTATGGGACTAAGAACCGCTGCCTTATTGTTTAAGCTATAGGGCAGTGTTTCCCAAGGTTTGTGTTTGTGTTTGTGTTTTATTTTTTTTTTTTTTTTTTTAATGCAATCGAATGCAAGAAGGGGTGCACCAGTAAAGATGTAGCCCCTATGGATCTCGAAAGACCCTTGCATTACCGAAGAGAAGGGAAAGTTGTTTAAGTGAGAGGGTGTAGACGTAGGTGTCTATGCACCCTGGTTTTGAAGGTTTGAAGATCATAGGTGCTGGGAAAGATAGAGGCTGGGAGAGAGTTCCAGTTCCTTGACGTCATGGGGATATATGAATTCGCGAATGAAGTGGTCCGGCACTTTTCTAATTTGACCGCGAAAGAGTGTTGGGAGTCGGCAAAACGTGTGCTGCGTGCAAAGCATGCTTTGGGGGGAATTATTGATTTTATCTCATCAGAGCACCTGCCGTGATAGTATCTATAGAAAAGGGAAAGGGCGGAGACATCTCTTCGATGAGCCAGCGAGTCGAGGGAGTCGGTGAGGGTAGAATCGTCAATTAGCCTGACGGCTCGTTTCTGAATTGCATCAAGGGTAGCAAGAGAATATTTTGAGGCTCCTCTCCACAGATGAGAGCCGTATTCGAGATAGGGGCGGATTTGGGCCTTGTAGATGGTGAGAAGTTGTGGGGGTTTGTAAAATCGCTTGGACCTGAATAAGAAGCCAATCTTCCTTGCTGCAGATTTCGCCACAGAGGAGATGTGTTCATTCCAAGACAGGTCAGATGCGACAGAGACGCCCAACATGGATAGGCTGTTACACATTTTCAGGGTATTCGAATCGAAGTGAATATCAGGGAAATCTCTATTTTCGCGCCTAGAAATTAGACAACATTGAGTCTTGTTTGAATTGAAGTTAACTAAATTTTGAGAGCCCCATTTATTCAGTTTGTCTAGGTCGAGAGTAATTGAGGAGGCAATATTGATTCGATTATTCGGGAGAGAGGGTTTGCCGTGTAGAGTGCTATCGTCGGCGTAACAATGAGTGGGGTTTGCCGTTTGATCAATAAGGTCGTTTATATAAATAAGGAAGAGTGTGGAGGAGATTACAGAGCCTTGGGGAACACCAGAGTTTGTGGAGAACGATTCAGAAGATGTTCCATCCACCACAACTTTTATACTTCGGTTTGTCAGAAAGCTTTCAATCCATTTGCGAAGTGTTGGTGTGAATCCAAAGGCTGGTAGTTTGGCAAGAAGATTTTTGTGCCAAACCCTTTATTTCATCATAGGCTCAACGGAGCAGCGCTTAATGAAAGTCATGGTTTAAAAAATAAAACAATAAATAAATAAACAAAACATACAAATAAATAAAACAAATATACAAAGTAATATGTCAGAAATCAAGTCCAGGCATGATTGTCATCTAAAAAGCCCACGGCCCACAGAGGGGCAATTGATTGTTAAGGGGGGGGGGGGGGCAATTTGAACATGGGATCGTCATAGTGGCTTGTATTTGGGTTTTATTTTTATTTATTTTTAACCGTTTTTCCTTTAAAGTTAAAAATTAGTAAATTATTTTAGTATTCTCAAAAAATAATAAATAAAAACAGTGGGAAGAAATTAATAGAACAAAACAGAAAAGTTCAAAGTAACTAATTAAATTTAATATAAAAATCTACAAAATTAGTTTATTTAAAACAAAAATTTGTTAGTAACGATAGCTAGAGCAAGAAATAAAATGCACTTAAATGAAGAAAAAAATACAATAAAATAAATAAAATTTACAGTAGAAATGGAAAAATTAAAAAAAAAAAACACTAAATTTTCAAGATTTAGAAATAACAATATTCGACAATAATCAATTAATTACATATTTATAATTGAATCATAATTTAATTAATTAATTGTTTAATCATAAATTTATTTTATTTCCAATATTTTAATGATTATTTATTTGTATTGTTGGAAAAGTAAATAAAGCTAAATCCACACGTTTATTTTAGCTCTGCTTTATTTTACCATACCTACACCTATTATAAAATAGTACCTGGAGCCACCCAGCGATGCACGGTAACTTTTTACTTCAGTTAAAAGTTATATATTAATATTATTTTTAATTTAAAATTCTGATAAAAATACAAATATATATAGTACACTATATATAGTATATATGGACCCCCGAGACTCCCCCCCGAGACCCCCCCCCCCCGACACCCCCTCCCTAAAAAGCTACTTCAACCGCTTTATTTGTAAACACACCTGTTTTGTTATGAATCCACCTGTAATGTTATGATTTAGACACCTGTTAATTTTAAAAAAAATAATAATAAATAATATTTGTTAGAACCTATTAGTGGATTTTAAAATTAAAAAACCAATTAATAAATATAAGATAATTGAAAAAATCTAAACAAACTTTTTTATTGATATTTCCATCTATAAATAATTACTGTAAAGATCAATTAAGATGAAATTTGTAGAGGTCCAGACCTAGCCAGATCGCTATCTCATCCTCAAAACTTGTTAATAGATTTGGTTTCATCAAAATCGGTAGAACCGTTTTCAAAATAGAACTAAGATACAAATTTAGAAACAAATAAATATATATACAATGTTTGCTCGTTTAATAAGTGTAGAGTACCTGGAGGCACCGAGCGATGCTCGGTAACTTCTTTCTTCAGTTAAAAGCTTTATTTTAATATTATTTTTAATTTAAAATTCTGATAAAAATGTCGATTTTTATTTGAGAACCGTTTTCAAATTAAAAAAAATACAAATATATATAATATTCGCCGCACTGTACATCCCCACCTCCACCCCGCTCGACCCCACCCCCGAAACCTCGCCCTTCACCCGGATCCTCCACCAGTGCACCCCACCTCCTGCACCTATTTTGATTCAACCATATGATTTATTTTTATTCATCCAATTGTTAATAAATAAAACCTATCAAAATGTGTTGTTTTTCAGAAAATTGAGACCTGGTTATGCGAAATATATTTTTAAATAAATTCTTGATTATTTTTTATTCTGTTAAATAAATAAAGTTATTTATAAAAACAATTATAAAACTTTATTAATATTTCTAACGTTTAGGGAGAACAAAATATGTTAAAATCCACAATCACAATACTTCTTCAAGGCCTTTGAGAATAAAGGACTAACCCAACCCATTGTCTGTCTGGGTACAAAAGTAAACAAAAGAGAAACCTTTTTTAAACTCCAAGATTGGGATTTGTCTACCTGAGAATAATTAATTTGATTACGAAAAAACCCATCAAAAACAATTTTGTAGAAGATGAGACCGTGACAGATCGAATTGCCAACCCAAAAACCCCCTAACCTGTGAATTTCATCAAAATCGGTATATATATATATATATACAATTTTTGCTCGTTTAATAAGAGTAGATAACCATATAAAATACGAATTTTTATTTTTGTACTATAATGTATAGTAGTACTGAAATTTTAACACTGATTTTGCGATCTTTGAGTAAATGGTATTATATTATATTTATTATAGTAAATAAATGTATTGATGGATCATTCAGAGTGCTGGCGTCTGTTCAGGTTGTCTAAATACAGGCGTTGCCATCAAGTGCTGCCATCTGTTAAAAGCAAAGCGGCCAAATTTATAGTTAGAGAGACAATTCTTTCGAGATAGACCTGTGTGATATCAAAGATTGCCTTCCATGAAAAAATAGATTTAAAAATATACATTTTTATTATAAAATATAGTACCTGGACCTCCGAGCGATGCTCGGTAATTTTTTTGATTCAGTTAAAAGCGATATATTAATATTATGTTTAATTTTAAATTCAGGTAAAAGGTCGATTTTAATTGCAGGCAAAATAAAATAAAAATTGAAAATATAAATGATAGCGAGTAAAACGTAGCGGAATTGGTATAAGTGAATAAAACACACGTTTAGGAGATGTAATATAATTTAATATAGTTGATAAAGAGTTAAGAGTATGTTTACAAATGTGAATGTGTATGTCAGGACAAAGGAGTCATGGAATAGATAAAGAGAAATGATAAACAGACAGACTGGCTCTTCTGCATGCCTACGCCATCTCGCGGCTTGTCACATAAGTTCCATCAGTTTCCGCCCTTTTCCCTTTTTTTTTATAGATATTACCATGGCTTTTGTTCTTGACGAAATAAAATCGATAATCCCACCAAGGGCTTCATTTGCGCGAAATACACGATTTTCTAAGATACAACACCCTCTAAGCGCTTAAATCCGGATACTAATCGAACAAACACGTTCTCCAATTCATTTATCCCTATGACATCTAGAGTCTGGAACTCTCTTTTCCCAGACCGTCTTTCCAGCAAATTATAACCTTCAATCTTTCAAGACCAGCATCCACAGACATACTCTGTCAACAACGTTCACTAAGCTGAAAATTCAATTTGTACAATAAGAACATAAAAAATTTTTTGTGTTAAAAATGTCGAATTTTGTGCCTACAGGCATTTTTGTTAATCATTTAAAGAAAAACGCTGCAGAATCTCAACGAAGCTTATGGTAGTCATGCTCTATCATTAGCAACATTCAAAAGATGGTTTCAACGATGACGAGCGATGGACCAGAAAGTGTGTCGTCTATCATGAGCTATTGAAACCCTGCTGAAATTGTAAAATGCTAAACGCTACCAACAACAATTAATTGATTTTGAACCGTGCATTGCAGGAAAAACGGCCAGAATATCGAACACGTGCGCAACATAAAGTGATTTCCTTCATGACAATGCTCTCATATAAACCAAAAATAAAGTACTAATGTTTGTGGGTCGATATGTACCAAAAACTAATCAGCGCTTCATTTTGTTAAACTAATGGTAGGTTTTCAATTTCATTTCAATCGGTGCAACGGTGTGGAAAAAAATCGTGGCCAAAAAAGCGATAACATACATACACATACATACATCCATCCATCCGCACGCACTAAATGAAAATCGCACTTTTGCCTCTCGACGAGACCCCATGTTTGGCAAAACCGTCACGTGCTAATATTCAACCTAATTGAATACTACAATTTGTGACTTTAATTAGTCCATGGGTTCCGTGTCTTTCTGAGGACCCTTTGAAGCCACGCTTGCCCCGAGGCGATTACAATACTTTACCCATGCTTTGCATTGGATAAAGTAAAAAGGGTTCAGGATACGCTGGAAGCATCAACTGGGAATTGCTACCCCATGCGGGCTTACTCCACCAGACCTCGGCTCCTTCCGACTACCAGCTGTTTTCGTCGATGGGCCAACACGCACTTAAAGATCAGCATTTTAAAACTTTATGAAGAAGTCGAAAAATGGGTCAATGAATTGTTTTCTTCCATAGACAAACATTTTTTTGGAAGGGGATCCACCAATTGCCAGAAAGGTGGTCAAAATGTGTAGAAAGTGATGGAGAGTATTTTGAATAAAAATATTTTTTTCTTCCCTATTTAAATAGGGCGGACGTGGCCTGATGTGGCCATCCACTTGACTTTACCATACAACCTGGCCCCCCCAAAATTATTTATAATCATGTAGGGGAGGGGGGTTAGTCTTTGCATTTTTTAGGACTTCTGGGGTCTCACTGATTATATATACAAAATTTGAAGCCGGGTTTTGGTAAATGGCCAAGATTTGCACTTTTACACCCCCCCCCCCATTTTGGGCGGTTAGTTTTTGTATTTTTATACTTCATGGGGTCCACTGATTATGTATACAAAATGTGGTTGAGTTTGATATATGACCAAGATTTTCATTTTTTGACCCTACAACCCCCCCCCCCCCATTTTTAGGCAGTTAGTTTTTGCATTTTAGACTTCTGGCGGTCCACTGATTATGTATACAACATTTGGTTGAGTTTGCGCAAACGGCCTAGATTTTTAATTTTTAACCCCCCCTCCATCCCCCTTAATTTTGGGTCTATATTCACCAAAATCTAATCAGCTCTTAATCTCAATCGACCAAAGCTACGTGTGAAATTTGGTTTTGATATTTACACTAGTTTTTGAGCTTGCTAGCTCGGCCCACAAAAAAATTTGGCAACGCAACTGGACAAACTAACTAACTGACAACCAGACTAACATACATTTTGACGAAACAATTATTATCTCAAAAAATATAATTTTTTTTTCGATGTTCACTTATTAAAGCTTCTTTGTAGGCCGAAATTCCATCGTTTTGCTCAATTTTTTTAATCAAAATAGTTCAATCCGTTTTTGAGATATTTCGGAAAAAAAGAAGGAAAAAAAACACTTTTTTCATGCACGATTACTATACTCTTGACCATACTCCTGTATGGTAAAGTAAAAAACTGTTCGATTTTCATAAAAAAGTCCCATTTCATATGCATACATCCTCGGTATTTATTGATTATAAAATTCAATTGCTTGAACAAAACCCCAAATTAAAATTGTAAATATTAATAATACTTTAATATTGCTCGCTTCCAGACAGGCGGTACTCGCAAATGCAAATTTTAGAAATGCAAGAACAAATGCGTCGTTTAGCCGATGATGTGTCCTGAGCAAAACGACTGCAGCCTGATCTGTCTGGTTGATCAACAAGAGGAATTAAAACGGGAAATGTCAGATATCTACAACCACATGAATTCCTTACGAAAGGAGACATCAAGTCTTGGCGAGCAATTGGGCAAAAAAGAACGCAATCTCAAGAGAAATGTTATGTCCCGGGAACAACTGTTTGAACAACAACAGCAAATAGCAGTGTTTAAACGAGACATCAACAGGCTATCATTGCAGATATCAATGACGCAAACGCCTGTTTAAAATGCCAAACAAATGCAGCTTGAAGAATATAGAAATTTGGTAAACAATTTTGAAAGTTTTCAAGGTTTCATCTTTTTTATATTCAGGATTATTTGGGGTCTACTTCTAATTACAATTTAAACAACTTAGAAACACAGAATCCCCAAGGTCTAGAACACCCCGAAAAGTCGACTCACTGATCGCGAAACGATTACATTTTTGTTATTCAGCTCCATAATAAGTTTTAAATACAGTGGAACCTGAGATACGCACCATCTCTATATAAGAGAAATTCGAGATACGAGGAAAGTATGAGCTGAAAAATTCGTCTCTAAATACGAGCATTGACTCATGTAACGAGCTAAAACGAGCCAGGCTGTTGATATAGGCGGGCGTATTTCCTTATCCGGGTTCGACTCGGGGATTCAATTTAGCGGGTAACAATGGGAAGTTTGTTTCTAGATACGAGAAATTCCCTATACGAGTTCAATGCTGGAACGAATTAAACTCGTATCTCAAGGTTCCACTGTATATCATTTTTTCAGACTAAAAGGAACGACTAATACTAAAAGTGTTATATTAAACGATCAATACCGACGTTTCGCTGATTTATTTCGCATCTTCTTCAGCTCTCTGATCAAGTCTTGTTAAGAAGAGATTTGATCAGGAGCCTGAAGAAGCTGCGCAACGTCGCTAATGATCGTTTAATATAACACTTAGTATTATCGTTCCTTTTCCTCTGAAAAATTGATATATAGTATTTAATAACGATTACAGTTCACGACTAGTATAGTGATAGAGCCATGCAAGCTTTGACTTGTCAAAGTATGAAAATTCCTGGGCTAAGCCACGATGCGTTTGTCCGCCTCAGTGGTGTAATGGCCAGAACAACTGACTGGCAGCCCGGAGGTCTCGGGTTCTGATTCCCGGCTATACCCAGACATTTTTTCTGTAAGTATAGGGTCTGGTAATAAAAATTAAGTGGGAGATAAATTTAACCGAATTTATCGCGCGGAGGATTTACCACTGCTCGAAGCTCCCTAAAACCTTGGTAAATTGGATATTGAATTGTATCTAAGTTTCTGAGATTGGCTAGTGATCCCGGCTTCTGTTCCTTCTGCTCTGTTCTTTTCACGATTGAGGGGCCAGTCCATACGGAGCCTTTGGGGGATCCACCTTCTGGTGTATCTCCTCCTCTCATCAATATCATTAAAAAAAAAAAAAAAAAAAAAAAAAAGAGCGCCACCATCGTACAGTAAATCTTCCAAAAATTTTTTGCGAGATCTTCGGGACCTCTTGCCCCTCACCCGGTTTTAGCCAAAATTATTGCTATATATTTTTATTATTTGGGGGTGTTTGGGAGAAGAAAACTGAGACAGAAAGCTGGAATGTATGGAATATAAGTGAAAAAAAAACGAATATTTTTAATGATTTTTTACAATTTAAGGGGGAAAATCCCCTTCATTTCTACAAATGTTCATGTTTTAGAAATTTTCACCTCTCTAGCCCCTCAGAAGAAATTTAACGATTAAAACAATAATACCCCCACCAAATCAAATTTATTACCATAAAATATCAAAAAGTGATAAATATAGAGGGGGCTTCCCCAGAAAACGGTGCGTGAAGGCGGAAAACGGGGGTCATATTCGGATTCAGGAGGTCATTTTACATTTGAATCAGTAGAAATGGTGTCGGGGCCGATTTCCATGCACAGTGTATACTATCTATTGATAACCAAGTGTTTTGTTATATTTCTCGTGACACTTGGACCAACATAATTTACTACTCCTTTAGTAGTATATTATGTTGTTCCAAGGTAGAGATACCATAATTTGAGTATCCCTAGTCTTAAAATAATCATCCCAGATTTCATTCCAGGTTTTATCCTTATATAAAATCATTTTTTATTTTTATTTAAATGAGTATGATTGATTGACACTAATGAAATTAGTAATATAGTCAATAAGGCTTATAGGAAATTGGGGATGATGTTTGGTAGAATTTTGAAGGGTACATTTAGAGAAGTTAAGTCAAAAGTTTACTTAACTTATGTAAGACCTAATTTAGAGTATTGTTCTGGTGTTTGGGACAAACATCCGCAACGATTAGAGAGAAAATTTGATATGGTACAAAGGAGGGCGGCTAGATTTGTTTTTTGGTAAATTTGATAGGTTTAGTAGTGTCACTTCAATGATTAATGAATTAGGATGGTCTAGCTTATTGGAGAGAAGGGAATGGGCTAAATTGAAAGTGATTTTCAAAAGCATATAAGGGTTTTAGGAGTTGGGAGGAAATAACGAATAGATTTCAGGAACCAAATTATTTAGGTAGAGCTGATCATAGAAAAAAGATTCGTAAGCCAAGATTCTTGAAAAATATCGGTTTACATTCATTTGTAGGATCTGGCATTGATTTGTGGAACAGTCTGTCTGTTACTACTTGGGATTATAGTCCTCTGCCCCCTATGATTAAATCAATTATAAATTTTGTCAAGTCCTAATGTCCTAGAGTTGTGCAAAATTTTATTTAGTTCTCACAAGCAGAGATTAGCTGAGGTAGAGAGAGGTCATACCATCCTTGTTAAGGTTTTGACCAGGTTTCCTTAACAACTTATGGCAAATGCCGGGATGGCTAATGCGTCGCTTGCTCCTGGTATCGGGTTTTTGCGCGGAATTTTTAAATTACTTTTTGTCTTTTGATGGAAATCTATGGTCATGTTATTTGTTAATGAGCATACATTTTCTATTTTTTTTTTTTTTTTTTTGTTAAATTGTTGTAATTAATTTGTATTGATGTTTATTAATGTATTGTAGCTAGATTGTATTGATGTTTGGAGGACCTAGCCACCGAGGACTTGTGCCTCTAAGCAGGTCGAGGAATAAAGATTTATTATTTATTTATTTATTTAATATAAAACAAATTTTCTAGTATATTTAAAATAATTCAGTGATTGCGATGCAAAAAAATCGAGCCACCAATAAAAACTTTATTAAATAGTAAATTCTTTTTAAAATTTTTCCAAATAGCCATATAATTTGTTCTAATAACTCTTAAACTAACATATTCAATAAATATTGTTGATAATTTTTGAATTTTATAAAAACATAAGTATAATTAAATTAAAAGATACAATTACAAATTAGCATACTTTCTCAATATCACTTTACATTTAAATAAGATTTTAATAAAAGATCAAATTCCATTTGAAATATCAATTTGAATTAAGCATTCATCATTGATAGAAAGAAAAAATATACAAAATGGATATTTCTCAATTTTACTTATTTTTTTTTATAAAATTCAAAAATGTTCAACAATATTTATTGAATATGTTAGTTTAAGAGTTAATAGAATAAATTATATGGTTATTTGAAAAAATTTTAAAAAGAATTTGTTATTTAATAGAGATTTTATTGGTTGGTTCGATTTTCTTTCAGTGCAGTGTATTAACAATAATTCTATAATTTCGGGAAATAAGTGAAAGTACTTACAAAAATTACGGTCTGATTGGGAAATCCTGAGCTTAAGTTATTTGATGTTATTTCATAAAAGATGATTCTGTTTAGTATTTAGAAACACAGCAAATGGTGGAAGAACAACGCCGTCATATTGAGATCATGGAGCTGGACAACACAAGAATCAGTGACCAGGTGGCAATTGAGATCCAAAGGGTCAAAGTAAGCTCTTTAAAAGCCCCGTCCCATCTCAATTGGCCCACCAATATTTTTCCTTTTTAAATAAAATTATGCTAATTCACGGTAAATTTAATTTAAATATTTATTTAGATATGGTACTATAATGTTTTAAAATTATAAATTGTGGTGTTTTTTGAGGCTCTTGAAAACCTTGAAAACAGATGTAATGTCTTCGTTAGGAAAAAGGAAATAAAATTTCTTTATATTCTAACAAATTTATTTTCATGAAAAACTTATGAGACGTTTCGGCGGATATTCTCACACCATCATCAGTCTGCAAGGGAAACATAATCTTAATTACAGTAAATTACTAATTACATGTCATTCTCAAGATAAAAGAAGAAAAGAACTCACCCAAGCTTTTCATAATATACTATATAGAATATAAAGAAATTTTATTTCCTTTTTCCTAACGAAGACATTACATCTGTTTTCAAGGTTTTCAAGAGCCTCAAAAAACACCACAATTTATAATTAAATATTTATTTTTATTATCATTTGGAACAACATTTTAAACAATTTTTTTTTTTTTTTTTTTTTTTTTTTTTATTTAATGACCTCGGAAATGAATCCATTTGGCCAGTTCCTTTTGTTTTGTTTTTTTTTTTTTTTTTTTTTAAAGATACATTATTTACATTTTCACATATACATATGTACAATTATAATTATATATCAACATTTAATAAAATTTTTTTTTTTTAATTTAAATATATAGTTTGGATGCAATTAATAGTTTTATTATTGCCTCTTGTATCTCGGACTCATGACAGTCGGGATTGAAATACGCAAGAATTAATTGCATTGATGTAGGTAATGGTATTTTTTGTGAATTTTAAACAATTTAAAACTTTTGTAACATTTAACTTAATATTATTTTTTAATTGATAAAAACATATTTTTATATAAAAAATAGTTCTTTGCTTTTCACGAATTATTATTTTTTTTTTTTTTTTTTAAGAATCTTTGAATATGTGAAATAATCAAGTAGGCTTTGCCTTTTTCCATCAAAAGAAAGTTTGTTTTGTTTATTATTAGTAAAAATGACTCGTAGAAAGGTTGTTGATGAAAAAATTCGCTCAATTATTAACAATTTATTTAAAAAGGGAAAATCAAGGCGATCTAGTTAATTTATCAAAGTTTACTGTCAGAAATATTATTCGAGTTTATAAAACAACGGGTATAATAGCTACAAAACCTCGGTATGCGTCGAAATCCAAAATATCTGATGCTGATAGACAGATAGATTAGTAAAAAACAAGCGTTCGCAACTATGGTGAATTATCTGTTCTTTGGAGCGATGCTGTGGGGCGAAGTCAATCCACGTGACA
This sequence comes from Forficula auricularia, assembly GCA_024734495.1. NCBI lineage: Eukaryota > Metazoa > Arthropoda > Insecta > Dermaptera > Forficulidae > Forficula > Forficula auricularia. Next base: position 92,499,292 of record JALMQS010000099.1, read on the forward strand.
TAGAGAAGCCCTTAAGTTAGGTTTTAAAACTTACAAGGTAATTTTATTGCAACTTATTCCAAAATTTTTTTTGTAATTTTACTAATTTTTTTAGGCGAAAGAAAAGCCACTCTTGACATTAAAACAAAAGAAAAACCGGCTTAAATGGGCTAAGTGATGAATGGAATAGTGTCCATTTGAGTGATGAGTCTCGTTTTGAAGTTTGTGTTGGGGACAATCGAAGCAGAGTTATTCGTCAGAAAAATGAAGATTACAATTCATATTGTTTAAAAAGCAAGTAAAATCTCCTGCTTCAGTTATGCTGTGGGGTTCAATGTCTGCTAGAGGTGCTGGAAAATTACACTTCATTGATGGAATTGTAAACACCAATAAATATTTAGAGATTTTTAAAAAATCGTTACTTCCAACAATGGCAGATGCATTGCAGAATAATAATAATTTTGTGTTTCAACAAGACGGGGAGGCCTTTTGGAGTGGATGGCAAACAGTCCCGACTTGTCACCAATAGAAACTCTTTGGCACACAATGAAAAAGCTATTACGAATACAACCAGCTAGAAACGTAGTCGAATTAAAACACAAACTTCAAAATATTTGGGATTACTTTCACTCAAGATGAGTGTCAAAACTTAATAAGTACGTTGCCCAAAAGAATTCAAGCCGTAATTAAAAATAAAGGCGACGTCACACAGTGGAAAAGGTTGATTTTGTATGTTTTCCTTGTTTTTAACAATTAAAAAATAATTTTAAGTTAAATGTTACAATAAAATGTTGTTCCAAATGATAATAAAAATAAATATTTAAATTAATTTATTTATTTATTTTTCGAGGATCTTAATTCTCTTTTTAGAATAGGTGTTGATTTTTTTGTTTGCAAAAAATAATAACACAGTTATATTTTTTTCATTTATTTTATTTTATTGTTATATCAAGGGACGTTTCGACATATACATTCATGTCATCATCAGCCTAAAAATAAAACCATCCTTTCATTATTTCCAATATCTATAATTTTATAAACAAATGAACACATCACATCTTTTTTACATTATTTACATTCTTTCTTACATCAAAAAAAGCATCAAACATACCTTGAACAATCTTAAATTTATTTGATCCAATCAAATCACATTCTGATTCATCTGAATACATATCACAATTATTTCCTTTTTCTATTTTTACTATTTACTGATCTATACGATAACACAAAGAACTCCAATTTTCAACACACAAAGCACCAGTGAATACACATCCCGAAACATTAAATCCCCTAAAATGTATTGCCAACCCAAAAACCTTCCAGTATCCCCCTAATATTCTAAAATTTAATCAAAAAACATTAAAATGTCCTGTCCACACACGGAAATAAATATTTAAATTAAATTTACCGTGAATTAGCATAATTTTATTTAAAAAGAAAAAATATTGGTGGGCCAATTGAGATGGGACGGGGCTCGTATGTACAACACCCTATTCCTTATAAAATTTTCGGGAAATTTTTCAGACACAATTCCAAGACAAGATCATTGAATTATCCCCTTTGCCTTGCATTTTGAAACAAACACAAAATCAATTGACAGGAACTAATGAAGAGATTCGAGAATTGGAAGGACAAATTTCATTTCTTAACGAAGAAATCTCTCAAGCAGTTGCTAAAGTAAATATTATTTCTTCTTATAGAGAAGTTTTGGAGGCCTGGTAGATTTGGGAAAGTTATTTACGGAGTAAAACTACTTGATATTAATTCTTGAAAACGCTTTCAGAAATAGATACCTTTGCATCATGTTTATCTGCATCTTTTGCAGCAACTTGCACCGAAACTCTTTAAGTTGATCGAAAGTTTTCTTTCAGACCGTAGTATTAAGGTTGTCATCAATGGAATATCATCTTCCCCCTTCCACACCAACGCTGGAGTTCCTCAGGGATCGGTTATCTCCCCTACACTTTTTCTTATCTATATCAACGACCTTCTAAACTTGCCCTCCAATCCGGTACATTGTTACTCAGATGACAGCACCCTACATGACGCCCCTGCATCGCATAAAAACCGTGCAGACATTGCCTCTTCAATTAATTTAGACTTATGCAAACTTAAAAACTGGGGATCCCGAAACTTAGTTAACTTCAATGCAGGGAAAACTCAGTGTTGCCTTATTTCTAGGCACGTCAACAGAAACATCCCAAACATATCATTCGACTCAAACTCACTAGAATTCAGGGATAAAAATTCAATGCTAGGCGTAACTCTAGGGTCTGACCTTTCATGGAATGACCATATCTCAACCACTGCTAAAGCTGCAGCGCGCAAGCTTGGTCTCCTATTTAAGTCTAGACGCTGTTATACTCCCAGTCAACTTCTTATACTGTATAAGGCACAAATTCGTCCTTGTCTCGAATATGGGTCTCATTTGTGGAGGGGTGCCTCCAAGCATTCTCTTGCTACACTGGATGCAATTCAGAAGCGAGCAATTAAAATAATAGGAAACCCGGCTCTAACCAACTCACTCGACTCCCTGGCTCGTCGAAGAACCGTTTCTGCCCTTTCCCTGTACTACAGATACTATCAAGGTGTCTGTTTTTCTTTTCTGGCAAACAATGAATTTAGGACTTATGAGGTTTTGAAAGATCAGCGACCATATATATCAAAAATATATATCTGTATATATATTATTTATTTGTTTGAGACTATAGTTTCGAAGGTTTGGCCCTCATCATCAGTATTTTTTTTAAATAAGCACATACCTTTGTAAAAACTTCAAAACGCGCCAAAATATGTTTGAAACAAGAATCACATATTACAATTACCTTGAATAAAGTTCCCCAAGAGCTCACCCTTACCACAAATTATTCTATAATAATAATATTAATATTTAACTTAGAAATTAATTATTATATGATACATTGTTTTTTACCTTATTATATCTATCTATAAATGTGAGCTTAAACAGGATGGGGAATTTAGATCTACCACATTTTGAAGGGGTATAAAAAATGAAAAAAAATTTAACTAGAAAAAAACTGTATATATTTTTGAAAAGAACATAAAAATATTTTTTTTAAGTGTGTTTTACATTATAAGACAAAAAAAGGGGGGGAGGGGTTGAAAATGGAAATTCTAGTCTTTTCGACCAAACTAAACCAAATTTTGTATACATAATGTGGCCCCCAAAAAGTCTAGAAATGCAAAAATTAAGCACCCAAAATGGGGAGAGGGTAAAAAATGAAAATTCTAGCTCTTTCGACCAAACTCAACAAAATTTTGTATACATAATGTGTGGGCCCCAAGAAATGCAAAAACTAACCACCCAAAATGGGGAGGTGGGTCAAAAATGAAAATTCTATCCTTTCGACAAAAAAAGTCCACAAAAAATTGGAAAATAGTTTTTGCATTTCCTAGCCTTCTGGGGTCCATAAATATGTATACAAAATTTGCTGAGTTTGGTCAAAAGGACTAGAATTTTCATTTTTGACCTTCCTCCAATTTTGGGTGGTTAGTTTTGGCATTTCTAGCCTTTTTGGGCCCACAAAATATGTATACAAAATTTGGTTGAGTTTGGTCGAGTATTTAATCTTTCATTTTTGACCCCCTCCATTTTTTTTGTCTGATATAATGTTTAAAACACATTAAAAAAAAAATATTTTGTTTTCTTTTCAAAAATATATTAAGTTTTTAAAAGTTAAATTTTTTCATTTTTTATACCTCTTTAAAATGTGGTAGGGGAGTCGAGCTGGCCGAGCTGGCAGCAGCTCTGGCTCCGCTTGAGCATTGTTGATGACGATGTTCAAGCGGGTTCGAACCTGGCTATACAAAATTTCTACCGGCTAAAACTCGGCTCACACACTCTGTATAATATAAATGATAAGCACTAACTCTTTAATCTAATTAGCTTTAGAACAAGAACTTTTGGTACATACCTCACAAATTAGTCACAATGAAGAATCAGAAGAAATTACAAATTTAAAAGCTCTCAAGGATCAGAGTGGAGAAGAAATTTGAAGATCTGAAAGAAGAAATGGCCAAGCTCAAGTAAAGTTCATAACATATAATATTACGTATCTTAACACATTAAGCCAGGTTTACACATTTCGCCTCCACCAGCCCCGAAAAAAAGAACGCTGCGTCTTAAACCCTTCGTTAGCATCGCCGAAGTAGGTACAGATATTCCATAATATTACTAAATATTTTGGAATAATTTCTAATTTAACGGAATTTGTGAATTTTATTGGTTTGAATTGTATAACAATTTTTATTGATGATGTTTGAATTTGTGCCTGTTGATATAATATATATTTTATTGGTTCTTAATTAGAATTTAGGGATATATTATATAAATTGTATTATATGAAATTAAGGTTTTGTCTGTACATTGCTCCAAATCACGCCAAATTTTGGTTGCACACGTTTCAAGCAAGTTATGAACGAAAACACCCTCAACAAAATTCCCGTCTGTCTGTCTGTATGTATGTATGTCTGTTTCAGTGGTTTCCGAAAAGTTGCTCACGATTCACGTAAAAACGGCTGAAGGGATTATTATGAAATTTCATGTTTACATCAGATGTCTTCTAACTTACGTTTTTAGCTATATAACGTTTTGATATTTTGACCCCAGAAGGGGGTTTGGGGGGCGCACGAATGAAAATTATCAAATAACTCCTAAACTATTAATCCTATAGCAAATTTTATGATAGACAAAGTTGTAGGGGATGTAATTTCTGACAACTTTTGTTTAAAAAAGTGTCCTCCAAAAACAGCCAAAAAGGGGGTGAAAATGTAAATGCTTGCTCCTGGAGCAAACTCAACCAAATTTGTACACATAGTCTGTGGGTCACTAGAAGGCGAGAAATGCAAAAACTGGGTGTGGGGGTGGAATGGGGGTTAGGTGAGGAGGAGGGCGGGTAGGGTGGGGTGTGCAGGGGTGGATTCCAGGTGTGGCATAGCGGGGTGGTGTCCAGAGGGCTAGGCGGGGGTGTGGTGCGGGCAGGGTTGGAGTGCACGGGGTGGATGGAGTGCGGATGGTGGTGTGGGGGCGGGGGTTGGGAACGGGTGGCATGGTGCGTGGTGGGGTGGGGCGGGGTGAGGGGGTTAGTGGGTTAGGGTGCGGAATGGAGTGTTGGGATGGTTGTGTGGAGACGGGGGGTTGGGCATGACCGCTAGGGGGGTTCAAGGGCTGGGGGTCCAGGGGGCGGGACTTGCAGCTAGTTGTATTATATGAAACTGTTTGTGCTTTTTCAAAAGTTTAAATTTAAATTCGTAGAAAAATTTTTCAATTAGTTTTCTTATTAGAACTTGAAATAAGAATAGAAAAAGATGTTTATGTGAACATTCTTGTTGGTATGAAAAGGTCACTTTTCATGAATCACACCGTTTACTTGACCCCTCATAGGAGTATATGTTCCAAATTTCAAGTCAATTGTTAAGTCGTTGAACCTGGAGGTCGGTGAACATAGAGATATAGAATTTCAAAAGTTTAAAATATTTATAATCTGAGCTCTTCTTTTCACAGAATTCTTGTTCTTCAATCCTGTCGAGATCTTAATAAGTGTTAAAAACGATATTATTTTTCAGAGCAAAAATAGCTGATACTGAAGAAACACAATTAAACGCGGAGCAGAGCCTTGAAGAGAAATGTCATGAGGTGGCTCAGCTGGAAGGGCAGTTGGATACACTACGAGAGGAAAGTGCCAGGCAAGTGGCCAGGACCAAGGATAGACTGGAACAAACGAGAAGGAGTCTCCTTTGCCAAGGATTGGTGAAGTGGAGAGGACAGTTGGCTTGCGCCAGGGCGTCTGCCAAGAGTGCAATGAAGCGACCGTGATGAGGTAAGTCAGGACCACTTTTAGTTTCGATTAATGTCTAATGAAATAGAAAAAGCAAGATTTTATAGCAAATCAACTGGTGTGGCACCACACAAGAGTGATCCAGGGGGGGCGGAGGGGGCGATAGCCCCCCCCATACAGGCCATGCCTGGCGGGAGTGCAACACCTGCGTCACACGCAGAGGCCAAAAAACGGCGGCCAAATCGACAGGGAATTTATAACAATTTTTTTTTATTTTAATGAACTTAAAATATGAGATATGAAATTTGTAAAAAAAAAACATTTTTTTTTTTTTTAATTTTTAAATTGAAAATAAAGTTCTATGTGTGTATGTGGGGCGTCTCTGACCCCCCCGCCGCTTGACAATTCGATCGCGACATACTTCCGAGATAAAAAGTAGATCTTATATACATCGGCCACCTTATATACATTCTCCCCCCCTCCCATAAAAAATTCCTGGATCCGCCCTTGGCACCACAAGACTTTCACATTAGTTTATACCGTATTTGAACATCATACCAATTTTCTCCATTCAATTTGCCCCCCCCCCTCCCCCAAAACGTTTTGAGAAAACCGGAAAAATACGAAATTGCAAGTAAATACTAACTTCTTTTTTTCTTAGGTT
>JALMQS010000099.1:92505853-92742663 GCA_024734495.1 Forficula auricularia
CTTATTTTGGTGAGTACTATAAGAATCCATCGTCAGATCGTGGCGCTACAGTTACTGTAGAATTGCCAATTATTGGGTTGGGAATAAGTTGGTTCGGTTTTTTTCAAAGAGCTTTCTTTAAACAAAAAACAATAAATTAATCAATTATGTATTCGCCGTTACTGTTTACAACCTCCTCCCACTCTCGACCAATTTGTTGATGCTGTTCCGCCAAAAAATCGCCCGGTCTGGTGTCGAAGAAGTTGTTGAGCCAGGTCCTCTTCGCTGTCAAAGGTAACACCCCATTTGATTCGACAAGGAGCGGAAAAGGTGATAATCTGTTATGCAAGATCCGGAGAGTATGGAGGATGTTGAAGAACCTTCCATTCGAGCTCTTGGAGTGCGGTTTTGACGACTTGTGCAACATGGGGTCTGACGATTTTTCGCCGATTTCGTTAAGCTTGTGAGGCACCCAGGGTCCAAGTTTTTTTGGCAAATCCCTTGAGTGAAGATGATTGAGGATTGCCTTATGATGGCAGTTCATTTTTTGGCCAATTCACGACTTGTTTGGCTTCCTTCAAAAGTGCCTTGAGATGCTCCTCATCGAATTCTGGAGGTCGTCCGCTGCGAGGCATGTCTTCGAGGTCAAAGTCGCCGTTTTTGAACTTCGCAAATCATTTCTGTGCTGCGCGCTCACCTATGACACCTCGATACACGTTGCATACGTCACGAGCGGCTTCAGCTATTTTTTGACTGTCATGATGAAATGTAGGTGTCGAAAATTCTAATTTTGCCACCTGGGTATTCCAATTCTAAGCGTAGAAAATAGGAAAAACTAAAAATATTCGAAAAAACAAATAATACAGTCCTGTAGAGCAGAAAAGGCACTGTCTAATGAATACAAACCAATTGCTCAACAACAAACAAATCTCTTAAATAATCCTCTTTGAATAAACCGAACGAACTTATTCCCCAACCTAATATTTTATTAAAAGAGGGGCCAGGTATGCTAATAGATCAAGAGCTCACGACGGCCAGACTTGTCCAAAAGCGAGCGCCAGTATGTCCTCATAATAAAAGAATCATCAGCGACTATAGAGTTTGGGTTGTGGTTAGTTTGGCAGGTAACAGGTAATAAAGGTGTTAAACAATTTTAAATTCGTAAAAGTATAAAGCTCAATTTTTTTATATTTTCTTCGGGATAACTTTAGAAATCTCGTCATCCATTGCCGGACACTTATGATAGTTGCTAAAATTTCGCCAGACACCCCTAAACTTTCTTTTGATTTTAAGTCGATTCTTCCACGCTTTCAGTAGAGGTTGCCATTAATAGTCAAAACAACAAAATAGAATGCAATAAGGTTATTCCTCTAGTATTAGATAAGAATCGATGGTTATTTTTGATTTTAAGACGATTCCTCCATGTCTTCACCAATGGTTATCAATAATAACCGAAAATGTCAAAAATCTATGTAAAAACCATTAAAACAGTCCGCCTATTGAGGTAACATTTTTACAGGTCGCCAAGTAACATATATAAAATTTAACTTTTATATTATAACGAAAGTATAATTATAATTTATTAAAGTTTAGGGGTGTCTAAAAAAGGGGTAGCAACTGTCATAAGTGTCCGCATGGATGATGATTTCTAAAGCATCCCGAAGAAAATATAAAAAAATTCGAGCTTTATACTTTAACGAATTTAAAGTACTATTTTATACACCTTTATTACCTGTTACCTGCCAAAGTAACCACAACCCAAACTCTATAGTCGCTGGTCGTTCTTACCTGTATAGGGGACATGCACAGAAAAGTAAAACTTTCAGCTTTAGTAAAATAACGAAGGTCTGGCTGTCGTGGGCTCTTGGGCTATAAATGTGGATGGCCAAATTAGTTTTTTTATTATTGCTATTATCTTTCCGCTACCTGTTCAATAAATATCATTTGAGAAATGAATAAATAAAATAATTCTTAATAGATTAATTCGATTAACTATTAATAATAAATCAATGTAATGATAATGACAAATAAATTGTATCAAATTAGAATTAATATTAACATTGAAATGAAATTAAACAAGTAACACAAAGAATTCAATCCACTATTATTATTTAACAAAATGCCCACACGTGTCGTATAAATAAATATTTTCATTTATTCGGAAAAATGTTGATGAATATATTCCGATATCGAAATGGAAACAGAGAAGTCGTGTAGTGGGGTAGTGGAGGGGGAAGGACAGAACAGAAAATATTGTTTAAACATTGAAGACTTATAAATTTTTCAAGAATATTTTCCTTGTTTTTCCCATTACATTTTTTACATTTATTTTTTCTGACATTCGCGAGCGAATGCAATGTCAAATAAACAATTTACAAGGGAACTTTGATGAAGCTCAAACACGGGTCCGAATTTTACAGCAAAATGTTGGATTGCTAAGCACTGTACAATGACATTTTTAACGATATTCCTCGCAACCGTGTCCAGCGATACCCATGTCCAGTAACAATTCGGAAACAATGCCATCGGGAACAGAGAGCTGTCTTAGACAGGAGGATTTCTCGCAATGAAAAGACCAACAAAATTGTACATAACTCTATATAACGAATAAATTTTTTGACCTCTAATGTCTTCACTCGGTAATATTAGGTCATTCAATAAGTCCGTAGGATTACACATAGATGCGTTACTAGAATTTTTCCATATGATTTTTATTTAGTACTAAACTAACCTTCAAACGATCCGCATAAATTTGACAGCAATCTGACTATTGATTCGTGAGTTATAGCATTTTGTGTGAAGCAACTTTTGTTATTAAAAGTACCTGAGTTTTAATAAAGCATTGTTTTTTGATGAAATAAATACAGTGGAAACCAAACAATGGCTTGATAAACATTATCCGAGCTCTGCTCCATCGAAACAAATGGTAGAGAAGAGGATTGTTGAATTTAAACGGTCGTACCAGCACAAATGATGCAGAGCGCAGTGAACGCCCAAAAGAGGCTAAGTTATTCCAGAAACAAAAAAATCCACAAATTGGTTATGAACGATCGCAAATTGAAGGTGCACGAGCTAGTCAGCTGACATTGTAAAGATATCAGATGGTAGTGTGTTTACCATTTTACTCGAACATTTGGGTATGCGAAAGCTCTGTAAAGTGGGTGCCGTGTGAGCTCACACAACAACGAATCGATGCTTCAGAGGAGTGTTTGGCGCTGTTAAACCGCAATAAAATGGAATTCTATCGTCGATATGTGACAATCGATGAAACATGGCTTCACTATTATACACCAGAATCCAAAAGACAGTCAGCTGACTGGGACTGAGGCCTATTTTTACGAGAAAGGGAAATCGTACTATAAAAGTGGTATCGAAAATTTGGAAAATCGCTATACTCGTTGTATCGCTCCCTGAAGGCAGCTATGTTGAATAATAAAATCGAGTTTTGTCAAAATTTTGTTTTTTTCTTACTTATTCTATGGACTTATTGAATGACCTGTTATTTTGAGTACTCCCAAATAATGTAAGGTTGTTTTTAGTTTGATTTGATAAATATTTATAAGTGAAAGTATGAGATAACTTTAAAATTTAAAATTCCAATATCTATATCATAAGGATATTCCTAGATCATTTTCGGAATATTGTCAGAATATTTGTAGAATATTGTTTAGGGGAACATTGTATTGTTCTAAGAAAAATTTCAGAATATCTTTAAAGATATATAAGTGAAAGTATGAGATAACTTTAAAATTTCAAATTCCAATATCTATATCATAAGGATATTTCTAGATCATTTCTCGCAATATTGTCAGAATATTTGGAGAAGATTGTTTAGGGGAACATTGTATTGTTCTAAGAAAATTCCCAAAATATCTACGAAGATATATAAGTGAAAGTATGCGAGAACTTTAAAATTTCAAATTCCAAAAGGCAATATCTATATCATAAGAATATTCCTAGATCATTGCTCGGAATAGGTGTTGGTTTAAAGAAACATATTAAACACCTGTGATACAATTACAAATTATCATACTTTCTCATCACTTTAGATTTAAATAAAGTTTTAATAAAAGATCAAATTCCATTTGAAATATCAATAAATTAATCATTGATAGAAAGATAAAAATATACAAAATGGATATTTCTCAAGTTCAAGCAGTTCAAATTGTGTGCCTAATTAATCAAGGGCTAAGACAACAAGTGGAAAGTACACTTTCAATAAGCAATAATTTCAATAATGTATGGTTACTTATTGTAAAAATGGTAAACAAATTTCCAGTTTTTATCTTCACTATTATCCTTAGCATAACTTGTTGAAATACTTGTTTCCCCTCTATTGCTATTAAAGTGTCGATAGTAAAACAATATTTAACACGATTGCCTCTATCAAGATTAAACACTTGTGATTTCATATTGATTATTATTTTCTATTTGTTGATGAAACAACGCATGTATATTTTCAAGTACATTTTCAATACAACGTCTCCCTTTCACCTCTTTCTATTTATGAATGAATGAATGAATATACTCCCTCCCCCCTTTGAATAGTCATTGAAAATTTCAAAAGATATTAGTATAATCTCTTCATAGCCATTAGTAGTTACTTTTCAAAAAAAATAACCGTTGAATGTGTGAGGTATTTATATTTAAGTAGATCTCTTTTCATGGAGTCTTTCGAGAACGTTGATGACGAGAGCCTGTTTTCGTCAGCCCAAGCGACAGACAGACAGACAGACACACACTCCCGAGGGAAGCTCACACAAAACATCCAACAATCAAAGCGCTAATTACTTTAAAGTACTTTTTGGTTGGAACGAGGGGGAAGACACTGCTGCTGAAGAGCAGCTCTCCGAGGGGGATCCCTACGAGTGGATTGACAAGGGAACAGCCTACAATGGGGGAAATGCACCCCTTCTTTCAAGGGGGCGGTAATCATTGTCAATCTACGCTATGCCTTCGACCTCCAAATTTCCAACTTTTACACCCTTCCAAACGTTTATTGCAATTTTTTCTAAATCACGCCTTTTAAGATATTATACCTAAATCTAAAAAAAAGAGTCGTGTACCATAAAACTTGCTAGACAAAAATTAACAAAAATTTGTAACCGTAAACTTAACAATGGATTCCAGTCTAGTTTTTACGCTGATTAGGGTTGCCACCGTACTTTATAATAAAGTAGTGTACGTTATTTCGAGTAATTATACTCTATACTTTACAAGAACAATAAAGTATGCGAAAATACTTTTTGATTTTTCTGGGAATGGAAGAAGCAAAAAAATTAAACTGTTGTCTTCACCGGAACTGACTAGGAAAATTCACACGAATTTTCTATTATTTATTGACAAAGCCTTAGAGTACCTAAATAAATGGTTTGATTTTAATGACCCAAACGGGTTATTTAAACTTGACAATATAAATTTAAAGAGCCATATGTTGAATTTAATATTATTGTTAATGTACTACCGTGCAAAAAAATTGATTACCAATAAAAACAATAGTTTTTAAGGAATTTGGTGTTGGTACTTGGTGAAACATTTTTTAAAATTATTGGATAAAAAATACTTGGTAGGTTTCATATTAAGAGTTAAAGTTAAAATTTAAGAAAAGTACAATCATTGATTACATTCTTTAAATATTTGCAAATTTGTTTTCATTAATTATTCCTCCCCACCCCCCTCTGACTTACCTGAGTGTAGATTCTCATTTCTCAGAAGGCCATTCAAAATTAAACAAAAGTAGACTCCCTACCTTTTCTCCCTCCACTAATTTTAAAATATTTACCTCTTTGTTATCTAAAAATAAATTTTACCATTGACTTGTATTCGAATTCGACTTATCCAGGTCAGTTACTTTTTGTTTCTCCTGAAGATGGGTTAGTCACCCGAAATATATATATCGAGATTAAAGATTCTCCAAAAATAAATTCGTTTTATTTTTTATACCTTAATGTGAAACCTACCAAGTATTTTTATCCAATAATACCAATAAAAACTATTAAATAAGAAATTATTTTTAAAATTGCTACAAATAACCATAAATTTGTTCTATTAACTCTTAAACTAACATATTCAATAAAAACGGGTGATAATTTTTGAATATCATAGTAAAAAATAAGTTAAATTAAATTAAAAGATACAATTACAAATTACCCTACTTTCTCAATATCACTTTAATAACATTTAAATAAAGTTAAAATAAAAGATCAATTCCATTTGAAATATTCCAGGGGGGGGGGCAGTGAATAATTTTGAATTAAGCATCATTGATAGAAAAATCAAATATATACAAAATAGATATTTCTGAAGTTCAAGCAGTTCAAATTGTGTGCCTAATTAATTAATCAAGGTCTAAACAAACCTAATAAAAAAGGTCTAATACCTATGAAAAAAAATCGAAAATAAAATGGGACCAATCGGAAGCTAGACTGGACTCCAATGTAAAAAAAAATTTCAAAATCGGTTGGGAATTGGCAGAGATATGAGGTAACATAGGCACAAAAAAATTCAGTCGAATAGAGAACCTCCTCCTTTTTTGAAGTCGGTTAAAAAGACTGATGATGTAGACCAAGTCTTCGAAACTATAGTCTCAAACAAATAAATAATATATATCAAGTTGATAAAAAACAAGTGAAATCGAGAAGACCCCCTGGCCAAGCTTCCCCCCCTTGTCCCTCCAGCTTTGACCCTCTCTCTTGTGGCACTCAGCATCAAGAGCATCAAGAGCTGCTGGCTGGCTGTTCCACCCACCCACCGCCTGCATCTGTTGTTAATTTGATCCCATTCACACACTTGGGCCCTACCCTACCCTTCTCTAACTAAGTCTATGCACAACTACAGATTATCTACTAATGTTTATTATATTCAGTAGCATTGGAGATGGGGGGTGATTGGGATTTCAATATGGGCTATCACAATGTTGTTGGCTCAACAAGCACAGGGGCTTCTTTCTCCCTCGGCTAAACCAACCATTCATGACAATCATAAGTCATAAAATAAATATTATAACCATTCATCTGGTGGGTCAGTTGAAATTTATTTAAGATTGCTAGAGAACAATTGCCTATGCTGCCCACCTGTTATGAAATAAATACATTAATAATTTCGATTCATCACCATTCGATACAAATCTATACTTATTATTATTAACCGACTTCAAAAAAGGAGGAAGTTCTCTATTCGACTCGAATTTTTTTTTTTTTTTTGTGCCTATGTTACCTCATATCTTCGACAATTGTCAACCGATTTTGAAAAATTTTTTTGCATTGGGTCCAGTCTAGCTTCCGATTGGTCCCATTTTTTTTCGATTTTTTTTCATAGGTATTAGACCTTTTTTATTAGGTTTGTTTAGACCTAACTCTCTTGTTTATGAACCGATTTCGATGGTTCTTTTTTTATCCGAAAGGGGGTGTCTTAGGGATGGTGTCATATTTATTTGGTCAAGTTCTGATGATATAATCACTATTAATAACATCACTAAAAGAGAAAAAATAAAAAATTTTTAAGAAAAAATAAAAACTGACTTCAATAAAATTAAATGCAACAAATAAACTAATTAAAAGGTATATGTAAAATAATTATTATCTTATTTAGTTGGTGCTAACTAAACGACGAAGATGTTAACACGAAATTACTTTTTGAAGTTGGTGCCAAACATATACCTTTATGAATCGCACTCGACGGATCTTACTTAGTACGTTTGGCGGGTACGCTCGCTTATAGGTATAGTTTGTTTGCACCGACTTTAAAAAGTAATTTCGTGTTAATATTTCGTCGTTTAGTTAAATTAAATAAGATAATAATTATTTTATACCTTTTAGTGTATTTTTATATTTGTTGCATTTAATTTTTTGAAGTCGGTTTTTATTTTTTCTTTAAAAAATTTAATACATAATAGTATTAATAATGTTACGTTAGAGTTCGTGGCTGTGATGAAACTGTACTAGATGAAGGAGGTGGTATCAGCCAAAGATGGAATCACTGGGTTCAATAAAACACCTTTAATAAGACGTTCCGGCCTGAATTTTATTAGGCCATCTTCAGTCAATTAGAGTTATACACAGGGCCGTGGCGCATAGGAGCGACCACTCCAGGCGTCGGTTGAAAAAAGGCGCTCTAAGCGCCTTTATTGCTTCAAGATCTAAAGCCAAAAAAAATTAAGGCGCCAAAAATTTGTTCGAGCCAGGCGCCAAAACCCCTTGCCACGGTCCTGGTTATACACAAAATGTGGCACATATATGTGATCGAACCAAGCCTTGTCAAAAATAAATAAAAAAATTTAGCTTCATGTGAATTTATAACGTGCCTGGACCCAAAAGTTTTAGAATGAAAAAAGTATATTATATTATATTTACGGCGGGCATCTGCTGGCCAGATCTAAAATAATAATTCAAATTTCCTAATTTTAATAAATTTTATTTGTCATGAACTATTAGTGGGTTTTAAAATTAAAAAATTCAGGTCGGCGTGGTCGCACAACCCGATTATTATTATTATTATTATTAGATTAAAAATTCAAATAAGTTGACGTTTTTTATTGGAAGTTCTTCTTCAATTTTTGTACAACGTTTCGTCTTTCTCGAGACTTTTTCAAGTACTCAATTGGCTAGAACAACATTGGCTGAAATAAAGATAAAAATAACTGAGACATAGTAGAATTTTTTTCTTTTCTAGATTGATACCATAAAACAATATAAGTATAGATGTAATTGACAGGTCATAGATATGTTGTTCTAGCCAATTGAGTACTTGAAAAAGTCTCGAGAGAGACGAAACGTTGTACAAAAATTGAAGAGGAACTTCAATAAAAAAACTTTGTCCAATTAAACTGAATTTTTAATCTACTAATCATAATGGACATTAATCAACATAAATTATTAAAATTATTGCCAAAAATTTTGACTTTTTTCGGATTTTTGCTTATAACTCGAAAAACCATGGGTCCTACAGAAAACCGTCGCAAACTCATTTAACTTTATTTTTGGGATGCCACGATTTTAAACTTTAGGATGCCGCATCCACACCATCCATGGGCCGCACCCCACTGGGGGCTAGGTGTATAGTCAAGTCCTATGAATGGCCACTTCAATTTATACTATATATATTGATCTAGATTAATTTGTAACAACGCTAAGAGAAATTCTCTAAAAAAATTCCCTCTTTGACTAGAATCGAACCTACGAACTTGAACTAAGGTCATCTTTTTCAATTTCAATTTCAAAAGTTTTTATTTACAATAAACATATACAGGTACATATATTACAAGATTTAGGCAATAATTGACAGATTATATAATATACATTAAATATTTTAATTAGGTTTGCAACCACCTGCCTTGATTATGGCTTATGTTGCTTTGATTTTTGTTCTTTGTGATTGTGATAACTTCTTTTTTTTTGATACATATAAGTACATATGAAATACTTACACCTAGTTTTGTTTTTATTAATTGATTCGTTAAGGGTTTTACAGGAAAAATTCAAAAGAACAAAAACCCGTTTTTTAGATATAAAAAAAAAGAATTTAGGTTTTTTGAGCTCTCATATTGGCCGAAAATATGCTCAGACGTCTATAAGTCTCTGCAAATCTGGGGGGTTTTCCCATATGAATTTTGAATAATTTGTTTCGTGTGTCTTGTTAATTTATTGTGTTTAAGTTGATTATCATAGAAGGATTTGGAAATTGAAAATGTGTTCGTCTATTTTTTCTAATTCGGCCATTTCATGAAGTGTATCTATTTTGGTGTGTATCTAGTTTTGTCTAAAATTAAGCGAAGACATTTGTTCTGGTATATTTGCAGAGGCTTGAGAGTCGTTTTGCTCACATGGCACCACGCTGGGGCGGCGTATGTGAGTGAAGGCCTAAGCACCGATGTATATAACAGTTTCTTGTTCCTTTGAGACAGGAAAGAATTTTCTTGACAAGAGAGGGAACAAATTTTTCATATTACCGTAGGCTTTTCTGAGTAAGTTCTTTATGTGCGACCTGAATGTGAGTCTTTTGTCCAGTTGAACTCCCAGGTATTTTGCTTCTTCGTCTTTCAGAGGGATTAACTGGTCGTCGACTTTAAGGGGTTTGAAGATTGTATTGTCTTTGAACTTTTTGGTGAATAGGATGTTTTCGGTTTTTGTTAGGATTGATTTTTATTTTCCATTTTTTGAAAATGTAATAATTTGGTTAAGGTGGATTTGTGCCGTTCATTTGTTACTACGGCGCTGAACGACCTGACATATTGCCGTGTCGTCCGCGTATAGAGCCAAATTGGAGCATTTGTTGAATTGTGGGATGTCATTGATATAAAGAGAAAATAGGCTTAGGCCCAGGACAGGCGCCCTGGGGAACTCAGCTAGAATTTCTTTGGATGTAGAGTATGTTTGATTTATTTTTACTTTGAATTTTCTGTCTGTTAGGTAGGAATTTATTAGCTTTATCAGGTAGAGCGGGAAGTTGTATTTTATAAGTTTATGTATTAATCATTGGAGCCAGACTCTATCAAATGCCTTCTCGATGTCCAGAGCAGGGAGAACCATAGCAGTATTTTCCTTTCAAGAAAGGTTTCATTTATGTGGGTCGTTAATCTGGCTATTTGTTGTGCTGTGTTATGCCTGGACCTGAAGCTGAACTGAGGGTCTATTGTAATTTTCTTTTCTTTGTCATGCCTTTCTATTCTATTTAGTATTATTTGTCTGTAATTTTTGAGAGTGTGTTTAGTAGGCTTATAGGTCTGTAGCTACCTGGGTCTTTTTGTTTTTATAGGGTTTGGCTATTGGAATAATTGTGGCAATTTTCCATTGTTCAGGGTAATATTGTAGTTTGATTATGGCGTTTATTATATACATAAATTGAACAAGAGCTTTTTTTGAAAAATTTTTTATTAATAAGTTGTCAATCCTGTCAATTCCTGAGCCTTGTTGCTTTAGTTTACGAATGTTTTGATAAATTTCTTGAGGGTTTGTGATGGCGTTTATAATTTCATTCTCTGTGAATGTTGTGCTGTTTTTGAGTTTTCTTTTTGTTCAGTTCTACCATTGTCTGTTGATCTGGGTCAAGGGTAGGATCTATTTTGTGTACTTTTTCAAAAGTTTGGGATAAAATTTCATTTTCTTTGTCCGTAATAAAATCATTGTTGTTAGAGGTTAAGGTCGGCATTTTTTCGAAAGGTTTTTGAATTTTTTTGTGAATTTAAACAGCGAGTGGTCGGTTGTAGATAGCTCACTTAGTTTTCTGTTCCAAATTTCGTTTTTATGTGCTTTGATTTCCTGTGTGATTTGTTTAGCCATTTGATTAACTAGTGTTTTGAGCTGTGGGTCGTTTGTTCTCTGCCATAGCTTTCGTAGTCTGTTTTTTGATTTAATTTGGTCCAGGATGTTCTGTGGAAGTAGTTCATGACTTCTGTTTAATTTAATTTGTTTGCTGTTTCTCTCTTTTAGCCCAGTTTATTCCATTGGTCAGATTGTCTACAGCTTTATCTATGGAAGTGGTAGTCGGTAGGTCAGGGGTGATTTTGATAAATCGATCAAGATCTGTCCTGTAGGTATTCCAGTTTGTATTTTTATAGGAGGTGATTGTTTTAGTTTCTGTCTGAGAGGGTCAGAGTGGTTTCTATAGAAAATATGATTGGGTTAGGTCTGATGGAAGATCAGGTTTCTGATATTGGCTATAAGCATTTGGGAACATTTTTGTTTATTATTATGTCTATTGTTGAGGGGGTTTGACCATTCATAGGATAGTGGGTAGGTGTGCTTGTGTGTTGAATTATGGATTGTGTGGAGTTGATAAAGGATAGTAGGGTCTGTCCGTTTGTGTTATTCGTTTGACAGTTCCACATCTGTGTCTCGCATTCATGTCGCCCACTATAAGAACTTTGTTACCAAGCCTACTCATTTTATTTAGATCATCATGTGAGAATTTGTTACTAGGTGGGTTGTATACTGATATAATTGTTATTTTATTTGGTGCAAGTTGGATAGCTATGTTTGATTACTCCTTGTTATTGGGGAGATTTCTTTAAAATGAATGTTGTTTTTAATTAGTATCGCGACCCCTCCATACCCGCTGTCATCAATTCTGTCCTATTCCAAGGCTGTGAAACCTTATTTTTAATTTTTTGTTTTTCTTAAGTCTAGTTTCATTAAGTAAAATTATATCTATTTTTTCTTTATATACATAGTTCAAAAGTAGGTCATCTTTGTTAGAGATGCCGTTTGCATTCCAGCTGCATATTTTTATTTTACAAGGTATAGTCGTTTAGATTATTTTCTTCTATGGAAGCTAAAATAAGTGAATTCATTAGCCTTGTTTTCACAATTGGAGAGTAAACTGTTGAGATCTTTAATCGCTCTAAGTGATTCACTAATGTTGCACTGATTGTTTAGTTTGTTTACTTCAGTAATGAGTTCAGTGAACCCAGCTGTATTGCTATTGTTTTGTCTATTTACCTGTACTTTAACTGGTTCGTTTGTGTGTCCGTTTGTTGTTGTTGTTGTTGAGGCTTGCTGGGTGTTCCAGGGGCTTGTTATTGTCTCTTTTGTTCTCAGCTGAGGGAAGTTGAGTTTATCCTTTGGGGGGCGGTTGTGGGTACACACTTTGGGATGGGGCATTGTCTTATTTCTCATTGTCTCTAGCCTTTTTATGTACACTGGGCATTTCGTATAGTTTGCTAAATGTGGCCCTTTGCAGTTTGCACAGGTTGGGGCTTGAGTTTTAGCTAGTGCGGCATGATGCTGACAAGTGCCCCGATCCACATTTGAGGCAGCGGGGGAGGTGACAATTAGAAGTGGCATGCCCCCACCCTGACACCTGTGGCACTGTATTGTTCTTTTTGTTTATCACTTTTTCCCACTTTATATATACGTGGTTCATTGTTTTTATTTGGGCGATTTTTGCCAGTGTCACTGAGCTGTTGGTGACTACCATGTACATCGGTGGTCCTCGCCTCATTCTGAATACCTTTTGCACTGGTATTCCTTTGCTAGTAAGAATATCACTTATTATTTCATGTTCGTTGGCGTCAGCGTATGGCAGTCCTTTGAGTACGAAGGCGTGAGTTTTTATTGATTTGTCTGTGAATGTGTAGAATTTCGCCTTTTGTTTCACAAGATGTTCCTTGAAGTTTGTCCACTCTGTTTCTGAGTTTATGAAAAGAGTGGTTTTGTCCTTACCTGTTTTAATATTGAATCCCTGTTTTATTGTTTGTGGTTTTTATCATTTCCTCTTTTATTTTTTTCTGCTGATGTCCTTTGAAGATTATCGGGGGAGTCTTTGTTTTCTTTTTATTTGTATTTATTTCCAGGATTGTACCTGGTGTCTGGCTGGTTGTCTGTTCTTCTTCGTTTAGGTTGGCGAGGATTTCGTATACGTTCGACGTCTGGATTGATTGCCGTTACATTGTCCATCTTTTTCATGTGTTTCGCTGGTTCGTCTTGATCTGTTTTATTTTTCTTTTTATTTGTTTGACGGACAAAATAAAAGGCATTGAAGTTTAATTCTTCTTCGGTGGTCATTGTAGATCCGTCGTTTTCTAAGGTCATCTGCTTTAACCACTAGACCAATGTAAGATTAATTTATACCATGATTTCTATTACTAAAACTATAAATTTTTGATTTAGACTATGTGTCGAGATAATATTGTATTCATTTGAACTCGAATGAAAATGAAAAAACACCAATTGATTTTAAATTAAAAAACATTGAATATATATTAATTAACGAGGCAAATTTGAAATATAATTGTCAGTTCGGATTTTAAACTGACAGCTCCAATTGATTTTCATTAACCAGGCAAATTTAAAATATAATTTTAATTTGCACTCGAATTTTGAAATGAAAGACTCCAATTCATTTTAAATTAAGAAACATTAAATATATTTAAATTTAGGGAACGAAGAAAAGTTTATTTTTATTACAGACAAAAGGATCAGCCGAGGCGCTGGAATATTTAATTAAATATATTTTTTGTAATTAATTAAATTAATTGAACCGCGTAAATTTGAATAATTTCCATGATTCAGCCTGCGAATTTTTTGCAGTTCATAAATCATTTCATTATTTTTATTTTGAAAAGGAAAAATGAAATTTAAATTTAAAATTTAAATACATTCATAATTATTCCTCCCCCACCCCCCCCCCCCCCCCTCCGCCACTCAAAAATTAAAGAGGCGAAACTTTTAAGAGACGATGTATTTTCGGTAGTTTACGGGTATACATTTGGAGTGTGGTTTTTTAAGAGGAATAAAATTTTTGGACTGAGACGCTGCCCGCCAGGGCACCAGCCCGGAGGGCCTTCGGCACGCCCTCGAAGCTCGTTTCAAATGATTTTATTAATGCACCTATATAATTTTGAAATTTTGAGTGTATTTTTTAAGTTAAGCGATTGATTTGATTATATAATTCATCCAAAACAAAAGACAATTTTCGAGCGAGCAAGTTGGCAAACCTCATTCTTTCTCTGTCTCTATAGTAAATGGAAATAAAAAGAGTTGATTATTTTTTAAACTGCTCAGCTCTTCTGTTTCGTTTCGATAAACTTGTACGCGTGTTGGTGTGAAATATAGTTAGTTGTTCGAGGAGGCAGGCGTAGTAGCAGGCGTAGCAGCAGCAATGCTGCCAACGCCAGCTAAACTGGCAGGATAACAGCCAGCCATCCGGGAACATCTTGGAACAGAGAGAACGGATGGGGGACGGGACGGGACGGGACGGAATCGCGGATTTGTGTCAGTCACTCGGCAAGGCTGCTCTCGAGTAACAGGATTTGGGGTCTGGGGGAGTGGAGGAACGTCAGCCAGCCCCTCAGGATGGGGTCGTCGATGAATTATAGATCGGCCGACATTCAACTTGGATGAGCCAAATCGTTGGATGCATACATCTCGGGGTCCTCGCTAAATAATGCCATCGCCAGCCATTCCAACCGATCCTGTCGGATAATTAGCTGAATCGGTTACAGGGCGTCAACAGAGAAGGGAGGAATTTCGGCTAATGATAGGCCAAATCAGGAATTTCAACACAGGAAAAAAATAAACTGATATGTGACCATCTACCATGCACGTGGCCCCTAATTTATAATTAAAATATATATATATAAATATTTATTTACGAGCTTTTCGTGCGTGTCTTAAGCTCGACCCTCCGGGCTGGTGTCCTGGCGGGCAGCGTCTCGGTCCAAAAATTTTATTCCTCTTAAAAAACCACACTCCAAATGTATACCTGTATACTCCCGAAAATACTCTCTTAAAAGTTTCGCCTCATTTTCGTCCTGACACAGCTACAGAAATGAGGCTCTAGATATGAATCTGGAAGTATTTTTTTTCTATAATCTATAGCATTATGATATTTTTGTGTGGAAATAGATTTATTTAAATAAGTGGGATCGTGTGAGGAGGAGAATTATATTATATCATTTTTTTAAAATTTGGGATCGATAATCCATATAAGGCTCCAAATATTTAAAAGAGATCAATCAGGTGTTGTTTGTATGACAGGCTGCTCCCTCCAGTATTGCCATGAGAAACTCGGGCATGTGTGTCTTAAGTCGTTTAATTTTGTAAAAATCCAAAAATAAGAATAACAAAATTTATATTTTTAAAAAATTATAAAAAAAGTGGCAAATTATTAAAAAATAAACAAATAATAATATAAAATATAAATCGAATAGGATGTGATTAATTTATTTTTCTGTGCGCAAAGAAAAGCAAATTGAATATTTAATTTTTGAGTGGTGATGCGGGGGGGGGGTGGAATAATTATCAATATATTTAATGTTTCTTAATTTAAAATCAATTGGAGTCTTTCATTTCAAATTACAATTATATTTCAAATTTGCCGCAAATATACCGACGGCATCAGCGCTCCCTGTCGGCAGCATTCTCTGAGCGTTGTTACAAATTAATCTAGGCTCTTATATATAGTATTTATTTTAAGGAGACAATAAAAGAGTGTGTCTTCTGCTGAAATTATACATTTTTAATTTATTTATAACGAGACTATAGTTTCGAGAGCTTTGCCCTCTTCACATAGGCGCCGACTTTTGAAAATTTCATGTGGGGCTCAACTTCATGTTAAAATATACGATAGAGGGGGGGGGGGGGGGGTGTTAAAAAATTATTAGTTTTGAAAACATCAAGATAAAACAAAAATATAACATATATTTCATGTATCTAATATGTAGTATATACTATATACAAATACTTAACAAAAAAATAATTACTCTGCAACAGTATAAAAAGTACTTCTTCTTTGATTATTACTTTATCCAATGCGAAGCATGGGAGAAAGTATTATAATCGGTCGCGCGACAAGCGGGACTTCAAAGGGTCCTCAGGTAAAGACTACGGAACCCATGGACTCAATTAAGGTCACAAATTGTAGTATTCAATTAGGTTGGATTTTAGCACGTGACGATTTTGCCAAAAATTACTTGGGGTCTCGTCGAGAGGCCAAAAAGTGCCATTTTTTTTGGAAGTGCGTGGGGATGGATGGATGGATGGATGGATGGATGTTATCGTTTTTTTCGTCCACGATTTTTTCCACATCTTTGAACCGATTAAAATGAAATTTAAAACCTACCATTCTTTTAGCAAAATAAAGCGCGGATTAGTTTTTGGTACATATCGGCCCACAAACATTAGTACTTTATTTGGGTACTTTTTTAGTTTTTTTAAAATATCTTGAAAATGACTTAACAAATTTTGATTAAATTTAATATTCTAATTAAGTATCTTGTGGACAACAAAAAAGGTTAAATAAAGTTTTTAGTAAAAGTATATTTTAAAGTACTTTACTCTAGAGTGAAATAGTACTTTTTTTAAATTCCTTATTTTACCAAAAATTTAATAAAAACTTTAAAATTTATTCATTTGATCGGTAATATAGCTCATTTAAACTTGCTTAAGTAAGAATGGTTAGGCTTCTCGCTGTGAAATGATAAACATTTGGGAGGAAATTTTATAAGTAACCATAACAACTGCGTTGTTTTTTTATTTTTATTAATAAATTCATTAGCAATTTCATCTATGTTTAAACAGTTTGTTTCGTTCTTATGAACATGTAAAAGTGCAAGATTATTTAAACGGTCTTGTTTCATTGTTGATTGGAGGGGTAGGTTTTCAATCGTCGCAAACATGAAAAAGATCTTTCTGCGGTACATCTACTTGTGGGAATCGTTAATAACAATTGGACGAAGTTTACAAATTCGGATAATTATTCACTTTTATTAGGCGACATTTTTAAATATTGAACATTTTCAAAATTTTTAATAGTAATATTTTCTCTCTGTGTTATGTCCAAAAATATATCTCTATGTAATTTTTAAGCGTTTATAATCAAAGTCAGTGTCATAAATCTTTTAAAATTCGTCACAATCAGTAGCATTCTCATTTCCAATAGCAAATGTTTCCATTTGAGAGAAAATTTTAAAATTATTATCATCAAACCTACTTTTTAACCGACTTCAAAAAAGGAGGAGGTTCTCTATTCGACTGAATTTTTTTTTTTTGTGCCTATGTTACCTCATATCTCCGCCAATTGTCAACCGATTTTGAAAAAAAAATTTGCATTGGGTCCAGACTAGCTTTCGATTGGTCCCATTTTTTTTTCGTTTTTTTCATAGGTATTAGACCTTTTTTATTAGGTTTGTTTAGACCTAACCTCTTTGTTTATGAACCGATTTCTATGGTTCTTTTTTTATCCGAAAGGGGGTGTCTTAGGGATGGTGTCATATTAATTTGGTCAAGTTCTGATGATATAATCACTATTAATAACATCACTAAAAAGAGAAAATAAAAATAATTTTTAAGAAAAAAATAAAAACCGACTTCAAAAAATTAAATGCAACAAATAAAATCCACTAAAAGGTATAAAATAATTATTATCTTATTTAGTTACAACTAAACGACGAAATATTAACACGAAATTACTTTTTGAAGTCGGTGCCAAACATATACCTTTTATGAATCGCACTCGACGGATCTTACTTAGTACGTTTTGCGAGTACGCTCGCTTATAGGTATAGTTTACTTGGTACCGACTTCAAAAGTAATTTCATATA
This sequence comes from Forficula auricularia, assembly GCA_024734495.1. Lineage (NCBI taxonomy): Eukaryota > Metazoa > Arthropoda > Insecta > Dermaptera > Forficulidae > Forficula > Forficula auricularia. Next base: position 92,523,870 of record JALMQS010000099.1, read on the forward strand.
CCTTTTATGAATCGCACTCGATGGATCTTACTTAGTACGTTTGGCGGGTACGCTCGCTTATAGGTATAGTTTGTTTGGTACCGACTTCAAAAAGTAATTTCATGTTAATATTTCGTCGTTTAGTTGTAACTAAATAAGATAATAATTATTTTATACCTTTTAGTGGATTTTATTTGTTGCATTTAATTTTTTGGAGTTGGTTTTTATTTTTTCTTAAAAATTATTTTTATTAAACTCCATTTCACTGCACTAGAGGCTGGGACTTACGTCGATTCACTCAGTTTAGACAACGCGCCACTATTTAAAATTAAAATTCATCAATCGTCAATAATTATTTTTTTTTAATTAATCCATTATAAATTCCATGTGGTGCTCTAGCCTTTGGGCACCCACAAAGTCGGCGCCTATTCCTCTTCATCAGTCTATTACAATGGATTCACAGGAATTAATGTATGAATGGTAAGTGAGCTTTACATGTGGTCTGGTCAAATTATGATTCACCGTTTATACTTGTTTAATTTTTGGCTCTAGGTGGCGGATTGGGGTTTTTATATGCGTGGCTATTTTTAAGATACGGCTTTCCGAAAGTTCGATTTTCCGATTTAGGGCCGGTTGTATGTCGCAAAGTAAATGCTTTTTACCATTAACCCAGGGTAGATGGTAAATAGAGGGATTGGGATGGCCAATCAGATGCCAGGCACTGTCAGTACCTGGCATCTGATTGGCCATCCCAATCCCTCCATTTACCATCTACCTTGGTTTAATGGTAAAAAGCATTTACTTTGCGACATACAGCCGGCCCTTAATCATTTTCTCGTGAGTTATTGTATGATTTTAAAATTTCTAATGAATCGAAGATACTAATTTTTATGGGATCGTGTTCTGATCTAATTAATTTAATATTTGATTTGTCTGGAAAACAATGTTTCTCGGAGATTAAATGGTTTGCAATTGCGCTATGACCTGAACCTCCTTTAAAAATTATTTTGTGTTCCGAAATGCGACCGAACTATATAGTCTCGTTATAAATAAATTAAAAATTTATAATTCCATCAGAAGACAGATTATTATATTGTCACCTTCAATTTATAAAAATTCTGCTACTCTCGGCAAAAAACTTTCAATTTAATTTATTTATTTATATAATTTATTGGATAGAGACTATAGTTTCAAAGGATTAAACTTCATAATCAGTCTTTTTAATTTTAAACATATTTTCCATTATTTATCAAGGGTTAAAATAGTCATACGGATATAGAAACGTTGAAATTAAGAGCTATAATTAACTAATTTGTTGATATATTAACCAAAAGATTTGCCTTTCATTTTTTATTTAACTATTTCGATAAAAGATAAAGTTTCATCCTGAAAGTTGGCGGTTTTGAGTATAATAGGATGTTGTAATAATATTAATATGACTTAAGTATACTAATTAATGTACTAATGATAATATATCAAAATTAATTCTAGTTTAGTCGATTTAACTTTGAAAAATATTTCAGTTATAATTAATAAAAATCAAAGATTTTAAAATTAGTATAACTTACCATTTATTTAATGTTGAGTAAAATTAATAAATACATATGTATTATTTTAATTTGTATTAAATTTTATAAACATCAAAAAGGTAATTTTCACTTTGAGCATTAAACTCAAAATGCAGACACAGCAGACAATGTCGCAGTTATAAAAATAAAAGTAAAGCAAAATTTTCTTTTAAAACTACGTATAAATAATCGGTACATTTTGTTACTTTACCATACAGGGTAATTGAGCGAAACCATGGCATTTTGCTCTATAAAAAAGACCTAATAAGTGAACATCGAAAAAATTATATTTTTTGAGATAATAATTATTTTGTAAAAATGTCTGTTAGTTAGTCTGTGCATTATAAATTTTTGTAGATGAGCTAACCCAAAAACTAGTCTGAATATCGAAACCAAATTTCACACATAGTTTTGGTCCATTGAGATTAAGAGCTGATTAGATTTTGGTGCATATCTACCCAAAATTAAGGGGGGTGGAGGGGGGGGTAAAAATTAAAAATCTAGGCCGTTTGAGAAAACTCAACCAAATTTTGTATACATAATTAGTGGGCCCAAATGCAAAGCCCCTCCCTTACATGATTATAAATAATTTGATTAAATATTAAATATAAGTGAAGGGGCCATGTTGTATGGTAAAGTCAAGTAGATGACCACATCAGAACACGTCAGCTTATTGTATTAATTTTCATGCTGAGAGTTGGCTGATTTGAGCAGGTATAATATGATGTTGTAATAATATTAATATGACTTGAGTATACTAATTAATGTATTAATGATAATATATCAAAATTAATTCTAGTTTAGTCGATTTACCTTGGAAGAAGAATAGCTAGGGGCCTTGTGTCTGCCCTGGTCGATTTCCGCCACTCAAATGAATAAAATGCCGTTTTGAATTCCGACTATCTTGAATGCATTTGTTCTAGGTGGACTCGATTTTCTAAAACAGAAAATATAAAAGAATATTTTTATTTAAAAGAAAGGAAAATTATTTATCATTAAAAGATAAGTTAAAATAAATTTAACATCAACTTTTAGATATCAATTCTTTGTCAAATCATTATTATATAGTAAAATGGCCCAGTTATAATATCGTATAGTAAAATAAAGAAGAGCTAAAATAAACGTGTAGATTTAGCTTTATTTATTTACTTTTTCAACAATATAAATAAACAATAATCAATAGAATATTGTAAACAAAACAAATTAATCATTAAACAATTAATTAATTAGATTTAATTATGCTTCAGGACCAAAAAATTCAATTTTAAATAATATAATAATTAATCCAAGCTTTAAGGGGCCGTCCATAAATTACGTCACACCAATTTAAAGATTGTGTCACATTCTGTCACATTTTCATTGATCACCCCCCTTCCCTTATTGTGACGTCACACTATCACTTTTATACCCTATAATTTAATAATTGTAGAGATTATTTTTTATAAATTAAACTCAACTAAAAGGATTTAATATATTTTAAGTTAATTTTGTAATTTGACTTTTGTGAAATCCCGATTTTTAAGATCGCCGGGGCCCCTGTCACAAATCTGAGATGCCCCCTCCTCCTTTAATCTGTGATATATGGTAATTTATGGACGGCCTCTTATGCAATTCAAATTTTTCTTTGTCTTTAGGGGTTATTATTACTTAATTTTTACATGTTTAATCTCAAGAACGAAATAGACCATTAAAATTACTTCAACCCATCCATCTTTAATAATAAATTATATTTAAAAAAAACTAAAAAACCCGCTTCTAAAAACTACAAAATAATGTAATAATCAAAAAGCGTGGTGTGCAGAAACTTGTACTTTAAATTAATTTCAACAAAGTACCCCACGCTTTTTGATTAAGTATTACATTATTTTGTACTTTTAGAGCGTGTTTTTGAGTTTTTTTTTAAATATATTTTTTTTTTTTACTTTTTTAGTCTTAATTATTTTTATAGGGAAAAGTTTGCGGAATTTAACAGAATTCAAATGTATTTATTTTTATTTTTCTTATATAATTTCAATTTTACTTAGGGAAAGTGGTGTAGGTTTTAGGTGAAACATTATATTAATTAATAAAGTAAAGGAGTGTAGTTTCACATGAATGAAATAAAACTCAAATAGGTTTATACAGACTCAATATATTTCGGATTATTAGTCCATCATCAGGAGTTTACAGGTTAAAAACAACTTTTAATCTCTAAATTCCTGATGATGGACTAATAATCCGAAATATATTGAGTCTGTATAAACCTATTTGAGTTTTATTTCATTCATTGTGAAACTACACTCCCTTTACTTTATTAATTAATATAATTTTATTTAAATTGAGTAGGTAAATAATTATTTTTATAGAGAAACGAAAATGTTAAAAATTACATCCGCTACATCTTTGCTAATGAAATTTGCCGTAAACAGTTTAGGAGTAATATTCAAATAACTCCTAGGGGGCTGACATATAAATAAACAGACACAGGCACAAATGCCCTTTAGTAGTATATGTGACCTTCTCCGAGAAAAGGGACCTAGTGTGTGAAAATGAAGTTTTGAGAAAAACGCATTTAAAGTTTCATAACGCATTATCACTTTGAACACACCTTCAGTTGGGAGATGCGATTTGGTATGGTTAGTTATGATTGGGTGCCGACTTTGGTGACGTCATGCCTATGTGGTGACGTATTTTTTGTAAAAATAACTATAAGAAAGGAAAAGAATAAAGTGACGCTTCAGTCTTGTGCCAACTGTATAACGAGTGTTATCAATATCTCAAAAGTTGTTTCGCAATTTTGGTTCTTTTGTAATTTTGTTACTAAGCTGATGTTAATTTGAAGTAATTTTTATAATCTTATTCTACACCCTTTTAGGTACCAGAATCCACTCTTAAGTCCAAACCCGTTTATTGACACACTAGGTCCCTTTTCTCGGAGAAGGTCACATACTATATATATTTGTCTAGATTAATTTGTAACAACGCTGAGAGAATTTTCTTTAAAAAAATTACGCTCTTGCCTAGAATCGAACCGACGAACTCTTGAACTATGGGCATCAGCTCTAGCGATTACACCAATGCAACATTAATATTTTTATCTTGATTTCTGTTACTAAAACTATATATTTTTGATTTGGACTTTGTATAGATAATATTGTATTCATTTGAACTCGAATGAAAATGAAAAAACACCAATAGATTTTATATTAAGAAACATTAAATATATATTAATTAACGAGGCAAATTTGAAATATAATTGTCAGCGCGGATTTTAAACTGATGGCTCCAATCGATTTTCATTAACCAGGCAAATTTGAAATATAATTTTAATTTGGACTCGAATTTTGAAATGAAAGACTCCAATTCATTTTAAATTAAGAAACATTAAATATATGGATCATTATTCCTCCCCCCCCCCCCTCGCCACTCAAAAGTTAAAGAGGCGAAACTTTTAAGAGACGATGTATTTTCGGTAGTTTACCGGTATACATTTGTAGTGTGGTTTTTTAAGAGGAATAAAAATTTTGGACCGAGACGCTGCCCGCCAGGGCACCAGCCTCGAGGGCACGCCCTCGAAGCTCGTATAGTAATATGTGATGATAAATTATTTCCTTAACTATGTAGGTGTATGGAAAAACAACTCATTCTTCCCTTCATAAGAATTCAAAATTAATTTATTAAATATGCGTAATCGTTGTTGGTGTATAATTTTATGTGTTACGCCCTTAAAAAAATTCTATAAAAGAGAAATTTTCGAAATGATATAAAAGTTGGTAAAAGTCAATAAAAATTGTTTTATAAGGCAGGTGAATGTTTATTCTTTAAAACTCGAAACAAGTGGTCGTTTTTGTTGGATAGGAAAAAGTTTTTTATGTTTTTCTGGGCGCGTCGAGAACTATTGAAGGTTTATTTCCGAGCTGGCTGGCATTATGGTATATCGCCCGCCCGCCCGCCAAGGTGGCCAGTGAGTGGAAAGTTAGCTTGAGGTCTTTTTGTTGGCGAACTTTTCTTCAAGGTGGCTTGGCTGTCAATAAACAGGAAAGCAGGAGGCCAACTTACCCCCTGATGGCTGACAAAACTTAAACTGTCCCCCCCGAAAACCACCACCACCTCCACTCAAACTGTCCCTAAACTCGTTACTGCTTTCTATTTATTTCACATTTGATATTTACACCAACTTGATCTAATCCTTATTTTCAACAATTTTTATTTAAAAACAAGTTGCAACGCCCGCCTTCGGCTCCTTGGTCCTCCGACCTAAGCGTATGCTTTTTAAAAAATAAATAATTAATTATAAAATATTTAATTATTTTTAACTTTGTACAAAATGCGATATTCAATGCAGATGAATCAAAGTTGGCCTACGACTTATATACAATAAAGAAGAAATAGATTTAGCTTTAAGTATTTATTTACTTTTTCAACAATACAAATAAATAATCAATAAAATATTGAAAATAAAATAAATTAATGATTAAAAAATTAATTAATTAGATTTAATTATGGATCAACAAAATCAATTTTAATTAATATTATAGAATAATTAATTCACGCTTTAAGCGTCTTTTGCAATTTAAATTTTTCTTGTCTTTTGGGGTTATTATTACTTCTGTTATTATTACGTCTGTCTGATAGAGTAGATGTCACGTCTGGGGTGATTCAAGGTAGTGTTCTGGGTCCTCTTCTTTTTCTTATATATGTAAATGATTTGCCTTCTATCGTGCAATCATCTATTAGGCTTTTCGAGGATGATTGTGTCGTATATAGAGTAATTGATAATGATTGTGATAGGCTTACTTTACAGAATGACCTGGATCAAATTGAAGGATGGTGTAGATCCAATTCAATGGAACTAAACCATTCCAAGTCAAATTTGGTTAGATTTAGTACTAGAAATCTGGTTAGTCCTCAAAATTATTTTATTAATGAAAATATTATCAATGAATCTAAATTTTATAAATATTTAGGCATACATATTCAGGCAAATTTAAAGTGGGATATGCATATTAGTTATATAGTCAATAAGGCTTATAGGAAATTGGGGATGTTTGGTAGAATTTTGAAGGGTACATCTAGAGAAGTTAAGTCAAAAGTTTATTTAACTTATGTAAGACCTAATTTAGAGTATTGTTCTGGTGTTTGGGACAAACATCCGCAACGATTAGAGAGAAAAATTGATATGGTACAAAGGAGGGCGGCTAGATTTGTTTTTGGTAAATTTGATAGGTTTAGTAGTGTCACTTCAATGATTAATGAATTAGGATGGTCTAGCTTATTGGAGAGAAGGGAATGGGCTAAATTGAAAGTGATTTTCAAAGCCTATAAGGGTTTTAGGAGTTGGGAGGAAATAACGAATAGATTTCAGGAACCAAGTTATTTAGGTAGAGCTGATCATAGAAAAAAGATTCGTAAGCCAAGATTCTTGAAAAATATCGGCTTACATTCATTTGTAGGATCTGGCATTGATTTGTGGAACAGTCTGTCTAGTTACTACTTGGGATTATAGTCCTCTGCCCCCTATGATTAAATCAATTATAAATTTTGTCAAGTCCTAATGTCCTAGAGTTGTGCAAAATTTTATTTAGTTCTCGCAAGCAGAGATTAGCTGAGGTAGAGAGAGGTCATACCATCCTTGTTAAGGTTTTGACCAGGTTTCCTTAACAACTTATGGCTAATGCGTCGTTTGCTCCTGGTATCGGGTTTTTGCGCGGACTTATTTAAATTACGTTTTGTCTTTTGATGGAAATCTATGATCATGTTATTTGTAAATGAGGATACATTTCTATTTTTTTTCTTGTTTGATAATGGTTAATTTCTTTTAATTGACTTGTATTTATGTTTATTAATTTCTGTAGTTAATTTGTATTGATGTTTTGTTGACCTAGCCACCGAGGACTTGTGCCTCTAAGCAGGTCGAGTAATAAAGATTTATTTATTTATTTAATATTTACATGTTTAATATCAAGAACGAAATGGACCATTCAAATTACTTCAACCCATCCATCTTGTAATAAATACAGGGTAAGTATTCTAATTGAGTGTTTAAGATTTTAAGGGGTGATTAGATAGTTTATTGTAGGGATTTTAAGGAGCTTCGACTCCGACTCCGAAAGTTCGAAACTTCCGATTGATTTTACTCTTCTGGCTCCGACTTCGGCTTCGATAATTTTGAATCGGAGGTTATAACGAAGATCGAAAGATAAATTTATTGTATGGAAGAGCTTACGAGTACATCAACAAAGAAAAAAACGTATTCCTATCAGTGATGATCCCTTACTATGGGGGAGAGTAAATACAAAATTTCAAATATTGTACTCGATTGCTCGTAGCGATGCAAACGATACATCGATGTTGAAACATCGATGTTCACTATTACAAACCATTGATGCATCGATATTTCTCTATACGAGTGTTTTTTACATATCTCAAAAAAATCAAATATTTAATTATTAAATAAATAATTATTAAATTGAAAAGTCACAACAAATGAAAATAAGTGTTTATAATGCTCTTAAAACTTCATCATACACAAGATTTATGAGATTATTTTCTACTTAATAGATCAATTTAAAATTCTTGAGTTTAAAAAAGTTTATTTCCGTATCAATTCAGTAGATAGTTATATTATTGTATTACTATGGGATTATATTATATGTTTTTCAAACTAAAAAAAAACGAGAAAAGTAAATATATAAAATAAACTATAATAAATGAGATATTTTTTCGGAATTTAAAATTATCCGGTGAGAGGGCGAAATCTAGGCCATTTTAGCAAACTCAACCAAATTTTGTACACATAATCAGCAGACCCCTAGAAGTTTAAAAAATACAAAAACTAGCCTTCTAAGCAGGAGTCCCGGGTTCGAGTCCGAGTCCCTGCATTGATATTTGACCGGCTATAATCTGATTCCTAGTCACTCAATCCGTCTGGCAAGCGTGGTGACTTAATGCCAACCCCTTCCATTTGATGGAAGAGGCCTATATTCAGCAGTGGATTGTCGCATATCGACAGGCTGATGATGATGATGATGATGATTACTATAATAAAAATGGATCATTTTTGTTGAAGAAAGAAGAAGATAGTTTCATCAAAATCAATAGACTTGTCTTTTAGATCTGCAATTTGGTCTTATATGTCAATAGTGGTGAAATTATTCTATCTTGTTTTTTAAAAAATTATTAATTATCATTCTTCATATCATTCTTTAATCCCATTCAGATTTATTCCATGCATCTGTTGAATGTTCATTTTTAACAATGAAACAATTAAAAACATGGTTTTTTATTTATTGTCCTAAATAGAATTTCCATAGTAATAATGAAGATAGTAGATTATCTGCTCTGTCTTTATAATATCAACGGTGAATCTGATGCAAAATTAAAAAACTATAGTCTCACAACATGTATAGGTCATGAGTTTTTTTTTATCTTGAGATTATAACTCAAAAACAGTACATTGTATGAAAAATTTCCAAATATGTTTTATTTATATCAAGGGGGAAACCTTAAACTACACTATTTTTTGTCGATTCCAGAAATGAAGCTTTCAAGGTATTTCAAGGCTTGAAAATTAAGTTATGGAAACCATTTTTTTACATAGCCTAAACTACAAAAAACCTGAATAACTTTATAAGAACTATTTTTATACATCAAATAAAAAAAGGATAAAACTAACAGAGGAAATAAAAAAATCAAATATTTAATTATTAAATAAATGATTATTAAATTGAAAAGTCACAACAATGAAAATAAGTGCTTCTATAATGATCTTTAAAAAAAACCATTATGCAATAAATTAATAGATTATTTTCTACTTAATAGATCGATTAAAATTTTGAGCTTTTCAAAAAAGCTTATTTTCCGTGTCAATTCAGTAGATAGTTATATTATTGTATTACTTTATATAAAAAAATGGAGAATTTTTTGTTAAAGAAAGGAAAGATGTTTAATTCAGATCCAAAAGTTGACTTGCAATACACTTTAACTGGCGGAAATATAATCATTTATTTGGTAATTTAAATATTTGATAATTAAGTTGAATAATTGTTAAGAATAATTATTATTTGGATTTTTTTTGAGATCTAATTGATTTAATATATTTTTAATTGATGTCGTATAAAAAAATAGTTCTAATGAAAGTTGTTCAGTTTTTTTTTGTGGATTTAGGCTATGTAAAGAGAAATATAGGTTTCCATTTAAAAAACAGAACTTGACCTTGAAATACCTTTGAAAGCTTTGTTCTAGGTCGACAAACAATATCATAGTTTAGTTTCCCCCTGATATAAATAAACTTTTATTTGAAACTTTTTTTATATAATGCATTTTTTTTGTGTTATAAAACTGTCTCAAGATAAAAAACTCACCCGGTATATATTATGCGGTTATCGATGAATTGTGGGATAATAAAAAATGAAGGATTCTTTTTTGGACAGCATCCCCTGGTTGCAAGGGCGGATCCAGGAATTTTTTATGGGGGGGGGGAGGGGAGAATGTATATAAGGTGCCCGATGTATACATATACTTTTTATCTCGAAAGTGTGTCGCGATCGAATTGTCCAAGCGGGGGGGGGGGGTCAGAGACGCCCCCACACACACACATATATATATAGAACTTTATTTTAAATTTTTTGCCCCTTCCGCCCCCCCCTGGATCCGCCCTTGCCTGGTTGAAAACCCTCACCCGCCCCTGTTGCACACCTTGAATATGTCTAAGTCCAACAGCCCAAATTCCATTCCTTCTTCTCTTATCATAATTTACTTTTCCATTCCTATCTTAAAATATTTTTTATTGTTACATAAAAACAAATTTCAATTCTTAAAAAAAAAACAAATAAAATATTAGTACCAGAGAGGGGGGGTGTGTGTGCGTGGGATTGTTCCCTTGGTCTATTAATTTTTAACGAAAACCATTCTGCCATTTTTGTTAAAAATTCAAAGTGATAAACATTGGTAGAGAGGGAAGAGAGTCGCCCCCAAAAAAATTTACATTCATACTATACTGCTGTGATTGGAAAATGAATTGAATGAAAATTAAATGCAAATCTCTGATGTCGCTGTTGAAAAGTTATAGATGATCCAAAATGGGAATTTGACACTCATCCCGAAATTATATTTCTCAATATCCCTATACTAAATCAATTTTATACTTCAATCATAGGTGGTAATTATCGCAAAGCATTCATAATTATAAAGCCAAAAAAGAAATTCATTATAGTGGATGGAGAAAATTAAAATGTTTTCAGACTCGGAGCTTTGAGCCATTAAAATGGAACAATATTTATAAAGAGAACTGATGCATGATGCAAATAAACACACACATAAATATTTTTCTAAACCTACCCTTAATCTACAAAAAAAACTGAGCAGCTTTCATAAGTACTATTTTTTAATACGACATCAAATAAACTAAATATTAAATCAATTAGATCTCAAAAAACTCCTAATAATTATTTTAACAATTAATTAACTCAATTATCAAATAATAATGATCAAATATTTAATTATTAAATAAATAATTATTAAATCGAAAAGTTACAACAATGAAAATAAATATTTATAATGATCTTAAAATTTCATTTTACACAGATTTAAGAGATTATTTTCATTAATGTGATATTTTCACCCAACCGACATGCCAGGTGTACAAGTATGAAATGAGGATTTTTACTTTACCATACGGGGTATGGTCAAGTATTGTAATCGTGAATGAAAAAATGGTTTTTTTCCTTCTTTTTTCAAAATATCTATAAAACGGCTGAAACTATTTCGATCAAAAAAATTGAGCAAAACCATGGCATTTCGGTCTACAAAAAAGCTTTAATAAGTAAACATCGAGAAAATTATATTTTTCGAGATAATAATTGTTTTGTCAAAATGTCTGTTTGATAGTTAGTGGACGAGCTAGCTCAAAAACTAGTGTGAATATCAAATCCAAATTTCACACGTAGTTTTGGTCGATTGACATTAAGAACTGATTAGATTTTGGTGCATATCGACCCAAAATTAAGGGGGTGGAAGGTGGGGTGTTAAAAATTAAAAATCTAGGTCGTTTGAGCAAACTCAAATAAATTTTGTATACATAATCAGTGGGCCCCCAGAAGTCTAAAAATGCAAAAACTAACCGCCCGAAATGGGGGGAGGGCGGAGGGTCAAAAAATGAAAATCTTGGCCATTTACCAAACTCAACTAAATTTTGTATACATAATCAGTGGGTCCCAGGAGTATAAAAATGCAAAAATTAACCCCCCCCCCCCCCAACATTATTATAAATAATAATTGTCCTTATTTTCCCAATATAAACTTTCAAATTATAAATTAAATTATGGACGGAAATGATAATAATTATAAATAATTTTATTAAATATTAAATATAAGGAGAGAGGCCAGGTTGTATGGTAAAGTCAAGTGGATGGCCACATCAGAAGACGTCAGTTTATTTTCTAAAAAAACATGTTAAATTCGGAAGAATGATAAAAAGTGCTTAATTCAAAGTATGCTCCATCGCTTGTTATACATTTTTCCCATCTTTCGAGAAATTTGTGAATACAACGCCAGTAAAAAACTTCCCCTTTTGTTGCAAACCTTTTCATCGAGCAATTTTTTCACATCTTTGTACAAACCAAAGCACTGCTCAGCAAGTGCGTGGCCCATCGATACAAACAAATGGTAATAGGAAGGAGCAAAGTCTGGTGAGTAAGCCGAATGGGGTAGAACTTTCCAGCTGAGTGCTTCCAACGTCTCGCGAACCGGTTTATCCGTATATGATGGAGAATTGTCATGGAGAAAAATCATCATCATCATCATCATCATTGAGTATACAGTCCTAAGACTGGTTTGATGCAACAATCCGTCTCCACTCGACTCTGTCCCCCGCCAGCTGTTTGACCTCTCTAAATGTCTGGCATCCCATATCCCCAATTATTTGGTTGAAATATTCTAATCTGGGTCTTCCTCTTCCCCTTTTTTCCCACCTCCCCTCCAAGATATCCCTAAGCAGTCCCCCATGTCTCAGTGTGTGCCCCATCATCTGACCTCTTCTCTTCTTCAGACTCTTCCACAAGGTTCTTCTTTCTCCGATTCTTCCAAGAACTTCTTCATTTGTAATTTTATCCATCCATTTGATATTCATCATTCTTCTGTAGCACCACATTTCGAAAGCCTCTAATCTCTTTCTCTCCGCTTCTCTAATTGTCCAGGTTTCACACCCGTACATGGCTATGCTCCATAAATATGTCTTCAATAGCAACTTCCTGTTTTCTAAGCTGATTGAGGAGGAGCATAGTAGTTTTTGTTTTGAATTAAACCCCATTTTTGCTTGGGCAATTCTTGATTTAATTTCGTTTTCGCTCCTCCCATCCCATGTTATTTTACTTCCTAGGTAGCGGAATTCCTTAACTCCTTCTAGGTTTTCTTGGTTAATTTTGATGCATTCCTGTCTCGTTTGTTCTTTTTTTGTACATACTAGGATCTTGGTTTTATTCTTGTTTATTTGGAGAAAAATCACCTCATATTATCTTTTTTGATATTCTGATCGTTTTTTGAGCAGCGAACTGTTCAAATAGATTAATTGTTGTTGATTGCGTTTAGTATTAACCGTTTCAATCGTTTTCGTCCAACAATGCTTGAAATTATGCATCTTCTTACCTTTTTGGCGATTTGCCGTGTTCCTTGTCTGGAACATCGAAATTACCATTTTTGAAACAACTCTGAAACCATCTTTCACACGTATCTTGCGATGGAGCAAGTTCACCATAAACTTCCAGAAGCATTCGGTATGATTTAGCAGCAGTTCTCTTCGAATGAAAACAAAAAATTAATGCTGTCCACGAATGCTCTTATTTGGCACAAATTTCGGCATATTGAATATAGCAAAACAATACTATACAAACACTTTTTCAATTTCATACTTATAGCGCGTTTGACACTTGTTGATGGCGCAACAAAATGCCATCTATGGCAAATCTTTATGCTACACACTGAATTGGTGCGTCATCTGTTTCTCAAATCCGCATTTCATACTTGTATACCTAGTACTTTCTTACCAGAGACACGAATGTGTTAGAGTGATTAAATGAACTTCAAACTTGAGGGCTATATTCACGAATGTAAATAAATAGTGTGTTAAAGAAAATTTTCAAATAGCAATAAATCAAAACCACATATTTGCACTCATACGTGGATTTGGAATAAGTTTGATTCATGCTATTTGTTATATAAACACTGTGTGGAGCTCTTGAAGTCAAAGTTGAGGAAAACAACAACGCTACATCTCAACCAAGCCTGCAATTGCACTGAAGTTCAAAACACAAATATTTTGGTATCGTTGTAGATTCTACGCTTAATAGAGCACATGTCAATCAGATTATATACTATACGTGAAAATGGTGAAATAGTAGAGATTTTTAGAAGAGGCGAAACGTCGAGAAAAACTCAAAAATCCAAGCGGAGAAACTCGAAAAACTACTAATAACACATATATAATTTATTTGTTATAGACTATAGTTTCGAAGGATTGAAGTTAATAATCAGTTAATTAAAGTTTTGAGCATCTTTTTTTTGAAAATAGTTGGTAGTTTTTTCAAAAATCAGCTCGGGTTCAGATTAACATTAAAGATTTGTCTCGAGGGTATGAGCTGACTGCCCGGATAGCGTGTTAGTTCTTAGGTTCGACTCCTGGGGGGATGAATCCCCTCTGATATCGCAATTTAATAATATTTCTACTAATATCTTAGAATTTGTCCGAAAAAGATTGATTGAATTCTTTCTCTTTTAATCATCAGTGTTTTTCATTTTAAATATTTCTTCCATTATTATTTATCAAGTGTTCAAATAGCCGTACTGATAGAGAAATATTGAAATTAAGAACTATAATTAACTAGTTGCTCATATTCTATACTACTAAAGCGCATTTGTGTCTGCCTCTGTATGAATCTATGAATTTATGTAAGTATGTCCGTCCCCCAACAAAAACACTCGTCATGGTTACCAATTTAAATGAAATATTATATAAATATAAAATTAAGGTTTTGTCTGTACATTGGGGTGGTTGTGTGGGTGGGGGTGCTGGGTGTTTTTTTGGGGGTAGGGGGGTTCAGGGGCTCCCTGGATAGCAAAGAGGGCCGCCGAAGGCGGGTTTGCAGCTAGTATTAACCAAAAGATTTGTCTTTTATTTTTTAATTTAATTATTTTCGATTAAAGATAAAGTTTTCATGTAGAGAGTTGACTGTTTTGAGTATAATATGGTGTTGTAATAATTATACTAATTAATGTATTAATGATGTATCAAAATTAATTCTAGTTTAGTCGATTTACCTTGGAAGTATAGCTAGGGGCCTTGTATCTGCCCTGGTCGATTTCAGTCACTCAAATGAATAAAATGCCGTTTTGAATTCGGATTATCTCTAGGTGGACTCGATTCTCTAAAACAGAAATTATCATAGAATATTTTTATTAAAAAAAAAGGATCACTAAAAGATAAGTTAAAATAAATTTAACATAAACTTTTAGATATCAATTTTTTATCAAATGATTATTACATATAGTAATGGACCTGTTAGAATAATATGGTAAAATAAACGTGTAGATTTAGCTTTATTTATTTACTTTTTCAACAATACAAATAAATAATCAATAAAATATTAAAAAGAAAACAAATTTTAATGATTAAACAATTAATTAATTAGATTTAATTATGCTTCAGGACCAAAAAAATCAATTTTAATTATTAGAATAATTAATCCATGCACTAAGAGTCTTGCAATACATATATTTGAGCCCCCCCCCTCTCTTTTGGGTCACTATCAATTTCAATTAGAGTTTTATAAAGTTATATGTGTCTCGACAATATCTGTCTGTCTGTTTGTCCGTTTGTTAATTCGATGTAGCTGATCAAATAAATAAATTACTAGCTTAAAATCTACAATTTATATTGTGTTAATGTTTTCTAAATTAAAATATGTTTATATTCTGAAGGTTAGAAAACAGGAAGTTGCTATTGAAGACATATGTATGGAGCACAGCCATGTACGGGTGTGAAACCTGGACAATTAGAAAAGCCGAGAGAAAGAGATTAGAGGCTTGTGGTGCTACAGAAGAATGATGATTATCAAATGGATGGATAAAATTACAAATGAAGAAGTCTTGGAAGAATCGGAGAAAGAAGAACCTTGTGGAAGAGTCTGAAGAAGAGAGCACACACTGAGACATGGGGGACTGCTTAGGGATATCTTGGAGGGGGAGGTGGGAAAGACATTTCGCATAAGCAGAATTCAATTTTCTGAAAAAAAACACATTTTGATAGGTTTTATTTATTATTATTAATTTTCTGAAAAAAAACACATTTTGATAGGTTTTATTTATTAACAATTGGATGAATAAAAATAAATCATATGGTTGAATCAAAACAGGTGCAGGAGGGGTGCAGTGGTGGAGATCCGGGGTAGGGCGAGGTTCCGGAGGTGGGGTCAAGCGGGTTGGGGGGGGGGTACAATGGGCAAATACTATATATATTTGTATTTTTTTTAATTTGAAAACGGCTTTCAAATAAAAATCGACCTTTTATCAGAATTTTAAATTAAAAATAATATTTAAATAAAGGTTTTAACTGAAGGAAGAAGTTACCGAGCATTGCTCGGTGCCTCCAGGTACTTATTTTTATAGAGAAATGTTTGCGGAATTTAACAGAACAAAAGTCACATTGATAGATAAATAAATATATACATACAGGTGAGGAGAATATAAAGCGTGTAATAAGATTAATCCCAAAAATAAAAGTTTCAACAGCTACATTCCTAAGGTGTATGAAACGAGATTATTTCAGGTAATGGAATTTAAGTGAGTCAGGAATGTTTTCCAATAAGAAAGAAGAAAAAGGACCCCAAGTGCTTTTAAGGTAAAAAGTTGGTTCATCGGGATCCCATAACCAACCACCCAGGTTTCCCCGCCTGCCCACAGAGCTCTCTAATTAGCGATTCATAGACTGAAGTCTTCGGTGGGGTGGTAAACAACCCCCCCCGGAGATGAGAGCCCGTATGGGGTATGGCAAGAAAGTGTTAATGCAAGCAAGTTGTCGGGGGCGCAGCTGGGGCCCTATGGCTGCAATTTGGGCTCGTAAAACCGGCTTGGACGTCATCGCGTTCGCAAAAGTAGTCATAACAAAGTCGTTGGAACGAGAGTTGAGAATTAGCCTCCAAGTTGCCCACCCAGGCTAATAGATAGATAGTTTATATGGGACACCCGGCACTAGGAAAATGGCCATTGATAGCATGCAGATGTGGCGTGGTTGGCCACAACTAAAAGCGTTCTTATGGCCAGCCCTTAGAATTCACAAAGTTTTAATCAAATACTATGGACCTTTTGGCGAGCAGGACAAGAATATTATTAATATATTAAATTAATTGAACGGCGTAAATTTGAATAATTTTCATGATTCAGCCTGCGAATTTTTGCAGTTCAATAAATCATTTCATTATTATTTTTTTGTTTTGAAAAGGAAAAATGAAGTTTAGCATCCGGCAGGATTCGAACCTGCGTCTACCTCTTTAGCCGAGGCTGCGCCACAGAATGAATTCTACCGGTTAAGCCATATCATTTTCCTTTTGGCGGTTATCTTCTAGACTAGTCTAGTGACTTTTGATTTGTATAAACATTTTATTTTTATTGAACTTAGTTCCATATTTTTTTTGTAATTAATTAAATTAATTGAACCGCGTAAATTTGAATAATTTTAATATAAATATAAATATTCCACCCATCCTAATATTCTATTTAATATTAGAAAAAACTCAATTTAATTCAATTCTGGTCTCTAATTCTTTTTTATTTATTTATTTGAAGTGAAACTCCTTTAGAGATCTATCTGTTTGAGTTTTTTTACTTTCACATATTATGTAATGATATAGAAAATAATGTGAAGTATTGCGATCGCCTACCGGGGTTCTGGCTCTTTCAGACATTAAAAAAGATAATTTCATTTTTTGACATTTCGGTGGAAAGAATCAATGACCTTAATGGTTTGAAACCAGATATAGAACATAAAACCGGATATTGTGGTACAGTGAAAACCCTCAAATCGGAACTAATTGGGGCTGTAGCCTGTTCGGATTAGACGAAAAGTTTTTAATTAAGTGAACGATGTTGATTAATGTTTTGATTTTAAATTATGGCTATGCAAACAAAAACACAGTAGTAGAACAAAAACTGAAAGCTTTAAATCGTCTGGACGCTAGGAAAAGTTTGACAAAGCTGGCTGGCGAGTTTGGTGTTGGTAAAGCAACAATCAGTGACTGAAAAAAAATCGTGTCAAAATTGAAGAGTTTTGCAATGTAACAAGGGATAAATCCTTTAAAGAACGCCATCACGTAACAGTTTCCGTAAATGAAAAAATTGATGAAGCAGTTTTTTGTGTCAAACAAAAAAAAACTCGTTCGGATTTGCCGGGATTTCGGATTTACAGGGTTCAGATTTGAGGAGTTTCACTGTACTATTTGAGGAGTTTCACTGTACTATTTTTCTTCGTGGGTAATGAATCCTTAATTATAAGAAACCGGTTTTATTTATTTGGAAAAAAAATTAAGTGTTTTTAAAAATAAATAAATAATAAAAAATAAATTTTAAAAATAAATCAATTTTTTTGGCATGTATAAGAAAAATATTCAATTATAAAATATAAATAAATAACTATACTAATTAAAATCGTCAAAGTGTAGAATGAATTTGAACTTGATTTACGAAGTTGGTACGCCTGTATTTAGAGCAACAATTAGCGCGCGGAAGAATGAAAGCTGCGTAAGAGCTAGGCGAGGCCAGTCGTTGCTTAATTTTAGAAACATTTTCATGTTGGAATAATAATAATCTGAAAACTAAAAAAATATTTGAATAATTTTAAAAAATTTTAATTTGACTTTTGTGACATCACAATTTTTAAGATCCCCGAGCTCCCCTACACATTCTGTCACAAATCTGAGATACCCCTCCCCCCTTACTGTGTGACGTATTTTATGGACGGCCCCTTACATTAAGGGTAGTTTACACGGGCTTAGTACTTGCCATTAGTACTATTCCATTTACTAAGCACTTAGTAGACTAACTGGTTAATACTGGTTCACACGTCTCTTCTAACCACTGTAATTAGTGTATATTTAAAGTTGCAAGATGGCAATTCGAGTTCTCAATATATGTAGTAGGATAAGCTACTTGGCATTAATAAATAGAAACCATTTCGACACTGGAAAAACGATATATATATTTATAGTTAGAAATTATATTTAATATAAATTGATGGCGAGCATTCACAAATGCTGGCTGGCGAATTTATGGAAATATGAACGAATACGATCGGCTGGCTAAATGGGCATCTATGTTCTCGAGGCCAATAAAATATCAATGGTAGGGTGGGGGATGTGAGGGAGGCATGAGGTGGGGGTCCGGGGTGTGGCGAAGTGCGGGGTTTTGGGGCGGGGATGGGTTGCTTTTACTATATATTTTTGTTAAAGATTAATTTAGAATTCCGCGGAGTAGATTCGCGAGCAAATCTACTAAATCGGAATTTTTAACAAATTATAAATAAATTTGTTTTTCTAGTATATTTATACAAATATAGAAATTATCAAATTAATTAAATTAATCTTTAAGAAATTCAAAGATATTTTTATAAAGCGAAATTTTAGAGAATACTTAGCCAGACTACCGTTTTATAAGAACCATTGAGGTCCAGCTGATTCTCCATCCTGAACCAAGAGAGCGAAAAAAGATATGGTCCATCTAGGTGTTACCCGGCATCAATCCGCGTATAGCCCGCATGATACCCCACCACGGACCACCTAGAGGGACATGGCATCTCAAGTTCTTATATATTACTCCCTCGATTCAGACGCTTTTTACAAGTCTATTCTTACATAGAGAGATGATACAAATTAATTTAGAATTCCGCGGAGTAGATTCGCGAGCAAATCTACTAAACGGAATTTTTAACAAATTAACTAATAATATAAGTATTCTCTAAAATTTCGCTTTATAAAAATATCTTTGAATTTCTTAAAGATTAATTTAATTAATTTGATAATTTCTATATTTGTATAAATATACTAGAAAAACAAATTTATTTATAATTTGTTAAAAATTCCGTTTAGTAGATTTGCTCGCGAATCTACTCCAAGCGGAAATTCTAAATTAATTTGTATCATCTCTCTATGTAAGAATAGACTTGTAAAAAGCATCTGAATCGAGGGGAGTAACGTATAAGAACTTGCGATGCCATGTCCCTCTAGGTGGTCCGTGGTTGGGGTTTATCATGCGGACTATACGCGGATTGATACCGGGTAACACCTAGATGGACTTACACTCTATCTTTTTTCGCTCTCTTGGTCCAGGATGGAGAATCAGCTGCGACCTCAATGGTTCTTATAAAACGGTAGTCGCGGCTAAGTATTCTCTAAAATTTCGCTCTATAAAAATATCTTTGAATTTCTTAAAGATTAATTTAATTTTAATATATTTTTGTATTTTTATCAGAATTTTAAATTAAAAATAATATTAAAATATAGCTTTTAACTGAGAGCAAAAAGCTGCCGAGGATCGCTCGGTGGTTCCAGGTATATATACTTTTATAAGCATATTTTTTACTCTTGATAATGTCACCAAAATTTGCTCCGAATATAGCGGTTTCCCCATTTTATTGCCCAATGGTTTCGGCCTCGTCTCGCCAGAGAGCTCTGTAACTAGTATACGCTAAAATACATTGGCAACCTTATGGAGCCTTCTACTCTATAGTGGATGTAGCAGCTCGCTGTTGCTTTGGCTACGAGCCTTTAGACACGGCCGCTAGATGACTCAGTCAGATCGTTGCGACACTTTTGGATGACTGATAATATTTCAGTCATGATATAAGTGAAGCAATTCGATCTCGACTGAGCATCGAATGGAAGGAGGGGCCAACCACCAACTAGTAGCCCATCCCCCGCTAATTAAGCGGGTGGCGCCCAACCCGGCTTTCCACCAGGGCACAAACAACGCCCTGCACAAATCATTGTTAGGACGCCATCAACTTGGTGGGGGGCGCGGACACGCGCCATAACGCACTCAAACGAGGCCCTAACCAGTGTTTATGATTAAAAAAAACTAAGAATTTGAAAACAATATGGTATTCACATTTAAAAAAATATACTTGTGCTGCAACTTGTATTGCAGAAGCCAAATTTTTATGTCAGAAATTGTCACTGAATAAATATAAAAATTGAGATTTAATATTTTATTCAATTATGCGACGGGGATGAAATATAAATTTATTTTATCTCGAGATTATTAAGTATGATTTAATTTAAAAATATTAAAAATTCATAATAATCTCAATAAATTCCCTAATAATTTATTGAATCCGAATATGATGATTGTTATTGGACAATTATATTATAATATTAAAATAAATTATTACACAATAGGAGAGTCCTCATTGAAAATTTTATCATGATTCAATTTTAGAAATTTTCCATTAAATACTTTTATTAAAATAATCATATAGGTACTAAATATGAGTTTTATTAATTAGGATAAAATAAGATTTTTTTGAATTTTAACCAAAATAGAATAATGCCAAGTAAGGAGTCAGATTGGCTGAGTGGTTAAAGTGCATGTATTCTAATCAACATTGCGTGGGTTCAAAGCCCGAATCGCTGCAAATATATGACCGGCTATAATCCGATTCCTTCAGGGGAAGGCAATGGGAAACCACCCTGTGAAAAATCTCCCCAGGAAAATTACAAAGGCGAGGATACTCTCCAGTCGGAATTGAGTATAACCTTTGAAGAAGAAGAAGAATACCAAATAGAAAATTTTCCTACAGTGTGCTGGACAGTTGTTCCTTATTTATTCATATTAGAATATTTTGTGGTAAAAAATTTTGAGTTCTTGGGGATAAACACGAAAAAGGAGTACGTTTGGTCAACTTAAATAAAGGCATACGTTTGCAAAGACTTCAATATTACTGATATCACTAGAAATGTCTTGGTAAAGGCTAGTTTACACGAGCTTAGCTCTAAGTATTAGTACTAACCACTAGCACTAATTCTGTGTCGTGTAAATACACAATATAAGTAGTTAGTATTAGAAGAGTGGTAAGTGCGAGTGAATACACTAAAAAAACAATTTCTTTATAGTAAATATATTGATAGAGTTGAGTATCCCGTATGGAAATAAATAGATTTTCGAAATATGTTTTTATATATTTTGAAAATATAAATAAATATATTAAAAATATAAAATTTTTGTGTTAAATTTATATAACATTTTATACTAGAGCGACATAAAAATAATTATATTTTAAGAATATATAAACATAAACTTTATATAAATTTAACACAAAAATTTTATATTTTAATATATTTTCAAAATATATTAAAAACATATTTCGAAAATCTATTTATTTCCATACAGGATTTTTAATGATCTCTTATTTATTCCAAAGATATTTTATTAATAATCAAGATATATCGAAATCATTCCAAATATGACCAAATTTTTAGATATTTAATCCAGATATGTTATATACATGAGTGATCCATTTTATTCTATTAGATATCTCTTAATATTAATTAGTGATGAGCAGAATTGGCCTTGGTCGTGCAGTCTTGGTCTTGGCCTTGCTTTGCTCATCACTAATATTAATACTCAAAATCAAAATAATAATAATATTTTTCTTAAAAGTGATCAGGACTTTCTAAACACCCTAAAGAAGACTTTATAAGTGACTTTGCACATAGTGATGAACAAAGGAAAGTCTTGGTCTTGGTCTTGCTTTGATCATCACTAATCTTTGGGTAGCTCTTAAGAACTAAGAGTTTTCGCCCTGCAGTCGCTAGAGAGCACCTTTTTCGATATACGGTAGCCTTCCACTCTATCCACTCTTATTAAACGAGCAAAAATTGTTTGTATATTTTATTTTATATATATATATATATATATTTGTATCATTGTTCTATTTTGAAAACGGCTTTACCGATTTTGATGAAACAAATTTTATTAACAAGTTTTGAGGATGAGAAAACGATCTGGCTAGGTCTGGACCTCGACAAATTTAATATTAATTGATCTTTTCTTAATTAAAGTAATTATTGACAGATTAAAATCTCAATAAAAAAGTTAGTTTACATTTTTTCAATTATGTTTTATTTTTAATTGGTTTTTTAATTTTAAAACCCACTAATAGGTTATAGCAAATATTAATATATTATATTAAAATTAGGAATTTTTTGTTTGTTTTTAATTAAGAGGTGTCTAAATCATAACAAAACAGGTGTGTTTACAAATAAAGTGGTTCAGGTGGCTTTTTTTATATAACTTGGAAACAAATCTTATTTAATTTTATGTTTTTATTTCAGATCCTGATTATTTTTTTATTATTTTTTTCCTATTTATTTTTTATAATGTTTATCAATATATTGGGGGGTCAGATAGGCTAGGCGGTAGCGTATCATACTGCTAACCAAGTGAACCCGGGTTCGAATCCGACCCGAGGCATTCGGCTAAAATCTGACCCCCGGGGTAGAGACATAATTTAAAAAATATATAGTATCGTAAATTGGCTTATGGCTCGAAGGGCCGAAAAGCCAAAAAAAAATTTTGTTTTTATTTCAGATCCTATACGATTATTATTTTTATTATTTTTTTCCTATTTATTTTTTATAATGTTTATCAATATGAACGAATGTGGGCAAATTGGTGTACGAGTAAACAAATAGGTATACACATAATATATATGTGAACCATTAGAAAGCTTGAAATACAAAAACTGGGTGCGGGGTGGGGTGGATGTGGAAGGTGCAGGAGGTGGGGTGAAGTTGAGGGGGATCCGAGGGTGGGAGGCGCGGTTGGGATGGGGTGGGGCTGGGTGGGGGCGAGATGTGTGGTTTCGGGAGGGGGGCAGGAGTTACCGTGCATCGCTCGGTGGCTCCAGGTACTTATTACTCTATGATACACACATACAGGGGTTGGACAAAATAATATGAACACCTGACATAATATGTATTCTGAAATAGAAAGAAGGGAGACCCATATATTCAGCAGGCAATAACAAAAGGCTGTTAAAAAAAAGAAAAAAGCCTACTATAAAAGAGAAATTATATACTTATTTAATAATATGCTAGAGTATTTGGGGATAAAAAAACAGTATAAAATAAATATCTAAATAAATAATTAAATAATCAGTTGTTAGGGAATTCGAAAAGAAAACTATAAAAATAGGCCCCCCATAAATTTTCCCCGATGAAATCTGCATGTGAGATATAAGAAAGTTCCATCTAGGAAATTAAAGAACACAGAAATATAAATTCGTATACGCGGACCATTTGGGAGAATATCTCTGGTTAGGGTTAGGGCTTCAGAGGGGGAATTCGCTTTCCTCTCCGAGACAAGGAAAAAGAGTCTGTAGTGTAGAACAGCAGCTCTGTAGGATGTCGGAGCGACATGGAAAAATGGCTTACATTGGTTTTGGTCGGATCAATTATTCAGGCCAGGGGGGGCTGTTGCTGGTTTATCTTTCACCTGCGAGGGCCCCTGGGGCTCAGCCCCCATCCCCCTGCCCCCAGCGATCGTTCCGAGAGCTATTGTTTGCTTTGCTTGTGTTCCGGTCCGCCGCCGTCGACGTCCACGTCGCATACCGAGGTAGCAAAAGCGGATAATTCGACAAAACCACCACACGTTAACAGGGGGGAACACACACACACACACCTTCACTTTTGCTAGAAGGATATTTCTATTTCCGCACAGTTAAGAATTTATTAGTTTTTCAACAGGTTTCTATTTAGCAACTTACAAATTGGATTAATCTTTTTGAAGGGCGCTAAGTATATCAGAAACAGAATCAGTATTAAATATTTGTATTTATTAATCTATTTTATTATTATTTTTTAATATATTAATAGTATACAGGGTGTCCCGTATTACAACAATAAACTGTATCGTACAGAAAAAAAACATTCAAATTATTTCAATTCTGTACATTTCAAGGTCTCCTCTCTAGTGCAAATAAGTGTGAATTTTAAAAAATTTCTATGCTCTATGCCGGTGTTGAGCAAATTTTTTTATGTCTGACCCTACATTTTCTGTAAAATTTGCGACCCATACATACCTAGAATTTTTTGATTAGTAAATTGCTTCCACCTGGTTAGAGGTCTAACAAGGTAATCCCTTAATTATCAGAAAAAAATAGATAAATAGAATTTAATGCATAATAAAGAGTAGCTAATTTTTTTTATATATTCAGAAAATTTAAAGAAATTCGATGAAGGAACTTTTAAAAAAATTGCAAAAATCAACTAAACCTCATAGAAAAAAATTGTGTATTCACATTTATACCTTTTAGATTTATGGTATTGTTAGGGGGTCGGTAGCGTTGTGCGTGTCCGCGCTGCCCACTTAGTTGGTGGGGACCTGTTGTAGCCAGTGTCGCTAGATGGCAGTACCCTAGCTCATTAGAAGAAATAAAACTTAAGTTTATTAGCAAATTAATTAAAAGCATTTGAAATGAAATAAAATTAAATAAATTGAAAATGTGATAAGATTATGTTCAAAAAACACATTAACCCTATCATAAAAATAATTGATAAACAAATGTTAAATAAAGGAAAAAGAATGATTTTAAATAAAAGCGAAAATGTTAATATTTTATTATAAATAATAATTGTTAAAAATATAAAATTTGTACTTTAAAATGAATAAATGACTTTTGTTATAAATATACAATTCTTTTAATTCATCAGACAAAGTGACCAAAAGGAAGTAAGAGTGCCTTTGACAATATCATAGGTAAATCAGGCTGGTTCCAGATCAGTCACTCTTCCTTCCCTGACAATTTCATGTGGACCCAATCAAATGCTTAGACCGCCTTGAAGAATATTCTCGGCAACCCACTCTGATCTAAAATCGGAGGGTCTGACCATTTGAGACAGACTACCACAGACCTAACAATGATTGGGACAGGGCGATGTTCGTCCCTGGTAAAGAGCCGGGCTGTCCGCCACCCGCATAGCTAGCGGATGAGGGGCTCCTTGTTGTTGGATGGCTCCTCGTTCGATGCCTAGTCTTTACTTAATACATGCCTAGTCTTTACTTAATACATGCTACTTAATACATGACTGAATATTATCAGTCATGCAAAGTGCCGCAACGATCTGACTGAGTCATCTAGCGGCCGTGTCTAAAAGCTCGTAGCCTTAGCAAAAAGGGCCGCTACAGTATAATTAGGCTGAATGTGAAAGAATTTCAGTACCTCACATTTTTTTGTTGTCCGCTTCACGTGAAATTCCCCATTAAAATTAGGGAATTTAATTAATTCAATAACTGGTTACCAAGAGGCCAGCTAAAGCCGGGGGTCGCAGCGAGTATCATTATAAAATCAAAGAAATTAAGAGAATTTTCGGTCAACTAAAGTTTCTCAACCTCTGTGCCGCGAGAGATTGTCAAATGTGCGCGAGGCTTTTTGACAAATAATTAAAATTGCATGGTTTTTGTAACTTTGAAATAGTATTTGTAATTACTTCATTTTTTTTGTATCATACGACTTTTACATGTTTTTATATTCCGGTGTGCCGCAAATGATTCCAGATATTTTTAGTGTGCCGTCAACCAACAAAGGTTGAGAAACACTGATCTAAGTAATTTACCATAAATGAGTGATGGCGAATGAATTTAATTTCAAGGTCGAAATAAAGAAAAGATTTAAACCAAGTAGGATTTTTGAATCTTATATATATAAAGTACCTGGAGCCACCGAGCGATGCACGGTAACCCCTGACCCCCCTCCCGAAACCACACACCTCACCCCCCACCAATGCACCCCCACCCCGCCTCACCACACCCCAACCGCGCCTACCACCCCCGGATCCCCCACCTCCTGCACCTCCCACATCCACCCCACCCCGCACCTAGTTTTTGCATTTCAAGCTTTCTAATGGTTCACATATATATTATGTGTATACCTATTTGTTTACTCATACACCAACCAATTTGCCCACATTCGTTCATATTGATAAACATTATAAAAAAATAAATAGGAAAATAATAATAAAAAAAATAATCGTATAGGATCTGAAATAAAAACATAAAATTAAATAAGATTTGTTTCCAAGTTATATAAAAAAAGCCACTTGAACCACTTTATTTGTAAACAAACCTGTTTTGTTATGATTTAGACACCTGTCTGTTAATTAAAAACAAACAAAAAATTCTTAATTTTAATATATATATATGTATATTAATATTTGCTATAACCTATTAGTGGGTTTTAAAATTAAAAAACCAATTAAAAATAAAACATAATTGAAAAAAATGTAAACAAACTTTTTTATTGAGATTTTCATCTGTCAATAATTACTTGAATTAAGAAAAGAACAATTAAGATGAAATTTGTCGAGGTCCAGACCTAGCCAGATCGCTTTCTCATCTTCAAAACTTGTTAATAGAATTTGTTTCATCAAAATCGGTAAAGCCGTTTTCAATATAGAACAATGATACAAATATATATACAAACAATTTATGCTCGTTTAATAAGTAGATTAAGTAGATAACTAAAGGAATCGTAGGGAGTTGGACTTGACTTTAAATTAAATACAAAGTTTTTTATTTAAATAGGCCAAACGTTTCGTTCGATGGTTCGCAACTTCTTCAGTGGCTGAAAAAGCGAAACAAAGCCGTTAGACATCTTTTTATTAATCATTATGTCTAACGGCTTTGTTTCTCTATTTCAACCACTGAAGAAGTTGCGAACCATCAAACGAAACGTTTGGCCTATTTAAATAAAAAACTTTGTATTTAATTTAAAGTCAAGTCCAACTCCCTACGATCCCTTTAATTATTAATCATGGACACGAATAATGAAATAATACAAGAAAACATTTAATTGATTTTGATCTCTGTTCTTACACCATTCAAATGAATTTTTAATGATATATATTAACTAATTACAATTAGGTTGCCATGGCAATAACAATGTAATTATAATTATTGATATAGAAAATAAACAAACACCATTTTCATTCTAATATGTGTAGCTAACTTCATAATTATTTATATCATACTAGGTTCAAGGCCCGCCTTCGGCGGGCCTTATGCTAGCCAGGGGGCTTCGCCTTCTGGACCCCCACGTGGCTGTTTTATTGATGTTTTATACACGTGTAAAGAACACTTTCATATATCAACTTTTGTGAATCAATTGTAATAGATTGATGAAGAGGACAAAGTATATCTATTTATGAATGAATTTAAAAAATTTATTTTTCAAGCAGAAGACAATATTTTATTGTCCCCTTCTGCTACTCAATTATTTGGCAAAAAGAACCTTTCAACTTAAATTAAAATAAAGTTTTTGTCTTGTAAAAATTTAATAAATAAGGTAAAAATTGTAATTTGGGGAGAATTATCCAATTAAAAAATTAAAAATAATAAACTTTTAAAGTTTATTATTAGATTATAGAAAATTTAGGTTTAATTAGGCTCAAAATAGGTTCTTAATAATTTCAATAGGCTGAAATTTCCTAGATTTCAAAACAATATAACAATGGGTTTTCAAATGATTTTGTTTTCTTTAAAGAATTCTTACGGGCTTATTGAATTTTGGTTTTAATCTTTAAAATATATTTTTAAAGAAATTCCGAATAGCTAATTAATTCCTTTCAGTTAGTTTAGTTAGTATTAGTTTCAATAATCCTTTATAATTAACTTTGAAATAAATAAATAATATTGAAATGAATGAATGAGCTCGAATACAAAAGCCAAAAGGCTTAGTTCTTTTGAAATGGCTGAGGGTCTTAAATACAATAGAAAAAAGATGAGGTGAGATTCCCAAGGGTATTTTTAAGAAAAATGATTTTTAAATAACATATTTTATTTTAAATTAAATATTTTTCATCTATATATATAATCAAAAGCTTGGCTGAAACTTTTTTATTTTTTTCTACCCTATTAAAGACGGTTTTCAGAATTTTTTCAAATTTTTTCACACAACCCGAAAGAAGTTAGAAATTTTTGAAAAAATAGCTTTTTTTTTAAATAACCATAACTTTTTCAAAAATTTAGTTATCATGAAGATTATTTTTTTTAATTTTTGCTTTTAAATGTACTTTAAAAAAATAGATAGTTTTTTAAATTATTGTTGCAGTATTAAATTCTTCTTCAATGATAATGTGGTTAGAATTATTAAGAATGAATGACACTCAAAAATTTGACAAACAGGGCCGCCAACACATGTTTAGTTTGGTAGTTTAGTTCTTTTATTGTTTGGCAAGCTATGTTGGCTAACCTGAATTTTTTTTTAGTTTTCCTAAATTTTCCAATTTTTCGGGCAGCTTTTCCAAATTTTTTTACGTATTAACCTGAATTGGACTATTACGAACATTTTTAAAAAAAAATTTAGCCAAATCGGTCCAGGCATTTGAGAGATCTACGCTTACAAAGAAACAGAAATTCATTTTTATTATATAGAAGATTGAATATTAAAAGTTACATCAGTTAATATGTACTTAATTTGTAAGAAAAATACAATTTTTCTATTATCTATTTATAAGATGATTAAGAAAGCAACCTTAAGCTGGAATAAGGTTTTAATCCAATACGATGAAAGTTCAAATCTGAAAAGCTAATTTATTATTTATTGAACTAACGAATTGGGGCCTAGAGGGGGCTGGAATCCCCCTCCGAATTCGCGACAGAAATGAAAGAGATCGGACCAGGAAGCGATGAGGTAATTACATCTTGTCCTCGAGCTGACACAGAGAGAGATCCAGCCAGGTTCATTCCATTAGCCCTATACTACGTCACCAGTCAGCATGTCGTCTTCTTGGCCAGCCAGCCAGGCTTCGACAAAATAAAAACTCTCTCAGATTTTTACTTAACAGTTAAAAGTCAACTAGAGTAGCTTCAATAACCCCCTCTCCTTTGGAACAGGGGCCTCCTCTAGAGACTTTTCCCTCTTATGGAACGGAGAGAGAGTCTCTCTTTTCTTTCCTTTTAAAACAGCAGCCCTTCCGGATTCATATATAAAAACACCTCTCAGTCTAAAATAAAATAAAAATAGGAAAAACCCCTGAGTAAATGAAAATAAAAAGAAGAGACGTTTAAATTCGCTTTCTCTCCCTTAAATGTTAACTCGAAGGTTTTGCAGTAGGTACTAAGCCTTATTAAGCTCGCAGGTGGTGAATAAACAGGTCTTTATAGCGATGTCGCTTATTAGTGCTTTAAGTTTTTATACCATTAGATTGGCCCGACACTTTATGCTTATTATCTTCCTCGAAAATATATTACAACTGTTAAACACTCTCTGGCCCCATACTAGTATGTCTTCACTGTCATCACAAATAAGTTAAATGCTCATTTTCTAGAATAAATCCATTCAACATTGTTATTTATAATAGTTTTAAGGAAGGCTAAATTTTCTTATTTAATCTATAACCCTATAAGTAATTATTTAATTATTCCCGAATGTGAGGTTCTGAAATTCGTTCACATTCGGTGTGGAATAATGGAACTAATCTTTGGCTATTAATTGCATTATTAATAGCCATTAATAATACAGTAAAGATTATTCAAAGTTAGCTGATTAAAATTTTTAAAACATAAGTCCGGCAAAAAAATTTTTACTTTACCATACAAGATATGGTCAGGTATTGTAATCGTGCATGAAATAAGCTGACGTGTTCTGATGTGACCATCCACTTGACTTTACCATACAACCTGGCCCCTCTCCTTATATTTAATATTTTATAAAATTATTTATATTCATGTAGGGTGGGGGTTAGATTTTGCATTTTTAGACTTCTGGGGACCCACTGATTATGTATACAAAATTTGGTTGAGTTTGATCAAACGACCTAGATTTTTAATTTTTAACCCCCCTCCACTCCCCCTTAATTTTGGGTCAATATGCCCCAAAATCTAATCAGCTCTTAATCTCAATGGACCAAAACTACGTGTGAAATTTGGTTTCGATATTCACACTAGTTTTTGAGCTAGCCCGTCCACAAAAATTTGGTAACGCACACCTATTTAACTAACTAACTAACTAACAGACTAACAGACATTTTGACAAAACAATTATTATCTCGAAAAATATATTTTTTTCGATGTTCACTTATTAGAACTTTTTTGTAGCCATGGTTTCGTTCAATTTTTTTAATCGAAATAGTTTAAGCCGTTTTTGAGATATTTTGAAAAAAAAGAAGGAAAAAACCTCTTTTTTCATCCACGATTACAATACTTGACCATACCCTGTATGGTAAAGTCAAGTGGATGGCCACATCAGAACGTGCCAATTTTTTCTTCAAAAGTATAGTACCTATTTTAAATAAAGTTTAGGAAAGCGGTGTTGGTTTATAGTGAAACATATTAAACAAAGGAATTATTATTTAACGGGTTATAGTGGTGTTTCACAAAGAGGAAATAAAATTAAAAAAATTAAAAAATCTTTTAAATTATTTTGGAGATTTTTTATTTATCTCTATACATATTTCGGGCTATGAACCCTTCATCAGGAGGTTAAACAGAACACTGAATATAAAAATTTTACATTGTATCGATGTTATTATAGTACAGGGCGAGTGGAGGGTGAGCCAATGGGAGTTGAAAGAATTGAGTGGTTGAATTTAAAAGGTATGTGGCAGGTAGAAAAAGGGTTATTGAACGAATTGTCTGGACAAGGTCCAGTACATTTCAGATAGGATGTCTTAGTTCGAAATTTACTTGTATAGAATTCTGGGAATACCTGCTAAAGGAATTTGTTTAAGGGTTTTAGAACATATAAATTTAGACAAAAGAAGCGGATTTACAAGGCTAATTCGAAGACGAGAACAGTAGAACAAATGTTTAGTAAGGAATGAATGAATTTCGGCTAGATTTGGTTTATTAATAGATCAATTATTGTTGATTTAGCGGTTTCTAACTGGTTATTGAGAATGGGTTCATTGCAGGCGATTGCTTTCTGATTTCAGGGATTCTAATTAAATCTAGTTTGCGTCCTTTTGGGGAGAAATGTAAATAAGGGGCTTTCATTAGATGGGGAATGATTGTTATCAAATAGATGTTCAGCAAAAGCTGAAACGTAACTTAATGGTTGGGGATTAGGTTTGTCACTGTTCAATTGTAGTTGTTTCAGTGATCTCCCGTGCTCGACGATACGGCCGTTGATGGATCCACCAGTCTGTCCCATGTAAAAAGCTCCACAGTCACATTGCAATTTATAGACGCCACTCTTTTCTTTGGGATCAATTTCATCTATTTTATTGTTTACCAAATAGTAGGCCAAGCCATGTCCATTATAGAGGGCTGGGGCAATATCTAATTTTGACAAAGTACTAGTTATAGGGTTGGTAAAATTATTGGAATAAAAAGGAAGCTTCCTTTTATTCCAATAATTTTACCAACCCTATAACTAATACTTTATCAAAATTAGATATTACCCCAGCCCTCTATAATAGACATAACTTAGCCTACTATTTAGTAAACAATAAAATAGATAAAATTGATCCCAAAGAAAAAAGTGGCGTCTATAAATTACAATGTGACTGTGGAGCTTTTTACATAGGACAAACTGGTAGATCCATCAACAACCGTATCGTCGAACACAAGAGATCACTGAAACAACTACAATTGAACAGTGACAAACCTAATCCCCAACCATTAAGTTATGTTTCAGCTTTTGCTGAACATCTATTTGATAACAATCATTCCCCATCTAATGAAAGCCCCCTTATTCTACATTTCTCCCCAAAAGGACGCAAACTAGATTTATTAGAATCCCTTGAAATCAAGAAAGCAATCGCCCGCAATGAACCCATTCTCAATAACCAATTAGAAACCACTAAATCAACAATAATTGATCTATTAATAAACCAAATCTAACCGAAATTCATTCATTCCTTACTAAACATTTGTTCTACTGTTCTCATCTTCGAATTAGCCTTGTAAATCCGCTTCTTTTGTCTAAATTTATATATTCTAAAACCCTTAAACAAATTCCTTTAACAGGTATTCCCAGAATTCTATACAAATAAATTTCGAACTAAGACATCCTATTTGAAATGTACCTGACCTTGTCCAGACAATTCGTTCAATAACCCTTTTTCTACCTGCCACATACCTTTAAATTCAACCACTCAATTCTTTCAACTCCCATTGGCTCACCCCCTCCACTCGCCCTGTACTATAATAACATCGATACAATGTAAAATTTTTATATTCAGTGTTCTGTTTAACCTCCTGATGAAGGGTTCATAGCCCGAAATATGTATAGAGATAAATAAAAAATCTCCAAAATAATTTAAAAGATTTTTTAATTTTTTAATTTTATTTCCTCTTTGTGAAACACCACTATAACCCGTTAAATAATAATTCCTTTGTACCTATTTTAGGTTTTATTTTGAATTCTGGTCAATTTCGTAACAAAAATTAGAATAATAAAATATTTAGATTTGTAGCCACATCATCACGATATTTATGGCAGGGTAGCGATGTTCACCATTTTCAAAAAAATGCCTATAACTCGAAAACTATGAGACTTTTATTTAAACACTAGCTGCAAGGCCCGCCTTCGGCGGCCCTTTTACTAGGGGCATACCCCCTGGACCCCCATCCCTCAAACCTTACTCTCCACCACACCCACTCCCCGAACCCCACTCACCACCTCCCGCCACCCGCACCACCCCACTAGGCCTCTGGACCCTCACCAGAACCCCCACTCCACCCTGCACAACCCCACCCTCGCCATCCCCTGGACCCCACCACAGCACCCTCAACCCCGCGCCCCACCCACCCCGCACCACCCCACTACGCCTCTGGACCCTCACCTAAACCCTCAACTCCACTCCTGTACCCCTCACCCCGTGCCCCCCCCCCCTGCACCTTACCCCCGCACCCAGTTTTTTTCATTTCTAGCCTTCTAGTGACCCATAGGTTCTATATACAAAATTTGGTTAAGTTGGCTATTAAGGGTAAGAATTTTCATTTTTTGCCCCCCCCCCCTTAGGTGGTTTTGCATTTCTAGCCTTCTAGTGACCCACAGATTATGTATATAAAATTTGGTTGAGTCTGGTCCAAAAGCAAGAATTTTCATATTTTGACCCCCCCCTTTTTTGGGTGGTTTTGCATTTCCTAGCCTTCTAGTGACCCACAGATTATGTATATAAAATTTGGTTGAGTCTGGTCCAAAAGCAAGAATTTTCATTTTTTGACACCCCCCCCCCCTTTTGGGTGGTTTTGCATTTCTAGCCTTCTAGTGACCCACAGATTATGTATATAAAATTTGGTTGAGTCTGTCCAAAAGCAAGAATTTTCATGTTTGACACCCCCCCCCCCCTTTTTTGGGGGGATTTTTTTAAAACAAAAGTTGTCAGACATCACATTCCTTACAATTTTGCTCATTTTAAAATTTGCCGTAGAGTTAATAGTTTACGTGAATTACTGTACTTATCAAGTGTCTTGAGTTATTAGTTGTGTAAAAATTGAAATAAAGGAAGGGGGTGTAACATACGCACTGACCAATCAATTTTTGGCCACTTCTTGGCTCCTGGGGAGATACAATCTCTCAAAGAGTCAGGACCAAGACGGGTTATCGCAATACTTTCACATTATATTCTATGAATATAAATTTGAAAGTAATTATCGAGCATCGCTCGGTGTTCCAGGTACTAAATGTAGTACGAATAATAAAATAAATGTATAAATGCTATATAAAGAGCGCAAGAGTGGGGGATGAAGTTCTAAACTGAGTTTTTAAAGAACAAATATTCTTTCGGCAAGGACATTTGCAGAGTCAAGGGATGAGGGGATGATTTCCAATTTGCCAGAGTGAGCTACTTTTTTTTTTTTTTTTTTTTAAATTAAAAATAAATTTACCTTTCCACGATCTCTCATTAAATGATTTGTATTAGATATAATTTATTATTTAATAATCTCTGATGCTTTGTACAAATTTTTTTCGTGTTTAAGCTTATGAATAAATAATCTCTTTATTTTGAATAAATAATACATTTTTAGTAGTCTTTAAAAAAAAAGAAAAAAGAATAATACAATAGACCCGGCGCTTATTTATATAACTCGTTTATATTTATTTATTTGTGACTTTGTTTGATCCATCATTAAAGAAATGTTTCCACTAGAGACAAATTCAATGACAAAAAAAGGATAGAGAGATATATATAATAAATTGTATGTACCCGTATACCTCTCTACTTGGACGAATCTAATTAAATATTTATTGTTAAACCATGCATCTTTAATTGTACTTGCTTGAATATTTAACTTGCATCATCATTTTCTAGAGAATAAAATGTGACAAGAACCCTGGAGGAAAATGTTGTTTTTTTTTTATTTTGAAATCCGAGAGAAAATATAATTTCAAAGATATTCTCTCGTATTTCTCTTTTTGGAAAATATCCCACATTCTTTAACTTGGGAGGAGTGTCAACGAGTAGTCAAAACTTAGTTTTACTCTCCAAAGTTTACATCTGATAGATATACCATTCAAAAGTTTTGAATAAATTTCAAACAGAGTTGCGAACTCTGAGTTTAACAGAAATGTGTGTTCAGCTATAGCACATTGCTTTTTTATATATAATAAAAATAAAGAACTCCCACCATTAGCTTATTCTCTTAAGATAATATTAATAATAAACATAATACAGCAGGGTGTGTAGTTTCACAGTGAATGAAATAAAACTCAAAGAGGTTTATACAAACTCAATATATTTCGGATTATTAGTCCATCATCAGGAGTTTACAAGTTAATACTACTGTAAACTCCTGATGATGGACTAATAATCCGAAATATATTGAGTTTGTATCAAACCTCTTTGAGTTTTATTTCATTCACTGTGAAACTACACACCCTTTACTCTATTAACTAACATCATGTTTCACCTGAAACCTACACCACTTTCCATAAGTAAAAAAATAATACAGCAGCACAACGATTTTTTTGATTTTATGAATTAATTCATTTATTTCATTTAAAGAATTTCATCAGAAATTCAAATCAATAACGCTAACAGGTCTAGTTTTCGGCTTTGTTTTAGACCTGTTAGAATCAACCGAAATTAAGAAAGCTATAATTGAAAAAGATAAAATTCTCAATAACCAGCAGGACATTAGAAATTCCACAATAATAGATCCAGTAATTAACAAAAATTAAAAAACTTAACACTCTTAACCTCAGTCTCTCTCAAATATATACTATTTCCCAAATTACAATCAAAATTAAATTCAAATCACGCGCCTTCAGTCTTCTAAAATAAATGACATTTTGATATATGAGATAACCACAAAAATTGTTGTATATTGTAATTTATCTCATCTAATTTATCCCTATTATGTTTTATCTTAATTCTTCATCTCTATATGTTATTTAAGCTTATTTGTAAATTGATATTTATAATTAATTTTGTGTCTATGACTTAAATTTGTAATTTTATTTTCTAATTTAATTCTAAAAAGACTTTATATTTATACTTGTAATTTTTATTTATATTAATATTCATATTTACTTAGATTTCTTATATTTACATTTATATATTTTATAATTAAAAAAGAAAAATCTTTGTAAAACAATTTTTTAAATTTTAATTTCATTGGTGTTTTTCTTGTGTTAGGTTGGTATGTAAGATTTGAATGTTATATTTTGTTATATTGGTACACATGATTTGAATGTCAAGAATGGTGACCACTCGTTCGATTATTATTAGTATTAACTTGTAAACTCCTGATGATGGACTAATAATCCGAAATATATTGAGTTTGTATAAACCTCTTTGAGTTTTATTTCATTCACTGTGAAACTACACACCCTTTACTCTATTAATTAACATCATGTTTCACCTAAAACCTACACCATTTTCCATAAGTAAAAAAAATTTATTTATTTCCTTATACTTACTCCGACTTTTTTAAAGCTTTCAACCAATGCACACGTCTATAAGCACTTTGTGTGGATTGTTAGAGTTAGCCGAAGAAAAACAATAAAATTCATAGTTGGAATTTAGTTTTTACAGTTCGTCACAGAACACTTGAAAACTTATTTTTTATTTGAATTCATCATCAATTGATTCACTTTTTAAGTTAAAGTAAAATAATTAAACACTTTTTGATTCAGTAAAATACACGTTAATAATATACACAGTTGAATGCTAAATAAGGATTACCTCCTTATAGACCAAATGTTATTTAAAAAAATTGAAAAATCAACCCTGGAATCAATATATTCACAAAAGAATGAAAAAGAAAAAGAAAATGCTAGAATAGTTCTCCCATATTATGGACAAATTTCGGAAAAATTAAAACAAAAAATGAAAAAATTAGGGTTCAAAACAGTATTCAAAACTCCAATTACTATAGGAAAAGATTTAGGTTCAAATAAAAAAGACAAATTACCAAATATAGAAAAAGAAGGGTTTTATAGTTTGAAATGCAAAGATTGCGAAGCGATCTATGTAGGGAAAACAGAAAGAAATCTGAAAATTCGATTAAATGAACATATTAGGGACTTTAAAAATAAAAAGAGTGAAAACTCTTTTGCGGAACATTTAAATTCAAACAATCACTCTTTCCCAGAAGGTACAGAAATTTGATTAATAATAGGAGAAAGAAACCCAAAATTAATTAGCGCAATTGAATCGTTAGAAATTTTGAAATCATTCAATAGAAATTCAAAGCTTTGTTTGAACAACCAAATTGAATTATCAAATAGCAATCTGCTTAAGATGTTTGCTAACAAAAGATAAAAAGGAAAAAAGAAAAACAAACCCTTCCATTGTCAGCCTTTCTCTTTGTAAAACAAGGAGAAAGGGAAACATATTGTTATATTTGAATGTGAACCAAAAGAATGTCTTTATTGGTTCTAAGCTGATCACCAGCGAGGAAGGAATACTAAATTTTCAATATCCATACGATATTGACTCCATGAAAAACAAACATTTATAATTAAGAAGACCAAGTCTTCGAAACTATAGTCTCAAACAAATAAATAATATATATCCAGATATATCATCTCGATATATATGTGTGTATGTTTATTTGCATCAAGCAGAGGACAACCTCTTTGTTTCTCTTTGTTAGGTAGATTGTACCCAAAGTTCTTAAAAGTGTCACCTATGGCGCTGCCTCTGTTGCGCACGGAGCGAATAATTAATATTTTATTAGTTAGACATAAATTGACGATATTTACTAGTCAAATCTTATTAGACAAATTAAATGATAGAATAGGGAATTATTTATTGACCTCGGAATTAATTAATTGAAATTTCGAACATATAGTAGGATACCAAAAGCGAAGAAATTGGTAGGTACAATATTGATGGAATCATATCCTGACGGAAATTGAAACAGCATTCGTCCGACCTGTAATACTGATCAATTAGCCTGATATTATCAACGAATGAATGATTATTCTGAAGAAGCAAATGCGGTTAAGTCTAGTAATTTCAATGAGTGATGCCGTCAATAATGTATTTAATTTCAGGGTCGAAATAAAGAAAAAATTTAAGTGGACCCGGGTTCGAATCCGACTCGAGGCATTCGGCTAAAATCTGACCCCCGGGATAGGGACAAATTTAAAAAATATATAGTATCGTAAAATGGCTTATGGTTAGAAAGGCCGAAAAGCCAAAAAAAAAAAAAAATTTAGGCCAAGTAAAATTTTAAATCTATAGAAATATACAAAAGATAACATATAATTAGATTATGATCTCTGCCATTGTCCTTACACCATTCAAATGGATTGTTAATTAACTACTCTTATTAAACGAGCAAAAATTGTATATTTATTTATTTGTTTGTATATTTGTATCTTGGGTTCTATTTTTCTATTTTTTTATTATTATTTTCTTATGTATTTTTTATAATGTTTATCAATATGAACGAATGTGGGCAAATTGGTGTACGAGTAAACAAATATACACATAATATGTGGACCATTAGAAAGATAGAAATGCAAAAACTTGGAGAGGGGTGGGGGGTGCAGGAGGTGGGGTGGAGTTGTGGGGAATCCGGGGTGGGAGGGGCGGTTGGGGCCGAGTGGGGGGTCCAGTTTAGGGGGCGAGGTGTGTGGTTTCGGGAGGGGGTCAGAGGTTACCGTGCATCGCTCGGTGCCTCCAGGTACTATATATTAACTAATTAATTGATTCTAATTAGGTTGCCATGGCAACAACAAATGTAATTATTATTATTATTGAGATAGAAAATAAACAAACATTTTCTTCGTTCTTAACTTATATATCATCGCTGATCTTAGAAAAACCTCGTAGGTAAGTCCGA
Source organism: Forficula auricularia (assembly GCA_024734495.1). Lineage (NCBI taxonomy): Eukaryota > Metazoa > Arthropoda > Insecta > Dermaptera > Forficulidae > Forficula > Forficula auricularia. The sequence goes on from JALMQS010000099.1 coordinate 92,562,677, forward strand.
TTTTTGGTCAAATACGTATTATACCTACGTTTATACCGACCAACTTTTCACGCCGAGTCTGTCTGTTAAAACCGTCTCAGAGATGAAAAAGTTAATTTTATTTTGTAACTTCTAGGTCAGGGGTCGGCAACCTTTTGAGACGGAAGAGCCAAAAGTTACAATTTACAAAATTTCCCAGTTTTTAAAGAGCCACTAACATTTTTGTTTCAATATTATGGTATTTGATTAGGATTAGGTATATAAATTTGATTTTTGATTTAAAATAAATAGCTTTAAATATGAAATAATATTTATTCATATAAAAACATACAAATGTTTCGCACAAAACATATTAAAGTATTTTAGCTAGCTCTTCTAGATTAATAAAATTAGTAATAATCAAATAATATAACTATAATTATTGAATAATAGATAGTTACATCAATGGGAGCATTGGCCTTCCATGCCTTTTGAAAGTTTGGTTAAATCTGGCTCATAGCTTGTTGTTTTCAGTTTCAAGTAGAGATGAAACGGATAGATGTTGTGCCGGATACCGAATACCGAATATTCGGCCAACCTTGAAGCCGGATAGCCGAATATCCGGCCGAACATAGTCGAGTGGCGACTCGTTACAAGAGTGATTCACTAAGCGATCGGGTGGACTCGGGTGATTTCGGGCCCTTTCGTTTATGAGTGACATTAGTGCTTTATTGTCTTCTTGAATTGATTGCAAATACGATCATAAGAGGTTATGAAAAAACGTGTTCTTGTTGTTTGAGTTTGTGGTAATTTTATTAGTATTTTTTTCTATAAATTTAAAGTAAGGTACCGAAGAAAAATGTCTTCGATAAAAAAAGATCACCTTTATGGAAATATTTTGATATAAAAAGTGACAATCAAAAGTTTGCTATTTGTTCGTTATGTAATGTTAAAATTTCTCGTGGTGGGGAAGGAAAAAAGGCAGGTATGTACCAAACAAAACTAGTTTCTCTTTTTATACGTGTTTAATTATTTGATGGACTTTATCACCGATGGAACGAATTATTAAATGTTGTTTATTTCTGCTTTTGCACTTATCTTTATACCACTTTTGTATAAGACAAAATATATTTTTATGAAAACTCATGTCAAGTTAGTAGGTAACATAGTTTTGTTAACGATATAACCTACACTCGTATTTTCTAGGTACTACTGCCATGAAGAATCATCTAAAAACAAAACATCCTGATGAATTTAGTACACTGAATATGAATATAGATTTAGCCAATGCCGTGCCAACTACAAACCGTCTGTTGCCTTTGAACGCAGAGAAATTGGTATTTATTCATCATAATTTGCCCTTAGTGCAGTTTGAGTATTAATTATTTTGTTTTGTTATTAAAAATTCATGAGTCTCTGTTAAATAAAGTGCCTTCAATCTTTATGCTGTATTTATTTGAAATCCGGTATCCGGCCGGATACTCGTTTCTTATCCGGTATTCGGCCGGATTTAAAATTTGAGCCGGATAGGCCGGTTACCGGATAGTTACCGAATATCCGTTTCATCTCTAGTTTCAAGCACGCCTCTAGATTTTTATTTGTTAATTGGCTTCTTACTTTACTTTTTATTATACACTTGGGAGCAAAAAAATCGGACCAATCCCATGAATTTTTACATTCATAAGGAATAACTCGAAAAAAAAGCTTGTACTTCGAAAAAGTGATGTAATGTAAATTCTTTTAAAATAAAATATCTTATTACAAAGTTGATCTTATTTCTAAATAATTTTCCAAATAAATATCGATTTGTTGAAATCAAAATTTAAAGTAATATGACACCCATGATAGCTTTTTTTTTTTTTTTAATGCAATCGAATGCAAGAAGGGGTGCACCAGTAAAGATGTAGCCCCTATGATCTCGAAAGACCCTTGCATTACCGAAGAGAAGGGAAAGTTGATTAAGAGAGAGGATGTAGACGCAGGTGTCTATGCACCCTGGTTTTGAAGGTTTGAAGATCATAGGTGCTGGGAAAGATAGAGGCTGGGAGAGAGTTCCAGTTCCTTGAAGTCATGGGGATATATGTATTCGCGAATGAAGTGGTCCGGCACTTTTCCAATTTGACAGCGAAAGAGTGTTGGGAGTCGGCAAAACGTGTGCTGCGTGCAAAGCATGCTTTGGGGGAATTATTGATTTTATCTGATATACACACAAATGCTTCATTTTGCGAAGTGCCATCATTTTCATTTTCATATGAGTGATTGACCTGCTAACATCACATACTACTTACTCCTCATTAAAAACAATTATCAAAATGCATTCCACTTTAGAAAAAGCCGCTCAAGCGGTTACGCTTCTTCCAAGTGGGCTGAGTCAACGAGTTGGCGAGGAGAATCAATTTGACTGTTAGAAGAATATACAAAAGATATTAGGAGACCGGCGCCTTTGACAGAAGGTCCGGATCAGGAAGAACTCGATCTACCACGGAGCGAGACGATCAATTTATTCGCTTATATACCTTTCCCTAACACTCTTCTTGATCAATCTACACCATTCAACAAATATAAAACTTTCCCCTTTGTTGATTGTTCAATAAATTTTATATAAACGTTACAGTTGTTTTACCTTTTTATTTCATACACCTTTGAAGAGAACTACCCTTGTCTTCTCTCCATTTTTTTCTTTTACAGGATATCATGATTTAATTAACTAGATAATCACAAGAACCCCTATCGAAAAGCTCAGCCCTCCGCTGAAGTGCCTGGCGGGCAGCGTCTCGGTCCAAAAATTTTATTCCTCTCAATAAACCACACTCCAAATGTACTACCTGTAAACTCCGAAAATACATAGTCTCTTAAAAGTTTCGCCTCATTTTCGTCCTGACACAGTTACAGAAATGAGGCTCTAGATATGAATCTGGAAGTATTTTTTTTTCTATAATCTACAGCATTGTGATATTTTTTGTGTGGAAATAGATTTATTTAAATAAGTGGGATCGTGTGAGGAGGAGAATTATATTATATCATTTTTTTAAATTTGGGATCGATAATCGATATAAGGCTCCAAATATTTAAAAGAGATCAGGTGTTGTTTGTATGACAGGCTGCTTTGCTCCAGTATTGCCATGAGAAACTCATATGGGCATGCGTGTCTTAAGTCGTTCAATTTTGTAAAAATAAAAAAATAAGAATAACAAAATTTAGATTTTTTAAATAATTATAAAAAAGTGGCAAATTATTAAAAAATAAACAAATAATATATAAAATATAATCAAATAAGATCATGATTAAATTATTTTTCTGTGCGCAAAGAAAAGCGAATTAAATATTTAATTTTTGAGTGGTGAGGGGAGGGGGGGGGGGAGGAATAATTATCAATATATTTAATGTTTATTAATTTAAAATCAATTGGAGTCTTTCATTTCAAAATTCGAGTCCAAATTAATTATATTTCAAATTTGCTGCAAATATACCGACGGCGCACCCTGTCGGCAGCATTACGTCAGCGTTGCAGAAAATTAATCTAGGCAAATATATATAGTATTATAAAGTAAAAAACAGCTTCCTTGAGGACTTACAACCCTCATAACAAAAAGGAGCGATACTTTCAAACAATTAGTGTGTTATATCATTTTGATGACACCTTGAAAAGTTTCCCAAGGCCTCCTTTTAATTGATACCAGAAATATTATAAAATAATAAATAAAGGAACAACACAATCCACCAACCTGTATTGACTGTGAATTATATATTAAAATTATAAATTAATTATTTATTAAATCAAACATGAAAACGCTATTGGCAATCGATAAAAAGTTAAATGATTGTCAGAGAGATCACAGAAATAAAAATAGCCAGCCGGCTGGCTATTTCGGCACGAACAGGCGGTTTTTTAAAGGAAATTCTTAATAAGGCCACGAAATGCAGCCTTGCTGAACCGTTCATTACCGAGGTCCGATAACTCTAACTGCATAAAGCATTAATAGAGCCCGGCTTGCAAGTTCTTTGTGGTCATTGATTTTAAATCGAACACGATTTTTCAAGAGACGCCCGTATGGTAGTAAAGCACCGCAAGTTATTTGCATGAAGAGGCTAACAATATAGAAAAGCATCTTTTATTTAAAAAACGACTAGGGACGTAAATGACGTTCTATTAGCCGGGCTGAACACCTGTTCAGGTTCTCAGAGCCGAAGGTTCCCGCCCCAACAGTCCTCTCTGGCGCTCGGCTTCAGAGCAACCAACCCTTCAACCCTTTCCTTCCCGGGGTGGCCCACCCCTTTTAATTAAAGGAGACACGGATCCAATGACATTCATCAAACATTGATATTTGTTCGCTTTGTTGCGTTGAATATACCCCCCCCCCCCCCACCCCAACATAATTAGATACTATAGTTCTTACGCTATTTTTTCAACAAGAATTTTAAATAAATTAACATTCAACTTTCTCCTTTTAATTATATTGAAACCTATATTTAAGTTCGGCTATTGAAACCATGGTCAAAAGATAATTTTGGCGTTTTTTTTTTTAGGACAGACTATTCATTAACGAGATTGTGCCTTTTATTCTAATATACAATTGTTTTTTCTACAAAATTCATTTTCATTTTTGATATGTAAATTGCTATATATTTAGAAGAAACTGAAAATTAAATCAATACTCAATAATAAATCTAAATAATTGTAAATATTAACGAAACTCTACGATTTTATTTATTTTACTCCATATTTACTGGTTTTCTTTAATCTTGTCTTATCTACTCTTATTAAACGAGCAAAAATTGTATATTTATATATTTGTATCTTGGCTCTATTTTGAAAACGGCCCTACCGATTTTGATGAAACAAAATCTATTTACAAGTTTTGATGATGAGAAAACGATCTGGCTAGGTCTGGACCTCATCAAAATTCATCTTAATTGATTTCTTCTTAATTAAAGTAATTATTGATAGATGAAAATCTCAATAAAAAAAATGATTTGCCGCATGTCAGATTAGAACCTGAGACCTCTTGCATCAGAAGCATAGACTTTACCAGTAGACCATAGAACTATTTTAAAAATCTTTGCTTTTTACTTTTACTAAAATGAATATTTTTGAATTAGACTTTATTATAAGTGTGGAAATAATTGAATATATTATATATAGCTATGTATTTTATAAATAGAATTTATTGAATAAATTGCGGCGCGGCAAATTTGAAATATGTATAATTGAATTAAGCTGAAAGAAAGACAACAATTAATATACTATATATATTTGTATTTTTTTTTAATTTGAAAACGGCTCTCAAATAAAAATCGACCTTTTTATCAGAATTTTAAATTAAAAATAATATTAAAATAAAGCTTTTAACTGAAGAAAAAAGTTACCGAGCATCGCTCGGTGCCTCCAAGTACTTCTACTCTTATTAAACGAGCAAAAATAGTATATTTATTTATATATATAAATTTGTATCATTGTTCTATTTTGAAAACGGCTCTACCGATTTTGATGAAATTCACGAGTTAGGGTTTTTAGGGTGACAATTCAATCTGTCACGGTCTCATCTTCGACAAAATTGTTTTTGATGGGTTTTATCGTAATCAAATTAATTATTCTCATGTATAAAAATTCCATTCTTAAGGTTTTAAAAAAGGTTTTCTTTATTACGTACCCAGACAGATAATGGGTTGGGTTAATCCTTTATTCTCAAAGGCCTGAAGAAATATTGTGATTGTGGTGTGTTGCTGTCATGCATTAACTATACCAGAGCAAAGCTCGGTCATCCAGGTATATATTTGTATTTTTTTAATTTTAAAACGGCTCAACGATTTTGATGAAACAAACTCTATTAACAAGTTTTGAGGATGAGAAAGCGATCTTGATGCGGATCGGGGGGTGGATGTGTGGGGTGCAGAAGGTGGGGGGCAGTGGCGGGGGATCGGGGAGTAGGGCGAGTTTTCGGGGCTGGGGTCGAGCAGGGTGGAGGTGGGGGGTACAGTGGTCGAATACAATATAGATATATTTGTATTTTTTTAATTTGAAAACGGCTCTCAAATAAAAATCGACCTTTTTATCAGAATTTTAAATTAAAAAATAATATTAAAATAAAGATTTAAACTGAATTCAAAATAAAACTAAGATACAAATATATATATAAACAATTTTTACTCGCTTAATAAGAGTAGATAGATAAAAAAAACGGATTGTACTTGCTACATGTAGGTATAGATAATAGAAAACTGATCACTAAATTGCACTCTAGTTTGTTGTTTATACAAACCTGAAACATTAGAATTTCATTAAAATATATTATTAACGAATAAGAGAGGTAGGTGATTTGCCAGCTACCTTTGACTCGCTTGTGCCTAGTATATGTCTTTTACTTTTTCCCCCTTACCTTTCTTTGATCTAATGAAAATTTCATTGAGACAGAAATATCAATTAATTTTTCAAAAGAACGTAAATGTTTTAATAAACAAGTTTTTTCTAACGTTTCTCTAGTTTTAATAACAACAGAAATCAAGATATAAATGATAATGTTGCATTGGTGTAATGGCTAGAGCTGATGACCTTAGTTCAAGAGTTCGTCGGTTCGATTCTAGGCAAGAGGGTAATTTTTCTAAAGAAAATTCTCTTAGCGTTGTTACAAATTAATCTAGGCTCTTATATATAGTATAATATTTGTTATAACCTATTATTGGGTTATAAAATTTAAAAACCAATTAAAAATAAAACATAATTGAAAAAAATGTAAACAAACTTTTTTATTGAGATTTTCATCTATCAATAATTTTTTTAATCAAGAAAAGATCAATTAAGATGAAATTTGTCGAGGTCCAGGCCTAGCCAGATCGTTTTCTCATCCTCAAAACTTGTTAGTAGAGTTGGTTTCATCAAAATCGGTAGAGCCGTTTTCAAAATAGAACTAAGATACAAATATATATACAATTTTTGCTCGTTTAATAAGAGTAGATAGATAAAAAAACAGGATTGTACTTGCTACATGTAGGTATAGATAAAACAAAACTGATCACTAAATTGCACTCTAGTTTGTTGTTTATACAAACCCGAAACATTAGAATTTCATTAAAATATATTATTAACGAATAAGAGAGGTAGGTGATTTGCTGCTACCTTTGACACGCTTGTAGTATATCTTTTTACTTTTTTCCCCCTTACCTTTCTTTGATCTAAATGAAAAATTTCATTGAGACAGAAATATTAATTTTTCAAAAGAACGTAAATGTTTTAATAAACAAGTTTTTCTAACGTTACGTTTTTATTTATAGAATTTCAACAAGTTATTAATGTCTACAGCGTATTTTTTTTACTCGTCCTATATCTGTATTTGAAAGTATAAAGGGAATGGTGTAATATCAAACACCCTTTCCTTTCTACCCTTCTATATATATGGGATAGGGGTAGTGGTAGAGGTAGGTAGGTAGGTTCTACTAGTGGCGTCTCGGTCGGAGGGTCGTCGAGTGTCCGTGTAATGAATCCGTCCGTCCCCTATAAATTCAAGACATTTGCAATTGTAATTCGTCCGTCCCGGCCAGTCAAGTCAGAGGATTGGCTGGTTGGTTGAGTGTTCCTGAACATGCAAATATGCATCCGACACACACACACACACACACACATTACGTGGAAATTAATATGGCTAATTGGCGAACGAAACCCGGGATATGCGAATTAGCATTGCTATTGCTGTTCTCCTCTCTACATAGCCAGGTTAAATATGACGCGCAAAGCTATAGATAGACACACAATGGGTACAATGAAGGAATCTATTTTCGGATATTATTTGATTATCTAGAAGATAGATGGATATTTAATTAGCTAGTGGGGTTAATATTTTATCAATTAATAATCATATATATACTACATAGTTTTGTAGGTATTTGATAATGTATACAAATCTAAACATACATATATATATTGGTTGATTCTAAAATTTTGTCCGTTTTTATGAGTCTACTTTAAACTGTAAGTACTTGGAGCCACCGAGCGATGCACGGTAACCTCTGACCCCCCCCTTCCCGAAACCACACACCTCGCCCCCTCCAATGCACCCCCGCACCCAGTTTTTGCATTTCTAGCTTTCTAATGGTCCACATATATATTATGTGTATACCTATTTGTTTACTCGTACACCAATTTGCCCACATTCGTTCATATTGATAAACATTATAAAAAATAAATAGGAAAAAAATAATAAAAAAAATAATCAGGATCTGAAATAAAAACATAAAATTAAATAAGATTTGATTCCAAGTTATATAAAAAAAAGCCACTTGAACCAATTTATTTGTAAACACACCTGTTTTGTTATGATTTAGACACCTGTTAATTAAAAACAAACAAAAAATTCCTAATTTTAATATAATATATTAATATTTGCTATAACCTATTAGTGGGTTTTAAATTTAAAAAACCAATTAAAAATAAAACATAATTGAAAAAAATGTAAACAAACTTTTTTATTGAGATTTTCATCTATCAATAATTACTTTAATTAATAAAAGATCAATTAAGATGAATAATTTGTCGAGGTCCAGACCTAGCGAGATCGCTTTCTCATCCTCAATATATATATATATATATATATATATATATATATATATATATATTTGTATCATTGTTCTATTTTGAAAACGGGTTTACCGATTTTGATGATACAAATTCTATTAACAAGTTTTGAGAAACCGGATTAAAAGATTCTACCCAATCGAAAAGAAAGAAAGAGAGAAAAATCAAGTTAAATAAATACATGTACCTAAAACGGAATTAACCAAATCTTAATAGAAGAAATCAAAATGAAAATAAACAAGAATAAAACCAAGGTCTTAGTATGTACAAAATTAGAACAAAAGAGACAGGAATGCATCAAAATTAACCAAGAAAACCTAGAAGGAGTTAAGGAATTCCACTACCTAGGAAGTAAAATAACATGGGATGTGAGGAGCGAAAACGAAATTAAATCAAGAATTGCCCAAGCAAAAATGGGGTTTAATTCAAAACAAAAACTACTATGCTCCTCCTCAATCAGCTTAGAAAACAGGAAGTTGCTATTGAAGACATATGTATGGAGCATAGCTATGTACGGGTGTGAAACCTGGACAATTAGAAAAGCGGAGAGAAAGAGATTAGAGGCAGGCCTTCGAAATGTGGTGCTACAGAAGAATGATGAATATTAAATGGATGGATAAAATTACAAATGAAGAAGTTCTTGGAAGAATCGGAGAAAGAAGAACCTTGTGGAAGAGTCTGAAGAAGAGAAGAGGTCAGATGATGGGGCACACACTGAGACATGGGGGACTGCTTAGGGGATGGGGGGAAGAAAAGGCGAAGGGGAAGACCCAGAATATTTCAACCAAATAATTGGGGATATGGGATGCCAGACATTTAGAGAGGTCAAACAGCTGGCAGGGGACAGAGTCGAGTGGAGACGGATTGTTGCATCAAACCAGTCTTAGGACTGTATACTCAATGATGATGATGATAGATAAATACATTATTTTAGTGATTCTTGATTAGTGCATCATGCCTATTAGATTAAAAGATTCTACCCAGACAAAAAGAAAGACAGAGTAAAACCATGTACCTAAAATAATGTGAAACTTAGACCTTTAGATATTTTTCGAGTTGGAGATGAAAACAAACTAGAAGAAATTTCAAAATCTACAGACACAAAATACAATTTGATGTAGGGGTATATATTTTTAAATAAGTATAATTTTTCTAATATTTGTTTCGAGATGTTATTATTTCTCCATAAATAGAAGATGTTGAGTTAGGGGGTGAGGCGAGTGTTTATATGAGGGGGTGGCAGGGGGTGGTTAAGTGAGGGTGGAGAGAGAGAGCCAGCCGACAGGAGCAGAGCAAACAGGACAATATGTATCCTGGCCAATCAGAAGGGGACTCGCACATTCCCTATGATAATGAACCATGAATAGAACATGAGCTCCGCCGCCAGCCACCCCCACCGCCCCCTCTCTACCGCCGCCTCCATCCATATTACTAACAACTCTGCCACCCCCACACCCCCCCTCGATCCAGCCATCCACTCTCTCTCCTGGGCCCTGTTGACATCTTCGCTGGCCGGTAGGTATAACCTATTGGATCCTCAATACTAACCTCAATATAGCCCAAAGCGAAATAAACATGAAGAAATATATGGCCGTGAACAACCTACTCAATAAAAATTCATTTCCACATCGTAATATAAACGAAAAAAAAGGGACTCGAAGGAAATCACAAGAGCCTGGCTGGCTGGCTGTCATCTAACACAACCAGAGATCGAATGGATTATTTTTAAATAAATTTTATAAATTAAAAGCTTTTTAGAGCCAGTTTCATAAAAAATAAACTACAACGGATCGTTGCTAAACTTTATTAATATAATCCTTTTTTTTACTTTATGGACAAGTATTGTAATCGTGCAAAAAAAAGTATTGTTTTTTGCTTCGTTTTTCCGAAATATCTCAAAAACGGCTGAAAGTATTTTAATAAAAAAAAATTGAGCAAACTCATGGCATATTGGTCTACAAAAAAAGTCCAAATCGAAAAAATGATATTTTACCAGATATTAGTGATCTTGTCAAAATGTCTGTTAGTAGTTTACTACATTTTGTGAGCGCTCTAGCTCAAAAACTAGATGTGAATATACAAAACGAAATTTCACATGAAGAATCTTTATATTGAGATTATGATAGGATTTGGTTCAAATCTAACCAAAAATTAAAATTAGGGAGCTCTTAAAAAATTAAAATTATCAAATTTTCAAACAAAAAATAACCCAAGAAAAATGGGTATAAAAGAGACCTATAATAAAAAAGAGTCATTATTTTTTTTAGGGGGCCGGAATTGTGGGGGAAGTTCAGAAAGTAGAACTCAATGTAACTTCAAGACTCTTTAATCGATTTGTACGAAATTTTGAATATGCATCCTATATGATGATGATGTTTATTAATGTATTGTAGCTAGATTGTATTGATGTTTGGAGGACCTAGCCACCGAGGACTTGTGCCTCTAAGCAGGTCGAGGAATAAAGATTTATTTATTTATTTATTTATTTATCCAAATTCATTTGAAATATTAATATGTTTGTTCCTTTATTATTAATCAGATATCACTTGCAATTTGTAGTTCATATTGACATTAATTCAAAAATAATTCTCATTTAAGAGTCGAGGAATAACCATTCTACATTGGATTTTTGACGTTTCGGTTTTTATTGGTAACCATTGCTGAGGACATAGAGGAATCGACTTAAAATCAAAAATAGCGATTGATTCTCATCTAATACTTGAGGAATAACAATTCTACATTAGGTTTTTGACGTTTCGATTATTATTGGTAACCATTGCTGAAGACATGGAGGAAACGACTTAAAATCAAAAATAACGATCGATTCTTATCTAATACTAGAGGAATAACCTTATTGCATTCCATTTTTGATGTTTTGACTATTAATGGAAACCTCTACTGAAAATGTAGAAGAATCGACTTAAAATCAAAAAGACTAAATTCTTTTTTGGCAAACAACTCAAGCTTGAGTTGTTTACCAAAAAAGAATTTAGTCTTTTTGATTTTAAGTCGATTCTTCTACATTTTCAGTAGAGGTTTCATTAATAGTCAAAACATCAAAAATGGAATGCAATAAGGTTATTCCTCTAGTATTAGATAAGAATTGATCGTTATTTTTGATTTTAAGTCGATTCCTCCATGTCTTCAGCAATGGTTACCAATAATAATCGAAACGTCAAAAACCTAATGTAGAATTGTTATTCCTCAAGTATTAGATGAGAATCGATGGCTATTTTTGATTTTAAGTCGATTCCTCTATGTCTTCAGCAATGGTTACCAATAAAAACCGAAACGTCAAAAATCCAATATAGAATGATTATTCCTCAAGTACTAGATGAGAATCAATCGCTATTTTTGGTTTAAAGTTGATTTCTCTATGTCTTCAGGAATGGTTACTAATAAAAACCGAAACGTCAAAAATCCAATATAGAATGGATATTTCTCAAGTATTAGATGAGAATCAATCGCTATTTTTTATTTTAAGTCGATTCCTCCATGTCTTCAGCAATGGTTACTAATAAAAACCGAAACGTCAAAAATCCAATATAGAGATGATTATTCCTCAAGTACTAGATGAGAATCAATCGCTATTTTTGGTTTTAAAGTCGATTTCTCTATGTCTTCAGCAATGGTTACTAATAAACCGAAACGTCAAAAATCAATATAGAATGATTATTCCTCAAGTACTAGATGAGAATCAATCGCTATTTTTGGTTTAAAGTCGATTTCTCTATGTCTTCAGCAATGGTTACTAATAAGAACCGAAACGTCAAAAATCCAATATAGAATGATTATTCCTCAAGTACTAGATGAGAATCAATCGCTATTTTTGGTTTAAAGTCGATTTCTCTATGTCTTCAGCAATGGTTACTAATAAAAACCGAAACGTCAAAAATCCAATATAGAATGATTATTCCTCAAGAACTAGATGAGAATCAATCGCTATTTTTGGTTTAAAATCGATTTCTCTGTCTTCAGCAAAGGTAACGGATAAGAAAACAACGCAGTTGCTATGGTTACTCATAAAATTTCCTCCCAAATTTTTAGCATTTCACAGAGAGAAGCCTATCCATTCTTACTTAAGCAAGGCTAAATGAGCTATATTAAAACTTTCAAATGAATAAATTTTAAAGAATTTAAAAATTAAAAAAGTACCATCTTACTCTAGAGTAAAGTACTTTAAAATATAATTTTACTAAAAACTTTATTTAACCTTTTTTATGGTCCCCAAGGTACTTAATTAGGATATTAAATTTCATCAAAATTGGTTAAGTCATTTTCAAGATATTTAGAAAAACTAAAAAAGTACTGAAATAAAGTACTAATGTTTGTGGGCCGATATGTACCAAAAACTAATCAGCGCTTCATTTTGTTAAACTAATGATAGGTTTTCAATTTCATTTCAATCGGTGCAACGGTGTGGAAAAAATCGTGGGCCAAAAAAGCGATAACATCCATCCATACATCCATCCATACATCCATACGCACGCACTAAATGAAAAAATCGCACTTTTTGGCCTCTCGACGAGACCCCATGTAATTTTTGGCAAAACCGTCACGTGCTAAAATTCAACCTAATTGAATACTACAATTTGTGACTTTAATTGAGTCCATGGGTTCCGTAGTCTTTACCTGAGGACCCTTTGAAGCCACGCTTGCCCCAAGAGCGATTACAATACTTTACCCATGCTTTGCATTGGATAAAGTAAAAATTGAGCAAACTCATGGCATATTGGTCTACAAAAAAAGTCCAAATCGAAAAAATGATATTTTACCAGATATTAGTGATCTTGTCAAAATGTCTGTTAGTAGTTTACTACATTTTGTGAGCGCTCTAGCTCAAAAACTAGTGTGAATATCAAAACGAAATTTCACATGAAGAATCTTTATATTGAGATTATGATAGGATTTGGTTCAAATATAACCAAAAATTAAAATTAGGGAGTTCTTAAAAAATTAAAATTATCAAATTTTCAAACAAAAAAATAACCCAAGAAAAATGGGTATAAAAGAGACCTATAATAAATAAACTGCAACGGATCGTTGCTAAACTTTATCCAAATTCATTTGAAATATTAATATGTTTGTTCCTTTATTATTAATCAGATATCACTTGCAATTTGTAGTTCATATTGAAAATTAATTCAAAAATAATTCTCATTTAAGAGTCGAGGAATAACCATTCTACATTGGATTTTTGACGTTTCGGTTTTTATTGGTAACCATTGCTGAGGACATAGAGGAATCAACTTAAAATCAAAAATAGCCATCGATTCTCATCTAATACTTGAGGAATAACAATTCTACATTAGGTTTTTGACGTTTCGATTATTATTGGTAACCATTGCTGAAGACATGGAGGAAACGACTTAAAATCAAAAATAACGATCGATTCTTATCTAATACTAGAGGAATAACCTTATTGCATTCCATTTTTGATGTTTTGACTATTAATGGAAACCTCTACTGAAAATGTAGAAGAATCGACTTAAAATCAAAAAGACTAAATTCTTTTATGGCAAACAACTCAAGCTTGAGTTGTTTACCAAAAAAATTTAGTCTTTTTGATTTTAAGTCGATTCTTCCACGTTCTCAATAGAGGTTGCCATTAATGGTCAAAACATCAAAAATGGAATGCAATAAGGTTATTCCTCTAGTATTAGATAAGAATTGATCGTTATTTTTGATTTTAAGTCGATTCCTCCATGTCTTCAGCAATGGTTACCAATAATAATCGAAACGTCAAAAACCTAATGTAGAATTGTTATTCCTCAAGTAATAGATGAGAATCAATCGCTATTTTTGATTTATAAGTCGATTCCTCTATATCTTCAGCAATGGTTACCAATAAAAACCGAAACGTCAAAAATCCAATATAGAATGATTATTCCTCAAGTACTAGATGAGAATCAATCGCTATTTTTGGTTTAAAGTTGATTTCTCTATGTCTTCAGCAATGGTTACTAATAAAAACCGAAACGTCAAAAATCCAATATAGAATGGATATTTCTCAAGTATTAGATGAGAATCAATCGCTATTTTTTATTTTAAGTCGATTCCTCCATGTCTTCAGCAATGGTTACTAATAAAAACCGAAACGTCAAAAATCCAATATAGAATGATTATTCCTCAAGTACTAGATGAGAATCAATCGCTATTTTTGGTTTAAAGTCGATTTCTCTATGTCTTCATCAATGGTTACTAATAAAAACCGAAACGTCAAAAATCCAATATAGAATGATTATTCCTCAAGTACTAGATGAGAATCAATCGCTATTTTTGGTTTAAAGTCGATTTCTCTATGTCTTCATCAATGGTTACTAATAAAAACCGAAACGTCAAAAATCCAATATAGAATGATTATTCCTCAAGTACTAGATGAGAATCAATCGCTATTTTTGGTTTAAAGTCGATTTCTCTATGTCTTCAGCAATGGTTACTAATAAAAACCGAAACGTCAAAAATCCAATATAGAATGATTATTCCTCAAGTACTAGATGAGAATCAATCGCTATTTTTGGTTTAAAGTCGATTTCTCTATGTCTTCATCAATGGTTACTAATAAAAACCGAAACGTCAAAAATCCAATATAGAATGATTATTCCTCAAGTACTAGATGAGAATCAATCGCTATTTTTGGTTTAAAGTCGATTTCTCTATGTCTTCATCAATGGTTACTAATAAAAACCGAAACGTCAAAAATCCAATATAGAATGATTATTCCTCAAGTACTAGATGAGAATCAATCGCTATTTTTGGTTTAAAGTCGATTTCTCTATGTCTTCATCAATGGTTACTAATAAAAACCGAAACGTCAAAAATCCAATATAGAATGATTATTCCTCAAGTACTAGATGAGAATCAATCGCTATTTTTGGTTTAAAATCGATTTCTCTGTCTTCAGCAAAGGTAACGGATAAGAAAACAACGCAGTTGCTATGGTTACTCATAAAAATTCCTCCCAAATTTTTAGCATTTCACAGAGAGAAGCCTATCCATTCTTACTTAAGCAAGGCTAAATGAGCTATATTAAAACTTTCAAATGAATAAATTTTAAAGAATTTAAAAAATTAAAAAAGTACCATCTTACTCTAGAGTAAAGTACTTTAAAATATAATTTTACTAAAAACTTTATTTAACCTTTTTTGTGGTCCCCAAGGTACTTAATTAGGATATTAAATTTCATCAAAATTGGTTAAGTCATTTTCAAGATATTTAGAAAAAACTAAAAAAGTACCGAAATAAAGTACTAATGTTTGTGGGCCGATATGTACCAAAAACTAATCAGCGCTTCATTTTGTTAAACTAATGCTAGGTTTTCAATTTCATTTCAATCGGTGCAACGGTGTGGAAAAAATCGTGGGCCAAAAAAGCGATAACATCATCATACATCCATCCATACATCCCGCACGCACTAAATGAAAAAATCGCACTTTTTGGCCTCTCGACGAGACCCCATGTAATTTTTGGCAAAACCGTCACGTGCTAATATTCAACCTAATTGAATACTTAATTAAATTAATCTTTAAGAAATTCAAAGATATTTTTTACAAAGCGAAATTTTGAGAATACTTAGCCGGACTACCGTTTTATTAGAACCATTGAGGTCCAGCTGATTCTCCATCCTGAACCAAGAGAGCGAAAAAAGATATGGTCCATCTAGGTGTTACCCGGTATCAATCCGCGTATAGCCCGCATGATACCCCACCACGGACCACCTTTTTTCGCTCTCTTGGTCCAGGATGGAGAATCAGCTGGACCTCAATGGTTCTAATACGGTAGTCCGGCTAAGTATTCTCAAAAATTTCGCTTTGTAAAAAATATCTTTGAATTTCTTAAAGATTAATTTAATTAATTTGATAATTTCTATATTTGTATAAATATACTTGAAAAACAAATTTATTTATAATTTGTTAAAAATTCCGTTTAGTAGATTTGCTCGCGAATCTACTCCGCGGAATTCGAAATTAATTGAATACTACAATTTGTGACTTTAATTGAGTCCATGGGTTCCGTAGTCTTTACCTGAGGACCCTTTGAAGCCACGCTTGCCCCGAGAGCGATTACAATACTTTACCCATGCTTTGCATTGGATAAAGTAAAAAGAGTCATTATTTTTTTTAGGGGGCCGGAATTGTGGGGGGAAGTTCAAAAAAGTAGAACTCAATGTAACTTCAAGACCCTTTAATCGATTTGTACGAAATTTTGAATATGCATCCTATATGATGATGATGTTTATTAATGTATTGTAGCTAGATTGTATTGATGTTTGGAGGACCTAGCCACCGAGGACTTGTGCCTCTAAGCAGGTCGAGGAATAAATATTTATTTATTTATTTATTTATTTATTTATCCAAATTCATTTGAAATATTAATATGTTTGTTCCTTTATTATTAATCAGATATCACTTGCAATTTGTAGTTCATATTGACATTAATTCAAAAATAATTCTCATTTAAGAGTCGAGGAATAACCATTCCACATTGGATTTTTGACATTTCGGTTATTATTGGTAACCATTGCTGAAGACATGGAGGAATCGACTTAAAATAAAAAATAGACATCGATTCTCATCTAATACTTGAGGAATAACAATTCTACATTAGGTTTTTGACGTTTCGATTATTATTGGTAACCATTGCTGAAGACATGGAGGAATCGACATAAAATCAAAAATAACGATCGATTCTTATCTAATACTATAGGAATAACCTTATTGCATTCCATTTTTGATGTTTTGACCATTAATGGCAACCTCTATTGAGAACGTGGAAGAATCGACTTAAAATCAAAAAGACTAAATTCTTTTTTGGTAAACAACTCAAGTTTGCATTGGATAAAGTAAAAAACTAATCCTCGGTTTACTCAACTCTAGGTTGAGAGGTTACCCTGGAGTTTCAAACAATATGAATTTCATAAATCAAAATAGAGTCGAATTAGGGGGGTCGGGTAGGCTAGGCGGTAGCATGTCAGCCAGCTAACCAAGAGGACCCGAGTTCGAATCCGACTCGAGGCATCCGGCTAAAATCTGACCCCCGAGGTAGAGACAAATTTAAATAAAATAATTAGTATCGTAAATGGCTTATGGCTAGAAAGGCCGAAAGCCAAAAAAAAGAGTCGAATTAGCTCACCCTGAGTCAAGGGTTGGAAAATAGGTTGACAACGGCCAAATTCCCTACATTTTAGTTTTTTTTTTTTTTTGGCTTTTTCGGCCTTTCTAGCCATAAGCCTAATTACGATACTAGTTATATTTTTTTGAAAATTTGTCTCTACCCCTGGGGTCAGATTTTAGCTGGTTGCCTCGAGTCGGATTCGAACCCGGGTCCCCTGGTTAGCTCGCTGTCACGCTACCGCCTAACCTATCTGACCCCCCTACATTTTAGTTATTTTTAGAAAAAAAAAACAATTACGTTTAGATTTTTTTTGTTTTGTATTCATTAAATAAATGAATGTCTTGTATCCTTTTATTATTTAAAAACAATCAAAATTTTTTTTCTATTTAATCATATGTTCAAAATTGCCACAATTTTTAAATGGTCAAATCAGTCACTATATAAAAAGACCACAGGCCCCTATAGTCGGCATCTGAAACTACCCTCCCCACCAACATTTTTTCTCTCGAGGCCTCGGCGATAGCGCCAAACAGTTCTTATACTATTAACCAGCCAAGGGTAAATATCATTTAAATTTACTCTGTGTGCTATGCGTTAGGCTTGTCTGAGTCTGAAGGTAAGCATGTTCTTTCTGATAGCTAAAATTCATATCATTTACGTGTTCATTTCTTTAATTATTTTTTCTCTTTTCCACTGAAGGTTACCTCATTGTAGATGTTTTGCGGTCCGCTCGATTGACCAACAGAACACATAAACTCATGAACAGAAACCACTCAAGGTTTACGTTAAAAAAGCGCTAAGCCACGCTTAGCCAAATAAATGTATGTTTTGTTTGCCCGATTCGCTTGGCAAGCAACAACATATATATTCCATTGCCCAAACAAGCGGCAACCCTTCTCTTTCTGAACAACTACAGAAAGGGACATTTTTTCGCTTCATCTTGCGAAGCGCGCCCAGCCTACACACGGCATATTCAATTTTGCGTAAGGAACGCGGAACGGGAACCGGTCTTCAAATGTCCTGTACCTTCCTCAAATATTCTTAATACATCCACCTAACTCCTCTTTTATCAAAACCTTCCCTCTATTAATTACTGAATAAATTTTATATCAAAGTTAAATTGTTTTATCTTTTTCATTTCATACGCTTTTGCAAAGAATTACCTTGTCTCCCCTCCATTTGCTCTTTTTACAGGATATCATATATGTATAATAGTAATTAACTAGATAATCGAACCAGCAGCCCTATCGAAACATTCTATTTTTTTTATAAAGTAAATAACAGCTTCCTTGGGGTCTTACAAACCTCATAACCAAAAGGAGCGATACTTTTCAATCATCATATAAAAATAAAGTGGTAAAAAAGTAAATATATAGATACAACAAAACTCAGACAAATCATGTAATTTTAAAAATTTGAAATGTATTGAATAAGTGAATATTAAATTTTAGCAAAGAGAAACAAAGAGGTTGTCTCATGTTTATTTTCTTTGTTTTTATTAACAACACATTTTTTACTTTTTTTAACATTAAAAATATAGTTTTTGTTAAAGAGAAATTTATCTTTCATTTCTTTCCTATAGACATCCATCCTTAAAGATACTAATTTTGGGCTTAAGAGTTCGAACAGGTATATATATGTTAAGAACTTAGCGTCCCTATCGAAGATATAATTTGATATCGATTGTTTAGTGGAATAGATTTACAACCTATTCGCTGCGAGCCTTACAACCTCGTTGTTAAGCTAAACAATAGATATAAACCCGGTCCTTCGTTTTTCTCTATATCTTTCTCAAATTGTGGGAAAGCTTTCAGTAAAATTTTACATCCCCCATGTAATCATTGTTGCTCCTTGCGAGCCTCATACTTTTAAAAGACCATACTATAACCAATTCTAATGTGGCTAAAATTAATAAATTAAAAATCGGCTCCTAAATACGATTACATATTTTGTGTTTGTATTTTGTTTTTGTTTTTTTTTGTTTTTATTTTAATTTTGTTTTTAATTTTATTTTAGGGGGGGTCGATAGGCTAGTCGGTAGCGTGACAGCGAGCTAACCAGGAGACCCGGGTTCGAATCCGACTCGAGGCAGCCAGCCAAAATCTGACCCCCGGGGGTAGAGACAAATTTTAAAAATATATCTAGTATCGTAATTAGGCTTATGGCTAGAAGGGCCGAAAAGCCAAAAAAAAAAAAAAAAAAAAAAATTTATTTTAAATAATAACATTTTGTTTATATTTAAGAAAAAAAGAAAAAGATTGAAAGTATTTTCTGAACGTACTTTAACTTCTGGTTGTTGATGAAACTTTCTGAACGTACTCTTCTTTCTCAAAATTTTACTTGTTAAATGTTTTTACAAATTTGTATTCAGTTTTTATTTGAACTCCTGAAAATGGGCTAATAACCCGAAATATATATCGAGTGAATCAAACTCAAATAAACATACATTTGTTTTAATATTTCCTTTTTGGGAAACCTAACCTAGAAAATTCTCCTCTTAAGTTAGTTGTAACATGAAGTTATATGGCCTAGAACCTTCCTCAATAAACGGACTATCTAATGCAAAATGTATTTTTGAAATCGGATTAATATTTGTTGAGATTAACCTACACAAACAAACAAACAAACTCTCCAGTCACCAGCTATTATTAGTATAGATAAAACGACGTATATTTATAGTTGGAAATTATCATTTGGCAAATCCATATTTGTTTTTTACATAGGCAAAATGTAATTTTGAATGGCTGCCAACCTTAAAATAATAAATTTTATCTCCGAGGAATGTATATGAAACGAGAGGGAAGGGTTGGTGGGTGGGTGGCGGGGGTGCGAGTTAAGAAGAATGGTTACCCCCTTTCGTGCGGGGGGAGAGAAGTTTAATACCCTGCAACCCTCCTTACTTCATAATCATAAAGCTCTGATAATGTCTGTAATCAGCTCTCTGGGTTATCTCAAGCTGAAAGGATTCGATCGTAAAGGGCTTTGGCGTAAGCCTTTGCCTGGGGGGCGCGGGGTGGGAATTTTTGCGGAAGGGGCTGCGAATTAGTAGCTCGTCATCTCAGGTGGTTCCGAATCCGGGAGAGGGGGCGGAGCATGAATTAACAGGAAACTTTCCAGCAATAAAATAAACTTAAATAGTGGGGATTTCCTTAATTAAAAATTTAAATCTTGCCAAAAATACTTTGATGATGTTCATTCTCTCTCTAGAGCTGAGGGGATATATATTTTTATCTCGCAGAGGGATGATGTATTTTGAAAAGGGAATTTGTGAAAATTAGGGTTATTTTGTTTTACACCAATACTTAGGAATTAACCAAATCCTAATAGAAGAAATCAAAATGAAAATAAACAAGAATAAAACCAAGGTCCTAGTTTGTACAAAAAAAGAACAAACTAGACAGGAATGCATCAAAATTAACCAAGAAAACCTAGAAGGAGTTAAGGAATTCCGCTACCTAGGAAGTAAAATAACATGGGATGGGAGGAGCGAAAACGAAATTAAATCAAGAATTGCCCAAGCAAAAATGGGGTTTAATTCAAAACAAAAAACTACTATGCTCCTCCTCAATCAGCTTAGAAAACAGGAAGTTGCTATTGAAGACATATGTACAGGTGTGAAACCTGGACAATTAGAGAAGCGGAGAGAAAGAGATTAGAGGCTTTCGAAATGTGGTGCTACAGAAGAATGATGAATATCAAATGGATGGATAAAATTACAAATGAAGAAGTTCTTGGAAGAATCGGAGAAAGAAGAACCTTGTGGAAGAGTCTGAAGAAGAGAAGAGATCAGATGATGGGGCACACACTGAGACTTGGGGGACTGCTTAGGGGATGGGGGGAAAGAGAAGGGGAAGACCCAGATTAGAATATTCAACCAAATAATTGGGGATATGGGATGCCAGACATTTAGAGAGGTCAAACAGCTGGCGGGGGGCAGAGTCGAGTGGAGGCGGGTGGTTGCATCAAACCATTCTTAGGACTGTATACTCAATGATGATGATAGATAAATACATTATTTTAGTGATTCTTGGTTAGTGCATCATGGCTATTATTAGGTTTGCGTCGCTCGCTGGCTCATCGAAGAAATGTCTCTGCCCTTTCCCTTTTCTATAGATACTATCACGGCAGGTGCTCTGATGAGATAAAATCAATAATTCCCCCAAAACATGCTTTGCACGCAGCACACGTTTTGCCGACTCCCAACACTCTTTCGCGGTCAAATTAGAAAAGTGCCGGACCACTTCATTCGCCAATGCATATATCCCCATGACTTCAAGGAACTGGAACTCCCTCCCAACCTCCATCTTTCCCAGCACTTATAATCTTCAAACCTTCAAAACCGGAGTGCATAGACACCTACGGCTACACCCTCTCACTTAATCAACTTTCCCTTCTCTTCGGTAATGCAAGGGTCTTTCGAGATCCATAGGGGCTGCATCTTTACTGGTACACCCCTTATTGCATTCGATTGCATTAAAAAAAAAAAAAGACTAAATTATTTTATGGCAAACAGCACAAGCTTGTGGCGAAATGACCTCCTTAAATAGCACTGGTTGTTAGGTAAGTATTTTTTCTTCTCTCGATTGTTTGGCCATTGTTATTCAAATGTCGGAAGTCGCCTGTCTTTTCTGCCCTTTTGCTCTCTCTTAGATATTATTGTATGCAAGTCTCGACGTCCGATGAGCCAACCAACCCTCCCCAATTTCTCTTCGTTTTTTTTCTTTCTTTTTTTTTCATGGAGCCAAGTGACTGATTTATGTGCTAAACCTGTTTAAGTTTTCCATTCTCTCTCTTGGGACTCAACGTTTCTTACAATCGGAAACCATTATGTTCTACATATTTTTACTATCCGATAAACTATTTATAACGTAACGGGGGTAATTATTATCTTTATACATTTTATTAAAAAAACACCTCCACAGATATCATACCCTAATTATACTACTCAACCAAAATTTGTATCCGTAAACCTAACAATGGATTACAGTAGAGTTTTATACGCTGATTATTATCATGCATTTTCCGATTTTTTACAACAGGTCAGATTTTTTAGATATTATCGGTCAAAATGACGAAAAAGGACATTTTGACATATTTTCGGGTCCCATTAGATATCAAACAGCAATATTTGAAATCACAATATTTTGTTGTCGTAATAGAAAACAGCTTCCTCTTTGATTTTCAAATTACCACTTGTTTTTAATTTAATTAGAACTCGAGTTATAACTACAAAAAACTAAAACTACACGTAATTATAAACATTAGATGGTTTTAAAGCAAAATGAGCCGCGAAAGTTAAATAATTTCTTATGGGAGGGGTCGGTAGCGCAATCGGTTAAATCACCAACTTTTCTAATCCGATTAGGAGAACATCAACCTAGACTTCATCAGTTCAATCCCAGCAAGAAGCAAAGTGAATTTATTTGAAAAATAATAAAAAACCTGCCCATCGGCTCCAGAAACTGACAATCTCTGGTTCTACAAAACCTCGTGCATGCGTAGGACAAAATTTCGTAACAAGCGACCATGAAACGTGAGAGGCAAGATTACCCCCGGTGGTAACCAATCCACCCACCCTCGAGTGGCACCCGGGCATTTAGATTCTGGGGGACCCGGACCATCACGAAATCAAGGAAGAAACAATGGAAGAATAACGCCAAAAATCCATACATACCTGGGCACCTTTAACATCAACTCACTCATCCGGCCAGGAAAAATTAAAGAACCTGACCATGGAACCCGATAACACGTTCCGGAAAAAGATAGAGGCGTCCAAGGTCCAACCAGAAAGAGACATCAAGATTTTCGTGATCCCTAAGGTCCAAACGCAACAATGAACGAATAATTTCTTACGTTAATTCTATATATTTAGAAAATTATTTTATTATTTTTTAAAAGGGATAAATGAATTGTGCACCCGACGAGATTCAAACCCGTGTTTTTCTCGCCTTTAGCCGAAGAGCACATTTACCAACTAGGCCACGAGTGATCTTTGTTTACGTTTAAATATTAATTTGTATAAAATAATTTGTCGTAAATATTAAATAGGGCGAAAAAATCGTTTTTACATTGTAGGCTAATTAAATTATCAAATAATGCAACATTTTATTGATTTTTTTTTAAATCCTGAAATATGAAGCTTTTAGAAAATAATATTTATATTTGTAAAATTATAGAATGGAATAGAAAAAAGTGTATTAAATTACTGAAAACGGAGTGATTAATTTTTTTTTGCTCGCGAATGTAGAAAAAGCCGCAACAAGGAAAAATGACATTCGATCTAAAGAGAATTCCTGGCGGGATCATCCGTAGCCTAGTTGGTAAATGTGCTCTTTGGCTAAATGAGACGGGTTCGAATCCCGCCGGGTGATCAATTCATTTTTCCTTTTCAAAAAATATTAATAAAATAATTTTCTAAATATATAGAATTAACATAAGAAATTATTGATTAGGTACATTATTTAACTTTCGCGGCTTATATTGTTTTAAGAAAAAATTAAAACTAACGTTTTCTTTATTTTTTAAACGTAAGTTCTAAAGCTAGAGATCCAAAACCTATACCTATAGTAAAATTTTGTTACCTGAATGAACTTTTTTCGACTTTTCATTCTTGAGTTCTCGTTGTGTGGTATGTGAATCCAGAAAACTAGAAACACCCAGTATAGCACAAAAAGTTTCATTAAATTATTTTTATATACAGTAGAGTGTCGATAATCCGGTTTAATTGTGACCGGATCATGTCCGGATTATCGAAAAGAACCAAAAAAAGGTCGGTTGAGTTTATAACAAAAATAAAACTTGCTAAAACCCATTAATAATTCACTTTAGTGGTTAAATAATTGTAGCAGATAAATAAAACCATTAATTGATATGAACTTATATGTATATATGTAACTAGCTGCTCCAGGCCTGCGTTCGACACGCCTTCTGCCTCTGGGCGGGTTTCCCTGGCGGGCAGCGTCGAAACGGCCAAAAAAAATTTATAATATTTATTTATAAAGAGAAACAAAGAGGTTGTCCTCTGGTTGATGCGAATAAACATACACACATACAGGGTGGTGACTTGGCCGACGCAGCATAGCGATTACAATGTTAATTTTTGAATGTGCATTTATTTGCTCCCCTAATTATTTTAGTGTTAAAGTTCTTATATGTTTTTTGAAGAGAAAAATATACTGAATCCGAACATATTTTTGTTTTCAAATTTTGAAATTTCAGAACCGTAATAATCAACATTATAAATAATTGTATTTTTACAAAAATCACTGAGGCCATGAAATTATTAAAACAAACAAGCCATTTTTAACCGACTTCAAAAAAGGAGGAGGTTCTCTATTCGATTGAATTTTTTTTTTTTTTTTGTGCCTATGTTACCTCATATCTCCGCCAATTGTCAACCGATTTTGAAATTTTTTTTTGCATTGGGTCCAGTCTAGCTTCCGATTGGTCCCATTTTTTTTTCGATTTTTTTCCATAGGTATTAGACCTTTTTATTAGGTTTGTTTAGACCTAACCTCTTTGTTTATGAACCGATTTCGATGGTTCTTTTTTTATCCGAAAGGGGGTGTCTTAGGGATGGTGTCATATTAATTTGGTCAAGTTCTGACGATATAATCACTATTAATAACATCACTAAAAAGAGAAAAATAAAAATTTTTAAGAAAAAAATAAAAACCGACTTCAAAAAATTAAATGCAACAAATAAAATACACTAAAAGGTATAAAATAATTATTATCTTATTTAGTTACAACTAAACGACGAAATATTAACACGAAATTACTTTTTGAAGTCGGTGCCAAACATATACCTTTTATGAATCGCACTCGACGGATCTTACTTAGTACGTTTGGCGGGTACGCTCGCTTATAGGTATAGTTTGTTTGGCACCGACTTTAAAAAGTAATTTCGTGTTAATATTTCGTCGTTTAGTTGTAACTAAATAAGATAATAATTATTTTATACCTTTTAGTGTATTTTTATATTTGTTGCATTTAACTTTTTGAAGTCGGTTTTTATTTTTTTCTTAAAAATTTTTTCATTTGTTGTTTTTAAGTGACGTTTGTTATATTCGAACTTTTTAAAATCAGTTCTTATTAGAAATTATTTGATTACCATAATGAGAAACTCGTTAAATTTGAATGGGCTGAATTTTGTATTCGTCATTGATAAATAAAAATAGTAGATTCACGTAGATGAAGTTTAGAACGAGCTTTTAAATTTTTACAAGAAATAATCAACGAAATTATAAGTAATATTTTTAAACGTAATTAAAACAATAAAATTAGTAAGGTAAACAGAATTTAATTTCTTAACATAATTAACAAATGCATAAAATTATAACAAAAAATAACAATCATAGCAAATGTTCCAATAAACCACCATTTACCACTAAACAATGGCCCAACCTTTCGTAAAATTCTCATCCGACAATCGACAACAATAAAAGTTTTGAATTTAAATTTTTTTTAAATGGGGGGGGTCGGGTAGGCTAGGCGGTAGCATGTCAGCCAGTCAACCAAGAGGACCCGAGTTCGAATCCGACTCGAGGCATCCGGCTAAAATCTGACCCCCGGGGGTAGAGACAAATTTAAAAGAAAATAAATAGTATCGTAAATGGCTTATGGCTAGAAAGGCCGAAAAGACAAAAAAAAAAAAAAAATTTTAAATAAATATCTACATTTTTAAAAGCGTTTTTTTTTTGGACTTTTAAATTATGAATTAGACAAAATCTGATGTAATTATCTTTTAAAATTTTAATTCTGCTCAGTTTTTTGTATTCTAATTATGCTCTAAAATAATCACTAAAGATCACTATTTTTTTTTTTTTTTTTTTGGCTTTTCGGCCTTTCTAGCCATAAGCCCAATTACGATACTAGCTATATATTTTTAAAATTTGTCTCTACCCCCGGGGGTCAGATTTTAGCTGGCTGCCTCGAGTCGGATTCGAACCCGGGTCCCCTGGTTAGCTCGCTGTCACGCTACCGCCTAGCCTACCGACCCCCCAAAGATCACTATTAAACGTCAAATAGAAACAACAAATGAAAATGGCTTGTTTGTTTTAATAATTCCATGACCTCAGTGATTTTTGTAAAAATACAATTATTTATAATGTTGATTATTACGGTTCTGAAATTTCAAAATTTGAAAACAAAAATATGTTCGGATTCAGTATTTTTTCTCTAAAAAAAACCTATAAGAACTTTAACCCTAAAATAATTAGGGGAGCAAATAAATGCACATTCATAAATTAACATTGTAATCGCTATGCTACGTCGGCCAAGTCACCACCCTGTATATGTGTGTATGTTTATTTGCATCAAGCAGAGGACAACATCTTGGTGAATCAACAACTCTGCTACTCTCGGCAAAACAAAAACTTTTTCAATTTAATATTTATTTAACGCATTGTCTATGCACGACCGCGCTATCTTACCAAAATCATTCTAATAATTTAACGCTTTGCCATTGGCTATTCACTGGCCAATCAGATCTTTTGGATCATATATTCATACATATATACATACTTTACTATTTTTAACCGACTTCAAAAAAGGAGGAGGTTCTCTATTCGATTGATTTTTTTTTTTTTTTTTTTTTTTTTTTTTGTGCCTATGTTACCTCATATCTCCGCCAATTGTCAACCGATTTTGAAAATTTTTTTGCATTGGGTCCAGTCTAGCTTCCGATTGGTCCCATTTTTTTCGATTTTTTTTCATAGGTATTAGACCTTTTTTATTAGGTTTGTTTAGACCTAACCTCTTTGTTTATGAACCGATTTCGATGGTTCTTTTTTTATCCGAAAGGGGTGTCTTAGGGATGGTGTCATATTAATTTGGTCAAGTTCTGATGATATTATCACTATTAATAACATCACTAAAAAGAGAAAAATAAAAATTTTTAAGAAAAAAATAAAAACCGACTTCAAAAAATTAAGTGCAACAAATATAAAAATACACTAAAAGGTATAAAATAATTATTATCTTATTTAGTTACAACTAAACGACGAAATATTAACACGAAATTACTTTTTAAAGTCGGTGCCAAACAAACTATACCTATAAGCGAGCGTACCCGCCAAACGTACTAAGTAAGATCCGTCGAGTGCGATTCATAAAAGGTATATGTTTGGCACCAACTTCAAAAAGTAATTTCGTGTTAATATTTCGTCGTTTAGTTGTAACTAAATAAGATAATAATTATTTTATACCTTTTAGTGTATTTTTATATTTGTTGCACTTAATTTTTTGAAGTCGGTTTTTTATTTTTTTCTTAAAAATTTTTATTTTTCTCTTTTTAGTGATGTTATTAATAGTGATTATATCATCAGAACTTGACCAAATTAATATGACACCATCCCTAAGACACCCCTTTTCGGATAAAAAAAGAACCATCGAAATCGGTTCATAAACAAAGAGGTTAGGTCTAAACAAACCTAAACAAACCTAATAAAAAAGGTCTAATACCTATGAAAAAAAATCGAAAAAAAATGGGACCAATCGGAAGCTAGACTGGACCCAATGCAAAAAAAATTTTCAAAATCGGTTGACAATTGGCGGAGATATGAGGTAACATAGGCACAAAAAAAAAAAAAAAAAAAAAAAAAAAAAAAAAAAAAATTCAATCGAATAGAGAACCTCCTCCTTTTTTGAAGTCGGTTAAAAATACACTAAAAGGTATAAAATAATTATTATCTTATTTAGTTACAACTAAACGACGAAATATTAACACGAAATTACTTTTTGAAGTTGGTGCCAAACATATACCTTTTATGAATCGCACTCGACGGATCTTACTTAGTACGTTTGGCGAGTACGCTCGCTTATAGGTATAGTTTGTTTGGCACCGACTTCAAAAAGTAATTTCGTGTTAATATTTCGTCGTTTAGTTGTAACTAAATAAGATAATAATTATTTTATACCTTTTAGTGTATTTTTACATTTGTTGCACTTAATTTTTTGAAGTCGGTTTTTATTTTTTTCTTAAAAATTTTTTATATATGTAGAGTTGAAATATTATAATAGAAATTTTTAATCGCGCTCATCTGCCAAACAATGTGATGGTCAACTGAAGACCCTTTCAGCCAACACAAGAACCTTTGCATAGGTATTTCATTCTTTTCAGTACACAAAGATCATTGTTTGAATCTTGAGTAAGTGAAGCGTGAATGAGATGGAATTCCACAATCCCCTAGGTGCCTGTTTGAATTCCATCCGTATTGATAATATTTGTCACATAATGTATTTTCCCACTACCTGATTATTCCACATTTCACCTTAAACAATAATGTTTGTCACGTGTAGTTATGTCCCCCTCCACCCTTCCGATCTGACCATCAAACGAGCTACACTTGCAATCTGACGATCATACGGACAACAGTCAGCCACACGAACACGCATTACGATCTCTCTAACAACGAATCTTAATTCATATTTAACCTGTACATAAAAGTTATACTTTCTATCTTATTAAATATATTGTTTTAACCAAGTTGAAGTACCTTTTATTACGAATACACCCTAGACAACCAGTTCCATTAAATAAAGAAGAACACGCCTGGGATTAAAGTAATCCGGTCCCACACACACACATATATATATATATAAATAAATTTATTACAATTCTCATCTGTCTGATTCTTTGGGGAATCGAAACAGATGAATTTTGTTCAGTTTTTCAATAATAAATTTTATTTAGAATGTTTATATGTTAACATTTAAATGAAAGCGAAAGTTAAAACTTTTATCCGGTCACTGCCCTATTTTGGTGCACTTGGGACCAGACTCGTTTTGATAGTGAACCAAGAGTTGAAAAAAAGATACAGGACCCAGCCGGGTATGATCCGACATCTTCTGCGTTTAAGCCCGCAAATGCCTTTTCCATTTAGGCGATGGACTTTTTTTTCAACTCTTGGTTCACTATCAAAACGAGTCTGGTCCCAAGTGCACCAAAATAGGGCAGTGACCGGATAAAAGTTTTAACTTTCGCTTTCATTTAAATGTTAACATATATATATATATAGATGTACACTATGTATTGTACATACATATGTATTTAGTGAATACTGTACAGTTTATACATTGTCAGATCACGCCCAACCTATCGCATCAACGCTTTTGTTTGACAAATACCTAGTATGTATCAGGCGCGGATCCAGACCTCTGATTTGGGGGGAGGGGGGGGCGGTCGGTAGCCACTGAGTTTTACTCCCCCCCCCCACCCCTTAATGAAAAATGGATCCTATCTCAAACTAAATAAAAAGAGCATTATATTTTTAAATTCATATGAAAAATCGTTCTTTTTAGGGAATAGTTCTTTTATAGTTCGTTCATTATATGGAACTAGTTCAATTGAACTATATATTTTATTTTGTTTTGATTTACTTTATTTTATGTTGTTTTACTTTTTATTTTGTCTTTGTTCTTTTATGTCTTTAATTTAAAGTAATTTATTAAATTTATGTTTTTGAATTTCTCTGTTAATTTATCTTAAAATTTAACCCTCGACTCAAGATTAATCTTACAGTGGGTTAAATTTTATTTTATTTCATTTTAATATAATACATATAGTTGTGTTCATGATTTGAATTTTGATTCAAATTTTAATTGATAAATATTGTTAAGGTTCAATATGTATTAATATATATGTAAACTGTGCATGTAAACTGAGCCAAATAAATAAATAAATAAATAAATAAAAAAAAAAAAAAAAATATAGTTCAGGGGTGGCCGATGTATATAAGATCTGCTTTTTATCTCAAAAGTGTGTGGCGATCAAATTGTCCAAGCGGGGGGGGTGCTGAGACGACCCCCCCCCCCCACATAGAACTTTATTTTCAATTTTAAAATTTAATGTTAAAAAAAAAATTGAATAAACATAAAAAATGTTGATCTTCAATGCTTTTTGGGGGGGGGGGGTCAAGTCACCCCTGGATCCGCGCATGATAGAGACTAAAAAAATTTTGAAAAAGATTTTATTCTTAGGTTTCAGTCATGTTTAAAATTGCGGGCAGTTAATCTTTACACTTTTCGCGGCCTACAGCGATTATAATTCCTGCAATTATTAAAAATGAAAAATTCAAATTTTTTACAATTATTAGTTAATTTGCAAAGTGTATCGATTATTATTGCATGGTCCATTTGCCCTTGTTGCCTGGCTGCAAGTGCGCCGCTTTCTGAATGCTGGAATTGTCCCGATGCTCCTCCATTTTGTCTTAGCCCCTCCCTCCTCCCTCCCACCCTCCAGCCTCAGTTGGCATGGAAACCCCCTCCCCCGCCGCCGACGCGCACGCACGCTCTCCCCACCCTATGAATAATTGATTGGCTGGATGCTTTCCTCGGAATAACAATGGCGACAGCCCCAACAATCCTACATTGGACGCCGCAACCATATAGCCTCAGGGGCGTCTGCGCTACTCACTCTCACTTTCCACGACGCTCACTAGAGGCGCTGCTGCTATGTGCGGGGACCAATCCGTATATCTCGCGTCTTTTCTCAAAATTTTAGAATTTAAAATAAAACAAATTTTCCAAATCTATATAGTATCTACTCTTATTAAACGAGCAAAAATTGTATATATATTTATATATTTGTATCTTAGTTCTATTTTGAAAACGGCTCTACCAGTTTTGATGAAACCAACTCTTCTAACAAGTTTTGAGGATGAGAAAACAATCTGGCTAGGTCTGGACCTCGATCTTTTCTTAATTAAAATAATTATTGATAGATGAAAATCTCAATAAAAAAGTTTGTTTACATTTTTTTCAATTATCTTTTATTTTTAATTGGTTTTTTAATTTTAAAACCCACTAATAGGTTATACCAAATATTGTTATATATTAGAATTAGCCAATTTAATTGATTAAAATTCTTCTTAATAAAAAACACTTACTAAAAATATTATCGCAAGCTAGAAGATCAAGTAAGGTCGATGGTGGGGAAGTATAATCTCCAAAATCAAAGCCTATTTCATGTAAAAAATTGCTTCAATAAAATTATTATTTATTATTTATTTAATTGATTATTATAAATCTCGATAAATTGTTATTTAATTAAAAAAAATAATTATACTGAATTTATTTATATACCATATATATACACATAATCTGTGGACCACTAGAAAGCTAGAAATGCAAAAACTGGGTGCGGGGTGGGGATGGATTTGGGGAGTGCAGGAGGTGGGGTGCAATGGTGGGGTGGGTTGCGGTGGGGGGTACAGGGGGCGTTTGGTTACCGTGCATCGCTCGGTGGCTCCAGTTACTAAGAAAAAAATGAGAAATGAATAAAAAAAAATGAAGAAATATATATATTTATTTTATTTTGTTTATAATTAAAAATACATCAATCAAGAAAAAAATAATGTATATTTACATTTGTAATTGCATACGTATCTATTAATTGTTATTTATTCATTTACTGTATAAATTGTACTTTGTTTCCGCATTCTTTACTGTAATGTAAAGAATCTGGCTAGGTCTGGACCTCGACAAATTTCATCTTAATTGATCTTTTCTTAATTAAATTAATTATTGACAGATGAAAATCTCAATAAAAAAGTTTGTTTACATTTTTTCAATTATGTTTTATTTATTAATTGGTTTTTTAATTTTAAACCCCACTAATAGGTTATAGCAAATATTAATATATTATATTAAAATTAGGAATTTTTTGTTTGTTTTTAATTAACAGGTGTCTAAATCATAACAAAACAGGTTTGTTTACAAATAAAGTGGTTCAAGTGAATTTTTTTATATAACTTGGAAACAAATCTTATTTAATTTTATGTTTTTATTTCAGATCCAATACGATTATTTTCCTATTTATTTTTTTATAATGTTTATCAATATGAACGAATGTGGGCAAATTGGTGTACCAGTAAACAAATATACACATAATATGTAGACCATTAGAAAGCTAGAAAT
Organism: Forficula auricularia; assembly: GCA_024734495.1. Classification (NCBI taxonomy): domain Eukaryota; kingdom Metazoa; phylum Arthropoda; class Insecta; order Dermaptera; family Forficulidae; genus Forficula; species Forficula auricularia. The sequence goes on from JALMQS010000099.1 coordinate 92,595,234, forward strand.
GCAAAAACTAGGTGCGGGGTGGGAGGTTCAGGAGATGGGGTACAGTTGTGGGGGTCCGGGGGTTGGGATGCAGTGGTGGGGGAGAGGTGTTTGGTTTCGAAAGGGGGTCAGGGGCTACCGTGCATCGCTCGGTGGCTCCAGGTACTATACATATATACACATATAAAATTAAGGTTTTATCTGTACATTGCTCTAAATCGGCTCAAATTTTGGATGCACACTATTCAAGCAAAGTTATCAAAGACAACACCTTCAATAAAATTCCTGTCCGTCTGTCTGTCTGTCCACGCTCTTTTGTATCCAGTGGACATAAAAACAGCTGGAGATATTCTTATGAAATTTTGTATTTGGATCAGATGTCTTCCAGTGGACATAAAAACAGCTGGAGATATTCTTATGAAATTTTGTATTTGGATCAGATGTCTTCTAACTTAAAATCTGACCTACAGAATATTTTGATATTTTGACCGCAAAAGGAGGTTTTAGGGGGTTTTGTGTGGTCAATAATGGAAATTATAAAATAACACCTATACTAATAACACTACGACAAATTTTGTCAGAAGCAAAGTTTTAGAGAATGTAATTTCAAAAAATTTTGTTTAAAAAAATTCCCAAAAAACCCACCCAATAGGGGAGGAGGGTCAAAAAATGTAAATGCTAGAGCAGTGGTTCCCAACCTTTTGTGGCCCATCGCCCCTTTCTGGAGGTTTACTAACACCTATCGCCCCCTTTTCATTTTCATTGTATGCCCAAAGTGTAAATAATAAAGCAGTTGTATTATTTTAAACAATTTTATTATCGTATATAAAAAGAACTAAAGCAGTTTTATTCGGTTCGAAATATTGAAGCCTGCCTATTTTCTAGAAATTACTCTCTTGGAAAATTCCCACGCAAAGTCGAAATTTAGAAAAACCCCAATCAATGAATTTATTATTGACATCTGGTGTTAAAAAGCCCTCCGACAGGACTTAATCTCTTAACCCAAAATATGACAAACATAAATTAAATTTATTGAGGTTCAAAAAGTGGAAATTGTAATGTCTCACCATCCTATTGTCAAATAAGGCATGTTCCAGCATCAAAGGACATACCGCCTGCTACTCCAAAATGTTACCATTAAAAAGAATTATATTATTATCAAGAAAAAAATACTCTAAATGCCGCGTTAACAACAGTATGTTTCTTTGTAATTTATTAGAAATTTAAATATTTTTTCTAAAAAATATTAATATAACATTATTTATATTTGAGAATGAGAATTATTATACATTTAACAACTCGCAAGGAAAGTGATTCCATTTCTTTGTACGTGAGTGTATTTTAATTTTTCCCTCTTTGAATAGTCATCGCCCCTCAATCGCCCCCTACTCAATTATCGCCCCTCTGATAACTCAAATCGCCCACTTGGGGGCGATCGCCCCCAGGTTGTGAACCACTGCTCTAGAGCTTTCAACAAAACTCAACCAAAATTTATAAACATAATCTATAGGGCTCCCCAGAAGACTAGAAATGCAAAAATTTTCCCAACCAAAATGGGGTGAGTGGGGGCCAAAAAATTGAAATTGCACTAGTCGCCTGGACTCCGTAGTGGGTTTTAAAATAATAATTTAAATTTCATTATTTAAATTGAAAGTTTCTTTTTGACGAGAGTAAGCAGAATTTTTTTATAAATTAAAAGAGACAATAAATGAGTGTGTGTCTTCTGCTGGAAAAAATTATTTTTTTATTTTTATTTATAAAAAAATTTTTAAGAAAAAAATAAAAACCGACTTCAAAAAATTAAGTGCAACAAATATAAAAATACACTAAAAGGTATAAAATAATTATTATCTTATTTAGTTACAACTAAACGACGAAATATTAACACGAAATTACTTTTTAAAGTCGGTGCCAAACAAACTATACCTATAAGCGAGCGTACCCGCCAAACGTACTAAGTAAGATCCGTCGAGTGCGATTCATAAAAGGTATATGTTTGGCACCAACTTCAAAAAGTAATTTCGTGTTAATATTTCGTCGTTTAGTTGTAACTAAATAAGATAATAATTATTTTATACCTTTTTAGTGTATTTTTATATTTGTTGCACTTAATTTTTTGAAGTCGGTTTTTATTTTTTCTTAAAAATTTTTATTTTTCTCTTTTTAGTGATGTTATTAATAGTGATTATATCATCACAACTTGATTGACCAAATTAATATGACACCATCCCTAAGACACTCCCTTTCGGATAAAAAAAGACCCATCGAAATCGGTTCATAAACAAAGAGGTTAGGTCTAAACAAACCTAAACAAACCTAATAAAAAAGGTCTAATACCTATGAAAAAATCAATAAAAAAAAATGGGACCAATCGGAAGCTAGACTGGACCCAATGCAAAAAAAATTTCAAAATCGGTTGACAATTGGCGGAGATATGAGGTAACATAGGCACAAAAAAAAAAAAAAAATTCAATCGAATAGAGAACCTCCTCCTTTTTTGAAGTCGGTTAAAAATAAATTATATTTGTCATGAACTATTGGGTGTGGTTTTAAACTGATAATTTAAATTTCCTAATTTTAATAAATTATATTTGTCATAGGTAAATTATATTAATGGATTTTAAAATAATAATTAAAATTTCTTAATTTTGATCAATTTTATCAGTAGATACCTAATGAAGATGTTGAAGCTTTAATTTTTGTGATTAATTTTATTGAAAGTTGAAATATTATTAAAATCACACATTCATAATTATAATTATTTATTCATGTTCAATTTAATTAATTTTATTTGTCATGAACTATTAGTGGGTTTTAAGGTTAAAAAAATCACATCGGAGTCGTCGCGCAAGCCGATAATAATAATCTATCTATACTTATTGTGCGACGATGCCGACGTGATTGTTTTAGCCTTAAAACCTACTAATAGTTCATGACAAATAAAATTTATTAAAATTAGGAAATTCAAATTATTTTAAAAAGCACTAATTATTCATGACAAATAAAATTTATTAAAATTAGGAAATTGAGCTATTTTTATTTAGTGGGTTTTAAAATAAAATGTTTTCCTAATTTTAATAAATTTTATTTGTTATGAACTATTAGTGGGTTTTAAGGTTAAAAAAATCACGTCGGAGTCGTCGCGCAAGCCGATAATAATAATCTATCTATATTTATTGTGCGACGATGCCGACGTGATTGTTTTAACCTTAAAACCCACTAATAGTTCATGACAAATAAAATTTATTAAAATTAGGAAATTCAAATTATTTTAAAAAGCACTAATTATTCATGACAAATAAAATTTATTAAAATTAGGAAATTGAGCTATTTTTATTTAGTGGGTTTTAAAATAAAATTTTTTCCTAATTTTAATAAATGTTATTTGTCATGAACTATTAGTAGGTTTTAAGGTTGAAAAAATCACATCGGAGTCGTCGCGCAAGCCGATAATAATAATCAATCTATACTTATTGTGCGACGATGCCGACGTGATTGTTTTAGCCTTAAAACCCACTAATAGTTCATGACAAATAAAATTTATTAAAATTAGGAAATTGAGCTATTTTTATTTAGTGGGTTTTAAAATAAAATTTTTTCCTAATTTTAATAAATGTTATTTGTCATGAACTATTAGTAGGTTTTAAGGTTGAAAAAATCACATCGGAGTCGTCGCGCAAGCCGATAATAATAATCAATCTATACTTATTGTGCGACGATGCGACGTGATTGTTTTAACCTTAAAACCCACTAATAGTTCATGACAAATAAAATTAATTAAAATTAGGAAATTGAGCTATTTTTATTTAGTGGGTTTTAAAATAAAATTTTTTCCTAATTTTAATAAATGTTATTTGTCATGAACTATTAGTAGGTTTTAAGGTTGAAAAAATTACATCGGAGTCGTCGCGCAAGCCGATAATAATAATCAATCTATACTTATTGTGCGACGATGCGACGTGATTGCTTTAACCTTAAAACCCACTAATAGTTCATGACAAATAAAATTAATTTAAATTAGGAAATTGAGTTATATTTTTATCTAGTGAGTTTTAAAATAAAAATTTTTCCTAATTTTTAATTAATTTTATTTGTCATGAACTATTAGTGGGTTTTAAAATTAAAAAAAAACCACGTCGGTGTCGTCGCCCAAGCCGATTATAATAAGTTTAGTTACATATAGATAGATAGATTTTTGGAAAATCTCTAATTATGATACTACTAAAATCTAAGAGAAAGTCAAAAGCCCACTTGTTATCGAATCGATATTATGTAGGCATGGATCAAAAAGTCAAATTTATTGATTTTTCAAGTCAATAGTATGTTTATCAATAAATGTTTATGGCATCTATTTGACATAGGTAGGAAATAATCTTTCTAAATATATAAAATAAAAATGAATTTCTGTTTCTTTGTAAGCTCAGATCTCTCAAATGCCTGGACCGATTTGGCTAATTTTTTTTTAAATGTTCGTAATAGTCCAATTCAGGTTAATACGTAAAAAAAATTGGAAAAGTTGCCCGGAAAATTGGAAAATTCTGGAAAAACTAAAAAAAATGCACGTTAGCCAACATAGCTTGCCAAACAATAAAAGAACTAAACTAGCAAACTAAACATGTGTTGGCGGCCCTGTTTGTCAGATTTTTGAGGGCCATTCATTCTTAATAGTTCTAACCACATTATCGTTGAAGAAGAATTTAATAATGCAACAAAGATTTAAAAAACTATCTATTTTTTTTAAAGTACCATTTAAAAACAAAAATTAAAAAATAAACTGCAACGGATCGTTGCTAAACTTTATCCAAATTCATTTGAAATATTAATATGTTTATTTACTTTATTATTAATCAGATATCACTTGCAATTTGCAGTTCATGTTGACTTTAATTTAAAAATAATGATCGATTCTCATTTAACAGTCGAGGAATAATCATTCTACATTCGATTTTTGACGTTTCGGTTATTATTGGTAACCATTGGTGAAGACATGGAGGAATCGACTTAAAATCAAAAATAACGATCGATTCTTATCTAATACTAGAGGAATAACCTTATTGCATTCCATTTTTGATGTTTTGACTATTAATGGCAAGCTCTACTGAAAACGTGGAAGAATCGACTTAAAATCAAAAAGACTAAATTATTTTATGATAAACAACTCAAGCTTGAGAATAAGAGAATTTTTTATAAATAGATTGTACCTATATACTTTTGTGTCTAGCAAAATGAATAATAATTGTAATTTTCAAGTCTTCTTATCTATAATAATACCTACATATAATAGAACGTTTTTTCCCCATTAATGATAACAAGTGGATTTTTAATACATACTATATATATTTGTCTAGATTAATTTGTAACAACGCTAAGAGAAATTTCTCTAAAAAAATCTCCCTCTTGCCTAGAATCGAACCTACGAACTCTTGAACTAAGGTCATTAGCTTTAACCACTAGACCAATCTAACATTTATATTTATACGATGATTTCTGTTACTAAAACTATAAATTTTTGATTTAGACTTTGTGTCGAGATAATATTGTATTCATTTGAACTCGAATGAAAATGAAAAAAACACCAATTGATTTTAAATTAAAAAACATTAAATATATATTAATTAACGAGGCAAATTTGAAATATAATTTTAATTTGCACTCGAATTTTGAAATGAAAGACTCAAATTCATTTTAAATTAAGAAACATTAAATATATTCATAATTATTCCCCCCCCCCCCCGCCACTCAAAAATTAAAGAGGCGAAACTTTTAAGAGACGATGTATTTTCGGTAGTTTACGGGTATACATTTGGAGTGTGGTTTTTTAAGAGGAATAAAATTTTTAGACCGAGACGCTGCCCGCCAGGGCACCAGCCTGAGGGCCGAGCTTCGAAGGCGTGCCAAAGGCACGCACGAAAAGCTCGTTTTAAATATTTGTTTCATCTTATTTGTTATGAGTGTATATTACCTACAGTTAAATACAATTTCAAATTATATCTATTTAAGACTTTATAATAAAACAATTATATTTATTCTCGGTAACTAATAAAACATCAATAAAGCAGCCACGTGGGGTTCAGGGCGAAGCCCCCTGGCTAGAAGAGGCCCGCCGAAGGCGGGCCTTGAAGCTAGTTAAAAATATTTTCAATCATGTTATCTGAGTGTTTTAAATCGAAATTTTCCCTCCTTATCAGCTTATGACGATATGTTTACTTCAATACAATTGTAGGTATTATACATATACACTAATAATATCTTAATATGGTTGAAATATTTATTTATGCCTATTCAATTTACTACCAAAATCAAATAAAACGATTCAATTTAATATTAGAGTAGGTAGTGTTTAAATATATGTAGATATTATTTAAAAATAGCAAACAAACATCCAAGCCTATATTTAAATAGCTGAATTTATAATAGAATTACAACCATATATTGTAGTTTAACGTGTAAATATTATTCCATTGATAATTTTTATATTATGATGAAATGGAAAGTGGTAAAGGCAGATTAAACAAAAAAAAAAAAAAAAAAAAGAATAATACGAGCAAGGGAGAAATTTTGATTATAGAGGGGTTTCTCCCCTACATAAAAAAATTTTTAAGAAAAAAAATAAAAACCGACTTCAAAAAATTAAATGCAACAAATATAAAATACACTAAAAGGTATAAAATAATTATTATCTTATTTACAACTAAACGACGAAATATTAACATGAAATTACTTTTTGAAGTCGGTACCAAACAAACTATACCTATAAGCGAGCGTACCCGCCAAACGTACTAAGTAAGATCCGTCGAGTGCGATTCATAAAAGGTATATGTTTGGCACCAACTTCAAAAAGTAATTTCATGTTAATATTTCGTCGTTTAGTTGTAACTAAATAAGATAATAATTATTTTATACCTTTTAGTGTATTTTATTTGTTGCATTTAATTTTATTGAAGTCGGTTTTTATTTTCTCTTTTTAGTGATGTTATTAATAGTGATAATATCATCAGAACTTGACCAAATTAATATGATACCATCCCTAAGATACCCCTTTCGAATAAAAAAAGAATCATCGAAATCGGTTTATAAACAAAGAAGTTAGTCCTGAACAAACCTAACAAAAAAGGTCTAATACCTACGTAAAAAAATGGGACCAATCGGAACGTAGACTGGACCCAATGCAAAATTTTTTTCAAAATCGGTTCACAATTGGCGGAGATTTCAGGTAACATAGGCACAAAAAAAAAAAAAAAATTCAGTCGAATAGAGAACCTCCTCCTTTTTTTTTGAAGTCGGTTAAAAATATTAGAAAGAGTAAATTTATGCTTCGTCGTTGAATTATTTAACCTATAATCTTCAAACTAACCTAAGAGAGAAAAAAGAGAGAATGAAATGAAAAGAGAGAGAGAAGAATACTAGAAGTTTCACTTCCGTCGTGCGTAAGCTTGACACACTCAGAAATTTTTTTATAGTATATTTCATTTTTTAACCGACTTCAAAAAAGGAGGAGGTACTCTATTCGACTGAATTTTTTTTTTTTTTGTTTCTTTGTGTGCCTCATATCTCCGCCAATTGTCAACCGATTTTGAAAAAAATTTGCATTGGGTCCAGTCTAGCTTCCGATTGGTCCCATTTTTTTTCGATTTTTTCATAGGTATTAGACCTTTTTTATTAGGTTTGTTTAGACTTAACCTCTTTGTTTATGAACCGATTTCGATGGTTCTTTTTTTATCCGAAAGGGGTGTCTTAGGGATGGTGTCATATTAATTTGGTCAAGTTCTGATGATATAATCACTATTAATAACATCACTAAATAGAGAAAAATAAAAATTTTTAAGAAAAAAATAAAAACCGACTTCAAAAAATTAAATGCAACAAATAAAATACACTAAAAGGTATAAAATAATTATTATCTTATTTAGTTACAACTAAAACGACGAAATATTAACACGAAATTACTTTTTGAATTCGGTACCAAACAAACTATACCTATAAGCGAGCATATCCTCCAAACGTACTAAGTAAGATCCGTCGAGTGCGATTCATAAAAGGTATATGTTTGGCACCGACTTCAAAAAGTAATTTCGTGTTAATATTTCGTCGTTTAGTTGTAACTAAATAAGATAATAATTATTTTATACCTTTTAGTGTATTTTATTTGTTGCATTTAATTTTTTGAAGTCGGTTTTTATTTTTTCTTAAAAATTTTTATCTATCAATACAAGTTGTACACCCTTTTGTGAATGTGATTTTTTAATTGGAAAAATAATTAATGATGATTAATCTGATGTTTGTAATGTATGCAATTATCAGTTTAATTTCTCTCTCTCTCTGAAAAACATTGTCTGTCCTGTTTTTGAAAGAACTAAGAGAATTGAAAGGAAGGAGTTGTCGCGATTGGGGCCGTTGATTGTATTAATATGTGATTAGAGTGTGACACAACAACCCGGGGGCGGGGGCCGTCCCTCGGGACCCTGCAGGGTTGACCCTGCCATATTCCCCCATGTTCAATCTCACCCCTGTGCGAGAGATGCATTAGCATCCCTCTGCAGCAGCTTCCCTCCAACGCATGTCACTGGATCACCAGCCAAAGGGTGGACGTTCATCAAAGTTCGAGCGTAAAACAACATCGAACCGGGACGATTAAAAATAATTCAAATGAACCTGTCCATCGGTGACGGGGACGGTGACGGTGACGGTGACGGTGACGGTGGTTCCATTGACACACGCTTCCTCTTTTTCTACTTATTCTATTTCGGGAGGTGGAATTGATGGTTACCAATATTATATCCTAATAGCCAGTTCAAGAGAAATTCATCTATATCTATCTATCTATCTATCTACTCTTATTAAACGAGCAAAAATTGTATATTTATTTATATATATAAATATTTGTATCTTGGTTCTATGTTTAAAACGGCCCTACCGATTTTGATGAAACAAAATCTATTAACAAGTTCTGAGGATGAGAAAACGATCTGGCTAGATCTGGACCTCATCAAAATTCATCTTAATTGATTTTTTCTTAATTAAAGTTGTAATGATATAAACGGCAACCCCCTATTTAATAGGCAACTTCGTTGCCAGTTTTTTTATTTTTTAGAATAATTTAATGCTCAGTGGTTGGCATCCTGGAGACTCGCTCGGAGTGCGGCTCACCTCAGGTCCGCGGCAGCGAAGCTGGCCGGCAACCAAATGCGAATCACTCTCGAGTAGATGACTGAACTGATCACACGTCTCCTCTATCGCACTAAAATTCTTTCATACCAGGCCACGCATTCAACAGCCTTTGTGCTTATCGCGAAGATTCTTGATTTTTTTATTTATATCCTTATATAACAACTTTCATTAACGGACAAGCATCACACTTGCCATAAAGTACCTTATTTAATTTATATTTAATTAAATATATTCCTTTGGGTATATTTTTCTTTGTTACAATTTTATTTATTTAAAACCTTTATTAACTTGACTGGCAAGTTTGATTCTTGCACCTCATTATTTATATATATATTTTTATTAATTTTTTCTATAAATAAATAGTTTTTTACCTATTTATCATTTTTATTTAACCAGAGTGCTAACCTATACACACACGACCTTTTCCTAAAATAGGGCCTCTCCTAAATCGTCAAAAGCCCGTTAAATCGTTACAAAGTAATTATTGATAGATGAAAATCTCAATAAAAAAAATGTGTGTGTCAGCTCCGACGCACGACTGGAGTTTACTCATTCAGATCGACTGTCTAAATAGGCACAAAAAAGGCTTACTAGTCTAAGAAAAAGATTAATACCATATCAAATGATAAATAAACCAATCAGTGAAAATACCTAAATAAAATTTCAAATATTAATTAGATCAATAGCGCCGTCGTTATTAATTACTGTCACTAGAGGCTTATGGTAACTGAAATAAGACACATGAACGTTGGTAAATATGTGGTTCACAAATCTTACCCACAAATCAATAGCCACGAATTATAAATAAAATCTATAATATAATATAAATGTTATATAAATTTTAAATAAATATTATAATTAAATTTAAAATAAAAATTATATATAATATAATATGTATGATATATCTAAATTAATAACAATAAAGTATAAATATAACATAAGTACCTAATTATATAATATAAAAAATGAATAGTTATAGTGATTGTCTAATTATCTAAGTTTAACCATAATACGTTAGAGAAAGACGTATCAAATTATAGAGTTTATTGTTAGGGCTCTCTTGTGCCGAGTGCTTTGTGGCGCTTTGATGCCGCGCCCCCCATCAAGTCGATGGAGTCCTAACAATCTTGCGTATGCAGAGTTGTAGGTTGCGTCTTCATATAGGGTGTGTGCAGGGGAGGGGCTGCTGATGGCGGTGCCCCCCCCCCCCCAGATTCGAATGTTCGAATCCCATTCGCTACTCCAGTCGAATCGAGTCGCTTTAATTATAGCATGGGTGAATATATTTCACTCATGCAAAAGCGACTCAACGATCCGACTGAGTCATCTAGCGGCCGTGTCTCAAGGCTCGTCGCTATGAGCGAGAGCGGGCCGCTACAGGGTTGAATTGTATATGATATATATAAATAAAATCATCATTTAATTTTTGAGATTAATTAAATGAAAATTTCTAAATGTCAAGTAATAAAGTTTCAAATGTTTTAAAAAATAAATAAGCACTCGACAGGGATGGAACCTGTCATGTTGCATTTATATATAACTAGCTGACGACCGGGCCTTCGGCCCGGCGTCACCTAGCCCCTGGCGGGGAGCGTCTCGTTCATACCAATTTAATAATTGAAATTTAAAATCTTACTGTAAGTATCGAAAGAATGTGCTGAATGAAATTGATTCAAAAATAAGGAAGAATAAGGAAAAGATTTATTTAACACATTGCCTAAGCACGATCACTATCTGACCAATCAGAATCGTTCTAATAATTTAACGCTTTGGCATTGGCTATGCACTGGCCAATCAGATCGTTTCCACATACATATATATCCACATACTTTTCTATTTTATATATATAGATAGATAATAATTTTTTTCGAATAATTTTTTTCAATGTCAATTTTAAAAATCCGCGCCTAAAAAATGTTTGAATGATGTTGCCCTTTTTCACCACCAGAAGAGTGTGCGTACGAAAAACGTAACGCTGTCATTTGTTGACTGAATTTTACTACCCATAATTTTCCATACCGGGCTCCTTATATGCAAATCGATTCTTACGGAGTAAACTCCAAAAATGATTTGCCGCATGTCAGATTAGAACCTGAGACCTCTTGTATCAGAAGCATAGACTTTACCAGTATACCATAGAACTAATTTAAAAATCTTTGCTTTTTACTTTTACTAAAATGAATATTTTTGAATTAGACTTTATTATAAGCGTGGAAATAATTGAATATATTATATATAGCTATGTATTTAATAAATAGAATTTATTGAATAAATTGCGGCGCGGCAAATTTGAAATATGTATAATTGAATTAAGCTGAAAGAAAGACAACAATTAATATACTATATATATTTGTATTTGGTTAAATATAAGTAATCTTATAGAAAACTCAAAATCCACGCCAATTCGGTTTCTCGGCGCTAGGGATTTTTGTGCCCTAGAAACACCCTAACATGCATCCTTTTTCGAACCCAACCTCCTTTTGATATCGCATTTTGACATCCTTCTTATTTCAAATTTCTTCGAGTCAACATCTCAATAAATATCGCACCACATTTTTACGCTGGTATATTCATTCGACTATATTTTTCGTCATAGTCAATAAATATTTAGTTTAATAACTAAATAAAAGTTAGTTTGTTGAAATAAGCAAGCATATCATTAAAAGTGACCTGAAGGTTAGTAAACCCGTTTTCTCTTTATTGTGCTAATATATATTAAAAGGTCTCTAATTAATAATAATCAACTTGTATTTGTTTCTTATTATTATTGAAGGTACAATCAATTCTCTGAAAGGTTCCTAAAATAAAACACTGCAGGTTTATACACTGCTGCAGTTTTGGTACACCTAAGGTGCCTACATCAAAAAGCATTCATCATTGGTTCTGAGACAAAAAGAACACCTATTCATCTCTCCAAGATAATTCAGAGGCTGCCCTTTACCACCACTGAAACCATTCATTTGTAATTAGACATATAATAAAATATATTATATGTCTAAAAGTTTAAGTATTTAGTTATAAAGTGTATATATATCTACGTATATATACAATCTAAGTTAATTTTCTTTGTTTTCATTTTATCTTTTGGTTTTTATTAACAATTCAGTATTTTTTTTAATTTAAAAACGGCTCTCAAATTAACATCGACCTTTTTATCAGAATTTTAAATTAAAAATATTATTAAAATAAAGCATTTAACTGAAGAATAAAGTTACCGAGCATCGCTCAGTGGCTCCAGGTACTTCTTATTATAATCGGCTTGTGAAACGACGCAGACGTGATTTTTTTTAATTTTAAAGCCTACTAATAGTTCATGACAAATGAAATTTATTAAGATTTATTAAAATTTATTCCTACACATCGATCTAAGACTTATATTGATAGTTCTATTTTTTATTGGAATGGGAGTACCTTAGGTATGGTCCCATATTAATTTGGTCATGTTCTGATGAAATGATCAATGACGAAATAACGTAAATTTCAAATTCTTATGACCAAATAATCGAAATTATAATAAATAAAATCTTTTATAAAAAAATCAATCTTAAAACATTTATTTAAAACCCACAAACTATATTTATGAATTGAATTTTATTATCATTTTCTGATTCATTCGCCTTAAGAGATACATGCAAGGTATTATATTAAGTCACTATTAATAACATTACTAAAAAGAGAAAAATAAAAATAATTTTTATAAAAAAAATAAAATAAAACCGACTTCAAAAAAATTAAATGCAACAACCTATGTGGCAAGTCTGAGACTAAACCGACATGAGCGTATCGATCTGATATCCGACTGTTACCAATTATGAGACACGTGGGTTTTACGATCAGTTGGAGACTGGCATTAATATCAGGTTGGTGTCAGAATGGTCAACTACGACTTCGACCGACATTCAATCGGGCGGATATTGGATTTAATATCAGATTGGTATCAGAATGGTCTGTTAACCGGGTCTCGGTATTTCGACTGACATTCCCTCTGGCGGAGACTGGCCCAGTTTCAAAATCTTATTATTTTATTTAAATTTTTCAAAAAGTAATTTCATGTTAATATTTCGTCGTTTAGTTCTGGAACTAAATTAGATAATAATTATTTTATACCTTTTAGTGCATTTTATTTGATTTTTAAGTTCTTATTATTTTATTTGTTGCATTTAATTTTTTTGAACTCGGTTTTATGTTGATAAGTTTCACATAAACCTTTAGAAATGTAGTTAGTTAATTTATGGTCAACAACTATTATTGTATTAAACATAATAATCAATAACAATTATTCCGTACGTACTTACTCATTATTTATTTAATTCTACTTATAGTTTATTTTAAAAGTTATCTGTCGATTTTTGTCAAGATAATTTCTTTTTTTTTCTATTTTTAAATCCCTCTCAGTTACCTATTCCTATTTATTTAATGAAGCTTTGTGTGTGAAACTTTGTTCCATCGATTTTCACCTATACCTACGATGTTCGATGCTTATCGATTCTACTCTATACTCGGGGATCGATTGTTTTTTATATAAGGCCTATTAGTTGCACCGCCATGCTAATAATTTATTCAAGAGACTATATTAGTCTATTCGATGACTATCTGCTAATCACAGCTAATGCTTCTATTTGATTCTTCATTTATCTATCGTCATTTATCTAATTTTTTTGTAATGCCGATAGCTTTTTAATGGATTCCTCCACCAACCACTTTTATTCCCTTTTTTCCGAACATCTTTTCTTATTAATAGAAGGCCCCTGTGATGTTACATTTGATATTAAGTACATACCTATATCTATATAATAAAAATACTAGATTAATTTGTAACAACGCTTAGAGAAATTTCTCTAAAAAAATTACCCTCTTGCCTAGAATCGAACCGACGAACTCTTGAACTATAGGCATCAGCTCTAACCACTAGACCAATATCACATTAATATTTCTATCTTGGTTTCTTTTACTAAAACTATATATTTTTGATTTAGACTTTGTGTCGAGATAATATTGTATTCATTTGAACTCGAATGAAAATGAAAAAACAATCAATAGATTTTAAATTAAGAAACATTAAATATATATTAATTAACGAGGCAAATTTGAAATATAATTCTCAGCTCTGATTTTAAACTGATGGCTCCAATCGATTTTCATTAACCAGGCAAATTTGAAATATATATATTCGAATTTTGAAATGAAAGACTCCAATTGATTTTAAATTAAGAAACATTAAATGTATTGATAATTGTTCCTCCCCCCCTCGCCACTCAAAAATTAAAGATGCGAAACTTTTAAGAGACGAAGTATTTTCGGTAGTTTACGGGTATACATTTGGAGTGTGGTTTTTTAAGAGGAATAAAATTTTTGGACCTAGACGCTGCCCGCCAGGGCACCAGCCCGGAGGGCCGACTTCGAGGGCGTGCCGAAGGCACGCACGAAAATCTCTTATCTCTAAAATAAAAATGAATTTCTGTTTCTTCATAAGCGCAGATCTCTCAAATGCCTGGACCGATTTGGCTAATTTTTTTATAAATGTTCGTAATAGGCCAATTCAGGTTAATACGTAAAAAAAATTTGGAAAAGTTGCCCGGAAAATTGGAAAATTCAGGAAGAACTAAAAAAATTCAGGTTAGCCAACATAGCTTGCCAAACAATAAAAGAACTAAACTAGCAAAAATAAACAAGTGTTGGCGGCCCTGTTTTTAAGATTTTTGAGTGTCATTCATTCTCAATAGTTCTAAACACATTATCATTGAAGAAGAATTTAATACAGTAACAATAATTTAAAAAAACTATCTATTTTTTTAAAGTACATTTAAAACCAAAAATTTTAAAAAAATCGTCATGATAACTAAATTTTTGAAAAAGTTATGGTTATTTAAAAAAGCTATTTTTTTCAAAAATTCCTAACTTCTTTTGCGTTGGGTGAAAAAATTTGAAAAAAAATCTGAAACCGTCTTTAATAGGGTAGATAAAAATAAAAAAGTTTCAGCCAAGCTTTTGATTATATATATATAGATGAAAAATATTTAATTTAAAATAAAATATGTTATTTAAAAATCATTTTTCTTAAAAATACCCTTGGGAATCTCACCTCATCTTTTTTCTATTGTATTTAAGACCCTCAGCCATTTCAAAAGAACTAAGCCTTTTGGCTTTTGTATTCGAGCTCATTCATTCATTTCAATATTATTTATTTATTTATCACAAAGTTAATTATAAAGGATTATTGAAACTATACTAACTAAACTAACTGAAAGGAATTAATTAGCTTTTGGAATTTCTTTAAAAATATATTTTAAAGATTAAAACGAAAATTCAATTAGCCCGTATAATTCTTTAAAGAAAACAAAATCATTTGAAAACCCATTGTTATATTGTTTGAAATCTAGGAAATTTCAGCCTATTGAAATTATTAAATATCAATTTTGAGCCTAATTAAACCTAAATTTTCTATAATCTAATAATAAATTTTAAAAGTTTATTATTTTTGATTTTTTAATTTTTTTTTTTTTATAAATTTTATTAAACCAATTATTTTACATTAATTAATGTATACATTGTATTTTTTCTTCGATTCCGGAGATTACTTCTCCACCATCGATTGTCCTTATTCATCTTTAGTCCTTGTTTTTAATAAGAGGAAAAATCTAATTAGATAAAAAAAACCTCTTTTCCGATAATTATTTCAATTCCATTATTCCCCAATCAAGTCGATTGGTTTTCAATCTGTCTCTCCCCTAATTTTTTAATTGGATAATTCTCACCAAATGACGATTTTTACCTTTTTATTGAATTTTTACAAGACAAAAACTTTATTTTAGTTTAAGTTGAAAGGTTCTTTTTCCCCAATAATTGAGAAGCAGAACGGGACAATAAAATATTGTCTTCTGCTGGAAAAATAAATTTTTTAAATTCATTCATAAAGCGATATATTTTGTCACAATTAATTCACAAGAGTTGATACATGAAAGTGTTCTTTACACGTGTATAAAACATGAATAAAACAGCCATGTGGGGGTCCAGGGGCGAAGCCCCCTGCTAGCAAAAAGCCCCGCCGAAGGCGGGCATTGAAGCTAGTTATAAATAAATTATGAAATATTTATACTCATAATATTCTCGATTGTCCAAATTATTAATAAAACTTTTTTATTCTTCTAAATTACAAGAGAAAGAAAATTTTTTATTAATTTTTGAATAATGTTTCGGGCCTAGTCGAAACCATCTTCAGTTAAAACAAAGTAAAGTAAATAGTGTTTTGGGTTAACTGAAGATGTGTTTCGACTAGGCCCGAAACATATTTCAAAAATTATTAAAAATTTTCTTTCTCTTGTAATTTAGAAGAATAAGAAAGTTTTATTAATAATTTGGACAATCGAGAATATTTCATAATCTTCTATTATAAGGCGGGCTTCGCAGCCGGTTTATTTATAATGTAGTGCTTGAGCACCGAGCGATGCTCGGTAACTTTTTGCCTCTAAATATCTTAATAAGTCATGACACTTGATAAGTATCATCATCATCATTGAGTATAGAGTCCTAGGACTGGTTTGATGCAACAATCCGTCTCCACTCGACTCTGTCCCCCGCCAGCTGTTTGACCTCTCTAAATGTCTGGCATCCCATATCCCCAATTATTTGGTTGAAATATTCTAATCTGGGTCTTCCCCTTCTTCTTTTCTTTCCCACCTCCCCCTCCAAGATAGCATCGCCTAATTAATCCCCCATGTCTCAGTGTGTGCCCCATCATCTGACCTCTTCTCTTCTTCAGACTCTTCCACAAGGTTCTTCTTTCTCCGATTCTTCCAAGAACTTCTTCATTTGTAATTTTATCCATCCATTTGATATTCCTTATTCTTCTGTAGCACCACATTTCGAAAGCCTCTAATCTCTTTCTCTCCGCTTTTCTAATTGTCCAGGATAAGTATATCAATTTAAAAAAAATCGTTAGTGCGGTTTTTGAGAAAATCAAAAAAAAAAAAAAAAAAATCTTTCATGTAAATGTCCACTTCCGGTGTTCCTATTTCAAGCAAAAACTTGCTCTCTTCTAACCTATATCAAGCTTAAGTTTAGAATTTGGTAGCTCTGAGACTTATGGTTGCGAAACACAGGGGGGAGGGTACATTCTTAAGTACGTAAACATCAACTTCCGGTACTTCTATTTTAGCTAAAATCTTGTTGTACTTCTTGTAGCCTCTTGATAGCTTACGTTTCAAATTCCAAACCTCTGCGACTTACCGATATGAATAATTAAAGTATTTATTTTGCGACACACTTAATTTACAACCCCTTCCTTTAATTCAATCGGATTAAAATTTAAACACGACACGTTAATATGGTATATCAGACTGTCACTCCCTCTAATAAGTCAAAGATACTTTCTATGTGATAGCTTCAGGCGCCCAGAGGCTCATCAACATCATCTGTCCCTGAGTAGACAGTTAACTAAGACTGGAGGGTTGATGCAAGAATCCGTCTCCAGCTGACTCTGTGCCCCGCCATTGTTTAATCTCTCTAAATGTCTGGCATTGCCCGTGTCACTACCTGCGTTGAGATGTTCTAATCTGGTTCTTCGTTCCCCTTTCTTTCCCACCTACCCTCCAAGATATCCACTAAACAGTCCCCCATGTCTCAGTTGTGCCCCATCATCTGGCCTACTATCTTCAGACTCTTCCACAAGGTTCTTCTTTCTCCGATTAGTCCAAGAGAATTCTTCATTTGTATATTCGGCGATTGAGGACATTAACATAATAAGATATAATAATTGCACTTATATTTTTCAACCTAGCACAATAGATTTTAATTAACTGCTTAGTACTAGACTTCCGCAATACAGAGCGTGCTAATGGAATGCCTATCCTAACAGTCGCCAGGCGAAAAATCTAGGACCTTGTACCAAACTCAACCAGAAGTGTATGATAAAGTCAAGTGGATGGCCACATCAGAACATGTGAATTTGTTTTTAACTCTCTCTTCCACCCCAATTTTGGCCCCGAAAAAAATAATAACTTTCTTATTTATTATAGGATCATTTCATATAATAAATAAGTAGTATATTTCATTTCTTATAATGTTAATTTGTAAACCCCCACCCCATTTATTTTGTGTTCGATTTCAACCAAAATCTAATTAGTTCTTAATTTCAATGCTCCTAAACTTCATGTGAAATTTCGTTTTGATATTCACGCTATTGTAAAATGACATCTGTATCAAACTTGGTGGTTATGTCGGGGCCAATTTGATTAACAAAGAGAATTCACGTGTTTGAAAAATCCATTTTGAAACTGGCCCAGTCTCCGCCAGAGGGAATGTCCGTCAAAATTTCGAGAGTCGGTTAGGAGACCAATCCGACACCAATATGATATTAATTCTAATCTCCGTCCGATTGAATGTCGGTTTAGTCTCAGTCTTGCCACATGGGTAGTTTAGTTTTTGAGCTAGAACGTTTAGTAATGTACTAACAGACATTTTGACAAAACAATTAATATCTCGACAAATATAATTTTTTGTAGACCAATAATCTTTCGGATCAAATTCTTCCTAAAAACCAAAAAGTGGATGGTCCCGTACAAAAGGGAAAGTATCCGTATGGTCACTTTAGTCATGCCGTGTGTATTTAAAAGACAGAATATTTTTTATCAAACAGTCCATAATAATTTGTTTTAAGAGCTCTCTCTCTATAATGATCACATCCTTATCAATAGAAAAAATCAATGCACATTCACTTATTGTGTTTTAATCTCTCTTATCAATCGGCTTCGCATCCTTCGCTCCGAATGAGCCACAAAGTGGATGCTGGCCCACTATCTACACGACATGTGTGAATTCTTTTATCATCCTAATGAGAGAGAACACTGATCAATATCATTTTTAATCCACATTTAAACCAATTTTTCAGTTCTAATAATCTTATAAATATATATATTCTTTAGAAATAGTTATTAGTGATCAAATTAAATTTGCTGGTTGGAGTATCTTAGATAAGATAATTTAATCACCTAAAAAGTAAAGATGAAAAGAATATTAAGAGAAAGCCATCAAAAAATCAAAGTAGAGATAATAATGTTGAGATGTAGATTAAGAGATTTTCAAAAAAATAAAAATATATACCATTCCCCATAAGGAAATTCAAGCCCGACCCAGTTGAAACAATAAACCAGCACTTTCGAATCCAATTAAGGGCCAGTTTCATAATAAAAATTTTTAAGAAAAAAATAAAAACCGACTTCAAAAAATTAAGTGCAACAAATATAAAAATACACTAAAAGGTATAAAATAATTATTATCTTATTTAATTACAACTAAACGACGAAATATTAACACGAAATTACTTTTTAAAGTCGGTGCCAAACAAACTATACCTATAAGCGAGCGTACCCGCCAAACGTACTAAGTAAGATCCGTCGAGTGCGATTCATAAAAGGTATATGTTTGGCACCAACTTCAAAAAGTAATTTCGTGTTAATATTTCGTCGTTTAGTTGTAACTAAATAAGATAATGATTGTTTTATACCTTTTAGTGTATTTTTATATTTGTTGCACTAATTTTAGTCGGTTTTGTTTTTCTTAAAATTTTTATTTTCTCTTTTTAGTGATGTTATTAATAGTGATTATATCATCAGAACTTGACCAAATTAATATGACACCATCCCTAAGACACCCCCTTTCGGATAAAAAAAGAACCATCGAAATCGGTTCATAAACAAAGAGGTTAGGTCTAAACAAACCTAAACAAACCTAATAAAAAAGGTCTAATACCTATGAAAAAAAATCGAAAAAAAAATGGGACCAATCGGAAGCTAGACTGGACCCAATGCAAAAAAAATTTTCAAAATCGGTTGACAATTGGCGGAGATATGAGGTAACATAGGCACAAAAAAAAAAAAAAAAAAAAAAAAAAAATTCAATCGAATAGAGAACCTCCTCCTTTTTTGAAGTCGGTTAAAAAGAAAAATAATCCTCGGCTTGCTCAACTCCAGGTTGAGAGTGAGCCTTGAGTTCCAAACAATTATGAATTTCATAAAACAAAATAAGTTTTAAGAAAAAAATAAAAACCGACTTCAAAAAATTAAATGCAACAAATAAAATACACTAAAAGGTATAAAATAATTATTATCTTATTTAGTTACAACTAAACGACGAAATATTAACATGAAATTACTTTTTGAAGTCGGTACCAAACAAACTATACCTATAAGCGAGCGTACCCGCCAAACGTACTAAGTAAGATCCGTCGAGTGCGATTCATAAAAGGTATATGTTTGGCACCGACTTCAAAAAGTAATTTCATGTTAATATTTCGTCGTTTAGTTGTAACTAAATAAGATAATAATTATTTTATACCTTTTAGTGTATTTTATTTGTTGCATTGAATTTTTTGAAGTCGGTTTTATTTTTTTCTTAAAAATGTTTTATTTTCTCTTTTTAGTGATGTTATTAATAGTGATCATATCATCAGAACTTGACCAAATTAATATGACACCATCCCTAAGACACCCTCTTTCGGATAAAAAATGAACCATCGAAATCGGTTCATAAACAAAGAGGTTAGGTCTAAACAAACCTAATAAAAAAGGTCTAATACCTATGAAAAAAAAACGAAAAAAAAATGGGACCAATCGGAAGCTAGACTGGACCCAATGCAAAAAAATTTTTCAAAATCGGTTGACAATTGGCGGAGATATGAGGTAACATAGGCACAAAAAAAAAAAAAAATTCAGTCGAATAGAGAACCTCCTCCTTTTTTGAAGTCGGTTAAAAATAGTGTGGAGTTAGCTCACCCCGAGTCAAGGGTAGGAAAATAGGTTGGCAATGGCGAAATTCCCTAGATTTTAATTATTTAAAAAAAAAATTATGTTTTAATTTTTTTTTGTTTTGACATTCGTCTTGTATCCTTTTTAACCGACTTCAAAAAAGGAGGAGGTTCTCTATTCGATTGAATTTTTTTTTTTTTTTTTTTTGTGCCTATGTTACCTCATATCTCCGCCAATTGTCAACCGATTTTGAAAATTTTTTTTGCATTGGGTCCAGTCTAGCTTCCGATTGGTCCCATTTTTTTTCGATTTTTTTCCATAGGTATTAGACCTTTTTTATTAGGTTTGTTTAGACCTAACTTCTTTGTTTATGAACCGATTTCGATGGTTCTTTTTTTATCCGAAAGGGGGTGTCTTAGGGATGGTGTCATATTAATTTGGTCAAGTTCTGATGATATGATCACTATTAATAACATCACTAAAAAGAGAAAAATAAAAATTTTTAAGAAAAAAATAAAAACCGACTTCAAAAATTAAATGCAACAAATAAAATACACTAAAAGGTATAAAATAATTATTATCTTATTTAGTTACAACTAAACGACGAAATATTAACATGAAATTACTTTTTGAAGTCGGTGCCAAACATATACCTTTTATGAATCGCACTCGACGGATCTTACTTAGTACGTTTGGAGGGTATGCTCGCTTATAGGTATAGTTTGTTTGGTACCGACTTCAAAAAGTAATTTCATGTTAATATTTCGTCGTTTAGTTGTAACTAAATAAGATAATAATTATTTTATACCTTTTAGTGTATTTTATTTGTTGCATTTAATTTTTTGAAGTCGGTTTTTATTTTTTTCTTAAAAATTTTTATTTTTCTCTTTTAGTGATGTTATTAATAGTGATCATATCATCAGAACTTGACCAAATTAATATGACACCATCCCTAAGACACCCCCTTTCGGATAAAAAAAGAAGCATCGAAATCGGTTCATAAACAAAGAAGTTAGGTCTAAACAAACCTAATAAAAAAGGTCTAATACCTATGGAAAATAATCGAAAAAAATGGGACCAATCGGAAGCTAGACTGGACCCAATGCAAAAAAAATTTTCAAAATCGGTTGACAATTGGCGGAGATATGAGGTAACATAGGCACAAAAAAAAAAAAAAAAAAAAAATTCAATCGAATAGAGAACCTCCTCCTTTTTTGAAGTCGGTTAATATTATTTAAAAAGAATCAATTTTTTTTCTTCTATTTAATTTTATAAAAATAAAGTGGTAAAAAAGTTAGTATATAGATACAACAAAACTGAGACAAATCATGTAATTTTAAAAAATTGAAATCTATTGAATAAGTGAATATTAAATTATAGATAGAATATGGACCAATCTTCAATTAAGAGTAAAAGAACTCCCAATTTCACAATAGAAGAGGAGAAACGTCTTGTTTTTCTCGTTAATAAATATAAAGATGTGTGTTGGAATCTAAGCGTTCAGATTCCGATGCTAATTTAAAGAATAAAAAAATATGGGATGATTTGGCATCAGAATTTAATGCTGACTCCAATCGTTTCCGATCTAATTTTATTCTACGAAATAAATATAAAAATTTAACTATTTTATTAGAAATATCTGCTTTCTTCGATTTTAGTTTGAAATTTTTTTTAATTTAATTTATTAGATATTTACTTTTAAAAAATATACCTATATAATTAATTCTTTTGTTTTATTCTAGTTCCGTGTTAACATAAATTAAAATTCTATATAGGTATATTTGGCTATATTTAATATATATTATATAATAATAATAATAATAATAATAATAATAATAATAATATTGAGGAGCTTGACAGGTTAACTCGCAGATTACTCACTAAGTTCAATTGCCACCACCCGAAATCATCTGTTGAGCGTCTTTATCTCCCTCGAAAGGAAGGAGGACGAGGGCTGATTAACATCCATGAGTTGTGCAAAGGGCAAAAAAATAACATGCGCTCATATTTCAAAAGTCAAACACACATCAAAGCCTTAAAAATTGTTCAGGCAGATGAACATAGTCCGCTCAAACTAAAATCAACGGAAGACCAACAAAACCTAAGGTCTGTGTCTGACCGGAATTCTACCTGGAAGCTAAAATCATTACACGGCAGATTCCCAGCATTTCTTGAAGACGCTAACGTTGATAAAACCACCTCGACTATGATATTTCAAAAAGGTCATCTTTATCCTGCAACTGAAGCATTTATCACCGCCATCCAAGATAAAATAGTGAGAACGAGGAATTATGAAAAGAACATCTTAAAATTCAAAGTAGATGACAGGTGCAGAAGGTGTGGAAATGTGGGCGAAACAATAGAGCATATAACCGGCGGATGTGGGGCATTAGCTGATAATGAATACACAAGCCGACACAACCAAGTAGCAAAAATTATCCATCGGGAGCTTGCTTTCAAAAGTGAACTTATCCAAGACCCAGAGCCCTATTACAAGTACGCCCCTCCATCTGTCTTAGAAAACAATGGCCTAATTCTCTATTGGGACCGACCAGTGTTGACGGATAGAACAATTGATCATAATAGACCCGATATCATATTAATAAACAATCGTGAGAAAAGGGCTATTATCATTGACATTGCGGTCCCATTAACGCATAACCTGGCAAAGACAGAGCGGGAAAAGATCTCTAAATACCAAAACCTTGCGTTCGAGCTGAAGCGACTGTGGAAGCTCAACGAGGTAAAAATTATTCCGATTGTGATGTCTGTGGAGGGTGTGTCCAGCAACAACTTAAAAAAGAACATCAGATCGCTAGGGATATCAGACGAAATAACACCTCTCGTGCAAAAGGCTGTCGTTTTACAGACCTGCTATATAGTAAGAAGATTCCTAACGATTAAATGAACAAAAGAAGAGTAACTGAGGGCCAGGGTGAATTCCCTTTCCACAGCGTCCGAGCCTAACCCCATAAGAACAACAGGGGTAGGTGAAATTTTACCAGCACTTGTGCTGAGTAAGTGTCATAACTCAAATAATAATAATAATATAAAAATAAATAATATAACGATTTGTTTTGAATTCTTTTGATTTGAAACTCTAACCTATAGAATGTTTTTTCTAATGTAAATAAACACAGGGTTATCCCCAGGATAAAGGTTAACCCATCAAGTTCGGGGAGTTAAAGATAGAGGGGCTAAGTCTAGGATCACCCTATGCTTTTTTTATGAAACATATTTCGAGAGCTAACTCCAGGGTCTTCCCTAGCATAGGATCATCTTAGTTTTATGAAACTGGCCCTTAGAGGTTTTACAAAAATTACTAAAAATTAGGAATAAACAATTTTAATGAACCAAGATATTTATTGAAGGAGACAATAAAAGAGTGTGTCTTCTGCTGGAATTAAAATTTTTATTTATTTATAACGAGACTATAATTTTAATTTTAAACTATGGAAAAATTAAATTAAAATTCAAAACTTTATGATATGAAACTATTTTCAAATCCTCTAGAACATTGGAATCTGATATTAGCAATAATAAGAAAGACAAAATTCAAAAAATGGACAAAAAAGGTAACTTTTAAGGAGTTCGGTGTTGGTTCAAGGTGAAACATTTTAATATAATAATAAAACTAAGATACGAGGTAGGTTTCACAAAAAAGAAATAAAACAAAATTGAGTTTTGAGTTCGATATATTTCGGGGGTTAGCCCATCATCAGGAGTCTAAGAAAACTGATTACATATTGGAAAAATAGTTTTACAAGTTTGAATTTTTAAAATTTTTTTTAAAAATGTATGTGGTGGGGGGAATGTAGGGGAAGAGGGGGGTAGTTGTTCTGAGGATTAATATTTTCTATTGAGATTTGAGCTGGGTGAAAGGGATCTATCTATACCTGTTATTATAATAGCGAATGGACAGGTACCTGAGAAGGTACAACTTAAAAGGTATATAAGAGAGTGCAATTACCCTAGTATAATGTGCAAACAATGAAAGGAATGTTTATTTAATTTATTATAACATATAATCAATAATTGTATTTTTATACACTTCCAATTGATTATTTAAAATATTTGAATTATTAGAGAGGGCTATTTTTATCTCGGTGGATTCCAGGAGGTCCAATTTAAGGCCTTTTCTTTCGAAATGAATGGGGATAGGGTTATTATTAGAGGGTGAATGGTTAGATTCATGTAAGTGAATTGCGAAGGCTGAGGTCGAATCTAAATTAATGTTATCGGATTTGTTGAGGTGGTTAAGGGCTCTTACATGCTCGGAGTAACGTATTTTGAAAGCGCGACCTGTCTGCCCAATATAAAAAGCGTCGCAATCTTGACAAGTTAATTTATACACTCCTGATTTGTCTAATTTATCAATTTTGTCTATTTTATTGTTAATTAATTGAGAGCCTAAATTGTTGTTGTTGTATAAAGCAGGAGTGATTCCATATGATCTAAGGGTATAAGCTAATGGAGATGTCAGATGATTAGAAATGAAGGGTATTCTTCTATGATGATGGGCTAACCCCCGAAATATATCGAACTCAAAACTCAATTTTGTTTTATTTCTTTTTTGTGAAACCTACCTCGTATCTTAGTTTTATTATTATGACAAAAAAGGTGTCTATTTCATAACATGTGGAGAATGTGATTCGACCTATATAGGAAAAACAGAGCGAAATTTAAACACACGCATTTCGGACAGGCGCAGATCCAGACCTCTGATTTGGGGGGGGGGGCGGTCGGCGGCCACTGAGTTTTACCCTCCCCACTTAATGAAAAATTGATCCTATCTCAAACTAAATAAAAATACCATTATATTTTTAAATTCATTTCCTTTTTCAACATTTTTAATAGAGATGGGAAAAATCGTTCTTTTTAGGGAATAGTTCTTTTATAGTTCGTTCATTATATGGAACTAGTTCAATTGAACTATATAGTTCAGGGGTGGCCGATGTATATAAGATCTAATTTTTATCTCGAAAGTTAGATCTCTTTGTTTTTAGAAAATCCATGAAGCGGCGATATGAAAATGTCGTGGGCTCTTATGTATTTCAACCTGCTGAATTTAAAAATCACCATAAAAATTACCGATGAGCTCTTGTTTGGGAGATATTAACGGTCAAAACGACAAAAAAGGTCATTTTGACCTATTTTCGAGTCCCATTAGATATTAAACAGCAATATTTGAAATCAAAATATTTTATTGACGTAATAGAAAACAGATTCCTCTTTGATTTTCAAATTACCACTTGTTTTTAGCTCAATTAGAACTTGAGTTATAACTAAAAAACTAGAACCATATGTTTTTACTATGTTTATTAACTCTTATAATCACGTAGTTTTAGTTTTTTAGTTATAACTCAGGTTCTAATTGAGTTAAAAACAGGTGGTAATTTGAAAATCAAAGAGGAAGGTATTTTTAATTACGTTAATAAAATATTTTGATTTCAAATATTGCTGTTTAATATCTAATGTGGCACTCGCAAATAAAGTCAAAATGGCCTTTTTAGTTGTTTATTATTTTTATAACTACTACAAAAGAAAACTTTATATGGAATATAGGTATTTTAATGAAATGAATAGAAAAATTATGAAATAAATCTTAGGACAAGGAAAACAAATTTTAATAATTGATATTTTATGTAATTGAAAAGTTTTTGTTTTGCCGAGAGTAGCAGAGTTGTTGATTCACAAAGAGAAACAAAGAGGTTGTCCTCTGCTTGATGCAAATAAACATACACACATATATATATCGAAATGATATATCTGTATATATATATATTATTTATTTGTTTGAGACTATAGTTTCATCAGTCTTTTTTAATTATAAATGTTGTTTTTCATGATAGTCAATATCGTATGGATATTGAAAATTTGATGTTCCTTCTTCACTGGTGGTCAGCTTAGAACTAAAGACATTCTTTTGGTTCACATTCAAATATAACCAGATGTTTCCCTTTCTCCTTGTTTTACAAAGAGATAGTCTGACAATGGAAGGAGGGGGGGGTTTGTTCTTCTCTTTTTCTTTTATTAGCAAATATCTTAAGCAAATTGCTATTTGATGATTCAATTTGGATGTTCAAACAAAGTTTTGAATTTTTATTGAATGATTTCAAAATTTCTAACGATTCAATTGCGCTAATTAATTTTGGGTTTCTTTCTCCTTTTATTAATCTAATTCCTGTGCCTTCTGGGAAAGAGTAATTGTTTGAATTTAAATGTTCCGCAAAAGAGTTTTCATTCTTTTTATTTTTAAAATCCCTAATATGTTCATTTAATCGAATTTTCAGATTCCTCTCTGTTTTCCCTACGTAGATCGTTTCCCAATCTTTACATTTCAAACTATAAACCCCTTCTTTTTCTATATTTGGTAATTTGTTGTTGTTTTTATTTGAACCTAACTCTTTTCCTAGAGTAATTGGAGTTTTGAATACTGTGTTGAACCCTCATTTTTTTCATTTTTTTGTTTTAATTTTTCCGAAATTTGTCCATAATATGGGAGAACTATCTTAGGATTTTCTTTTTTCATTCTTTTGTGAATATATTGATTCCAGGGTTGATTTTTCAATTTTTTATATAACATTTGGTCTATAAGGCTTGTCTCGTACCCATTATTTACCGCGATTTTTCTTTAATTATCTCTCATTATAGTCTCAAACAAATAAATAATATATACAGATATATCATCTCGATATATATGTGTTGAAGGAGACAATAAAAGAGTGTGTCTTCTGCTGGAATTATAAATTTTATTTATTTATAACGAGACTATAGTTTCGAGGGCTTTGTCCTCTTCATCAGTCTATTACAATGTATTCACAGGAATTAATTTATGAATGAAAGGTTAAAATCTTTCGTGTGGTTAGGTAAGGTCTTTTATTGTCAAATCGAATGAATCAGAAAATGATAAAAAATTAAATTAATAAATATAGGAATTGAAGGAGACAATAAAAGACCTTACCTAACCACATGAAAGATTTTAACCTTTCATTCATAAATTAATTCCTGTGAATACATTGTAATAGACTGATGAAGAGGGCAAAGCCCTCGAAACTATAGTCTCGTTATAAATAAATAAAATTTATAATTCCAGCAGAAGACACACTCTTTTATTGTCTCCTTCCATATATAAAAATTCTGCTACTCTCGGCAAAAACTTTCAATTTGATATATATGTGTGTATGTTTATTTGCATCAAGCAGAGGACAACCTCTTTGTGATATTTTATGCTTAATAAAAATTTCTAATTAAGTAGCCCAATTGAGGCCGGCTTCAAATTGGAGAATCTAAAAAGTGACCATAGAGATATTTGGGAATAATTAATACGCCCCCCCCCCCTTAGCAGCAGAGAGAGCATTTTCACTCTGTTAACTTGGCAAGTGAATAAATCCAGCTGAGCTAATTTAATCGCCATTTGGCTGCTGCTTTCCACCAGTTGTTGTGCCACGCCAGTTAGGCTTAGATAATCCATATTAAATCTATATATGGCTCGAGTTGCTGCTACTGCTGCTGCTGCTACGACTAGAGGGCTGGAGAGGGTGAACCTTTGTGATATCATATCGTATCAACCCCTCTCGGTCGGTGGGTCCCTTTTTGGAAGGGTCACACTAGTGCCAATATAATGGGCAGGCATCGAACCCCCAAAGAGCAACCCGCCCGCCCCATATGTTAGTCGCAACTACTTGAATGTGAGGGGGAGGGTAGATCTAACCTCGTCCCTTGGCTGGCCGCACTCAAAATGATATCGGAAATTCATGAGTGGCACGAAAGCAGCACTGATAGCTGATAGGAAGAACTGGGAGGAGGAGGACGCGTGCTTGCTCTGCACGCACCTGCACGGGGAGGGGGCGGGTGCACTGGACAGGGGTGGAGGACACTTCCGGACACATACGATACGATTTATCTAACAAATATCACATGAGCTGATCGAAATGTTAGAGTTCACTAGAATACATTTTAAAATTTAATTAGAGCAATTAAAGAAAGATGTTTTAAAACAACAACAACAATTTTTTAAGGAGAAATCAATGAGGTTGCTTTTTGCAAAATAAACATAAAAATATACATATAGAAAAAGAAAAAAATATTTATTGATTGTTTTATAGTATTAAAAAAATAAAAAAACTTCTTCAAAACGTTTATTTTAAATCCAAACGTTTGTAATGCTTGAGTTTGTTTACCAGTTTTGTCTTTTTGATTTTAAGTCGATTCTTCCACGTTTTGAGTAGTCTCGGCATGTGATTATTAGTTCTGTAATATATATTTGTACTATTTTGCCCCCACGCACTCATTTTTAACCGACTTCAAAAAAGGAGGAGGTTCTCTATTCGATTGAATTTTTTTTTTTTTTTTTTTTTTTTTTTTTTTTTGTGCCTATGTTACCTCATATCTCCGCCAATTGTCAACCGATTTTGAAAATTTTTTTTGCATTGGGTCCAGTCTAGCTTCCGATTGGTCCCATTTTTTTTTCGATTTTTTTCCATAGGTATTAGACCTTTTTTATTAGGTTTGTTTAGGTTTGTTTAGACCTAACCTCTTTGTTTATGAACCGATTTCGATGGTTCTTTTTTTATCGAAAGGGGGTGTCTTAGGGATGGTGTCATATTAATTTGGTCAAGTTCTGATGATATAATCACTATTAATAACATCACTAAAAAGAGAAAAATAAAAATTTTTAAGAAAAAAATAAAAACCGACTTCAAAAAATTAAGTGCAACAAATAAAATACACTAAAAGGTATAAAATAATTATTATCTTATTTAGTTACAACTAAACGACGAAATATTAACACGAAATTACTTTTTAAAGTCGGTGCCAAACAAACTATACCTATAAGCGAGCGTACCCGCCAAACGTACTAAGTTAGATCCGTCGAGTGCGATTCATAAAAGGTATATGTTTGGCACCAACTTCAAAAAGTAATTTCGTGTTAATATTTCGTCGTTTAGTTGTAACTAAATAAGATAATAATTATTTCTATACCTTTTAGTGTACTTTACTTGTTGCCTAATTCTTGAAGTCCGTTTCATACTGTCTAAAATTTTGATAGCTATTGATTTTTACAGTATATAGTTTTATATAGTCTTAAAGAACTAACATTACAAAATTTGATCTATTTCGGAGGAGTATTAATTTTTTGACCCTATTCACATTTTGAGAGGTTAAAATTATTTTTTTTAGATATTTGCAAATAAATAACCCACAGTTTTCTAAAGAGTAAATGTACAAAAAATCTAAAAATTTCTATAATTTGTTCCCCCCCCCCCTTTCGCCCCCATACAGTCAATTTTGATAGTTGATTTTTACAGGAATAGTTTCTTAAAGTAATAAAGAATAACTCTACAAAAGTTGATCAAGATACGGAGAGTTTTACTTTTTGCCCCTATTCACATTTTGGATAGTTGAGGGGGGGGGGGTCGGATTAGAAAAAATCTTGAAATTATTTTTTAGATATTTGCAAATAAATAACCCACAGTTTTCTAAAGAGTAAATGTACTAAAAAGCTAAAAATTTCTATAATTTGTTCCCCCCCCCCTTCGCCCCCATACAGTCAATTTTGATAGTTGATTTTTTTCAGGAATATTTTCTTAAAGTAATAAAGAATAACTCTACAAAATTTAATCAAGATAGGAGAGAGTTTTAATTTTTGCCCCCACTCACATTTTGGATAGTTGAGGGGGGGGGGTCGGATTAGAATAAATCTTGAAATTATTTTTTAGATATTTGCAAATAAATAACCCACAGTTTTCTATAGAGTAAATGTACAAAAAAGCTAAAAAAAATTATATTTTGCCCCCCCCCCCCCCCCCCCCTCGCCCACATACAGTCAATTTTGATAGTTGATTTTTTCAGGAATAGTTTCTTAAAGTAATAAAGAATAACTCTACAAAATTTAATCAAGATAGGAGAGAGTTTTAATTTTTGCCCCCACTCACATTTTGGATAGTTGGGAGTCGAATTTCAAAAAATCCTGAAATTAATTTTTAGATATTTGTATTTAGAATTTTATTAAGTAAAAATCAAGTAGATATCTTATTGTTCTTAATTGAAAATGTATAATTAATGTAAACACATTGCAAATATATTTTGCCCCTTTTGACCCTTTGTGGGTCGAATTTCAAAAAATCCTGAAATTAGTTTTTTGATATATTAATTAAGTATTTTTATAAGTAAAAAGCAAGTAGATATTTTATTGTCCTTAAGAGATATCGCATAATCAGTGAAAACACACTTTGCCCCCTTTGACTCCCTTAGGGGTCGAATTTCGAAAAATCATTTCTTAGTGAGCCCCTATGTCATAGATGTAATATCCTCTCCAAATTTCATGTTTCTATGTCCAGTGGTTCTGGCTGTTTTGATGATGAGTGAGTGAGTGAGTGAGTCAGTGAGTGTATCGGCCAAAGAATTTTATATATGTATATAGATATAGATTATTTGAAATAAAGTCAAATAAAATCAAAGGCTTTGTTTGCTCAAGCTTCGAGACTTGTACAATACTTAATCTACACTTTTTACACGTGTAGTTAATTATTGCGACAAATATACAGGCATTTATTTACTATATTTGTATATATTGAATATAATGAAGAAAATAAATATTGCTATCTTTCATCTGATATAGGTATACCTATGCTTGAATGTCAAAACAGATATTATCGGTTTCAAAATCAAACGCGTTTATTATAGGTTTAGGTGTTTTATTTACAATTGAGGAAATTAAAAGGATTCACACGCAAACATTTAATTTTTTTAGATATAACTGAATTTTTAATAAATTTATTCTTCTTTTTGGATTAAAATTTTATATTTACTAAAAATAAGCTGACGTGTTCTGGTGTGGCCATCCACTTGACTTTACCATACAACCTGGCCCCTCACTTATATTTAATATTTAATAAAATTATTTATAATCATGTAGGGGGGGGGGTTAGTTTTTGTATTTTTAGACTTCTGGGGATCCACTGATTATGTATACAAAATTTTGTTGAGTTTGCTCAAACGACCTAGATTTTTCATTTTTAACCGCCCCTCGACCCCCCTTAATTTTGGGTCGATATGCACCAAAATTTCAATGGACCAAAACTACGTGTGAAATTTGGTTTCGATATTCACATTGGTTTTTGAGCTAGCTCGTCCACAAATTTGGTAACGCACAGACTAACTAACTAACAGACATTTTGACAAAACAATTATTATCTCAAAAAATATAATTTTTTCGATGTTCACTTATTAGAGTTTTTTGTAGAGCGAAATGCCATGGTTTAGCTCAATTTTTTTAATGGAAATAGTTCAGCCGTTTTTAGGATATTTTGAAAAAAAGAAGGAAAAAAAACCAATTTTTTCATGCACGATTACAATACTTGACCATACCCTGTATGGTAAAGTAAAAAGCGGATCGTTTCTAGACTTTATTCAAAGCCATTTGAAATATTACTATTTTTATTCCTTTATTATTAATCAGATATCACTGGCTATTTGAAGTCCATATTGACTTAAAAATCAAAAATAACGATCGATTCTTATCTAATACTAGAGGAATAACCTTATTATTACATTCGATTTTTTATGTTTTGACCCTGAGCTATATTAAACCGTTCAAATGAATAAATTTTAAAGAATTAAAAAAACTCTAGGGCAGCGCTTCTTAAACTTTTTCATTCACGATCCCAGATTATATATAGCAGAGGTGGCCACAACGTGGCTCGCGAGGCTCTTGAACCCTCTTGAATAATACTGATTTTAAAAAGTACAGGGTGGGGCATAAAAATATGGTAATTTTGAAGAGGTATAAAAAATGAAAAAATTTAACTATAAAAAAACTGAATTTATTTTTATTAATTTAGAATTCCGCGGAGTAAATTCGCGAGCAAATCCACTCAACGGAATTTTTAACAAATTATAAGTAAATTTGTTTTTCTAGTATATTTATACAAATATAGAAATTATCAAATTAATTAAATTAATCTTTAAGAAATTCAAAGATGTTTTTATAAAGCGAAATTTTAGAGAATACTTAGCCAGACTACCGTTTTATAAGAACCTTTGAGGTCCAGCTGATTCTCCATCCTGAACCAAGAGAGCGAAAAAGATATGGTCCATCTAGGTGTTACCCGGTATCAATCCGCGTATAGCCCGCATGATACCCCACCACGGACCACCCAGAGGGACATGGCATCTCAAGTTCTTATATATTGCTCCCTCGATTCAGACGCTTTTTACAAGTCTATTCTTACATACAGAGATGATACAAATTAATTTAGAATTCCGCGGAGTAAATTCGGTAGTCTGGCTAAGTATTCTCTAAAATTTCGCTTTATAAAAACATCTTTGAATTTCTTAAAGATTAATTTAATGAATTTATTTTTGAAAAGAAGATAAAATATAAATGTTTTTAATGTATTTTAAACATTATCAGACAAAAAGGTGTGGGGGGGGGGGTCAAAAATGAAAATTCTAACCCTTTCGACCAAAATAAACCAAATTTTGTATACATATTCTGTGAGTCCCCAGAAGGCTAGAAATTCAAAAATTAACCACCAAAAATGGGGAGGGTCGAAAATGAAAATTCTAGTCCTTTCGACCAAACTATGTATACAAAATTTGGGTAGTTTTTGTTTGCATTTCTAGCCTTCTGGGGATCCAAAAATCGATCTATCTCTTGTCCTTCTCATCATCTCCAGATGTTGAAAAAAGATTTTTTGAGTGAATACGCCTAGAACACTTGACATAGACATTAGTAGAACCCCCCTTTTTTACTACATACTAATTTAGTCATCAAGACGTAGGTATGTAATAAACGAAATAAATCCCTTTAATTAGAGAAAAATTCAAATTTTATTTCATCCAAATCAAATTCTTATAATTTAAAATATCAGAGTAAAATTCGAATTCTTATTAATCGGACTTCGTGAGAGCCTGAAGACGTCTGTATCAGTGAGAGTGGCCTTGATTTTTTGGAATACGGATAGAATGAGAGACCAGGGCGAGCAGAAAGAAAAAGATCCTACCTAACTTGCCTCATCTGACATAAATTATAAATACCATGTTCATATTTCAGTATATCAAATGGATGGATAAAATTACAAATGAAGAAGTTCTTGGAAGAATCGGAGAAAGAAGAACCTTGTGGAAGAGTCTGAAGAAGAGAAGAGATCAGATGATGGGGCACACACTGAGACTTGGGGGACTGCTTAGGGGATGGGGGGAAAGAGAAGGGGAAGACCCAGATTAGAATATTCAACCAAATAATTGGGGATATGGGATGCCAGACATTTAGAGAGGTCAAACAGCTGGCGGGGGACAGAGTCGAGTGGAGACAGATTGTTGCATCAAACCAGTCTTAGGACTGTATACTCAATGTTGATGATATTTCAGTATGTTTACCAGGGGGAAAAACCTTATTAGGCAAGTGGTTAAATATATGAGAAAAATACCTTTAAGTGTAACGCAGTGCCCCTAGCCACAAGGCAGCCGCTTTTCTTCCTTAGGCTACCCCTGAGGAAGCTACGGACAACCTTCTGGTCTTGGCTCTAGTCCATAGAGCCACCTCAAACCCGCCCTCAAAGACCCAAACTCACCAGGCTCCCATTCCCACCTCATTGTTCCATTTGAACAAGGCGTCAAGCGACGACTTTTCGGTAAGACACAAAGCATGCAAGATGAACCTGGACCTCGATCTTTAGAGATCCGATCGAATCGGTCACTTCCCTTGTGACTCATTCATGGGTCTAACAAATGGGTGGCGTCGATTTTAGCTCTCTTGCGGGTCTTAATACTAAAATAACCTTAAAACTAAATTGGATGGAAGTGAAACACATCACAAAATATACCTAAGAGGCCTAAAATAGACTACACCGTATTTGCTGTCTCCAGGAAGTTAATCAAAGGGAAGAGTGCAGGTCCCCAACACAGAAAGTGAGAGCTGACGTCATCGTTGGCATGGCATATCATCCCACCCACCCTCTAAACTACTGCATACTACATCTACTAAAACTGTGAATTTAATTTTAATAACATATTCTGAATCTAAGAATTAAATTTGATATTAAAATAGCGAGGATCCCATCGGTGGTCGAGGCGGTGAAACCTGAAAACCCCTGCGCAAAATCTAAAAATTCTCACTTTGTGAAGATCCTCCAATGGTTTCTCTGTTGTTTCTCTACAGATGACGATGAAATTGGGATCTGAAAATCCTAATCTGATTTACTATAAAATTTGAAGAAAAAATTATTGAAAAATGAAATGATTTAAGTGATTTTAATTTATTTTTGAATATTAATCATCATCATTGAGTATACAGTCCTAAGACTGGTTTGATGCAACAATCCGTCTCCACTCGACTCTGTCCCCCGCCAGCTGTTTAACCTCTCTAAATGTCTGGCATCCCATATCCCCAATTATTTGGTTGAATATTAAGAATTGCAAAAAAAAAATAAACTGCAACGGATCGTTGCTAAACTTTATCCAAATTCATTTGAAATATTAATATGTTTGTTCCTTTATTATTAATCAGATATCACTTGCAATTTGTAGTTCATATTGACATTAATTCAAAAATAATTCTCATTTAAGGTAGTTGTTTCGCGACAATACCAGCAAAAAGTTAATGCTCAAGTATATAGAACAGTCAATAAGGATTCATAGTTCATAAGGCCAACACTTTTTGCTGTTTTTGTACCAAATCTAGCCAATCCCGTGCTCGTTTGAGAAATTTGGCAACATTGAAAGAGATTGAATATTTTTATACATGACATTAAAATGACAGATAAAATGAATGATAAAATACATTTTAAAAGTCGATTTATTAATCAAAAAGTTCTAAATAAACGATTAAAAGCTGTTGCGGTAATGAATGAGGGAAAAAAACGAAAAAAAATGTGTACTAAGAGTGCTAATGTAGGTACCCGAATAATTGAAGTGGGCGAGTTGGAGAATAACCTAACCTGTTGTCACTGTCAGAAAGATATTTTATTAAAAAATATTGTTGATGAAAGGCGATTAGGTTTGAATTCTATTTTTTCAATAAAATGTCAAGATTGCTATACATTAACTCATGTCAGTACTGGAAAGAAACATACATCTAAAGATGGTGTGAAATGTAGTGACGTAAATACCAAAATTGCACTAGGTAAGTTTAATTTTTTTAATACAAAATTATTGATAGCAGTAAAATAAATTATTATATATATATATATCAGTGGCACAACCACGAGGGGGGGGATAAGGGGGCTGAAGCCCCCCCCCGGGTCAAGGAAAAAATGAAAGTACCTAAAAGCAAAAATTAACAAATTTACAAATGAAAATAAAAAAACTATTTGATAAATTTAATAGCCCAAGAAAATTAGACTTCTGCTGGCCAATAGGTAAATATGCATAAGCTGGAAATAATTTGAATCGACGTTTGGCATCCCAAATAAGAGTTAGGTGTATGAGTTTACGACGGTTTCTGGCTGCTAAATTTATATACTCCAAAATCCTGGTTGCGCCCCTGATATATATAATATATATATTTAATATGCAGATTCAATAAAAATAATAATAAAGTCTTATAATGAAAATATTGAACTAGATTTACAAATTTTTAAATCTGATTTTAGGAGCTATACACTCTGGAGTTGGATATTCGTGCGTGAGCAAAATTCTGGCTTGCTTGGATATACCAGCTATTTCATCATCATTATTTAAAAGATATGAACGAGAGGTTGGGTATATTATAGAAGACACTGCCAAAGACAGTTGCAAACGAGCTGCAGAAGAAGAACGTCGATTAGTAGTAGAAAACGTGGAGAAATTATGTGAAGCTCTGTAAGATATTATTTTTAAAATTGACAATTATAAATATTTTGTTAATTCATCGATTATTTATAATAAATTAATAAAACAATAATTTTATATACAATAACTACAACAACAACTCTTGTTTTTTTTTTTTTTACCGACTCCGACGCTATTAGGTTTTCGAGGGCTAGGAGTTGATTTCCTTTTTTCATTTTTCTTCTCTTCAACATGTGGAAGGCAACGGGAAACCACCACATTACAAATCCCGAGAATATGCAACATGACGATTTCTCTTCGAGTAAAGAATTCCGGAGGTAAACTAGCCCCTCGTTCGGATCTCCGGGAAGGGGCTACCCGAGGAGAGACCATCATAAAGGGAAAAATAAATAATGACTTTCTACGAGTCGGAGCGTGGAATGTTAAGACGCTAATGGGAGACGATAAACTAGTGAATTTAAAGCGGGAAATGGATAGACACAAATTGGACATTATTGGGATTAGTGAAATGAGATACCCAGAAAGAGGGAGATTTTTGGTTCGAAAACAGCCATAGAATCATTCACACGGGGGGCAGAATGGGAGGGCAGGAGTGGGCATTATTATGAATAAAAAAATAGGGCAAAGGGTAAAGAATTATCTACAGGTAAGCGAAAGGATTGTTATGATTACAGTGGATTCGAAACCGAAAGATACTGTGATAATCCAGGTATACATGCCTACTACATCATATGAGGACCAAGATATAGAAGAAATGTACGAACAAATTGAAAACCTGATGAAGCGCGTTAAAGGGGATGAAAATTTAATAATTATGGGGGATTGGAATGCAAGAGTAGGAAAAGGCAAAGAAGGAAAAGTGGTGGGCGAACACGGTCTAGGAAATAGGAATGAAAGGGGCGAAAGATTAATTGAATTTTGCAGTAAGCACAGTCTAGTAGTAGCAAACACACTCTTCCAACACCATCCAAGAAGGATCTACACGTGGAAAATGCCGTTAGACAAGGGGAGATTTCAAATAGATTACATATTAGTCAGACAAAGATTCAGAAATCAATTAAAGGACTGCAAAAGTTATCCTGGGGCTGATATAGCTAGTGATCACAATCTAATTGCGATGAAATGCCAACTAAAATTTAAAAAACTAATAAAAAACGGGCGGTCGCGAAAAAACTGGGATATATCTAAATTAAAAAATAAGGAAACCCAAAAACTCTTCGAAAACGTAATGAATAAGAAACTGGAAGAAAAAACACACACAAATAATAAAGAAGATGAAATCGAACAAGAATGGAATGACATGAAATCAAGCCTGACCGAAACAGCTAACGAAGTCCTTCAATCAAAGAAAAACGAAATTAAAAAGCCATGGGTAACAGACGAAATACGGCAACTGATTGACGAACGAAGACAATTTAAGAACAGAAAAGACGAAGAAGGGAAACAAACATATAAAAAATTAAGATGGAAAGTTATAAGAGAATGTAGAAAAGCAAAAGAAAAAATGATTCAAGAAAAATGTAAAGAAGTCAACGAAAATCTAGTATTGGGAAAAGTTGATGTAGCCTATAGGGCAATAAAAAGAAATTTTCAAGAAGACAAGCCAAAAAGCAAGAACATAAGAGATAAAGGAGGCCACATTATTCTAAACGAAAACGAACAGGCAAATAGATGGAAGGAACAGCTAGAAGAACTCTATGGAGAAGAAAAAACAATGAACCCAATAGAAGAAGAAGAATCTGTGGACGAAAACGAATTAGGAGACCCCATACTCAGGTCAGAATTCGAGACAGCTTTGAAGGAACTAAAAAATAATAGAGCACCCGGAATAGACAATATACAAGCTGAAATCCTAAAGAACTCTGGAGAAAAGGCACGTGACAAACTTTTTGAACTAATTAGCAAAATCTATAAATTGGGAATCATCCCAAAAGATTTCGAAAAAAACAAAATAGTCACACTTCCCAAAAAGACAGGCGCGGATAAATGTGAAAATTTCAGGACCATTAGCCTAACCTCACATGCCTCCAAAATCCTAACCAAAATAATCCAAAGAAGAATAGAACAAAGAGTTGAAGAAAATCTGGGGGAAGACCAGTTCGGCTTTAGAAGAAACAGAGGCACCCGAGAAGCAATTCTCTCTCTTAGACTAATAATAGAAAGGGCTTTTATCAGGGAAGAATCTGTCTACATCGGATTCATAGACCTAGAAAAAGCATTCGATAACGTCAATTGGGAAATTATGTTTAAAATATTAAAACAGGCGGGAATAAAATTCAGAGAGAGAAGACTAATCTACAATCTATATCAAAACCAGACGGCAATTATAAATATTGGTGATGAACAAAGAGAAGCCAAAATAAAAAAGGTGTAAGACAAGGATGTGTGCTGTCACCCATGATTTTCAACTTATACATAGAAGAAGCGATTAAAGAATTCAAAGACAAAATTGATACAGGTATAGAAATCCAAGGTCAAAAGATCGCTATGTTAAGATTTGCCGATGACATTGCCCTTCTAGGAAGCAATAAAAAAGAATTAGAGGACGCCTTGAATGGAATTAACCAAATCCTAATAGAAGAAATCAAAATGAAAATAAACAAGAATAAAACCAAGGTCCTAGTATGTACAAAAAAGAACAAACGAGACAGGAATGCATCAAAATTAACCAAGAAAACCTAGAAGGAGTTAAGGAATTCCGCTACCTAGGAAGTAAAATAACATGGGATGGGAGGAGCAAAAACGAAATTAAATCAAGAATTGCCCAAGCAAAAATGGGGTTTAATTCAAAACAAAAACTACTATGCTCCTCCTCAATCAGCTTAGCAAACAGGAAGTTGCTATTGAAGACATATGTATGGAGCATAGCCATGTACGGGTGTGAAACCTGGACAATTGGAAAAGCGGAGAGAAAGAGATTGGAGGCTTTCGAAATGTGGTGCTACAGAAGAATGATGAATATCAAATGGATGGATAAAATCACAAATGAAGAAGTTCTTGGAAAAATCGGAGAAAGAAGAACCTTGTGGAAGAGTCTGAAGAAGAGAAGAGGTCAGATGATGGGGCACACACTGAGACATGGGGGACTGCTTAGGGATATCTTGGAGGGGGAGGTGGGAAAGAAAAGGGGAAGGGGAAGACCCAGATTAGAATATTTCAACCAAATAATTGGGGATATGGGATGCCAGACATTTAGAGAGGTTAAACAGCTGGCGGAGGACAGAGTCGAGTGGAGACGGATTGTTGCATCAAACCAGTCTTAGGACTGTATACTCAATGATGATGACAATAAAAAATAATATAATTTTTTTCTTTCATTAGGCCAGGCGAAATTTCTCAAGAAATTTATGATGAGTATATTTCTTTAAAAGCTGCTCTCAAAAGTTGACCTATCTTCAACATCTTTACATCCTGTCTATATCTCATCAAATTCAGCGTCACTTGCTTCTACTTCAACTTCATCAGAGCCTTTAGAAAATTTCAAATTGAAATTTTTTAAATTTGATGCTGCTCTCGGAAACATTATTAACATAATTGTTTCTTATGACATGGGTTGGAGCAAACGTGGAAACGGGTGTTTATTTATAAAATATAACCTCATATAATGAGATAAAGATATAAATTTATATAGGTAAAAATTGATAAACATTCTCTAAACTTAAGATTGTCCACAAAGAATTGTTTTCTAGGTTGGACTTCATATCTAGTATAAATTTTTTTAATGTTTTTAACTATGTTTCAAAGATATATACTGAATGTGATATAAATATTAAATGTTTTCAAAATAAAATTATTTTTATATATCTCTAGTATTAATTTTTTTATGTTTTGGCTATATTTCAAAGATATATAGGTACTGAATGTGATATAAATATTAAATGTTTTCAAAATAAAATTATTTTTATATCAAGAACATGTTATTATTTTTTGTTTATTTGATTTAAATTGTTATTTAAGCTAAAATTAGATTTTCATGATAACAATTCCTCATGATTAGAAAAATGCATGCAATTGGAGGTATACAAAATTTGGTTGAGTTTGATACAAGGACCAAGATTTTAATTCCCCCCCCCCCTCAAAAAAAAAAAAAATTTGGGTGGTTAGTTTTTGTATTTTTAGACTTCTAGGGGGTCCGCTGATTATGTGTATAAAATTTGGTTGATTTTGCTAAAATGGCGTAGATTTCGCCCCCCCCCCCACCATTAATTTTGGCCCCAGAAAAAAATATTTTCATTATTATAGGTTTATTTTATTGTATATTTCATTTTTCTTGTTTTTTTTTAGTTTGAAAAGATTATAATTTTAAATTTTAACCCCCCCCTAATTTTGGGTCGACATGCACCAAAATCTAACCAGCTCTTAATGACAATGGACCAAAACTAGGTGTGAAATTTGGTTTTGATATTGACACTAGTTTTTGAGCTAGCTCGTCCACAAAAATTTGGTAACGCACAGACTAACTAACAGACTAGCAGACATTTTGAGAAAACAATTATTATTTCGAAAAAAAGAAGAAAAAAACGCTTATTTCATGCACGATCACAATACTTGACCATACACCCTGTATGGTAAAGTAAAAAATGATTAACTATACCCTTATCCAGAAAAAAATTAAACTTATATACTTTAAAGA
Organism: Forficula auricularia; assembly: GCA_024734495.1. NCBI lineage: Eukaryota > Metazoa > Arthropoda > Insecta > Dermaptera > Forficulidae > Forficula > Forficula auricularia. Next base: position 92,636,532 of record JALMQS010000099.1, read on the forward strand.
GTGAACTAATAATAATAAAAATAATAATATTTTCAAAAATTTCTATAAATATAGTTTTGTTATTTTTTAACAAATGTAATCAACGCCTACGTTACATCTTATGAAAATTATAATTTTCAAAAAATCTAGCGCACGCGCGCTTTCTGCTTTTACTCCCTCTTTCGCTGGTTTAACAAATGCGCTGTTGCCAAAATGTTTTTAGTGAGAATTTTTTTATATGCATTTTTCATTATTTATTCCTTATTATCTCAGAAACTGTGTTGTAACTATGAATGAACTTGTCTTAAAATATGTATTGGTTATTGTTTAATGTTGGTTTAGTTTTTTATAAAAATTGTACCAAGGGTTTCTTAATTATAATTAAATATGTATGTAAACTTTCCGATATCCCGTATAGTGCAATGCTAAAGAGCCCGAAAAAATCGATTTTTGAAATTAAATATCTCCGGAACTGTATTGTTCATCAATTTCGTTTTGCCACCAATCGATGCACAAGTATTTGAATAATAATATATCTAAATTTCAGAAAAATCCTACGAAAACGCATTTGGCGGAACAACTACCTTAAGAGTCGAGGAATAACCATTCTAGATTGGATTTTTGACATTTCGGTTATTATTGTAACCATTGCTGAAGACATAGAGGAATCGACTTAAAATCAAAAATAGCCATCGATTCTCATCTAATACTTGAGGAATAACAATTCTACATTAGGTTTTTGACGTTTCGATTATTATTGGTAACCATTGCTGAAGACATGGAGGAATCGACTTAAAATAAAAAATAACGATCGATTCTTATCTAATACTAGAGGAATAACCTTATTGCATTCAATTTTTGATGTTTTGACTATTAATGGAAACCTCTACTGAAAATGTAGAAGAATCGACTTAAAATTAAAAAGACTAAATTCTTTTATGGCAAACAACTCAAGCTTGACAACATACATCCATACATCCCCACGCACTTCCAAAAAAATGGCACTTTTTGGCCTCTCGACGAGACCCCATGTAATTTTTGGCAAAACCGTCACGTGCTAAAATTCAACCTAATTGAAAACTACAATTTGTGACTTTAATTGAGTCCATGGGTTCCGTAGTCTTTACCTGAGGACCCTTTGAAACCACGCTTGCCCCGAGAGCGATTACAATACTTTACCCATGCTTTGCATTGGATAAAGTAAAAAAAAATTGAAAACTAAAATCAATTTAAGCTATGATTGAGATCAATTTAATCTAAACTGTATTTATTAAACATTTAATAGCTAAGTAATTTAATAAAAAATGTATTAAATTATAGTTGAAATGAAAAACTTTAATATAATAATATATGAGGGTATGCTGAAAAAGAGAAAACATCCTAATTCTTTGCCTAGTATAATCTAGCTATAAGAAAATCCCTTTGAAAGGTTTAACTAAATGCCATGCTAAAAAGATTTATACTCATATTTGGTGCGCTGTTGGTGAGCAGAACATAAGTGTGTCGGATGTGAGAAAAGACAGCACCGAAACGTCACCAAAGTCAAGGATCCATGAAAAAGAAGAGAAAAATAAAGTTAGAAATTATAAATATAATATTACATCATTCGTATCCAATATTATATTTCATAGAAGGAATCGCAGGAATTTGATAAATTAAAACACAGAGTTTTTACTAGATGAGCCAGACGTTTCGTCAATTTATTTTGACTTCCTCAGTGGGTCATTTTATCACCCTTTGTAAAAAACAGTTTTTTCTATAAGACAATACATCATATTATATTCAATGATCTTTCTCTAGCACATTCTTGGCTCACAATAATATTGGAAACGATTTTTGCTTGAACAATTAAAATTGATTGTCGTAATTAATTGTTCAAACAAAAGTCGTTTCCAATATTATTGTGAGCCAAGAATGTGCTAGAGAAAGATCATTGAATATAATATGATGTATTGTCTTATAGAAAAAACTAATTTTGACAAAGGGTGATAAAATGAACCAACTGAGGAAGTCAAAATAAATTGACGAAACGTCTGGCTCACCTAGTAAAAACTCTGTCTTTTAATTTATCCAATTCCCTGATGAGATTCCTTCTATAAATCTACTCTTATTAAACGAGCAAAAATTGTATATTTATTTATTTATATATTTGTTTGTATATATATTTGTATCATAATTCTATTTTGAAAACGGCTCTACCGATTTGGATGAAATTCATGCGTTAGGGGGTTTTTGGGGGGACAATTCGATCTGTCACGGTCTCATCTTCGACAAAATTGTTTTTGATGGGTTTTTTCGTAATCAAATTAATTATTCTCAGGTAGACAAATCCCATTCTTAGTGTTTTAAAAAAGATTACTCTTTTCCTTTTGTATCCAGGCAGAAAATGGCTTGGGTTAATCCTTTTTCTCAAAGGCCTTGAAGAAATATTGTGATTGTGGTGTGTTGTTGTCAAGCATTAACTAAACCCGAACAAAGCTTGGTCTTCCAGGTATATATTATATGTAAGTATTTGTATTTTTTTTATTTTTTTTATTTTAAAAACGGCTCTAACGATTTTGATGAAACAAACTCTATTAACATGTTTTGAGGATGAGAAATCGATCTTGATGCGGAGCGGGGGTGGATGTGGTGGATGTGGGGGGCAGTGGTGGGGGATCCGGGGGTGGGGTCGAGCAGGGTGGAGGTGGAGAGTACAGTGGTCGAATACAATATAGATATATTTGTATTTTTTTAATTTGAAAATGGCTCTCAAATAAAATCGTCCGCCTCCGTGGTCTAATGGTCAGAGTAACTGACTGGCAACCCGGAGGTCTCGGGTTCGATTCCCGGCTATACCTTGACATTTTTTCTGTAAGTATAGGGTCTGGTAATAAAAATTAAGTGGGAGATAAATTTAACCGAATTTATCGCGCGGAGAATTTACCACTGCTCGAAGACCCTAAAACCTTAGTAAATTGGATATTGAATTGTATCTAAGTTTCTGAGATTGGCTCGTGATCCCGGCTTCTTTTCCTTCTGCTCTGTTCTTTTCACGATGGAGGGGCCAGCCCATACAGGCCTTTAGGGGATCCACCTTCTGGTGTATCTCCTTCTCACATCAATATCATTAAAAAAAAAAAAAATCGACCTTTTTATCAGAATTTTAAATTAAAAATAATATTAAAAAATAATTTTTAAGAAAAAAATAAAAACCGACTTCAAAAAAATTAAATGCAACAAATAAAATACACTAAAAGGTATCAAATAATTATTATCTTATTTAGTTACAACTAGACGACGAAATATTAACATGAAATTACTTTTTGATGTCGGTACCAAACAAACTATACCTATAAGCGAGAGTACCCGCCAAATGTATATGTTTGGCACCGACTTCAAAAAGTAATTTAATGTTAATATTTCGTCGACGGCGACGACGACCGTTGCCGAGCCCAAGTTCCTGGTCGAGGGCTTTAATCATCCGCAGCGCCTACCACCATGGTTTACAGATGCGGACTCTCTATATAAGGTTTAATACCCGCCACGGCATCCCATCCAGGCATAGCTGCGGACTTTCGCATTCGAACCGTTCCAGTCTGTTGTAACTAAATAAGATAATAATTATTTGATACCTTTTAGTGTATTTTATTTGTTGCATTTAATTTTTTGAAGTCGGTTTTTATTTTTTCTTAAAAATTATTTTTATTTTTCTCTTTTTAGTGATGTTATTAATAGTGATTATATCATCACAACTTGACCAAATTAATATGACACCATCCCTAAGACACCTCCTTTCGGATAAAAAAAGAACCATCGAAATCGGTTCACAAACAAAGAGGTTAGGTCTAAACAAACCTAATAAAAAAGGTCTAATACATATGAAAAAAAACGAAAAAAATGGGACCAATCGGAAGCTAGACTGGACCCAATGCAAAAATTTTTTCAAAATTGGTTGACAATTGGCTGAGATATGAGGTAACATAGGCACAAAAAAAAAAAAAAAAATCAGTCGAATAGAGAACTTCCTCCTTTTTTGAAGTCAGTTAAAAAAGATTTTAACTGAAGGAAGAAGGTACCGAGCATCGCTCGGTGCCTCCAGGTACTATAATATTAAATGAGATAAAATAAAAATATGAATGAAGATGAATTAAATTTACTTTATCAATTAGAAATTTACTCTACTCTACTATTTTTGATAAGAATTTTAATTAAAGAGCATTGAAATCTTTGAAATAAAGGAGATCTAATTTGTAACCCAAGAAGGTTTGATGGATAAATTAAAAATAATGAAATATTCATGACAATATCTTTAAAATTACGAAAGCAGAAGTTATATACCTATAGAATAAATACTAACCTCGTCGTTATAAGAAAAGGCTAAACTCGCAGGCAGCCGATGATCTCGTTGCTCAAGTGATTTTGTCACCTTTAGTAAAATTATTGCAAAATTAGTATACTACATAAATATACTATATCGAGAGAGAAACTTTTGAAATTAAACAATCTATAAATCAAATTAAATTTTTAAGAAAAAAATAAAACCGACTTCAAAAAATTAAATGCAACAAATAAAATTCACTAAAAGGTATAAAATAATTATTATCTTATTTAGTTACAACTAAACGACGAAATATTAACATGAAATTACTTTTTGAAGTCGGTGCCAAACATATACCTTTTATGAATCGCACTCGACGGATCTTACTTAGTACGTTTGGCGGGTACGCTCGCTTATAGGTATAGTTTGTTTGGCACCGACTTCAAAAAGTAATTTCATGTTAATATTTCGTCGTTTAGTTGTAACTAAATAAGATAATAATTATTTTATACCTTTTAGTGTATTTTATTTGTTGCATTTAATTTTTTGAAGTCGGTTTTATTTTTTTCTTAAAAATTATTTTTATTTTCCTCTTTTTAGTGATGTTATTAATAGCGATTATATCATCAGAATTAATATGGCATCATTCCTAAGATACCCCCTTTCGAATAAAAAAGAATCATCGAAATCGGTTCATAAACAAAGAAGTTAGGCCTGAACAAACCTAACAAAAAAGGTCTAATACCTATGAAAAAAAACGGGACCAATCGGAAGGTAGACTGAACCCAATGCAAATTTTTTTTTCAAAATCGGTTCACAATTGGCGGAGATATGAGGTAACATAGACACAAAAAAAAATTCAGTCGAATAGAGAACCTCCTCCTTTTTTGAAGTCGGTTAAAAATGAACTAACTAGAAAAGAGCGATCCCTAAAACGAACGATTTTCCCCATCTCTAATTAAAATATGGATAATAATCACCTACAAGCACGTGCATTGTTTAATAATGTTAACTGTTTTGACGAAAATGTAGATTGTACTCAGTGAAGTAAATGAATTTCAATTGGGAAACACACAAATAAATTTGATATTCTTAAAGAGTCTTTATATGTGTATATTAACGGCATTTTAGGACAATTTTTTTTTATAAATAGTATTATCAAAATTTCTAAGTTTTTATTAAGTTTACGATTTTGTGTCCAGCCTTTTTGAGCTTAGCGCTGGGTAGTATGCGGCCCGCAGGTTGGACACCCTTAACTCCTAGACTCTAGGTTCTAGGACTTTGATAGCTCTATTTTCTTTTTTGAGCCCACCCAATTTTGTCAACGGGGAAAAAAAATCTGTGAGTCTCATCCACATATGGTCACGGGGAAAGTGAAACTTTAATTTTAAAACCCACTAATATTTAGTTTATGACAAATAAAATTTATCAAAATTAGAAAATTTAAATTATTATTTTAAAACCAACAAATTGTTCATGATAAATAAAATTTAATAAAATTAGAAAATTTAAATTAATATTTTAAAATCAGGGCTTTTCTCTTTTTTTCCCTCTATTGCAGAGGTTCCCAACCCTGTGCCCGCGGGCGCCATGGCGCCCGCGGAACGATTCGTATGTGCCCGCCTCTCACTATTCGACAGAGACAGAATTTTTTTCATAAACATATATGATTTATTTTTATTCATTTGTTAGAATTTTAATTTTTTTTTTTGACTGCCTAGGTTTATTAAATATGTTCGATACTTGTCCCAACTTGTCTAGCGGCGAGCCAGACTGCATTATTTACGCTAGCCTGGAACGGCTAGTGCCATTTGCCCATCACACCTTGTACACGCAGAAAACCCGAAGTGAACGAATGGAACGAACGTCACGAACTGATGGATTTTCTAACAAACGTGAGATTGTCTCAGCAATACAAGACTTACAGTTGTCAAATAACACAGTCACAAGAAGAATACATGCAATTTCAACAGACATACAAACTCAGTTAAAAACTGACTTGGAAATATGTGACTGTTTCTCGCTACAATTTGACGAGTCAACAGATATATCAGACACCGCACAGTTAGCAGTTATGGTGAGAATGGTGTCTAGTAACACAGTAAAAGAGGATATGTTACAAATATTACCTATGAAAGGACAGACAAGGGGTGAGGATATTTATAATACATTCAAAACATACGCCAAGTCAATAAATATGCCTTTGCACAAGCTGTCTGCAATAACCACTGATGGGGCGCCAGCAATGATGGGTAAAAACAAAGGATTTATTGCCCTCTGCATGAAGGATGATTCATTTTCAAACTTCATGTCCTACCATTGTATTATCCACCAAGAAGCTCTGTGTTGTAAAATTTTGCCATTTGAACACGTCATGAAAATAGTTACAAAAATAATCAATTCTATTCGAGCAGCTCCTTTGCAACACCGACTTTTTAAGGCCCTGTTAGAAGATACTGAAGATAAAGAACATGATCTTATTCTGCATACTGTGAAGTATGTTGGCTCAGTAAAGGAAAGGTTCTTACAAGATTTGTGAATTTAATTGAAGAAATAAAAACATTTATAAACGATAGAAAGGAAAATTATGATGAACTAGCTGACTCTGGCTGGCTGATTGATTTGGGATTTCTCACAGACATCATGAAAAAATTGAATTCTTTAAGTTTGGAGTTGCAGGGTAAAGACAAAAGCATAGCTGAAATGATAAGCTCTGTAAAGTCATTTAAATCTAAATTGGATTTGTTGATATCACATCTGCAGATCAATTCTCTCGTGCATTTCCCACATATGAAGAAAATTCTAGGTGACAATGAATTAAATGGGACATTATTTATTAAGCATCTTCAAGAGTTAAAAAAACAGTTTGAAGAGAGATTTTTGCAGTTTAAACATAGTTTCCTTCTGTATCAATCCTTTTACTTGCCAAATAAATGTTATGGAAATAGCCGCATGTATTGCAGATTTTGTTCAAGGTAAGACAGAAGAACTAGAGTTAGAAATTTTGGACCTTAAGAATGATATTTTGCTAAAATCCTTAATGTCAGAGGACTTTTGGAATACAGTGGATAGAGAAAAGTTCCCATTGTTGAAAAAAGCGGCATATAAAATTGAATTATTTTTCGGTTCGACATATTTATGCGAATCATTGTTTTCAAACATGAACTTAATAAAATCAAGATATAGATCTCGACTCACCGATGAGCATCTTTATGATTGTCTGCTAACAGGATTATCGTCATACGCTCCTAATTATGAAGCTCTGGCCAATGAAATGCAATGCCAAAGATCACATTGAGTTTATTATATTTTTTAATTAAATGTTTTCTTTGTATTTGTGTGTTTTGTTTACTTTCTTTACGTTTTGTAAATACATTTCTCTGTGTGTATGCAATTTGAAAAAAATGCCAAATAATTTTATTATTTTGAAACATTTTTGTTTATTGTTTATTAATAAATTATGACTATAAGAAAATAAGAAAATAAATTATGGGAAAATGACAAGTTATGGAAGGAGTTTGTCGATTTAAAATAGGTGGTGCCCGCCACCCTACCGATATTTTAGAATGTGCTCTAGAGTAAAAAAAGGTTGGGAACCCCTGCGGGGTTTAGTTACAATAAAGGGGAAATGACTCAATAGAGAGTCATTTCCCCTTTATTGTAACTAAAATATTCAAATAGATACGTCCTTTTTTGGCTTTTCGGCCTTTCTAGCCATAAGCCAATTTTTCAATGTTCATAAATTAGGGTTTTTTTATAGACCGAAACGCCATAGTTTTGCTCAATTTTTTTAATCAAAATAGTTTTGAGATATTAAAAATCGTTGCTAAACTTTATCCAATGAACTATCGTAGTCTAGGGTAAAGTACTTTAAAATATAATTTCACAAAAAATTTTATATGACCATTGTTGTGTTCCTCAAGGTACTTAATTAGGATATTAAATTTTATCAAAATTGGTTTAGTCATTTTCAAGATATTTAGAAAAAACTAAAAAAGTACCGAAATAAAGTACTAATGTTTGTTGGCCGATATGTACCAAAAAGTAATCAGAGCTTCATTTTGTTAAAATAATGTTAGGTTTTCAATTTCATTTCAATCGGTGCAACGGTGTGGAAAAAATCGTGGACCAAAAAAACGATAACATACATACATACATACATACATACATACATACATACATACATACATCCGCACGCACTAAATGAAAAAATGGCACTTTTTGGCCTCTCGACGAGACCCCATGTAATTTTTGGCAAAACCGTCACGTGCTAAAATTCAACCTAATTGAATACTACAATTTGTGACTTTAATTGAGTCCATGGGTTCCGTAGTCTTTACCTGAGGACCCTTTGAAGTCACGCTTGCCCCGAGAGCGATTACAATACTTTACCCATGCTTCGCATTGGATAAAGTAAAAAATGGAATGGAATAAAATAATGTAATTTATTTATTGTTTGTATTTACTCTAATTATTAATATGAACCCAAAGTCAAAACTAAATAAATTAAAAATAAATAAATAAGTAACAGGAATAGCAGGGAATTGGAAAAAATTAAAAACACCGAGTTTTTATTAAATGGGCCAAACGTTTCGTCAATTTATTTTGACTTTCTCAGTGACACATTCTGTCACTCTTTATCAAAAAAGAATTTCATTATACGTCAAAACATTATTAATCTTTTTTTATAAAATTTGCTAGTAATTTATTTCTTTGATTTTTATATGTTAATTCTTTAATAATTTAATTATAGAGCTAAAAAGAGGGGTTCCTACCATTTTATTGCCAATTCCGAATCGCCAGAGAGCTCTGTAATTCGTTTACGCTAAAATATACTCCTTATGGAGCTTTCCACTCTATATTACTATACGAGCTTTTCGGCACGCCCTCGAAGCTCGACCCTCCGGGCTGGTACCCTGGCGGGCAGCGTCTCAGTCCAAAAATTGTATTCCTCTTAAAAAACCACACTCCAAATGTATACCCGTAAACTACCGAAAATACATCGTCTCTTAAAAGTTTCGCATCTTTAATTTTTGAGTGGCGAGGGGGGGGGAACAATTATCAATATATTTAATGTTTCTTAATTTAAAATGAATTGGAGTCTTTCATTTCAAAACTCGAATATATATATTTCAAATTTGCCTGGTTAATGAAAATCGATTGGAGCCATCAGTTTAAATTATATTTCAAATTTGCCTCGTTAATTAATACATATTTAATGTTTCTTAATTTAAAATCTATTGGTGTTTTTTCATTTTCTTTCGAGTTCAAATGAATACAATATTATCTCGACACAAAGTCTAAATCAAAAATATATATAGTTTTAGTAACAAAAATCAAGATATAAATATTAATGTGACATTGGTCTAGTGGTTAGAGCTGATGACCATAGTTCAAGAGTTCGTCGGTTCGATTCTAGGCAAGAGGGTAATTTTTTAGAGAAATTTCTCTAAGCGTTGTTACAAATTAATCTAGACAAATCTTATATATATATATATATCTTAATATATATAAATCTCGTGTCACAATGTATGTTCTCAATGGACTCCTAAACCACTGAACCGATTATAATAAAATTCGCACACCATGTGCAGTTCGATCCAACTTGAGAAATAGGATAGTTTAAATCTCAAATTATAGTCGCAATTTTAATTTATTGCTAATTATTTGTCTGTTATTATTTGACAGTCATTTGACTCCAAATGATTCTAACAGATGTCGATACCTTTCGACTGGGTTGAGTAAGTAATCAATAGATGGCGCTGCTATGGTAAATCTACGAACGTGTCATATAAGCTACATTTTAACAGCATAATTACCACGTGTTGTTGACGCTATAAAATTAATTAAATTTATTTTGTAGTGAACGAAATACCGTATAATTCAATTATTTCCACTTTTAAATTTTTGGTGTTAGCATAGCCGGCCACGTGTTACTTAGACTGAAGTGTAAATTGCATTCATATTATAATGAAGATAATACAGTTAAATTAAACCTGTTTTTTACTTATTTGTGCTTCATTGATCAAAACTTTATAATTTAATAATTATTTGAATCATGAATGGCTCAGTCAACGGGCGATTTTGGCAGCCAAAAACGTTGATGTTGACGAAATTAACTTCCAGATACAACAGTTGTTACCAGGCGATCTGATGTCTTTTAAATCAATCGATACTGTTGTTGATGAAAATGAAAGTATAAATTTTCCGATTGAATTTTTAAATTCATTAGATATCCCTGGAATGCCACCACATAATCTTCGATTAAAGATTGGTTCCCCTATTATTCTCCTCCGTAATTTGAATCCACCTCAATTATGTAACGGTACGCGTTTGGTCATCAAAAAGATCACCGGAAACATTCTTGAAGCAACCATTTTGGCTGGGAAGTTTAAAGGAAAAATGGTCCTGCTGCCACGTATTCCGATGATACCATCAGATTCTACCATACCCTTCAAAAGGCTACAGTTTCCAATTCGTTTAGCTTTCGCCATGTCTATAAATAAATCTCAAGGTCAAACAATGTCCATTTGTGGTTTAGATTTGGAAAATACATGTTTTTCTCATGGGCAACTATATGTTGCGTGTTCACGTGTTGGGAAACCGTCGAATCTATTTGTGTTAGCTAAAGACAGGTTAACCAAAAACATTGTGCACCGATTGGTGTTAAATTAAATTGAAATTGAAAGTATTTATAATTCAAAAAATAGATATCAATGTTTAAAAGTTTAAGACTGTCTGCCTTGCCTACCTCATTTATGAGTTTAAGCGTCACATGTTAATTACTGTATTATACTGTAATATACTTATTTGTTATAAAATTAAATGGAAATAATAAATCTGATAAATTTTTATTTTGTATTGATTTCTGCTTAATATCAAGTGTAAGAACATTTTAATTAATTGTGTTCAACGTACTTCCCCTTCAAAATCTCAATCCAGTGAATTTGTATACCAACATCAACATTTTCGTCTTTGTTCGTAAATAATTTCATTGTACTAAAGGGTTATAGTAGTAGAAAGTCAAATAAGGAGATCACCATATTTTTTTACAAATACTATCTGTGTGAAAAAGCATAGTGGACTCCGTGACTGATGTTCTCTTATCGTTCCTCTTAGATTGTTTACTATAATGTAATATAACAAAAACTTTAGCCACAGCAACGCGTGGCCGGGTCAACTATATATATATAAAAAAAAAAAAAAAAAAACAATTTACATAAAAGGTAATCAATTTTGGACACCTCATACTTTCATTCCGAGACGCTGCCCGCCAGGGCGGCTCCCGCCCGGAGGGACTAAGCTGAGACAGGCGTGCCGGAGGCACGCCAGGGTACAACTAGTATATATATATATATATGGTCTGGCCCATTTAATAAAAACTGTTGTATTGTCCAATTCCCTGCTATTCCTGTTACAAATTTACTATGGATGCGAATGATAAAACATATATATACTATATATAAGAGCCTAGATTAATTTGTAACAACGCTGAGAGAATTTTCTTTAAAAAAATTACCCTCTTGCCTAGAATCGAACCGATGAACTCTTGAACTAAGGGCATCAGCTGTAGCCATTACACCAATGCAACATTAATATTTATATCTTGATTTCTGTTACTAAAACTATATATTTTTGATTTAGACTTTGTGTCGAGATAATATTGTATTCATTTGAACTCGAATGAAAATGAAAAAACACCAATAGATTTTAAATTAAGAAACATTAAATAACGAGGCAAATTTGAAATATAATTGTCAGCTCGGATTTTAAACTGATGGCTCCATAGATATTCATTAACCAGGCAAATTTGAAATGTAATTGTAATTTGGACTCGAATTTTGAAATGAAAGACTCCAATTCATTGTAAATTAAGAAACATTAAATATATTGATAATTATTCCTCCTCCCCCCCCCCCTCGCCACTCAAAAATTAAAGAGGCGAAACTTTTAGAGAGACGATGTATTTTCGTTAGTTTATGGGTATACATTTGGAGTGTGGTTTTTTAAGAGAATACATTTTTTGGACCGAGACGCTGCCCGCCAGGGACCAGCCCGGAGGGGGCCGAGCTTCGAGGGCGTGCCGTAGGCACGCACGCAAAGCTCATTATAAATAAATAAATAATTTTAAAATGTATTCGATTAATGAAATTATTATTACACACAACTTATATTAAGGCAAATTTTCTATATGACAATGAAACAATATATTAACTGTTATAATGAACAAATTAATTATATATATATATATTTTTTTTATCTAACACAATTAGATCGTTTTAATTTAATTATTATTTGCGTTATAGTAATGTAATTTTTAGTATTATTTTTAATATTGACAATATTTTTGTATTAAACAATAGAATGAATTTTTCTAAATAGGAAAATGTTTGTTATAGAAAAAGGGGGAAAATATGTTATATAGAATTTATAAATCGGGGTGTGTTTCATTCAATCGAAATAAAATACAAGCTCCAAGGGGTGCTGGGGGGGGGGGTAACATGTAAAATCTGCGTTCAGAAGGTAATTCCCCTGAAATGGTACATTTTTTGATATATTTATGCAATAGAGAGCGATCTTGCATATGTAGGAATATAAAATTCCTGCTTTACATTCTCTGGAGATTAAGCTTAAATTTTGTTTTGTTACTCGAAAGAGTTAAGCGTATATTTTGATTGTTCAAAGACCTTTTTGTCTGGGAAGGAAGGGCGTTTGCTTTTTATTCTCATAATATGTGAAGTTTGGATCCCACTGGAATTGAATGGATATAGGCCTAAAATGGAATACTATTCTTTTCTTTAAGCACCCATTCTTCGATGAATGGATAAATTTACACTAGAATCCAGTAATATACGAGCCCCGTCCCATCTCAATTGGCCCACCAATATTTTTTCGTTTTAAATAAAATTATGCTAATTCACTGTAAATTTAATTTAAATATTTATTTTTATTATCATTTGGAACAACATTTTAAACAATTTAAAACATTTTTTTTAAGAATCCCCTTTATTTCTAAACATATAATCTATCCAATAACAAATATTCTCCTGAAGCATGGAATCACTCCAGCCCTTTATAATATAAATAATTTATCCTCCCAATTAATAAATAATAAACTTGACAAAATTGATAAAATAAATAGATATGGTGTATACAAATTAAATTGGAATGATTGCGAGGCAATTTATATTGGACAAACTGGACGATCTTTTAAAAAACGGCATAAAGAACATTTAGCTTCCCACAGACAATTAATAAGAAACCAGCCCATAAATCCAGATTCCACTTCCGCATTTGCTAATCATCTATATTCTTTAGATCACTTACCTTCACCTACTAATCCCACCCCTATTCATTTCGAAAGAAAAGGATTAAGATTGGATCTTCTTGAATCCACGGAAATAAAATATGCCTTGTCGAACGATGAAAATATTATCAATAATCAACTGGATGTAAAACAAAATATAATAATTGACCTTTTAATATCTAAGCCAAAAAAAATTTATTCCCAACCTAGAGACACAAGTCAATGAACTTACTAACTTTTCTTTCATCTAAACATACCTATGTCAACAAACGCCAACCTGATATTCTCGCTTAAGAGAAAGTGTCCTTTTAAAATAATTTAAACATTCTTTCTCTTTGTTCAATAAACACATATATAACATGTTATTCAATAAGTTGAATTAGTTACTTTCTGTACTTCCTGAAGATGGGTTGATAGCCCGAAATATATACATATATTGAAAAAGAAAAAAAATTTATATCTTTTAATTTTTTAAATTTTAATGTGAAATATGTGACCTAGTATCCTTAACTCATAGTAAATCAATATTAAATATAATATTTATTTACTCTTATCTTTATTAAAGATGTTTCACCTTGCACCAACACCACAATCTCTACTAATTAGATTTAAATATGATTGTGTTTGGCGATCCTTCCCTCACCCTCAGCTTGATAGGCAAGTCAGAAGGTCGCTCAGTTTATCTGTAGCAATCGTCCGAAGTAGTCTCCGCGTCAGCGACGCGTTGGAAAAATGCCAAGCAATCAGCGGATTAATCTCAAGTTTCTTGTGAAACTAAGGAAAACTGCCACTGAAGCTTATGCTATGTTAAAAGAAGTATACGGAAATGAATGTTTATGAGTGGTTTAAAAGCTTTAAAGAGGGACGTGACACAACAGAAGACAATCAGCCCTCAACATAAAAAATGGTCGTAAACATCGAAAAAATTGGTAAATTGATTGGCGAAAATCGTCGTCTGAGTTTGAAAATTTAATTGATTGAAAGGGGGATTGAGGTAATTAAAACCAATCGACTTGATTGGGGAATAATGGAATTGAAATAATTATCGGAAAAGAGGTTTTTTTATCTAATTAGATTTTTCCTCTTATTAAAAACAAGGACTAAAGATGAATAAGGACACTCGATGGTGGAGAAGTAATCTCCGGAATCGAAGCAAAAATACAATGTATACATTAATTAATGTAAAATAATTGGTTTAATAAAATTTAAAAAAAAAAAAAAATTAATTGATTGAAATTGGGATGGGAATGGATAATGGAATTGAAATAATTATCGGAAAAGAGGTTTTTTTCTTTAAATAGTTTTTTCCTCTTATTAAAAACAAGGGCTAAAATATGATCAAGGACAGTCGATGGTGGAGAAGTAATCTCCGGAATCGAAGCAAAAATACAATGTATACATTAATTAATGTAAAATAATTGGTTTAATAAAATTAAAAAAAAAAAAAAAAAAATAATTGATTGAAATTGGGATGGGAATGGATAATGGAATTGAAATAATTATCGGAAAAGAGGTTTTTTCTTTAAATAGTTTTTTCCTCTTATTAAAAACAAGGACTAAAATATGATCAAGGACAGTCGATGGTGGAGAAGTAATCTCCGGAATCGAAGCTCAAAAACAATGTATGCATAAATTCATGTAAAATAATTGGTTTAATAATAATTTAATTGATTAAAAATCGAATTTTAAATCCCACAAGCGTATTTTTCTGTATTAGAATTTGTCAATTTAATTGATGAACTCAAAAATTGTTATTTAATTAAAAAAAATTATTATACGATATTTATTTATATACCTATACATATATAGACATAATCTGTGTGCCACTACAAGAATTGAAATGCAAAAACTTGGTGAGGGGGCGGGGGTGACGGTGGGGAGATGTGGTGGTGCGGTGTTGGAGGGGTACGGGGGGGCGAGGGAAGTGGTTTCGGGGATGGGGTGGGGATGGATGGGGGTGCAGGAGTCGGGTTGAAGTGCTGGGGGTCCGGGGGGTCGGGGATTAATATCTAGCTTTTAACTGAAGCAAAAATTTACCGAGCATCTCTCGGTGGCCCAGGTACTATATATATATATGAGCTTTTCGTAGCGTGCCTTCGGCACTCCAAATCAAAAATATCTAGTTTTAGTAAGAGAAATCAAGATCGGAAATATTAATTTCGCAATGGAGTAATCGGTAGAGCCAATGACTATAGTTCAAGAGTTCGTCGGTTCGATTCTAGGCAAGAGCGTAATTTTTTTAGAGAAATTTCTCTAAGCGTTGTTACAAATTAATCTAGATGAATATTATATAGTATTGCTCGTTTAATAAGAGTAGATTACATGATATAGAATATATATATATATATAAAGCGGTTTGTTCTACAGCATGCGCCGTTTTCCGCATCCAACACGCCAATTCTCTCTATCCAGGATGTCTTGCTCTTGTAGTTGCCTACTGGTCATTGCCTCATCTACTCCCTGCTTCCACGTTCGTCTCGGTCTTCCTCTTCTCCTCCGTCTTTCCGTGGGCATCCAGGTCCATATTTTATGAGGCCACCTATCTTCCGGCATTCTTTTGAGGTGTCCGTACCATATTAATCTCTTCCTTTCTATTCTATCTATTATGTCGTTTTCCATTTTCATTTTGTCCCTTATAGTTGTATTTGGGATATGCTCCAATCTCGACACTCTGCAACTCCTTCTCATCGCATCCATTTCGAGCGCTTGTAATTTTTTTTCGTTTTTCTTATTCATGTCCCATGTTTCTGAATTGTATAGGGCTATGCCTTCCACTATGGACCGATATATATATTTTTTTGTGTCCTGTTTGATCCCTTTGCTCCACCAGACCCCATTCAGTTGCCCAATAGCTCTTCGACCTTGACAGATTTTATTTTTAATATCCCTCTCACAGTTTGGCTCCTCGCTAAAGACAGATCCCAAATATCTAAATTCCTTACAGTTTTTTATCACTTTTCCATTGATATCCAGATTTTCCCCCTCTGTCCCGACCGTCAGGTATTCTGTTTTTTTAAAGTTTATTTCCAGTCCCCATCTATTATATTCCTCTTCCAGTTTACGGGTCATGTAGCTTACGTCATCTATATCTGCTGCAATAACAACTTGGCCATCCGCAAATAATAATGTGTAGAGGTACGACTCGTCATATAGAATATATGTGAAAGTAAAAATCGGAACCAAATAGGGTTGAGTCATTTTTATAATGTTTTCTCTAAATAATTTAAATTCTCCATAGGCTGTGTGTGAAATACAAACGAGGAAACGACTGTGCCCGACTTGTCCGTCCCCCCATATAATTTTCTTCGTTCCATTTGCCACAAATGTTAATAATTATCAGTCGGCGGGTCCATATAATAATAAGAGCAGCACCAGCCGGTGGGGGCGGCGGGATTCAGAGACCGTGCATTCAAAAGCCGGTATA
The DNA here is from genome assembly GCA_024734495.1 of Forficula auricularia. Lineage (NCBI taxonomy): Eukaryota > Metazoa > Arthropoda > Insecta > Dermaptera > Forficulidae > Forficula > Forficula auricularia. The sequence goes on from JALMQS010000099.1 coordinate 92,653,542, forward strand.
CGGGGGCGGGGACGGGTCTCTATAGCAACACAAGGTAAACAATACCAGCTGACACCAAATTGATTTTTAGCCTTGCCAAGCAGACGACTAGTAGTTTGGGGGGGGGGGTGCCTCTCTCTCGTTTTCATCTTTTGCCCGTTTTGATTCGTGTGTTTTCATCAGAATAATGATTATTATTATCCACACAGAGGGCCTCTCTCTAATGTCATTTTGTAGCTAAAAATGCCCTATTCACATATGCTGCTCTCCGTGTCAATTATATCTGCAATCAGTGGCTTGAATATCAGTCAGCAAACCAACTACATGGAATGTCATTTGTTGCTGTCACAAACATGGACCTCTCATGTCAATATAGAAAGCTAGTTTTACACGAAATTACTAGGCTTTTATTGTCCTTTTACCACCCACCCCCCACGGTTATTTCAGAAATGATGATTCTGTTTACCTGACTAATTATAATTCGAGAATTTTGTTGTTCTATAAAAATATGTTCATCATTTATTTATTATCCATCAAATTAATAATTAAATTTTGAAAAAAGTGAAAACCATTATTTTAGTTCTTTCAATTTTAATAAAAAAAAACTTAAGTGACATAATATGTGGTATTTAAATTTTATAAATTAAAGAGTTTTTTAGTCACATAAAATAAAGTACCTGGAATACCGAGCGATGCTCGGTAATTTTTTGATTCAATTAAAAGCGATATATTAATATTATTACTTTACCATACAGGGCATGGTCAAGTATTGTAATCGTGTATGAAAAAAGTGTTGTTTTTTTCCTTCTTTTTTTCGAAATATCTCAAAAACGGCTGAAACTATTTTGATTAAAAAAATTGAGCGAAACCATGGCATTTCGGTCTACAAAAAAGCTCTAATAAAGGAACATCGAAAAAATTATATTTTTCGAGATAATAATTGTTTTGTCAAAAAGTCTGTTAGTTAGTCTGTGCGTTACCAAATTTTTGTGGACGAGCTAGCTCAAAAACTAGTTTGAATATCGAAACCAAATTTCACACGTAGTTTTGGTCCATTGAGATTAAGAGCTGATTAGATTTTGGTGCATATCGACCCAAAATTAAGGGGGGGGGGGGGGGGTTAAAAACTAAAAATCTAGGTCGTTTGAGCAAACTCAACCAAATTTTGTATACATAATCAGTGGACCCCCAGAAGTCTAAAAATGCAAAATCTAGCCACCCAAAATGGGGTTGGGGGGGGGGTTGTGAAGGTCAAAAAATGAAAATATAGGCTCTTGTACCAAACTCAACCAAATTTTGTATACATAATCACTGGGCACACAGTAATCTAAAAATGCCAAAACTAACCCCCCCCCCCCTACATGATTATAAATAATTTTATTAAATATTAAATATAAGTAATAGGCCAGGTTGTATGGTAAAGTCAAGTGGATGGCCACATCAGAACGTGTCAGTTTATTTTTAATTTTAAATTCAGGTAAAAATGTCTATTTTTAATCGCAACCAAAATAAAATAAAATTGAAATAATATTTAAATTGCAATTATTAAAAGTAATATTAATATACACGGAGGTTCTTTTGTTGGCCCTTTTAAATCCTGAAGAAGGAGTGGTACGATCCTTCAAATTGTCGAATTTTTTAAGAGAATAATTGATATTCTAATAAATTATTTTATAGAAAAATACCTTTAATTAATTAAATTGGCAAATTCTAATATATAATAATATTTATAATGATCTATTAGAATGAATTTAAAATATAAAAAACCAATTACTTTTATTAAATGAAAATTGAAAAAAAAATATATAAATTTTTATTCAAACAACCACCTGTGAATAATTATTTCAATTAACAAAAATCCAATCAAAAACAACTTAGCCGAAGATGAAACCCTGACAAATCGAATTATCAATATACAAACACCCTAACTCGTGAATTTCATCCAAATCCTTAGAGCCGTTTTCGAGAAACCGATTCTATTTATATACAAGAATTGCTCGTTTAAAATAATAAGATTAATTTTAGGGATCCAACAGGACACAAAAAATATATATATCGGTCCATAGTGGAAGGCATAGCCCTATACAATTCAGAAACATGGGACATGAATAAAAAAAACGAAAAGAAATTACAAGCGCTCGAAATGGATGCGATGAGAAGGAGTTGCAGAGTGTCGAGATTGGAGCATATCCCAAATACAACTATAAGGGATAAAATGAAAATGGAAAACGACATAATAGATAGAATAGAAAGGAAGAGATATGGTATGGACACATCAAAAGTATGCCGGAAGATAGGTGGCCTTATAAAATATGGACCTGGATGCCCACGGAAAGACGGAGGAGGAGAGGAAGACCGAGACGAACGTGGAAGCAAGGGGTAGATGAGGCAATGACCAGTAGGCAACTACAAGAGCAAGACATTCTGGATAGAGAGAATTGGCGTGTTGGATGCGGAAAACGGCGCATGCTGTAGAATAAACCGTTTTATTATTATTAGATTAATTTTAATCATTATTTATTTAATCGATTTACCAGACAGTTTCGGTCACCTTGGTTTACCATCTCCAGTAGTACCTACTGAAAATTGAAACATTTTATAAGATTTTTTTATACAATTACAAAAAATACAAACCATACAATTTCACATTTATAATAGAATTTCGTTCAAGATTTGGAATTTGACACTCTGCATATATAATTCATTCATAACTTGGAAACATGAATATTTTAATAATTTAAAATAGATTCTAATCAATGACAAGTGTTTATAAATTATTGAAATATCCATGTTACCAAGTTAAAGAATGAATTATACTGTACATGCAGAGTGTCAAATCTTGAATGAAATTGTATGATTTTTATTTTGTTTAATTGTATAAAAAATCTTATAAAATGTTTCAATTTTCAGAACTACTGAAGAAGGTCAACCAGGGATAACCGAAACTGTCGGGTTAATTGATCAAATACATAATGATAATTAATTAAAATTACTCTGAAAGAGACAATAAAAGAGTGTGTCTTCTGCTGGAATTATAAATTTTTAATTTATTGACATGACAACGTCTTATAATTCGATGGAGCCGGCTGCACGCTCGAAAAAACATGACTCATGCGGCGTTACCTTGCTCTGAGGCGTTCCATTTAAGGCTTGAAGTGCAAGCGAGAGCGCGGAACGAGCGACAAAGATTGAGGCGGGCTTTTTAAAAGCTACAGTTACAAAAATTTTAATGATGTTTCCAAATTTTAAATTTTAAATTTAAGATTTATGAACAATAATTTAATCACAGTTTATTCTTATAATAAATTATTCAAAATTATTACTTTTTTTACAACAAATTACAATTAAATTTGCAAAAATAATTAAGTAACTAATTGAACAACAACTTTTATTCAGTTTACTTGCTGAAAGAAATAATGTCAATACAAAATTTATTATTATAAAATAATAAAATCAAAAATTAAATTTTAACAGTCGAGTAGAAATTTAAACAATAAATTTTATTCAAGTATTTTGTAAATTTAAAATGATTTTCTGAACGAAGAATTTTATGAAAAAAATCGGTTGTCTGTAAAGTCGGTTTACTGACGATATTGAACGTGACAACGTCATAAGAAAATACTATTCCATCAGTATTTTCTTATGACGTTGTCACGTTCAACTATCGTCAGTAAACCGACTTTACAGACAACCGATTTTTATAACAATAATTAAAAATTTATAATTCCAGCAGAAGACACACTATTTTATTGTCTCTTTCAATTTATAAAAATTCTTCTAGTCTCGGCAAAAAGAAACTTTCAACTTAAAATTAGTCTTATTAGTTGAATAAAAGATTTCACTGTCGATGGTAACAGAATTGTTTTTATTTTAGGTTAAAAATAAAATAAAATGAGAGAGTCTTCTGTTTTTTAAATAAAATAATTTTTAATTATTTCTAGAGACTATAGTTTCGAAGGCATTGCCTTCATCATCAGTCTATCACAAATATTTCAAATTAGTTACAAATTAAGATTTATACATTGAAAATTTTGAAAAATATATAATGTCTTTTTCTTCATGTTTCTTCTTGGGAGATTAGAATATAACTGGCTCAATATCTGGGTTGCTCTTTTGTTTAGGCATTTTCTAATGAGTTTTACCTTGAATGAATGGAATGTTTTTAAAAAGGGGTCAAAGGGTAAAAAAAGGGTGTTTACACAGGGCATTTTTCATAAATTAGAGATCTGTTAAACCTGATATTACCGTATTATGGTAAGATGTCTTTAAAAAAGCACAAATTAAAATCTTTAGGGTACGCAACAATCTTTAGATCACCATATACATTAGGAAGTGAATTAAGTCAAATTAAAGATAAAATTCCGGAAAATGAAAAATCCGGTGTATATAAATTGACATGCCAAGATTGCAATGCAACTTATATAGGAAAAACGGAAAGAAATTTATCTATTAGGATCAATGAACACAAGAGAGCCTACAAATTAAAATATGAAAATTATGCATTTGCAGAGCATTTAAATGCTCACAATCATAGTTTTCCAGATCAATCCAAAATTAAATTAATCAAAGAAGTCAATGACCCCTTAATTCTTTCTTTAAAAGAATCCATTGAAATTTTAAAATCCTTGGAAAAAAGCCCAATTGAATCTTTAAATGAAAAACTAGAAATTATCAATGACCCCTTTTAAAAACATTCCATTCATTCAGGTAAAACTCATTAGAAAATGCCTAAACACCCTTTTCTACCCTTTGACCCCTTTTTAAAAACATTCCATTCATTCAGGTAAAACTCATTAGAAAATGCCTAAACACCCTTTTTTACCCTTTGACCCCTTTTTTAAAAACATTCCATTCATTCAGGTAAAACTCATTAGAAAATGCCTAAACAAAAGAGCAACCCAGATATTGAGCCAGTTATATTCTAATCTCCCAAGAAGAAACATGAAGAAAAAGACATTATATATTTTTCAAAATTTTCTATGTATAAATCTTAATTTGTAACTAATTTGAAATATTTGTGATAGACTGATGATGAAGGCAATGCCTTCGAAACTATAGTCTCTAGAAATAATTAAAAATTATTTTATTTAAAAACAGAAGACTCTCTCATTTTATTTTTATTTTTAACCTAAAATAAAATTAGTCTATTTATTTTATGTGTTTAAAAACCCTTTAATTTATAAAACATAATGATGGTATCTAACTACTTAAACTAACATATTCAATAAATATTGTTGATAATTTTTGAATTTTATCCAAAATAAACTGCAACGGATCGTTGCTAAACTTTATCCAAATCCATTTGAAATATTAATATGTTCTAGAGTAAAAGTACTTTAAAATATAATTTTACTAAAAACTTTATTTAACCTTTTTTGTGGGTCCAAAGGTACTTAATTAGGATATTAAATTTCATCAAAATTGGTTAAGTCATTTTCAAGATATTTAGAAAAAACTAAAAAAGTACTGAAATAAAGTACTAATGTTTGTGGACCGATATGTACCAAAAACTAATCAGCGCTTCATTTTGTTAAAATACTGGTAGGTTTTCAATTTCAATTCATTCGGTGCAACGGTGTGGAAAAATTCGTGGACGAAAAAAACGATAACACACATACATCCATCCATCCGCACGCACTTCCAAAAAAAATGGCACTTTTTGGCCTCTCGGCGAGATCCCAGGTAATTTTTGGCAAAACCGTCACGTGCTAAAATTCAATCTCATTGATTACTTCAATTTGTGACCTTAATTGAGTCCATGGGTTCCGTAGTCTTTACCTGAGGACCCTTTGAAGTCGCGCTTGCCACGAGAGCGTTTCCAATACTTTCCCCCATGCTTCGCATTGGGTAAAGTAAAAATTAAGTAAAATTATATTAAAAGGTACAATTACAAATTATCCTACTTTCTCAATATCACTTTCATCATCATTGAGTATACAGTCCTAAGACTGGTTTGATGCAACAATCCGTCTCCACTCGACTCTGTCCCCCGCCAGCTGTTTGACCTCTCTAAATGTCTGTCATCCCATATCCCCAATTATTTGGTTGAAATATTCTAATCTGGGTCTTCCCCTTCCCCTTTTCTTTCCCCCCATCCCCTAAGCAGTCCCCCATGTCTCAGTGTGTGCCCCATCATCTGACCTCTTCTCTTCTTCAGACTCTTCCACAAGGTTCTTCTTTCTCCGATTCTTCCAAGAACTTCTTCATTTGTAATTTTATCCATCCATTTTATATTCATCATTCTTCTGTAGCACCACATTTCGAAAGCCTCTAATCTCTTTCTCTCCGCTTTTCCAATTGTCCAGGTTTCACACCCGTACATGGCTATGCTCCATACATATGTCTTCAATAGCAACTTCCTGTTTTCTAAGCTGATTGAGGAGGAGCATAGTAGTTTTTGTTTATGAATTAAACCCCATTTTTGCTTGGGAAATTCTTGATTTAATTTCGTTTTCGCTCCTCCCATCCCATGTTATTTTACTTCCTAAGTAACGGAATTCCTTCTAGGTTTTCTTGGTTAATTTTGATGCATTCCTGTCTCGTTTGTTCTTTTTTTTGTACTTCCAATATCACTTTACATTTAATTAATATTTTAATAAAAGATCAAATTCCAATAAAATGAATCATTTTGAATTAAGCATCATTGTTTCTATAAAATATACAAAATGGATATTTCTCAAGAACAAGCAGACTGCGTTAATTTTACTTATTCATTTTTTGAACTGAACCTTCCCGTTTGAAGGATACAGTTATTTCACCTTCCGTGAATTTTTTTGCGGAACCTTTGGCGAGTTTTCATGGAAGCCCAGGGTACCGCAGAACACACTTTGAGAAACACTGATCCAGATCACTAACAGTGTTGCTTCTTTTTAACCGACTTCAAAAAAGGAGGAGGTTCTCTATTCGATTGAATTTTTTTTTTTTTTTTTTTTTGTGCCTATGTTACCTCATATCTCCGCCAATTCTCAACCGATTTTGAAAATTTTTTTTGCATTGGGTCCAGTCTAGCTTCCGATTGGTCCCATTTTTTTTCGTATTTTTTCATAGGTATTAGACCTTTTTTATTAGGATTGTTTAGACCTAACCTCTTTGTTTATGAACCGATTTCGATGGTTCTTTTTTTCTCGAAAGGGCGTGTCTTAGGGATGGTGTCATATTAATTTGGTCAAGTTCTGCTGATATGATCACTATTAATAACATCACTAAAAAGAGAAAAATAAAAATAATTTTTAAGAAAAAAATAAAAACCGACTTCAAAAAATTAAATGCAACAAATAAAATACACTAAAAGGTATAAAATAATTATTATCTTATTTAGTTACAACTAAACGACGAAATATTAACACGAAATTACTTTTTGAAGTTGGTGCCAAACAAACTATACCTTTTAGTGAATCGCACTCGACGGATCTTACTATAGTACGATTTGTCGAGGGTGCGACTCACTTATAGGTATAGTTAGTTTTGGCACCGACTTCAAAAAGTAATTTCATGTTAATATTTTCGTCGTTTAGTTGTAACTAAATAAGATAATAATTATTTTATACCTTTTAGTGTATTTTTATATTTGTTGCATTTAATTTTTTGAAGTCGGTTTTTATTTTTTCTTAAAAATTATTTTTATACTATAACATTTTATGCCATCTTTTTAGTTTTTTTTTTTTTTTTTTTTTTTGGCTTTTCGGCCATGGTAGCCATAAGCCAGTTACGATACTATTTATTTTTTATTTTTTAAATTTGTCTCTACCTCGGGGGTCAGATTTTAGCCGGATGCCTCGAGCCGGATTCGAACTCGGGTCCTCTTGGTTAGCTGGTTGACATGCTACCGCCTAGCCTACCCGACCCCCCCTCTTTTTAGTTGAGTAATCTCTAATAAAACAACAATGTATTGTTTTTAGACAGTGACCCAATCAAAAATCAACATTATTAGCTTCTGATCTACGAAACCGAGTGCTTTCAAAAGCTGTAGTCGATAGTCTATTAAAGTAATATTTATATTTATTAATCGAGTCTAAACTCCTCCCAAATGCACAGTGTATATATTTTTTGGTCCCGGGGGCGCGGTGGTGACATGTCTGGCCCCCAAGACCCGCCCTGGCTATTTGAAAGTGATTTAGTAGGACAAGCCAGATGGCATATTGGTGTCTAAACTGGCTGGGTGGCCGAAGGGGTCGAGGGTTAGCCCTAATCCCATTGGGGAGGGCGCAAATCAAGGGTTCCTTCCTTCCATTCAGCTGCTCTGCTTCTTTTTTAACAGGTGAATTAATCCAAGAACAGCATTCTGATTGCCTGGTAATTATTTCAGGGTCGTTTGAACAAATATAGCGAAATTCTCTCTCTCTCTCAGTCGTATATGATATATGTTTATTACCAGGCAATAAAATGTTGTAATGGTCTTCAGAAATGGCCCCGCTCGTAATTCACTTCTTGGGCTAGCTAGCAAGAGCTTTCCTTAATTCAAATGAAATTCTATTTTCATTAAGGAATTTGTTTTAAGGCTAATTTAATTTCTGTTATTTCGGGAAAAAGAACACACAAAAAACATCTCGTTAAAATCTAATTCACTTTTATTATAATTATTACTTTTTCATAAAGATTCTCTAGACTAAGTAATTTATGATTCCTTTCTCTTATATGTGTTCATGTTGGATACGAATTAAACCAACTTAATCATTTCGATATTATCTATTATTTAAGATTAATTGGTGGATTTGTTATAAAATTATAATCATTGATATAATAGAAAATAAACTGCAACGGATCGTTTCTAAACTTTATCCAAAGTCATTTGAAATATTAATATGTTTATTCCTTTATTATTAATCAGTTATCATTGGCTATTTACAGTCCATGTTGACTTAAATTCGATTCTCATCTAATAATACTTGAGGAATAACAATTCTAGATTGGATTTTTGAAGTTTCTATTATTATTGGTAACCAGTGCTGAAGACATGGAGGAATCGATTTAAAATTAAAAATAAGCTAACGTGTTCTGATGTGGCCATCCACTTGACTTTACCATACAAACTGGCCCCTCCCTTATATTTAATATTTAATAAAATTATTTATAATCATGTAGGGGGGGGGGTAGTTTTTCAATTTTTAGACTCCTGGGTGCCCACTGATTATGTATACAAAATTTGGTTGAATTTGGTTCATAGACTTATATTTTCATTTTTTGACAATTTCTGGTCGTTTAATAAGAGTAGATATGAGGCGACTGTGGGTCAGTGGCTAGAGTGTTGGGTCGCTGACTCGGAGATCGCTGGTTCGAGACCGAGTCTCGCAGATAGATATTTGCAGTCGCCTCCTCTTGGAAAGTAATGGCAACCTACCAAGAGTATAATTTCCTAGTCACCTCTCCAAATTAGCCGTTCGGAACCGGCGTTAAAAAGTAGGTCCCGTATATCTATGTAAAAACAACTAAACACATTCAGCACAGGTATATGTGGAGAGGAGCCGACACCCGTTTCGGGTATGGCACTCGAAGAAGAAGAAGAAGATATGGGCGGTTAGTTTTTGAACTTTTATAGACTTCTGGGGGCCCACTGAATTGTATCCGAAATTTGGTTGAATTTGCTCCAAAGGCCTCGATTTTTAATTTTTTGCTCATCTGAAACGTATAAAAAAATAATTTCCAACAACGATTTGTTCAGTGTGTGTGTTTGTATTTCGATACTCATCGTGACAGTCCGTAAACAAGAAGTAAATAGAATGTTCATTCTATAGTGACAAAATATAAATATTAATAATAATAAATCTTCGGCTCCAGAAACTGACAATCTCTGGTTCTAAAAAAACTTCGCGCATGCGCAGGACAACATTTTGTAACAAGCAGCCATGAATCGTGAGAGTCAAAAACAAGATTACCCCAGGTGGTAACCAATCCACCCACCCTCGAGTGGCAACCGGGCATTCAGATTCTGGGGGGGCCCGGACCATCACGAAATCAAGGAATAGACAATGGAAGAATAACGCCAAAAATCCATACATACCTGGGCACCTTTTATCATCAACACAATCATCCGGCCAGGAAAAAGTACATAACCTGACCATGGAACTCGATAACACGTTCCGGAAAAAGATAGAGGCGTGGAAGGTCCAACCAGAAAGAAACATCAAGCTTTGCGTGATCCCAAGGGTCCAAACGCAACAAATAATAATAATAATAAATCTTTATTCCTCGACCTGCTTAGAGGCACAAGTCCTCAGTGGCTAGGTCCTCCAAACATCAATACAATCTAGCTACATTACATTAACAAACATCAATACAAATTAACTACAACAATTTAATAACATGACCAGAAATTTCCAATGAAAGACAAAATTTAATTTAAAAATTTCGCACCTAGAACCGATACCAGGAGCAAACGACGCTTTAGCCATCCCGACATTTGCCATAAGTTGTTAAGGAAACCTGGTCAAAACCTTAACAAGGATGGTATGACCTCTCTCTACCTCAGTTAAACTCTGCTAAATAAATAAATAAAATTTTGTACAACTCTAGGACATTGGGACTTGACAAAATTTATACTTGATTGTTGTTTAATGCTTGGGTAATAGCTTTAATGCATGTGTTGTGTGTTTTGACTATTAATGGCAATCTCTACTGAAAACGTGGAAGATTTGACTTAAAAATCAAAAAGACTAAATGCTTTTTTGGTAATCAAATCAAGCTTGAGCACGTTTTCAGTAGAGGTTGCCATTAATAGTCAAAACATTAAAAATGGAATGCAATAAGGTTATTCATCTAGTATTAGATGAGAATCAATCACTATTTTTTTATTTTAAGTCGATATTCCTCTATGTCCAGCTAGAAACCTAGTCGAATTAAAACACAAATTTCAAAATATTTGGGATACTTTCACTCAAGATGAGTGAGTACGTTGCCCAAAAGAATTCAAGCCGTAATTAAAAATAAAGGCGACGTCACACAGTGGTAAAAGTTTATTTTGTATGTTTTCCTTGTTTTTAACAATTAAAAAATAATTTTAAGTTAAATGTTACAATAAAATGTTTTAAAATGTTGTTCCAAATGTTAATAAAAATAAATATTTAAATTAAATTTAGCATAATTTTATTTAAAAAGAAAAAATATTGGTGGGCCAATTGAGATGGGACGGGGCTCGTAAATGTTTACCTTGTCTCTGTAGGAAGGTTTGAACAATTCTCAAATAAGCACTTGTCAACACCAAACGCGACATTCATAAAATACAAATATTATGGCAGTTGACACGCTGGCTGTTTGACTCGGAATGAAATAAATGCATTTGAATGCAAAAAAAACAGAGCAAAGGGAAAAGAATCCCGTTTTATTTGATTAGATATCAGAAAGGAAAATAATATAATTCGAGATTTAAATAAAAACATTTTCAAGACATGCCCTTTTTGATTGGAGATTGTTTTCAAAAAACTATAGTGTGCGTCAAGGGATTTTCACTTAACTTTTCCTAATTAATTACAACTCAACATTTTATAAAGTATAAACTTTTAAATAAATACTTAATAAATAAAATAACAAATAATATAATAATAAAACTTGAGTAAGATACGAGGTAGGTTTCACAAAAAGAAATAAAACAAAATTGAGTTTTGAATTCGATATATTTCGGGGGTGAGCCCATCATCAGGAGTCTAAGAAAACTGATTATATATTGGAAAAATAGTTTTACAAGTAACAATTTTTAAAATTTTTTTAACTATATGTGGTGAGGGGAAAGTAGGGGAAGAGGAGAAGTTGTTCTAAGAATTAATATTTTCTATTGAGATTTGAATTTATACAACAACAACAATTTAGGCTCCCAATTAATTAACAATAAAATAGACAAAATTGATAAATTAGACAAATCAGGAGTGTATAAATTAACTTGTCAAGATTGTGATGCTTTTTATATAGGGCAGACAGGCCGCTCATTCAAAATACGTTACTCCGAGCATGTAAGAGCTCTTAATCATCTCAATAAATCCGATAACATTAATTTAGATTCGACCTCAGCCTTCGCAATTCACTTACATGAATCCAACCATTCAACCTCTAATAATAACCCTATCCCCATTCATTTCGAAAGAAAAAGGCCTTAAATTGGATCTCTTGGAATCCACCGAAATAAAAATAGCCCTCTCTAATAATTCAAATATTTTAAATAATCAATTGGAAGTGTATAAAAATACAATTATTGATTATATGTTATAATAAATTAACTAAACATTCCTTCCATTGTTCGCACATTGAATATACTAGGGTAATTGCACTCTCTCATGCACCTTTCAACTTGTACCTTCAAAGGTACTTGTCCATTCGTTATTATAATAGCACGTATAGCTTCCTTTCAGCCAGTTCAAATCTCAATAGAAAATATTAATTCTTAGAACAACTTCTCTTCTTCCCCTACTTTCCCCTCACCACAGAAATTTAAAAAATTTTTAAAAATTGTTACTTGTAAAACTATTTTTCCAATATATAATCAGTTTTCTTAGACTCCTGATGATGGGCTCACCCCCGAAATATATCGAATTCAAAACTCAATTTTGTTTTATTTCTTTTTCGTGAAACCTACCTCGTATCTTACTCAAGTTTTATTATTATATTAAAATGTTTCACCTAGAACCAACACCAAACTCCTTAAAGGTTATTAACAAATAATCATCTAATTGTAATAAATTCCATCACAAATTTACAAAATTAAATACAGTTCTACAGGTGTTATAACCACCTATTATAATGGTTAAAAATATTCACTACCCAGCCACACAATCACTAACAGACATGATGACTAAATAATTAGTACCTTTAAAAATATAAATATTCAATATACGAGGTTTTAGTACCTGGAACACCGACCGATGTTATATATTAATATTATTTTTAATTTTAAATTCAGGTTACCTAGTCACACTGACATTACGGGAAATGAGGAGGTTGATAGGCTGGCCTGTCTAACCGATGGTATTCCACATTCAATTGATCTAACGCCCAATGATATCCGTTCAATAATCAAGAAGAGAATTTACTGGTGTTGGCAGAATATGTGGTCGTCATCAAGTATGGTAAAAGGTCGTCATTTCTTTAATGTATGTCCGAGAATCCCGGTTCGTCCGTGGTTTGAAAACTTCGATCTTTATCGAAAACTGAAAGTTCACATTATACGACTTAGACTAGGACATGCAATAACACCTGCATACCTACACAAAATCGGCCAGAGAAATAATCCATACTGCTCTTGTGATTCCATTTCTATTGGCGATATTAACCACGTACTTCTGGGCTGTGTGACACACAGTCAAAAAATTGATCGTTTATACCTGAATATGAAAGGAAGAAATGATTTACCCACATGTGCAGAGATCCTATTAGCATCTCTAGACCAAGGAGGGCCAACTGCAGACTCCTTTATTAAACATTTAGTTTCCATTGGTTTCCAAATATAATCCAACGACTTTAGTTATTTGTTTTGCTAGTATATTTTGTTTTAATTAGTTTTGTTTTATTTAGTTTTATTTTATTTGTTTATACACCTATTCGATGTGAATCTGTGTCGACTGGCTAAATGGGCATCAAGTTCCCGAGGCCAAGGGGTAGAAAAAAAAAAAATTCAGGTTGAAAAGGTCGATTTTTAATCGCAGCCAAAATAAAATAAAATTGAAATAAAACTTAATTTATATTTCTCACCAATGTTTTGACCCGCTATGGCCATCATCAAGACATAACACTGGCCACAAAGTTTTAAATGTAATTGCAATTAAAAATAATATTAATATACACGGAGGTTCTTTCGTTGACCCTTTTAAATCCTGAAGAAGGAAGTAGGATCCTTCGAATTGTCGGATTTTTTAAGAGAATGAAATGATATTCTAATAAATTATTTTATAGAAAAATACCTTTAATTAATTAAATTGGCAAATTCTAATATATAATAATATTCATAATGATCTATTAGCGGAATTTAAAATTAAAAAACCAATTAATAATTAAAAGGAAATTGATTAAAATTGTAATTATACATTTTTATCGAGACAACCACCTGTGAATAATTATTTCAATTAACAACAAACCCATCAAAAACAACTTAGCCGAAGATGAGACAGTGACAGATCGAAATGTCAACCCAAAAACCCCGGAACCGGAGCTTCTAATTTTACATTTCGGAAATTTTATTCTTGAAAATAGCTTCCCGTGCTATATGTCAATATGTACATGTCTACTTTGAAAAAGTTATATCATGAATATTATGAAGCCTGTAATATTTGTTTCTGGGTAGATAATTATTCATACCTGGAGCCACCGAGCGATGCACGGTAATCCCTGACTCCCCCCTCCACCCCGAAACCACACACCTCGCCCCCATCACTGCACCCCTACTCCGCCCTATCTCACCCTAACCGTGCCTCCCACCCCGGATCCCCCACAACTGCACCCCAACTCCTGCACCACCCACATCCACCCCACAACGCACCCAGTTTTTGCATTTCTAGCTTTCTAATGGTCTACATATTATGTGTATATTTGTTTACTCGTACACCAATTTGCCCACATTCGTTCATTTTAATAAACATTATAAAAAAATAAATAGGAAAATAATAATAAACAAATTAATCGTATAAGATAGGGGGGTCGATAGGCTAGGCGGTAGCGTGACAGCGAGCTAACCAGGGGACCCGGGTTCGAATCCGACTCGAGGCAGCCAGCTAAAATCTGACCCCCGGGGGGTAGAGACAAATTTTAAAAATATAGCTAGTATCGTAATTAGGCTTATGGCTAGAAAAGCCGAAAAGCCAAAAAAAAAAAAAAAAAAAAAAAAAAAAATCGTATAAGATCAGAAATAAAAACATAAAATTAAATAAGATTTTTTTTTTTTTTATTTTATTTATATTTAAATGTATTTTTGATTATGAGATATTATCTGTCAAAACGACGAAAAAGGCCATTTTGACCTTATTTTTGAGTACCATTAGAAATTAAACAGCAATATTTGAAATCAAAGTATTTTGTTGACATAATAGAAAACATAATAATAATTCGTTATATGTTGCATGTTTGGAGGTAAGTGTCTCAAGGGTCTGGACTAGTTGCCCGGAAAGCGTACTAGTGCTTGGGTTCGACTCCCGAGGGGACAAAACCCTCCTACATGCAATATAAACATATCTATTAAAATCTTAGATAAATGACCTAAATTCATAAATAATAATAATAATAATAGTTGAGCAAGATGCGAGGTAGGTTTCACAAAAAAGAAATAAAACCAAATTGAAGGAGACAATAAAAGAGTGTGTCTTCTGCTGGAATTATAAATTTTATTTATTTATAACGAGACTATACTCCAGCAGAAGACACACTCTTTTATTGTCTCCTTCAATATATAAAAATTCTGCTACTCTCGGCAAAAACTTTCAATTTAAACCAAATTGAGTTTTGAATTCCATATTTTTCGGGGATGAGCCCAACATCAGGAGTCAAAGAAAACAGTTTTCTTGGCTCACCCCCGAAATATATGGAATTCAAAATTCAATTTTGTTTTATTTCTTTTTTGTGAAACCTACCTCGCATCTTGCTCAAGTTTTATTATTATATTAAAATGTTTCACCTAGAACCAACACCTAACTCCTTAAAAGATATAATAGAAAACAGCTTCCTCTTTGATTTTCAAATTGCCACTTGTTTTTAGCTTAATTAGAACGTGGAGATGGTTCTAATTAAACGTTTGGCGGGTACGCTCGCTTATAGGTATAGTTTGTTTGGTACCGACTTCAAAAAGTAATTTCATGTTAATATTTCGTCGATTAGTTGTAACTAAATAAGATAATAATTATTATATACCTTTTAGTGTATTTTATTTGTTGCATTTAATTTTTTGAAGTCGGTTTTTATTTTTTCTTAAAAATTTTTTTTTATATATAAATTTAGACAAAAGAAGAGGATATACAAAGTTAATTTGAAGATGAGAAAAGATGAACAAATGTTTAGTAAAGAATGAATGATAGTTTTAGTTCAATAACGAAAAAAAGTGTCAAGTTACCACACAATGTGTATAACGAGATTTAAAAAAAAAGTTTTCACTTTGTTACGTGTTCAATTCTCACCACACACACACACACACACACACACGGTGGAGGGAGATTCATTATAAATTGATAATCACATTGCACAAGCACGTATACCAAGCTGGGAGGGAATATTTAGATGAAGAGGGTCTTACCTTATTAACCCTTTATGATTAGTTTTTAATTGTCATAAATTTATTATTAGGCCGAGAGAAAATTAATGTTTCAAAGCTTTTAATATGTCAAAAATAACACTTAATCAAAATAGTTTTTTTTTTTTATTTTATTATTTATAATCACAAAAAATAAATAAAGAGAGGTTTGCCTCTGCTTGATGCAAATAAACATTTACATATATATACCGGGTGAGTCTTATAACTTCTTATAAAAAAATAAAACCGACTTCAAAAAATTAAATGCAAGAAATAAAATACACTAAAAGGTATAACATAATTATTATCTTATTTAGTTACAACTAAACGACGAAATATTAACATGAAATTACTTTTTGAAGTCGGTGCCAAACAAACTATACCTATAAGCGAGCGTACCCGCCAAACGTACTAAGTAAGATCCGTCGAGTTTGATTCATAAAAGGTATATGTTTGGCACCGACTTCAAAAAGTAATTTCATATTAATATTTCGTCGTTTAGTTGTAACTAAATAAGATAATAATTATTTTATACCTTTTAGTGTATTTTATTTGTTGCTATTAATTTTTTGAAGTCGGTTTTATTTTTTCTTAAAAATTATTTTTATTTTTCTCTTTTTAGTGATGTTATTAATAGTGATCATATCATCAGAACTTGACCAAATTAATATGTCACCATCCCTAAGATAACCCCTTTCCTAATTTTTAAGGATTTAGGTGTCGGTTCTAGCTGAAACATTATAAGTAACTTATGAGGAGAATTTTCTAGGTTGAAACTTAACCTAGAAAATTCTCCTCATAAGTAACCCCTTTCCAATAAAAAAAGAATCATCGAAATCGGTTCATAAACAAAGAAGTTAGGCCTGAACAAACTTAACAAAAAAGGTCTAATATCGAATAGAGAACCTCCTACTTTTTTGGAAGTCGGTTAAAAACAGAGCATTATATGAAAAAAGTTTATTTATATCGAGGTGGGAAATAAACTACGATATTGTTTGTCGACCTAGAACAAGATTTCAAGGCTATTTTAAGGTCAAGTTTTGTTAAATGGAAACCTATATATTTCGAATTAATTAAATTAATCTTAAGAAATTCAAAGAGAAATTCAAAGATGTTTTTATAAAGCGAAATTTGGTCAGTGGTGGGGTATCATGCGGGCTATACGCGGATTGATACCGGGTAACATCTAGATGGACCATATCTTTTTTCGCTCTCTTGGTTCAGGATGGAGAATCAGCTGGACCTCAATGGTTCTTATAAAACGGTAGTCTAGCTAAGTATTCTCGAAATTTCGCTTTATAAAAACATCTTTGAATTTCTCTTTGAATTTCTTAAGATTAATTTAATTAATTTGATAATTTTCTATATTTGTATAAATATACTAGAAAAACAAATTTACTTATAATTTGTTAAAAATTCCGTTGAGTGGATTTGCTCGCGAATTTACTCATTCTAAATTAATCTATATATTTCGTTTCATATTCATAATCTACAAAAAAAAAAAAAAAACAGAACAACTTTCATAAGAACTATTTTTTTATCCGACATCAAAAAAAACAAAATATTAAATTAATTATTAGATCTCAAAAAAAATCATAATAATTATTTTAACAATCATTCAATTTAATTATCAAATAATATTTTTTTTTTTTTTTTTTTTGTAGGGTCGGTGAAAACCTCCAAATAGGCCCTAGTAGGTGGGGGGTCGAACCCACTAAAAACACCTCCCTGAATGTTGCAACTGAGCAACGCTCATCTAGCAACTTATCTTTGCTGATTAATATCTCGAGGTGTAAGGGTAAAGTCCAATGGCTTAACCCAAAGTTAAATTTTTTGCTTCTTCTCGTGTCGACCACATTCAATAACATTTCTCTATTAAGTCACCAAATCAGATGGCTTTAATCTCTTAAGTCTCCGGAGCATGAATGGAGTTTCCTCCATCATGTTACGGATAACATCAAATAATAATGATCAAATATTTAATTATTAAATAAATAATTTAATTTTTTATTGTTAAGGATAAATAAATTACTGGAAAGGATTTGAACCCGGATCCACCTGGTTAGCAGGCTGACATGCTAACCTCTAGCCTACCCGACCCCCGAATGTATTAAAGTTATTCCTCTAGTATTAGATCAAGAATCGATCGTTATTTTTGAATTTAAGTCAACATGGACTGCAAATAGCAAGTGATAACTGATTAATAATAAAGGAATAAACATATTAATATTTCAAATGCCTTTGGATCAAGTCTAGCAAGTTTATTTTGCTTATAATTTCGCATTTTATTGCCATGCGAGAAGAGTATTTTCTGTCAGGTATTAATTAATTAAATCAAATCCTCTGTTTCAACACTTGAAGAGAATTCGAGAGTGAATTTGTCGTTAAAGCGGTTTTTTTCAAGCCTTTGAGAAGTTATCGAAGCCATCTGATTGCTGGTGTCATTCGAAGGGTCAAAAAAAGGGTCAGTCTGTCCAACCCCCGCCAGCAGTTAAATGCACACACACACACACACACAAGACAATAAAAAAAGACCGAAGACGTGTGTTTGCCAACATTTATAGGGTCAGTTTATAGCTTCGGACCAGGAGGAAAAATTGGTTTTATTTGCAATTAAATTGAGAGAAACACTCAATGTTACTATTTATCTGAAATAAAGTTCTAAATGGTCGGAATTTTCTTGTCGGAAAGTGCTGTTTCATTGTTTCATAAAAAGTGTAATTGCTGGGCCCAGGGTTGGCTTGTGTAACTAGCCGGGAATAAAACCGCGATGGATTATGTATGAACACAGGGGGGGGGGTCTCTCTCTATTTGATTTTGATGAATCTGATTACAATGACAGTGCCGTGTCAAATTCTCTCCAAGTATTTTTTTCTTCTCCAAGTGGCTTTTTTTAGTACCAATGTAAGGTAATCATTTAATTAAAACCGGTGTGTCAAGTTGGAAATATTTTTTCTCTATTTTTTTTGTCAATCCTTTGTGAATCGCAATTCAGCATACGGGAGACTATATTTAGTTTATATACTTTGAAAATTTTAAACAAATTTAAAAATTCACAGAAAATAAATTTCCTTTTAAAAAAATTAACACTATTATGTGAGTCCCAAATGTACGATATCAATGTACTAGTTTTGAGATTCTATATCTCTATGTTCATGTCTATGTCGGTGCCAAACATATACCTTTTATGAATCGCACTCGACGGATCTTACTTAGTACGTTTGGCGGGTACGCTCGCTTATAGGTATAGTTTGTTTGGCACCGACTTCAAAAAGTAATTTCATGTTAATATTTCGTCATTTAGTTGTAACTAAATAAGTTAATAATTATTTTATACCTTTTAGTGTATTTTATTTGTTGCATTTATTTTTTTTGAAGTCGGTTTTATTTTTTTCTTAAAAATTATTTTATTTTTCTCTTTTTAGTGATGTTATTATTAATAGTGATCATATCATCAGAACTTGACCAAATTAATATGGCACCATCCCTAAGACACCCATTTTCCAATAAAAAAAGAATCATCGAAATCGGTTTATAAACAAAGAAGTTAGGCCTGAACAAACCTAACAAAAAAGGTCTAATACCATATGAAAAAAATGGGACCAATCGGAAGCTAGACTGGACCCAATGCAAAAAAATTTCAAAATCGGTTCACAATTGGCGGAGATATGAGGTAACATAGGCACAAAAAAAAAAAAAAAAAAAAAATTCAGTCGAATAGAGAACCTCCTCCTTTTTAACCGACTTCAAAAAATATAGAGAGAAGAGGAGCGCATAGAGGAATTGTATTGATTGATCTAAAATAAAACCGACTTCAAAAAAATTAAATGCAACAAATAAAATACACTAAAAGGTATAAAATAATTATTATCTTATTTAGTTACAATTAAACGACGAAATATTAACATGAAATTACTTTTTGAAGTCGGTGCCAAAAACATATACCTTTTATGAATCGCACTCGACAGATCTTACTTAGTACGTTTGGCGGGTACGCTTGCTTATAGGCATAGTTTGTTTGGCACCGACTTCAAAAAGTAATTTCATGTTAATATTTCGTCGTTTAGTTGTAACTAAATAAGTTAATAATTATTTTATACCTTTTAGTGTATTTTATTTGCTGCATTTAATTTTTTGAAGTCGGTTTTATTTTTTCTTAAAAATTTTTTTGAAGTCGGTTCTAGGTAAAACATTTTAATAGATAACGGTAAATCACTCGTATCCATAATAAGCATTAATTAACAGGAATAGCAGGGAATTGGACAAAAATAAAAAACAGAGTTTTTATTGAATGGGCCAGACGTTTCGTCGATTAATTTCGACTTCCTCAGTGGCTCATTCTATCACTCTTTGTCAAAAGACAATTCCACTACGCGACGAAACATCCTTTAATCATTTTTATTTAAACTATAATACATTGTTGGATCATGCCCCAATTGCTCAAGAATCTTGAACTTTTACACACTTGAACAATCAAAAAATTAAAAACCTTTAATCAAAATTATCACAAAAAAAATATGTTTCTACTCTTCAAACAGACAAAGAAAGGATTTATTAGTGGAATTGTCTTTTGACAAAGAGTGATAGAATGAGCCACTGAGGAAGTCGAAATTAATCGACGAAACGTCTGGCCCATTCAATAAAAACTCTGTTTTTTATTTTTGTCGAATTCCCTGCTATTCCGGTTAATTAATTTTAATAGATATTAAGTAAAAATATATTTTTCTAGGTGGGTTTCACAAATAAAACAAATATATGTTTTGAGTTTTTATCTGGATATATATTTCGGGTTAAAAGCCCATCATCAGGAGTTACAAAAGAAAACTAAATATAAAATTGGAAACAAATGTATAAGTGAAGTTCAATTGGGAGGAACGTACATGGTGGGGGGAAAGAATGCGGTATTGAGTATTGTATTTATAGACAAATTTGTTCATTCAGTAGGGGGATCCGGGGTGGGGCGAAGTGCCAGGTTTCAGGGACGGGTTTTTTTTTTTTTAATGATATTGATGTGAGAAGGAGATACACCAGAAGGTGTAAAGGCCTGTATGGGCTGGCCCCTCCATCGTGAAAAGAACAGAGTAGAAGGAAAAGAAGCCGGGATCACGAGCCAATCTCAGAAACTTAGATGCAATTCAATATCCAATTTACTAAGGTTTTAGGGGCTTCGAGCAGTGGTAAATTCTCCGCGCGATAAATTCGGTTAAATTTATCTCCCACTTAAGGCTGGGGTCCAGGTGGCGTGTACTATATATATTTGTATTCTTATCAGAATTTTAAATTAAAAATAATATTAATAGAATATTTAATTAAGTAATGGAGAGGGATTCAGCCAATGGGTAGCCTCTGCTGAATAAAAAACTCCCAATTATAGAAAACGTTTCGGCTTTAATTAAATAATGCCATCATCAGTTCCTAAGAGCTGAAAAAAGCGATAGAGCACACATGTAAAATTACAATAAAAATTTTTTACAAAAAAATCCAAACTTGTTAATTACAAAATTATATCTTACAGTATTAGCGACACAATTAATTTTATAAATAAATTGTCGTCAGGCAGAGTTGTTGTGGATTTTATCATAATATATACAAAATTATATGAATTACAAAATGGTACATAAATCTTGGTGTGCTCTCACTTGATATAGGCAACGTCTCAAGTACAAATATAGCAAATTTTCAATATCATTCAATTAATAATAATAATAATTATGAGGACATTGATCTAATTAGGATCACTGACCCTCACAAACATCTCTCAATTAAAAGATTTCCCAAAATAATTAACAAACATTAAGAATAACAAAAATTCGAATTCAAAATGACAAATGTCCTCATAATTATTATTATTATTAATTGAATGATATTGAAAATTTGCTATATTTGTACTTGAGACGTTGCCCATATCAAGTGAGAGCACACCAAGATTTATGTACCATTTTGTAATTCATATAATTTTGTATATATTATGATAAAATCCACAACAACTCTGCCTGCGGACAATTTATTTATAAAATTAATTGTGTCGCTAATACTGTAAGATATAATTTTGTAATTAACAAGTTTGGATTTTTTTGTAAAAAATTTTTATTGTAATTTTACATGTGTGCTCTATCGCTTTTTTCAGCTCTTAGGAACTGATGATGGCATTATTTAATTAAAGCCGAAACGTTTTCTATAATTGGGAGTTTTTTATTCAGCAGAGGCTACCCATTGGCTGAATCCCTCTCCATTACTTAATTATATACATATACAGCCATCAAATTGTATCAACTTAATAGAATATTATATAGCTTTTAAATGAAACAAAAAGTTACCGAACATAGCTCGGTGGCTCCAGGTACTATAAAGGTATTCCAGCAATAAAACCTTTACCGGGAGATAATTCCTGATAAAATCGTAATTTTCCAGGACTAAAATGTAATTTTTTAATTTACCATTTTTTTTAGTATAGTATATTTTCGAAAATTTCTTTTACGGATGAAGAAACCATTTGTTAAATAATTCAGGCTTTTGAATTCGTTTTTTTTTCCCCTGGAAGAACTTGTTTCTTGAGTGTGTCGAGGGTCGGAGGGGCCAAGAAAGAGAGAGAGGTAGATTTAATATCTCCGGGACGTTTCGGAAAACGCATTGAGCAGTTGCTTCCGCGGTCAGTTGCCCTGGGTGGCTGGCTGGCTGATTTGTCTGAGGGCACTTTCGCGGCTGCAGCAGCTGAGGGGGGCGGCGGGGGCGGCGGGGGCGGCAGAGAGGCCCCGGGGAAATCAAGTGACCCGGAGCTTCTTCGTTCTCTTCCACTAGGCCATCTAACGCGGAGGATGCATCCCCCTTCACCCTCACCCCCTCAATTGAAGGGGTGGTCGAACAAACATTATCCGCCCCTTCTTTCCCTCAATTGTCTCATTTTGGCTTCACTCCCTCTATAAATAAACAGATTAATTCATTCCACTAAAAGCCATCTATTTATTTTCCTTATTCGATTTTATTATTTCTACAAAAGAGAGAGAGAGCAGTTCTCTTCTCCTATATAAATAACTACATATATCAATTAAAAGAAAATCATTTTAAAAGATAATCTCTCTTTATTAAATAGGAAATTATTGTAGGATTTTATTCTCCGGTCCTTTCAATGTAAAATGCTTTTAAAAATAAAGATTTGTTTTCACCTTGAGAAAGGCGTTTGCTTGCTGTTTGCCGGTCAGAATCCTTCGATAAAATGACAGGTGAACAGCAAGGACACGCCCCTTTTATAAAGAAGCAAGCGCGCCAAAAGTTATGCATACGTCACCTAAAAGGCGGGAATAATTAACCAATCAGCTTAATTGCTAATTAGAGCCAGGGTTATAAAAGCAGCCAGCTCCTCGAAGCGAGCTGAGTTGTCATTTGTCAGTTGTGAGTTGTTATTCACTCATTGAAATGGGACAACTCACCAGGGAACGATTTGCTGAAGAAACAGCTTGTGTCTAAGGAGTAATTTGTATACACGTTCTGTAACGAAGAAGCAATAAATGCAGGCCTTGTGCCATTATTTTATTAAAAGCATGTTTCCAATTGCCTCTGGCAAGTTCGTATTTTAGAAGAGCATATTTTCAACTGCCTAGTGCAAATTATTATTTTAAAATAGCATTTTTCTGGCTTTACGCCGACAAGAGAGATTCTAATCTCTGAAGATTATCTCCCATCCAAGCCCGGCGAATCTCCTTCCAACTAACCCTTCGAGCCAAACATAATAATATCATCCAGCATATTAATCATTTCCTATATTATTTTTAATATTTTTACAAATGAATATAATAATTTTGGGATTCTATATCTCTATGTTCACCGAGCTCCGCGATAAACAGCTCAACCGATTGACTTGAAATTTGAAAGATATACCTACTCTTGATGGGTCCTATCCTAGCCAGCAAACGCCTTTCTCAAGGCGAAAACAAATCTTTATTTTCAAAAGCATTTTACATTGAAAGGACCGGAGAATAAAATCCTACAATAATTTCCTATTTAATAAAGAGAGATTATCTTTTAAAATGATTTTCTTTTAATTGATATATGTAGTTATTTATATAGGAGAAGAGAACTGCTCTCTCTCTCTCTCTCTCTCTCTCTCTCTTTTTTGTAGAAATAATTTTTCATCCTCACAACTTGTTAATAGAGTTGGTTCATCAAAATCGGTAGAGCCATTTTCAAAATAGAACTCATCATCATTGAGCATACAGTCCTAAGACTGGTTTGATGCAACAAACAGTCCCCCGCCAGCTGTTTGACCTCTCTAAATGTCTGGCATCCCATATCCCCAATTATTTGGTTGAAATATTCTAATCTGGGTCTTTCCCTTCCCCTTTTCTTTCCCACCTCCCCCTCCAAGATATCCCTAAGCAGTCCCTCATGTCTCAGTGTGTGCCCCATCATCTGATCTCTTCTCTTCTTCAGACCCTTCCACAAGGTTCTTCTTTCTCCGATTCTTCGAAGAACTTCTTCATTTGTAATTTTATCCATCCATTTGATCCATTTGATCCAAAATAGAACTAAGATACAAATATATAAACAAACAATTTTTGCTCGTTTAATAAGAGTAGATTTGGAGTCATGGAGGGGGTTGGAATGATGTCACTCCTGACTGTCTTAATAGCATGCTTGCTTGATTCAAAAGATAGGGAATGTTCTAAAAAAAACGTTTAGCTACTTGAACCAGTTAGTGGCCAGCCAATCGGAGAGCATTATTTTATCACCTGGGTGACATGCTCATTGGCACAATACATCAGCTGATACCATAGAACAGCTGATATTTGGTTTCTCACTGTTCAAATCTTTACTTCAATGAATAAAGAGAATATGCCTTCCTAATTCGTCTGCGATTGATAATTTCTGCAATAATATTATTGTCAGCCATTTTTGTTTGCACCTGAGCTGAAACTGAAAGATGATAGACCAGCTGTTTGGCTCAAAGCATGCGCGCGCAACCTAGACGGCTAACTTGAAAATCTTCTGAAAAAGCTTCGTTTGAACCCAACAGGCGAAAAATCAGCCTGACTGAACTAGCTTCAAATTGCAAGTAGGGCGAACAAGTTAGGCGCAAGTAGCAGAAAAGCCTCGTGTGCACCAGCTTTTAGGGTCTGTCGCATGTCAGTTCAGTCAAAGTTCAGTCTCTTCAGTGATTTGTATTCCAACACATCAGTGCCGTGTCAGTTCAGTCACAATTTAGACTTTGAAGAGCATTTAAGAAAATTTACAGATTCACTCAAATGGTTAAGTGTTGAGTAAATAAATAAATAAGTAAAAAAAGAAAAAAGTTACCTATGTTATCGTGAAATTACAATTTGATACTTACCATCTTTTTCTATTTTCTCTCCTATCTTAATCCATATTTCGTTTTTAAAAGAGCTATCCAAATATTTTGGGTTGGATAGATCGTACAAAAACGGGTAATTCACAAACTCGATTAGTTGTTTGTCGTCCATTGGAACTCACAAAAATGACGTCAGTCAAATTGTAAAGATATCGTTGGCAACGAATTTAAAAATGACGGAACTGACACTGAACTGCGCCAGACGAGTGGGGATCCCCTCCATTAGATTCCACAGAAGAATATTATTTTTCACTGTTACGGAAGCACGGAACTGAGACTGAACTGACACGCGACGAACCTGTGTAGATAGACCCTTATATTGGTGCTCTAATATTCCTATTATTATAAGTTTTCCCCCAAATCTGAATTGTGGAACTTGTGCTACGGGCCTCAAAATGAGCAAATTTCAGGGTTTTTTATTTGATAATATTTCGGATCCTATGGGCACCCTCTGGGAAGAAGGGCCCCGGGTTCATATATTTCTAAATTTTAATATGATCCTTTGTGTATAGAAATAATGTCTAGTCATTTTATAAATAACAATAAAAACAACAACATATATGTGGGAACTGAACTCTTCACTGATCCCTGCGTGTGGGTTCCGTGTGGCTTGTTGCGTTATTTGTCTAGGGTAGGAGATTTATCAAATAAAAGTTTCACTTAAGATAAAATATTTATTAACAAGTATAACAAGTATAATATTCTATATACAGGTGAATGACAACTTTCATTCGAAGGGCGTTATTATAAAGACGTAATTGTATTATCGTAATTCGTTAAGAGAGTTCGTAAAGGGGTTGAATCTATCGTGTATCGTAATCTGTTCGTGTCTGTTTGTCCGTATGATGGTCAGATTGGAAGTGTAGGTGAAGCTCTCGTAGACATCATCTCATAAGGGTAGTGGGAGAATACATCATGTGACAAATATTATCAATTACGGGTGGAATTCAAACAGGCACGTAGGGGGATTGTGGAATTCCACCTTATTCACGCCTCACTTACTCAAGTTTCAGACAATGATCTTTGTGTACTGAAAAGAATGAAAATACCTTTGCAAGGGTTCGTTTGTCGACTGAAAGGGTCTTAGGTCGTGGAACCCAGTGGACTGACCATTACATCTCTGTTGAATATGAGCGCAATTAAAAATTTCTATAATAATATTTCAAACCTGCATATATATAAATATTAATTATTAAATGGTAATTGTTGTTATTGATTATTACGTAAATAAATATTTTTATAAATAAAGGCAGTATAAAATAATAAACTTATAATTAAAATTAATTCATTTTTTCTTGAATAACCTCTAAAACAGCTTATCAAATCAAAAAGATCGTCACACAAGCTGATTATAATAAGTATAGATACGACCTTGATACAACCCTTCAACACACTTCGAAAGGGTCGTATTTATAATAATATATTTAAGGCAATAACTATAATTTAATAAATCAATGTAAGCTTAAGTGTGTAAACCCAATTTATTACTAATTGAAGCATAATTAAATCTTAATGATTAATTGTTTAATCATTAATTTGTTTTGTTTACAATATTTTATTGATTATTTATTTATTTATATTGTTGAAAAAGTAAATAAAGCTACATCTATACATGATTATTTTAGATCTTTATTTTATTTTACTATATTATGACACAAATAGGTATATATAATTTTAAAAAATCCTGGATTAAATTATTTCCTACCCTTGTTATGCTAATAAAAATAGTCAAAATAAAATCATAATCTATTAACATAAAGAGAAACTGAAATTAGAAAAGTTAGGTACGGAAGGTACACTTCAAACTTGTATACTAATTGAACACACCTATTTTAGATTTAAACCACCTGAGAAGCCCATATTCGGGGCGCATTTCGCTGACCATCGGGATACCTACCATGAATTCTGTAGGGGATTTTAAAATAATAATTTAAATTTTCAAATTTTAACCAATTTTATTTGTCACAAATAATATATGGTATTTAAAGTAATATCTATAATTTAATAATCAATGTATAATAGAATTAAGATTGGGAGAGATGAATTGATATTGGAGAATTAATCAATTATCGGAAAAGATGTTTTTTTTCTTTAATTAGTTTTTTCCTCTTATTAAAAACAAAGACTAAAAAGATAATCAAGGACACTCGATGGTGGAGAAGTAATCTCCGGAATCGAAGCTAAAATACAATGTATACATTAATTCATGTAAATTAATTGGTTTAATAAAATTTATAAAAAAAAATGTAGAATTAAGTGTAAACCCAAAATTATCTACTCTTATTAAACGAGCAAAAATTGATTGGATATTTATATATATATTTGTTTGTATCTTGGTTCTATTTTGAAAATGGCTCAACCGATTTTGATGAAACAAATTCTATCAACAAGTTTTGAGGATGAGAAAGCGATCTGACCAGGTCTGGACCTCGACAAATTTCATCTTAATTGATCTTTTCTTAATTAAAGTAATTATTGACAGATGAAAATCTCAATAAAAAAGTTTGTTTACATTTTTTTCAATTAACTTTTATTTTTAATTGGTTTTTTTAATTTTAAAACCCACTAATAGGTTATAGGAAATATTAATATATATATATATTAAAATTAGGAATTTTTTGATTGTTTTTAATTAACAGGTGTCCAAATCATAACAAAACAGAGTGTGCTTACAAATAAAGTGGTTCAAGTGGCTTTTTTTATATAACTTGGAAACAAATTTTATTTAATATTGTGTTTTTATTTCAGATCCTATACGATTATTTTTTTTATATTTTCCTATTTATTTTTTTATAATGTTTATCTATATGAACGAATGTGGGCAAATTGGTGTACGAGTAAACAAATAGGTATACACATAATATATATGTGGACCATTTGAAAGCTAGAAATGCAAAAACTGGGTGCGGGGTGGGGTGGATGTGGGAGGTGCAGGAGGTGGGGTGCAGTTGTGGGGGCAAGGTATGGGATTTCGGGGGGGGGGGGGGGGTTAGAGTTACCGTACATCGCTCGGTGGCTCCAGGTACTTCCAAATTAAAGCATAATTAATTCTAATTAATTAATTGTTTAATCATTAATTTATTTTGTTTACAATATTTTATTGATTATTTATTTTTATTGTTGAAAAAGTAAATAAAGCTAAATCTACACTTCTTTATTTTACCATATACTTCAAATTTGTGTACTAATTGCATCCACACCTATTTTATATTTAAATTTATTACAAGGGGCGTTAATTTTCCCTTTAGAACTGGATGGATGTTTATGCAACAGTTAAATTCCCTTCGATTTTTCTCTTTTCTACCAACAACATTCCGTTGATTAATGTCAGAGGTTTAAATCTATGCTATTTTTTTTTTGCCAGCTTTAGATGAATTTCTTTTCCTTAGAGACGGTGAGGTGATTTCCAGATTATTTTTTACGTATATGTGTGCAAGAAGATATATTAAATTTATTGATGTATGAAATTTTAATTTTTTTTTTTTTAAGATTTATGATAGAATTTTGAGCGTTAACTTAACAAATGGTGAATACTTTTCTTCAAAGATTAAATCTAAATAAGTAAAATATAAATATACTCTAATAGTCTAGAAATGCCAATTATGCAGATTTGTTAGGATATTGATATTTTAGATTAAGCTAAATAGAAAATAAACTAGAGTTGTTTTGAAGATAATTGAAAAAGTGAGCTCTCAAAATTTAGTTTACTCAAACCAGATAAGATTCAATGTTAAAAAAAGTGGTCCATCTCAAATTATCAATAACAGACTTATCAAAATAATATCTCTAAAATAATGAAAAGGATAATTAATTAATTAATAAAGTAAAGGGTGTGTAGTTTCACAGTGAATGAAATAAAACTCAAAGAGGTTTATACAAACTCAATATATTTCGGATTATTAGTCCATCATCAGGAGTTTACAAGTTAAAACTAATAATAATTGAACGAGTGATCACAATTTTTAACATCTAAATCATATGTACCAATATAACATTCAAATCTTACATACCAACATAACACAAGAAAAACATCAATAAAATTAAAATTTAAAAAATTGTTTTACGAAGATTTTTCTTTTTTAAATATAAAAATATATAAATAAAAAATTACAAGTATAAATATAAAGTGTTTTTAGAATTAAATTAGAAAATAAAATTACAAATTTAAGTCATGGACACAGAATTAATTATAAATATCAATGTACAAATAAGCATAAATCACATATAGAGATAAAGATTAAAATAAAACATAATAGAGATAAATTAGATTATATTTTAATCTTTATCTCTATATGTGATTTATGCTTATTTGTAAATTGATATTTATAATTAATTCTGTGTCCATGACTTAAATTTGTAATTTTATTTTCTAATTTAATTCTAAAAAGACTTTATGTTTATACTTGTAATTTTTATTTATATTAAAGATTCATATTTGGCTCGTGATCCCGGCTTCTTTTCCTTCTACTCTGTTCTTTTCACGATGGAGGAGCCAGCCCATACAGGCCTTTAAGGGATGCACTTTCTCACATCAATATCATTAAAAAAAAAACATTGTTATGCCAAGAAAGTGCCCACCGGCTAGGTGGCGTTTCCCCATCTATTGGCCCATTGTGTGAAGGCACCGTCAAAACTCGTTTTACTGGTGGCCAACGTGAGCCAACAACATTATCCCAAGTTGGGCCAAAGTGTCGAGGAGGCATAAGACTTAATAACTAAGAGAACTAGACAATAGACCAAGAGCTAGTTTGTTACCCTAACAGTCAATTCATGGGAACGCCTGTGATC
The DNA here is from genome assembly GCA_024734495.1 of Forficula auricularia. NCBI lineage: Eukaryota > Metazoa > Arthropoda > Insecta > Dermaptera > Forficulidae > Forficula > Forficula auricularia. The sequence continues at coordinate 92,683,844 of JALMQS010000099.1, forward strand.
TATGCAACCAACTCGATTCTCATGTGTTTCTTATGCCTATCTATAGGCTCTATTTTATGTATATTATTTCGTTCTATTATAATCATGGAAAATTATTGGACAGTCAAAGAAGAGAATAAAAAACAACTATGGGCAAGTGGTAGATGTGGGAATATATGAAGGAAGAGGCAGACATACATATATGGGGTGTAAAATAGAAAAAGAGAGGGCGGTAGAAGATTATGGGAACTTTGGGAAGGTTTTGGGGATGAATATGGAAGACTATTGGGCTTCATGGTCAATGGCATGTTAGACTATTATAGAAAACGGAACTTAGAGTTTTTTTTTGAAAATTTACCACCTTACATTTTCTTACATGTTCTATCGATCTAAAATATTCTCAGAATTGCGACGTTTCGGTTTTCATCGAAAAGTAGTAGCAACTTTATTTTTTTAAATGGAACACCCCGTATATTAACAGGTTTTTAGAACCGCCCTTTTATTAAAATGACTTTTTTTGTTAATATTGTCCTATACCTATCTCTATTGGTTTTCGAGATAAAAAATAATTTGTGTTAAATATGGTCCAAAACATGGCCCTAATTAAACTTAAATAAATTAGAGCTCTCGATTCATTAAAAGCTGATATTGTGGTGGTAGTTTAGACACACCCGAAGTCTTTAATTTACGCCAAAAAATCGACTCCATATTATACAGGGCGTGTTAAAATTACTATTAATTCCGTTATTCATAAAAGGAGTAAAAAGTTCATTTTTTCAAATGAGACTCCCATATATTACTCAATAAATTGAAAGAGGAAGAAAAATGTTTTAAGACGATATATCATGTCCCTATACCTAAAACATCAAGTTTTCTTAATAAAGCCGCTTTTTCGTGAAAAATTACTTTTTAATGAATTTAATTTTAACTAACCATGGCAATATCAAGCTTATGACAGTTTGTTGGCTATTTATAAGAAACTTATAAATAGTTTATTGGCGGTGTTCACAAAAATCTCCCAAAATGATCTCAAATATTGATTATTCAAACGAAGTTCTTTTGAAATAATTTTTTTGTACTTTAATAACTTCGTTTGAATAATCAATATTTGCGGTCATTTTGGGAGATTTTTTTAAACACCGTCAATAAACTGTTATATAAGTTACTTATAAATAGTCAACAAACTGTCATAAGCTTGATATTTCCATGGTTAGTTAAAATTATTAATAAATTCATTAAAAAGTAATTTTACACGAAAAAGAGGTTTTATTAAGAAAACTTGATGTTTTAGATATAGGGACATGATATTTCGTCTTAAAGAATTTTTCTTTTTCTTTCAATTTATTGAGTAATATACAGGGGGTCTTATTTGAAAAAACGAACTTTTGACCCCTTTTGTGAATAACGAAAATAATAGTAATCTTAGCACGCCCTGTATAATATGGAGTCAATTTCTCGGAGTAAATTAAATACTTCGGGTATGTCTAAGCTACCAGCAAAATATCCACTTTTCATGAATTGAGGGCACTAATTTATTTAATTTTAATTAGGGCCATGTTTTGGACACAAATTATTTTTTATCTCGAAAACCGATAGAGATAGGAATAGGACAATATTAAGAAAAAAGTATTTTAATAAAAGGGCGGTTCTAAAAACGTGTTAATATACGGGGTGTTCCATTTAGAAAAATAAAGTTGCTACGACTTTTCGATGAAAACCGAAACGTCGCAATTCTGAGAATATTTTAAATCGATAGAACATGTAAGAAAATGTAAGGTGGTGAATTCTATAATCGTCTAACCGGCCATCGACCGTGAATCACCCTGTATAAATGTATACCTTGTTTCTCTGTACATGAAGGAAGGTTTAAACAATTCTCCACAATGCAGTATTCCAAAACAATGCACAAAACGTACCACTCATAAAACATAAATATTAAGGCACTTGACCCGCTGGCCGTTCGACTCGGAATAAAATAAATGCATTTCAATTGAGAAAAGAAATCCCGTTTTATTTGATTAGATATCAGAAAGGAAAGAAAATAATTCCAGATAAAATAAAAACATATTCTTCAAGACATGCCCAAGTGATTGGAGATGGTTTTTTAAAAAAAACTAGCGTGTGTGCGTCACTCTAATGATTTTCACTTAACTCATGAATTAAAAATCAACATTTTAGAGAAATAAACAATTAAATAAATTATTTATTAAAATGGAATTGTATGAAGTTGGACAACAAAAAATTAAATTAAAAAACAGAGTTTTATCATTTAATATACCGGACGTTTCGTCACTTTATTTATGATTTCTTCAGCACCTTTTAATTATTTATTTAATAATGATGCTCTGAGGCGATTCGCCTCATAGAGCATATTACAAAAGATATATATAGAGTACAACTTAAAATATAACCCTGACAAATTTGAAGTAAAATAAATCATATCTACTCTTATTAAACGAGCAAAAATTGTTTGTATATTTATATATATATATATATATATTTGTATCTTTGTTCTATTTTGAAAACGGCTCTACCGATTTTGATGAAACAAATTCTATTAACAAGTTTTGAGGATGAGAAATCGATCTGGCTAGGTCTGGACCTCGACAAATTTCATCTTAATTGATCTTTTCTTAATTAAAATAATTATTGACAGATGAAAATCTCAATAAAAAAGTTTGTTTACATTTTTTTCAATTATGTTTTATTTTTAATTGGTTTTTTAATTTTAAAACCCACTAATAGGTTATACCAAATACTAATATCATTATATTAGAATTAGGAATTTTTTGTTTGTTTTTAATTAACAGGTGTCTAAATCATAACAAAACAGGTTTGTTTACAAATAAAGTGGTTCAATTGGCTTTTTTTTATATAACTTGGAAACAAATCTTATTTAATTTTATGTTTTTATTTCATATCCTATACGATTATTTTTTTTTATTATTATTTTCCTATTTATTTTTTTATAATGTTTATCAATATGAACGAATGTGGGCAAATTGGTTGGTGTATGAGTAATAATAATAATATACATAAACAAATATACACATAATATGTGGACCACTAGAAAGCTAGATATGCAAAAACTGGGTGCGGCGTGGGGTGGATGTGGGAGGTGCAGGAGGTGGGGTGCAGTTGTGGGGGATCCGGGGGTGGGAGGCGCGGTTGGGGTGGGGTGGGGGTGCATTGGTGGGGGCGAGGTGTTGTTTCGGAAGGGGGGGAGTCATGGGTTACCGTGCGTCGCTCGGTGGCTTCAGGTCCTAATAATTAATACTCACAGTAATACAAGGCAAAACAAAATATATTCAATTGACAGCCCTCCGTCGACCATTGTTAGGACCCCACCAACTAGGTGGGGGGCGCGGACACGCACCACAACGCACTCAACCGAGGCCCTAACACCCACCATAAAATTGTAATTGTTTGTTTCAATAAATAATTATAAATTAGTCATGTGTGATTTAAATAAAAATTTAAACTTTAAGTGTTAATTTGAAAATCAAAGAGGAAGCTGTTTTCTATTACGTCAATAAAATATTTTGATTTGTAATAAATCGCGAAATTGCATGATAATCAGCGTATAAAACTCTACTCGAATCAATTGTTAGGTTTACCGAGGGAAATTTTGGTGGAACAGTGTAATTAAATGTTTTTTAAATTTTAAATCACTCTATGGTTCATTACAAATATTATTATATATTAATATTAGTGAATTTAATTAGTTAGATAACTGGTTCAATAAATGGTTAATAATAAGAAATTAAGCCCTTAAAAGTAATTCTCCTTACAAGTAATTAATAAATTGTTATTTATTTTATTGAAATTAAACCTTAAGGATAAATTGTATTAGCTTGATAGGGAAATTAGTCGGGTGTGTGTGTGTGTGTGTGTGTGGTTCTTGGACCGAATAACACGGGTTTTTCTCCACACAGCTCCCACCCAGTTGCATTATTCACGTAGTCGAGAGCGCCCTGAGGATTAGAATAATCTGATTAGCCACCTCTCTCTCATCCCAGGGCTCTTAAGAACACGCCACACACTAATAAAAGTCGTTGCTTGCCAAATTTGGGCGTCAAGAGTCCGAAAGCAATTAAGGGTGTATACTCCGAAATCACCTGGACCTTTATACATTTATGTAATTTATACGATGCACACACACACACACACACTACTTGTTCCATAAGAAATAAACATGATTATAATTTAATTGGAATGTTATATTTGCCAAGTCGAGAGGTTACGGGTGCGGTTAATAAGCAGTGCGTTGTGTAGAGAAGAGAGGCATTAGATAAATGGCCAAGGGTGTAGGGGTGGGGTGAGAGGGTGCGGGGTGGAGGGTTGCAACGCACACGGCGGTCAAGCATAAAACCGACCGACCCCTGCCTGCCTAGCTGGCTGGTCTTATCAATATTCAACACCTTTAAACCTAGCGCTAGTAAAATTTATGATCACATGTTTATAGCTGAGGTAACGTGAGCGGCGATGGGCGATGGGCTTGGGGGCCAGAAGGACTTTAATTCGTCCGTTGCTACCGCCGCCGCCGCCGCCGCCGCCGCCTCTATGGCCATTTCAATTCAAGGCGAGGAGACGTGCTACAAATGTAAAGCAACCAACGTCGACCCTACCGACGACGGGGACGAGGTCCCTCCACCAGAGAAACCTCTAGCTAGCTTAGACAAAAGGACAATCCAGAGCAAAACAGAAATACTCTTACAAATACTACATCAGAGCAACCTTCAAAAATATACAGTTGAATAGTGTTATAATATACTAGGGGTGAGGGGTGTAGTAAATGATTATAACAAGATGTATTATTTAATACAAGGTTTATTTAGTATAAGTATAGTACAGAGGCACGGTGTGACAGGGATCTCGGTCATAAGTCATCCGCCACCCTGATTACACTGGGCAACAAAAAAATAATTTTTAAATGCTTCGAGCACTTGATGAGTCAATTCCTACCAATTTCTAAACTTGCCCTCCAATCCGGTACATTTGTTACGCAGATGACAGCACCCTACATAACGCCCCTGCTTCGCATAAAAACCGTGCAGACATTGCCTCTTCAATTAATTTAGACTTATGCAAACTTAAAAACTGGGGATCCCAAAACTTAGTTAACTTCAATGCAGGGAAAACTCAGTGTTGCCTTATTTCTAGGCGCGTCGACAGAAACCTCCCAAATATATCATTCGACTCAAACTCACTAGAATTCAGGGATAAAATTTCAATGCTAGGCGTAACTCTAGGGTCTGACCTTTCATGGAATGACCATATCTCAACCACTGCTAAAGCTGCAGCGCAAGCTTGGTCTCCTATTTAGGTCTAGACGCTGTTATACTCCCAGTCAACTCCTTATGCTGTATAAGGCTCAAATTCGTCCCTGTCTCGAATATGGCTCTCATCTGTGGAGGGGTGCCTCCAAGCATTCTCTTGCCACACTGGATGCAATTCAGAAGCGAGCAATTAAACTAATAGGAGAACCGGCTCTAACCAACTCACTCGACTCCCTGGCTCACCGAAGAACCGTTTCTGCCCTTTCCCTGTACTACAGATACTATCACGGTGTCTGTTCAGTCGAGCTGAAATCAATTATCCCCCTAATGCCCTCTTTGCGCGAAGCACGCGGTTTTCTAACGCTCAGCACCCCTTCGCTGTCAAATTGGATAAATTTCGAACAAGCGCTTTCGCCAACTCTTTTATCCCTTTGACCTCCAGAGACTGGAACTCGCTCCCTGCCACCATCTTTCCCGCGACCTATAACCTTCAGCTATTTAAGACCCGTATCCACAGATACCTTCGACCCCCGCCCAACCCATAAAATTCTTTCTTCTTCTTTTCACGATGGAGGGGCCAACCCAGGCCTTTAGGGGTTGCACCTTTTTTGGTGTAACTCCTTCTCTCATCATTATCATAAAAAAAAAAAAAAAAAAAAAAATTTGGGTTGAGAAAAACGAATATGACAATGAAAATTTTTGTCTTAGCTCTAGTTTCTGTGAAATACAGTAGGTGGCGGATCAAGAGAAAAAGATACATTTTAATTACATATGCTAACAACATTGAAAGTGCATTTTATTTTTTTACAAATTGTAGTTACATTCTAAGAGTTCTACATTGCTGGAATAATACTTGACAGATGGTCGTGTCTGAAGAGATTTATGTGGTGCCTTCATCAGATCGTCGTTTTTTTAGCTTGCCTCTTTTTGTTGTCTAGTGTTATTAGTCCATCAGGAATTTACAGATTAGTTTTTAACCTGTAAACTCCTGATGATGGACTAATAATCCGAAATATATTGAGATTGTATACACCTCTTTGAGTTTTATTTCATTCACTCTGAAACTACACTCCCTTTACTTTATTAATGTTTATTATCCTTTATAATCACGTAGTTTTAGTTTTTTAGTTATAACTCGAGTTCTAATTGAGCTACAAACAAGTGGTAATTTGTAAATCCAAGAGGAAGCTGTTTTCTATTAGTTCAACAAAATATTGTGATCTCAAATATTGTTGTTTAATATCTAACGGAACTCGAAAATAGGTCAAAATGGTCTTTTTCACCGTTTTGATCGATTATATCTCCAAAACAAGAGCTAATCGGTAATCTTTATGGTGATTTTTGAATTCAGCAGGTGGAAATACATAAGAATCAGCTATTTTTGAGCCCGAAGCATTTTCATTGTTGGGCAGTGTTATCAGAGATTCCTCACTTAAATATAATTATACTAAGTAAGGTCAGCAATTACATAAGCCTACTGCTTCCGCGCAGACTTATGTAACATGTGGAAAAGGCATATCACAACAATAGGATGTTTTTTTTTAGATAATTATTAGCCTTCTTCAGTCAATTATGTTAAGGTAGTTGTTTCGTGACAATAGTAGCAAAAGTTAATGCTAGAGTATATAGAACAGACAATAAGGATTCATAATTAATAATCCCAAAACTGTTTGCTGTTTATGTACCACTACTAGCCAATGCCATGCTCGTTTGACAAACACTGTCCGAACTTGTATATACTGGTATTTTTTCACTTATAATTACACGAGAGCTTTTTTTGCCGAAGTAAACTTGACATTTTAATGAGAATTTTGTTGCCTGGCAACTAAACGAAAAAAACTACCTGTGAAAAAATTACGAGTCCGTAGGACGAGTAATTTTTTCTGGTATTTTTTTGAGTTAAATTGCCCAAAGGCAACAAAACTCGAATTATAAAATATCAAGTTTACTTCGACCCAAAAAAAAGCTTGAGTGTAATTCGGTAAGACAATTTAATGAATCAATACGTAAATCACAAAATTAACAAAATTAAGACATAAATTAGTTTATTTAATTTAGAGGAAAAGTACAATTGTTAAAAATACAATTCTTATAAACAACTTGATAAAAAATAAATAGGAAAATAAAAATAAAAAAAATAATCGTATAGGATCTGAAATAAAAACATAAAATTAAATAAGATTTGTTTCCAAGCTATATAAAAAAAAGCCACTTGAACCACTTTATTTGTAAATACACCTGTTTTGTTATGATTTAGACACCTGTTAATTAAAAACAAACAAAAAATTTCTAATTTTAATATAATATAATAATATTTGCTTTAACCTATTAGTGGGTTTTAAAATTAAAAAACCAATTAATAAATAAAACATAATTGAAAAAATAAAGCTAGGTTCAGTTTTGTCGCTGGAAAAGTTAGGGTAAACTTTTTTCGCTGTCATAGTGACAAAAACACCGTTGCTTATAGGACTTTTAGTGTATGAATTAAATTGTCATAGAAATTTCAGATAAAGTACATTATAAAGGGAGATTTATAAGAAAAAAAGTTCTTAATAAGCGATTGAAAGCTGTTGGGACAATGGCTAAAGCAAAAAGAACGTCAAAATAGTACTAAAGTTAACACACTTTTTAGGTAAAATAATTGCATTGTTGGCAGCTTGTTTTTAGTATAAATTTTTCATTATTATTGTCTCAGAAACTGTGTTGTAACTATGAATTAAAATTTTCTTAAAAAATGTATTAGTTATTGTTTAATTATTATTAGACTACAAAATGACTTGATATTCCTTCGCAAACTGTTGAATGGTCTGATTGATTAATGTGAAATTCTCCAATATATTAATTTTAAAGTACCTCAATATTACAGTCGCATTGTCGAAACCTTTTTCATCCCCATTTGTAATACTAATTATTCAAAAAATACAGGGCTGAATAGATAGAGTGATGCTAAAGGCAAACCCCTCACAATTAGACTTCTTTTCATGTAGTGTGAGGAATATCAAAAGATATTGCTGCAAAAAAGGGAGGGGGTCCAAGGGCGGATCCAGGAATTTTTTATTGGGGGGGGGAGAATGTATATAAGGTGCCCGATGTATATAAGATCTAGTTTTTATCTCGAAAGTGTGTCGCGATCGAATTGTCCAAAGGGGGGGGGGGGTTCAAATTTTTTTTACAAATTTCATATCTCATATTTTAAGTTCATTAAAATAAAAAAATTGTTATAAATTTCCTGTCGATTTGGCCGCCGTTTTTTGGCCTCTGCGTGCGGCGCACGTGTTGCAATCCCGCCAGGCACGGGCCTCTATGGGGGAGGCAGTCGCCCCCTCCCCCCCCTGGATCCACCCTTAAGGGGGTCAAAAATGAAAATTCTAGCCCTTTCGACCTAACTCAACCAAATTTTGTATACATATTCTATGGACCCCCAGAAGGTGAGAAATGCAAAAATTAACCACTTAAAATGGGGGGGAGAGTCAAAAATGAAAATTATAGCCCTATCGACCAAACTCAACCAAATTTTATATACATATTCTGTAGGCCCCAAAAATACTAGAAATGCAAAAACTAACCACCTGAAATGGGGGGGAGGGGGGAATTGAATGAATGGAATGAAAATTCTAGCCCTTTCGGCCAAACTATGTATACAAAATTTGATTAGTTTTTGCATTTCTAGCCTTCTAGGGGTTCACAGAATATGTATAACAATCGTTTTAATTGAAGTTACTAATATATTCTCGACTCATTTAATAAATTGATGATGTTGAACTTGGCAGCACATTAGATCTCACTACTTTTTTGGCTAACGGATTTTATTAATTAGACAATAAATAAATAAAAGTTATCGAGAGAAGAGAGAGGGAGGAGAGATACCAATCGATTTGATTGGGGAATAATGGAATTAAAATAATTATCGGAAAAGAGGTTTTTTTATCTAATTAGATTTTTCCTCTTATTAAAAACAAGGACTAAAGATTAATAAGGACACTCGATGGTGGAGAAGCAATCTCCGAAATCGAAGCTAAAATACAAGGTATACATTAATTAATGTAAAATAATAGATCTACTAATTAACAAAAATTAAAAAACTTAACCTCAGTCTCTCTCAAATATATAATATTTCCCAAATTACAATCAAAATTAAATTCAAATCACGCGCCTTCAGTCTTTAAAATAAATGACAGTTTGATATATGAGATAACCACAAAAATTGTTGTATATTGTAATTTATCTCATCTAATTTATCCCTATTATATTTTATCTTAATTCTTCATCTCTATATGTTATTTAAGCTTATTTGTAAATTGATATTTATAATTAATTTTGTGTCTATGACTTAAATTTGTAATTTTACTTTCTAATTCAATTCTAAAAAGACTTTATATTTATACTTGTAATTTTTATTTATATTAATATTCATATTTACTTAGATTTCTTATATTTACATTTATATATTTTATAATTAAAAAAGAAAAATCTTTGTAAAACAATTTTTTTTTTTAAATTTTTTAAATTTTAAATTTTCATTGGTGTTTTTCTTGTGTAAGATTTGAATGTTATATTTTGTTATATTGGGAACCATGATTTGAATGTCAAGAATGGCGACCACTCGTTCAATTATTATTAGTATTGTCTTGTAAACTCCTGATGATGGACTAATAATCCGAAATATATTGAGTTTGTATAAACCTCTTTGAGTTTTATTTCATTCACTGTGAAACTACACACCCTTTACTCTATTAACTAACATCATGTTTCACCTAAAACCTACACCACTTTCCATAAGTAAAAAAAAAAAGTAAAATAATTGGTTTAATAAAATAAAAGTTATCCCTAAAACGATTCTAACATGTGAGAATCGAGTCTTGAATAAGTATTCAGTTTTTCCACCAATTCTAATTAATAAAGCAAGTTTATATATTATGTGCTGTGTCATTTATGTGTCTATATTTACTCAAGGATGATGTCAAATGAATAAACTCTTTTATAGATAGATAAATACCCGTTAGGTTTATGTTCCAATATTTAACTATCAAATACAAATTTAATATTTTTTTTTTTTTTTCATTACAACAACACATAAATATATATTTCATTGAAAATAGGGAAATTATTTCCATGTTAGATAAATATTGAAAGGAAAATTATTACTCATTTAGCCCGGAGGGTTTATTTAATAAATATAATGTACAATATCAAAAAGAATATATTTAAATATTTATGATAAATAGGAAAACAACATTTTAGTAAAATCCGTCGAACAAACTATTAAAATTAAACAACGTAAGTAAACCAGCAATAATATCTATTGAAGGAGACAATAAAAGAGTGTGTCTTCTGCTGGAATTATAAATTTTATTTATAACGAGACTATAGTTTCGAGGGCTTTGCCCTCTTCATCAGTCTATTACAATGGATTCACAGGAGTTTTATTAATTAGCTAGGCCCCCCAAGTAGTGTTAGCCCAGGGCCCTACAAATTCACGGTCCGCCCATGAATACAATTATAAATCAATTACGAAGTACAAATTAAGTTAAAACGAACCGTGTTTATTTTCTTTCTATCAATAATCATCTCATTGTTGTTGCCATGGCAACTTAATTAGTATCAATTAATTAGTATAGAAAATAAAAAAAATGTTTATTGATTGTTATATAATTAAAATAAATACAAATCTTGTATAAAACAATCATTAAATGTTTAATCAAACCCAAACGTTTCGGGACAATTTCTCTCTTTATCAATGAAATATTATCTATCTACTCTTATTAAACGAGCAAAAATTGTATATTTATATATTTGTATCTTTTTTCCATTTTGAAAATGGCTCTAACGATTTTGATGAAACAAACTCTATTAAGAAGTTTTGAGGATGAGAAAGCGATCTGGCTAGGTTTGGACCTCATCTAAATTCATCTTAATTTTTTTTTAATGCAATCGGATGCAAGAAGGTGCACCAGTAAGGATGCAGCCCCTATGGATCTCGAAAGACCCTTGCATTACCGAAGAGAAGGGAAAGTTGATTAAGTGAGAGGGTGTAGACGTAGGTGTCTATGCACTCCGGTTTTGAAGGTTTGAAGATCATAGGTGCTGGGAAAGATAGAGGCTGGAGAGAGTTCCAGTTCCTTGAAGTCATGGGGATATATATGTTCACGAATGAAGTGGTCCGGCACTTTTCTAGTTTTTATTTAATTGTTTTCGGGAAGATGCCCAATTAGCCTGTCCAGTTTTCTATCTCCTCGGTTTTTAAAGTTTTACCTCTTTACCTGAATTTTAAATTAAAAATAATATAAATATACAGCTTTTTACTGAAGCAAAAAGGTACCGAGCATCGCTCGGTGCTCCAGGTACTTGTAATTAAAAAAGAAAAAAGTATCTTTAGTGTTACTTTCTAAACCTTAGAGAAAGCAATTATTTTTTTTATTTTTTAATTACAAATTCTCCCAAAACGTTTGGGTTTGATTAAACGTTTAAAGATTGTTTTATAAAAGATTTGTATTTATTTTAATTAGTATATATTATATATATCAGAACAAAAACAAATCTAAATTGTACAAATAAAAAAAATGATAACAATATATATATTTTGTAATATCTATATGTAAATGTATATATAATTTAGAAACTCAGTTTTTAATATTTTATCAATTTCAAATTTTTATATTTCATTCAATTTTTTTTTTGTTAAATCTTTAATGGGATTTTTTGGAAATTCATAAGAGCTACTTGAACGATGACCACTAGGAAGCCGCATATAAAATACGTTACGACAAACTCAGGCATTTTTTATCCCTTTCTCTTCACTTGTCACAGTTCATTACTATAATTACGTCATGATACCCCCAAAGTAGGGAGGGGGGCTTTCTTGAAAGAAAATCCAAAGATAATTTGTATAATATAAATAATTTTCAGTATAAATAATATATTATTTAAATGAAACCGTTTTTGATGGCCCTATTTTATTACAATGAATTAGCTAATGGACCAGTGTGGTAGAAAAAGGCAAAATAAAAAAGCTATCTCTCATTTAGGTAGGTGCTGTAAAAAATTAGATAAAAACCAACCTTTAATTAGGCTTTTAAGGAATTTGGTGTTGGTACTTGGTGAAACATTTTTTAAAATTATTGGATAAAAATACTTGGTAGGTTTCACATTAAGATATAAAAAAATAAAACGAATTTATTTTTGGAGAATCTTTAATCTCGATATATATATTTCGGGTGACTAACCCATCATCAGGAGAAACAGAAAGTAACTGAACTGGATAAGTCGAAATTGAATACAACTCAATGGTAAAATTTATTTTTAAAGATAACAAAAGGGTAAATATTTAAAATTAGTGGAGGGAGAGGTAGGGAGTCTACTTTTGTTTAATTTTGAGTGGCCTTTTGAGCAATGAGGATTTCGAATTTGAAATCCTCATTGCTCAAAAGGCCATTCAAAATTAAACAAAAGTAGACTCCCTACCTTTTCTCCCTCCACTAATTTTAAATATTTGTTTATTTTTGTTATCTTTAAAAAATAAATTTTACCATTGAGTTGTATTCAATTTCGACTTATCCAGGTCAGTTACTTTCTGTTTCTCCTGATGATGGGTTGGTCACCCGAAATATATATATCGAGATTAAAGATTCTCCAAAAATAAATTCGTTTTATTTTTTTATATCTTAATGTGAAACCTACCAAGTATTTTTATCCAATAACTTTAATTAGGCTTTTATTAACAACAATTACAACAATAGGCTAATAAATAAACAGACAGCGCATATATGATTAACTACATAATTAATTTTAATTATTACTTATTTGTTTTCAAATAAGGCAATTAAAATGTGATTGTACTTTTTAGACTGATGATGGCGTGAAAGTGTCAGCCGAAACTGTCTCCTAGTTTTAAATAAAGATTGTTTTATAAAAGATTTGTATTTATTTTAATTAGTATATATTATATATATATCAGAACATAAAAATAATTTTTAAGAAAAAATAAAAACCGACTTCAAAAAATTCAATGTAACAAATAAAATACACTAAAAGGTATAAAATAATTATTATCTTATTTAGTTACAACTAAACGACGAAATATTAACATGAAATTACTTTTTGAAGTCGGTGCCAAACAAACTATACCTATAAGCGAGCGTACCCGCCAAACGTACTAAGTAAGATCCGTCGAGTGCGATTCATAAAAGGTATATGTTTGGCACCGACTTCAAAAAGTAATTTCATCTTAATATTTCGTAGTTTAGTTGTAACTAAATAAGATAATAATTATTTTATACCTTTTAGTGTATTTTATTTGTTGCATTGAATTTTTTGAAGTCGGTTTTTATTTTTTTCTTAAAAATTATTTTTATTTTTTCTTTTTAGTGATGTTATTAATAGTGATCATATAATCAGAACTTGACCAAATTAATATGACACCATCCCTAAGACACCCCCTTTCGGATAAAAAAAGAACCATCGAAATCGGTTCATAAACAAAGAGGTTAGGTCTAAACAAACCTAAACAAACCTAATAAAAAAGGTCTAATACCTATGAAAAAAAAATCGAAAAAAAATGGGACCAATCGGAAGCTAGACTGGACCCAATGCAAAAAAAAATTTCAAAATCGGTTGACAATTGGCGGAGATATGAGGTAACATAGGCACAAAAAAAAAAAAAAAAAAAAAATTCAATCGAATAGAGACCTCCTCCTTTTTTGAAGTCGGTTAAAAAAAAAAAAATTCAGTCGAATAGAGAACCTCTTCTTTTTTTGAAGTCGGTTAAAAAACAAATCTAAATTGTACAAATAAAAAAAAAGAGTGTGTCTTCTGCTGAAATTATAAATTTTATTTATTTATAACGAGGGCCCTCCACTATTCGATTGCAAAGATAGTGGATATCAGAGACAGAATTGAACTTTTAATTAACAAAAAAACCGAAATATTGTCTAAAAAAATTCAAAATCTTAGAAATCAACAACTGCCAAAGAATTTAAAAAATAATAACCAAATTGAAACTTTCAAGTTTAGCGATAGAATTGAAAATTTCACAAATACTAAATTCACCGATTCAGAAAAAGATTTATTGAATAAAGGCCTAAATCATTGCCAGTGCCGTCTTTACAAGGTATGAGGCCCTAGGCCCAAGTATCGACGGGGCCCCCAATAAATGATTCAATAACGGAAAATTGTAGTAAGTTAGCAAAAAAAAATTTTTAAGAAAAAAATAAAAACCGACTTCAAAAAATTAAGTGCAACAAATATGAAAATACACTAAAAGGTATAAAATAATTATTATCTTATTTAGTTACAACTAAACGACGAAATATTAACACGAAATTACTTTTTGAAGTCGGTGCCAAACAAACTATACCTATAAGCGAGCGTACCCGCCAAACGTACTAAGTAAGATCCGTCGAGTGCGATTCATAAAAGGTATATGTTTGGCACCGACTTCAAAAAGTAATTTCGTGTTAATATTTCGTCATTTAGTTGTAACTAAATAAGATAATAATTATTTTATACCTTTTAGTGTATTTTATTTGTTGCACTTAATTTTTGAAGTCGGTTTTTATTTTTTTCTTAAAAATTTTTATTTTTCTCTTTTTAGTGATGTTATTAATAGTGATTATATCATCAGAACTTGACCAAATTAATATGGACACCATCCCTAAGACACCCCCTTTCGGATAAAAAAAGAACCATCGAAATCGGTTCATAAACAAAGAGGTTAGGTCTAAACAAACCTAAACAAACCTATTAAAAAAGGTCTAATACCTATGAAAAAAAATCGAAAAAAAATGGGACCAATCGGAAGCTAGACTGGACCCAATGCAAAAAAAATTTTCAAAATCGGTTGACAATTGGCGGAGATATGAGGTAACATAGGCACAAAAAAAAAAAAAAAAAAAAAAAATTCAATCGAATAGAGAACCTCCTCCTTTTTTGAAGTCGGTTAAAAATATGATAACGATTTATCAGAAGAAAACTTAATTTCTGAATGTATTCAGTTTAAATATTATTTGCTAGAAACTAGAAAAGAGATACAGTTAGATTTCTCAGATTTGTACACCCAAATTAAAAAAGAATGTTTAAAATCTACTTTTCCTAATATAGAAATAAGTTTACGAATTTTTTTAAGCATGATGGTCACGAATTGTAGCGGCGAGAGATCATTTTCAGCCTTAAAATTTATAAAAAATGATCATCGAAATGCCATGTTAAATCCTCGATTGAATTATCTTTCGATTATGTTTATAGAATCGGACATTTTAAATAATATAAGTTTTGAAGACATAATTTCTGATTTCGCTCACAAAAAATCAAGAAAAAATTGTAATGTTACATTTCCATATTACATAATAAATATTATATTATAAATTAAATGACTAACGTAATTAATTACTTTATTTTTATTACTATGGGGGTTTTAAAGCTTACGATTTGTTATTCAACGTTCTTTCTAAAGGATGATTGTAAATGATTTTTTGCGATTGGGGGGCCCTCAACATGCCTGGGGCCCTAGGCCCGGGCCTATTAGGACTTTGCGTAAAGACGGCACTGATTATTGCATATATATTCACCAATAAATAAAAATGAATTAGAAAACATCGCAAAAACAAACAATTAAACAACGTAAGTAAACCATCATCATTTATACCTATAATTTACTATAATAATTATTTGCCAGCCATAGTGATGATTATTATTATTATTATTATTATTTCAAATTATTGTAAAAGTTAGTAAAAATTATATAAAATTAATAGAAACTTACTTATTTGAAGGGCTGCCGCGTTGAGGTTGTCTTTGTGAGAACTCCAAGAATTACAATGAAAATTCCAAAGAATATTTAATAAATATTTAAAAACAATGAAAATTCAAAAGAATAATTAATTATTGTTGTTTTAAATTTAAATCTATATATATAAAATTAAGGTTTTGTCTGTACATTGGTCCAAATCACGCCAAATTTTGGTTGCACACGTTTCAAGCAAAGTTATGAACGAAAACACCCTCAACAAAATTCCTGTCTGTCTGTCTGTCTGTCTGTCTGTCTGTTTCAGTGGTTTCCGCGAAAAGTTACTCACGATTCACGTCAAAACGGCTGAAGGGATTATTATGAAATTTCATATTTGTATCAGAGTGTCTTCTAACTTACGTTTTTAGCTATATAACGTTTTGATATTTTAACCCCAAAAGGGGTTTGGGGGGGTGCACGAATGAAAATTATCAAATAACTCTTAAACTATTAACTCTACGGGAAATTTTATAATGAGCAAAGTTGTAGGGGATGTGATTTCTGACAACTTTTATTTAAAAAAATTCCCCCCAAAAACCACCCAAAAAGGGGGAGAAGGAGAAAAATATATAAATTCTTGCCCTTGGAGCAAACTCAACCAAATTTTGTATACATAATCTGAGGGACTCTATAAAGCTAGAAATGCAAAAACTAACTACCCAAAATGGGGGGTCAAAAAATGAAAAATTCTTGCTCTTGGACCAAACTCAACCAAATTTTGTATACATAATCTGAGGGACTCTATAAAGCTAGAAATGCAAAAACTAACTACCCAAAATGGGGGGGGGTCAAAAAATGAAAATTCTTACTCTTGGACCAAACTCAACCAAATTTTGTTTACATAATCTGAGGGACTCTAGAAAGCTAGAAATGCAAAAACTAACTACCCAAAATGGGGGGGGTCAAAAAATGAAAATTCTTGCTCTTGGACCAAACTCAACCAAATTTTGTTTACATAATCTGAGGGACTCTAGAAAGCTAGAAATGCAAAAACTAACTACCCAAAATGGGGGTGGTCAAAAAATGAAAATTCTTGCTCTTGGACCAAACTCAACCAAATTTTGTATACATAATCTGAGGGAAGATATCCGTGCCTGTCTTTTTGGGAAGTGTGACTATTTTGTTTTTTGGGATGATTCCAATTTATAGATTTTGCTAATTAGTTTAAAAAGTTTGTCACGTGCCTTTTCTCCAGAGTTCTTTAGGATTTCACCTTGTATATTGTCTATTCCGGGTGCTCTATTATTTTTTAGTTCCTTCAAAGCTGTCTCGAATTCTGACCTGAGTATGGGGTCTCCTAATTCGTTTTCGTCCACAGATTCTTCTTCTTCTATTGGGTTCATTGTTTTTTCTTCTCCATAGAGTTCTTCTAGGTGTTCCTTCCATCTATTTGCCTGTTCGTTTTCGTTAAGAATAATGTGGCCTCCATAAGAGATAAAGGAGGCCACATTATTCCAAATATATCTTATATATATATATGTGTGTGTGTGTATTAGCCCCCCTACGACAAAATCCTAGTTGCGCCACTGATTATATCTTATATCCATAAACTGATTTTTAATTTTATTTATAAACTAGTTGCGAGGGCCGCAGAAGTTCTTGGAAGAATCTGGAGAAAGAAGAACCTTGTGGAAGAGTCTGAAGAAGAGAAGAGGTCAGATGATGGGGCACACACTGAGACATGGGGGACTGCTTAGGGGATGGGGGAAGAAAAGGGGAAGGGGAAGACCCAGATTAGAATATTTCAACCAAATAATTGGGGATATGGGATGCCAGACATTTAGAGAGGTCAAGCTGGCGGGGGACAGAGTCGAGTGGAGACGGATTGTTGCATCAAACCAGTCTTAGGACTGTATACTCAATGATGATGATGATAAAGGCTCTAAGATTTGATATAGCTCAAATTTTATGAACCCTTCCAATTTCGGTCCCCCAAAAAAATATTATAATAAGTGTGTTTTTATTTATAATAAATTTCATTTTTACTCGGTTTTTTAGTTTGAAAATCATGTGTAGTTTTTAATTTTTTAACCCCTTAATTTTGTGTTCGATTTCAAGCCAAAATCTAATCAGCTCTTAGGGGTCGTCCATAAATTACGTCACTTGAATTTTTAAGATTTTTAGAGTCTCCCCTCGGTGCATTGGGGTTGTTATGGAGTTTTCCTAGGGGGCAGCCGGCCGGAAGATTAGCCACCACAAGGTTACAATTTCGGTAATCCGATTAGAGATCAACTAACTTTTTAGTAGAATTGACAAAATTTGGAAGTAACGAAATAATTTAATGAGAAAATACATAAGTGATGCTTCGTAATAATGGAGTTTCGATTTTTCTATGGGGGCAATGAGTTTTGTAGGAGGGGCCCCTTGCCCCTCCCCTATAGCTACGTCTATGCCCCTGTGTCACATGCTTTCACATTTTCATTGAGCCTCCTCTGAATTGTGACGTCACACTATGACTTTTATATTCTATAACTAGCTGCAAGGCCCGCCTTAGGCGGCCCTCTTGCTAGCCAGGGAGCACGCCCCCTGGACAACCAGCCCTCGAACCCCACTCTCACCCAAAAAAAAAAAAACCACCCACCACCCCCACCCCTGCACCATGGCCACCCCCCGCCCCAACACTCCATTCCTCACCCTAATCCACTAATCACCCCCTCCCCCCAACCCCGCCTCCACGCCACTACCCCCCTTGCCCCTGGACCTCACCCCCGCTATGCCCCCTGGACTCCACCCCGCACCACCCCTGCACCCCACCCTACTCCTCTGCACCCAGTTTTTGCATTTCTAGCCTTCAACCCTCAGGTCATGTATACAAAATTTGGTTGAGTTTGGCCCAAGAGAAAGAATTTTCATTTTTTGACCCCCCCCCCATTTTGGGTAGTTAGTTTTTGCATTTCTAGCTCTCTAGAGTCCCAGAGATTATGTTTACAAAATTTGATTGAGTTTGTTCCAAGGGCAAGAATTTAAATTTTTCACCCTCCACCCCTTTTTGGGAGGTTTTTTGCGGAAACTTTTTTAAACAAAAGTTGTCAGAAATCACATCCCCTACAACTTTATTTATCATAAAATTTGCTTTAGGGTTAATAGTTTAGGAGTTATTTGATAATTTTGATTCGTGCGCCCCCCCCCCCCCCAAACCGCCTTCTGGGGTCAAAATATCAAAACGTTATATAACTAAAAACGTAAGTTAGAAGACATCTGATGCAAATATCAAATTTCATAATAATCCCTTCAGCCGTTTTTACGTGAATCGTGATCAACTTTTCGGAAACCACTGAAACAGTCAGATAGACAGACAGACAGGAATTTTGTTGAGGGTGTTTTCGTTCATAACTTTGCTTGAAACGTGTGCAACCAAAATTTGGCGTGATTTGGAGCAATGTACAGACAAAACCTTAATTTTATATATATAGATTTTCAGGTTGGAATAATAATAACCTGAAATTTAAAAATTTTTAAAAAATTTTAATTTGACTTTTGTGAGATCAGAATATTTTTATAATAAGTGTAGCGGCCCGCTCTCGCTCATGGCGACGAGCCTTGAGACACGGCCGCTAGATGACTCAGTCGGATCGTTGCGTCGTTTTTGCATGAGTGAAATATATTCAGCCATGCTATAATTAAAGCGACTTGATTCGACTGGAGAAGCGAATGGGATTCGAACAAACGAATCTGGAGGGGCCACCGCCATCCAGCAGCCATTCTTTGTCCCTCTGTCACATTTTATCACAAATCTGAGATCCCCTTCCCCATACTGTGTGACGTAATTTATTGGCGGCCCCTTAATCTCAATGCACCAAAACTATATGTCAAATTTCGTTTATATTTTCACACTAGTTTTTGAGCTAAATTGGTAACACATACGTACGTACTAACAGACATTTTGACAAAACAGTTAATATCTCGAAAAATGTAATTTTTTCGATGTTCAATCATATCATATTTTTTGTATATCAAAACGCTATGGTTTCGCTCAATTTTTTTAATCAAAATAGTTTCAGCCGTTTTTTGAGAAAAAAACCCAGCAAAAAAGCCATTTTTTCATGTACGACTACAATACTTGACCATGCCCTCCCTGTATGGTGTTGGATTAATTCGTGGACGTCTCATTTCCAAATGAATAAAGAAAGAACCATCGAACGAGACCCGTTATACTTGATAAGATATAACTCGGGTTGACCAAATTCTCGGGAAAGATATTCTTATAGAATCTTAGTGGAAATTAATTAAAAATATGATGATGATGATGAAGGCCAAACCTTCGGAAATAAAGTCTCAAACAAATAAATTATATACTTATATATACAAAGTATATTTAAGATTATTATTAATTACTTATAAGGACGTCTCTAGTTTAAATAAGCTTTCAGTTTTTATTTATTTAATAAATGTGTAGTGGAGTGATTCTTTCATTAGAATCTGAGGAAAATTACAAAAAAAGACCACAGATCTCTCATTCTTTAGAGCTAAGGATGCGCAAGACCAAATTCAAAACCAGACCTGTTTCAGACTAGTAGGGTTTTTTCATTTCTATTTGAAGACATCATTGATTTTCCTTATTTGTGAAAAATTTGACCGAATATAAGGTATGTTTATTTGCATCAAGCAGAGGACAACCTCTTTAATTTCTCTTTATGAATCAATCAACAAATCTACTACCCACTCGGCTAAAAAAAATAAATATTTTCAATTTATTAATTTTATTTAAATTTATTATTACGTAATAAAAGGTTTTAGTTTATTTTCATTATTATGATACTAACAATTAAAAAAAAAGTTTTATTTTTTATACTTAAATTAAAATATTTATTATCACATTAAGGTACTAAGTATTTAAAATAAATACTTTATTTTTATAATATTCATTCACAATATTAGTATAATTGATAAAATTTTCAATGATATTAAATTTATAGAAATATTTTTTTTTTTTTTAATATCACCCCATCAACTTCCAAATTATCTATTTTATTCGGGATGAAGCTGCCAATTATCTAGCAAATGTAGTTGATCTCATGACGGGGGGGGGGGGCTTAGGTAATACCCCTCCCCGAAATGTTGATTTAAATTTTACAGAATATAAATAAAAAATGATATAATTAATTAATTAATTCTAATTACAACAATGGGTTTATTATTATTGATATAGAAAATAAACAAAGAACTGTAATTATACAATAAGTATATTGAATATTAAAAGTTACATCAAAAGATTTAATAAAAATAATACTCTGGTAAAAAAAAAATGGGAGGTTATGTCTCCCCAGACAGACTGAAATATTGCTATTAATTTTTTTAAAATTATTTTTCATTATAAACTATTATCATAAGACTGATCTCACTTGTATTGTATCTGTACTTGCCATTATTAATAAACGAAACTTATTTCATCATAAAATATTATTTCTTAATCATTTTTACCTGCAACATTCGCAATATTCCGCAATGTCCCTGCCACATTGGCAATGTTGCTGCAATGTTCCTGGAAGGTTCAGAGACGGTCATAGGAATATTGCTGCAATGTTGCTGCAATCTCCCTGCAAGGTTTAATAATGCAATGTAATATTGCTACAATATTCCTTTCTGTCTGGGTCCTACGCCTAGGAGTATATCCATACTCCCCTAACTATCCCATAATTTAGCTTTGTTAGTTGTTGACATGAAGAGAGGGGCGTCATGACATTCTTGTGGAACTTGTATGTGCTTTTGTCACATGGAAATATGGATATTGAATGTATAATGATGATGTTATAATTAATAAAGTAATATAAAAGGCATGCTGTTTAATTTCAAAACCTACAACAATATACCGGTGAGAAGAAATACTGAATTTAGTGGAAATGTTTTTTCCTCTAATCATGTTTCGCAAGTTCTAAATCATGGAGAAAAATAATTTTCAAGCAACAAAGTCAACAATATAAATAAACAAAATTAATTAGTTAATAATTAAATTTTCCTATCTCAGCTAGAAAGGTGAAATTTGACACATGTTATTAATAATAAACGTGTGTGCCCTTTTTCTAACTGGATTAAAGAGAAATTGAAGGGAAAATTGTAAAAAATTCAAATCAATATGTTTATGTTTCGAAATCAAAGAACTAATGGATTTTTGGCTTTCCTAGCTTCAGAACTTGCGATTAAAAAAATGTAGAAAATTATTTAAAAAATGAATGATCATATAGGCAGCATATCTAATGAGCTGAAATTTGGCACACACGTTTATATTAATAAAGTAGACTGTGCCAAATTTCAACTTTCTAGCTGAGATAGGAAATTTTAAATATTAACTAAATACTTTTGTTTATATTGGACAATAGAGACTTGTTTATTTATATTGTTGACTTTGTTCATTATAAATCGCAAGAATGTTTTTATTGTGTATTTGGAATTCTGTTAAATAAAGCCTATATTCCGAGGTGTAATCTTGTTCAATTTCTCTCCAATCTATTCGGTCTCTACTCTGTACTTCTACTAATGTAACGCCACATGAAAGAATGTTTAAGCACCCCAGGAGATAATCTAATGGAATGTCTATGCCTTCTTTGTTACTGACTCCTACTAAACCAGTTCTTTTATGAAGATCGGTTCGACATTCTAAAATATGAGCCCTTAGTTGACGAAGTGACTTTATTAGAGGAAACCCTAACTACGCTAATGTTCGCGAGACAACCGCTCTCTAAAGCCTAGTACACACTGGTAGACATGTTGAGCGATTTTGGTCTCTGAGACGTGTCTCAGGTTGTCTACGTAGACATGTCTATAAACAAATCCCATCTACGGGATTGTTGCAAGAACAATAATAGCACGTCTAAAGTCTCCCGATCGGAATGGGAGACCGCATGAAACGTTAGACATGTTGAGCAACATTTTGACAGTGTGGAGGTCACTCGGCGTCTAGAAGCGAGACACGTCCCAATCTGTCTCCAGCTACCGAGTGGTTCGGCTGTTTAGCTGTTTATAGTTATTTTCCAAAGTTTTACAGTTCTTTTGCAAACATGTGGTCTTATGAGAAAGTTTTAAAACTAATTGGATTACTATGCGCCTTATTGTTTGTGTGATGTTACGAGTCTCGACTAAAAAACAGGGTAAAAAGAAAAGTGGTCCTGTAATCTGACTGCAAAGCACAATGTGACAGTGGCGGAGATAGAAAAGAAAATTCATAATTTAAAAACTTCACACAAAACAGTGTCCTCTATGGTGGACTGTGAAGATGAGACTGAGAAATTCACATCGTAGTATGGACGCTAGACGAGATAAAGAACGGTGTCTCTAGACAAATCGCGCAACATGGTCTACTAGTGTATACTAGGCTTAAGACATATTGCTCCTCTACAAACTCATTTAAGTGAAAATGACTATGTAGAAGATACTAAGTCCTCCATATCTCAAGATCCTGAATCTAATCATCTCCAAAGTGACGTGGAAGATGCCCGACCATACTTATCTCATCCCCCCTTTTGAATCCATTGAATATCCTGAATCCCGAACACAATATTTAACCATCGACTTCGCCACAACTACATAGTTCGAAAACCACCTTCCTACCAATTAAAAACCTAGGAGGAAAGATTGAGATAGGAAATTTTAATTAATAACTAATTAATTTTGTTTGGTTATATTGGACAATAGAGACTTGTTTATTTATATTGTTGACTTTGTTAATTATAAATCGCGTGAATGTTTTTTATTATGTTTTCGGAATTCTGTTAAATAAAGCCTATATTATGAGGTGTAATCTTGTTCAATTTCTCTCTACTATGTACTTCTACTAAAGTAACGGCACATAAAATAATGTTTAAGCACCCCAGGAGGTCATCTAATGGAATGTTTAAGCCTTCTTGGTTATTGACTCCACCTGGACCAGTCCTTATACCAAGATCGGTTCGACATTCTAAAATATGAGCCCATAGTTGACGAAGTGACTTTGTTTGAGGTAAACTCTAACTACCCTAATGTTTGACTTCCTGATGGCAGCGAGAAAACCGTCTCTCTAAGAGATCTTGCTCCTCTACAAACTCATTTAATTGAATATGACTGTGAAGAAGATACTCGGTCCTCCTTATCTCAAGATCGGAATCTAATCAACTACCAACTGACCCAGACCATCCTTATCTCATTCCCCTTTTGAATCCATTGAATATCCTGAAGACCCACATCCCGGACAAAATATTTAACTATCGGCTTCGAATCTTCGTCACAACTCCAGAGTTCGAAAATCACCTTCCTATCTCAGGGACTACCAACTAAGGAGGAAGATTGAGATAGGAAACTTTAATTATTGACTAAGTAATTAATTTTGTTTATTTATATTGGACAATAGAGACTTGTTTATTTATATTGTTGACTTTGGTATTTATAAATCGTGTGAATGTTGTTATTATGTATTTGAATTCTGTTAAATAAAACATATATTCTGAAGGTGTAAAAAAATGCAAAACACAAAAATCTCGCGAAAGTTTATCTAGACTAAAAAAAGTTTTCACTTTTTCCTCCATTTGTCCTAAAATTGGCTCGAAATTTTCTAAAATTATGTATATAATTAAAAAAAAAAATAATAATAAATGTGTCCTCAAATAAAGTCGCTGAAAGTTGATGGGTTAAAATAGCCATTTATATATATATATAATATACATACATAAGAATCTTTGAAATATAGTTTATATGATGGAACTTGAACCATAACATGACCTAGGGGCGGCCAATAAAATACGTACACAAGCATATAACTACAATATGTGACCAAGTGGGAGGATCAGATATCTAAAAATTGATGTCAATTTTATCTTTCAGTTTTAGGACTTAGTAATTAAGCTAGTTGAGTCCTAATGATTTTTAAACTGGATTTATTGGTATGACGTTGGGGGTACAGAGTGGGGGTGCTGGGGTGGGTCGAGTACCCTCAGGCTAGCAAGTGGGCCGCCGAAGGCGGGTCTTGCAGCTAGTTCTATGCAAGATTGATACAAATTTTTATCTATAAAATCCATACAATTAAGATTTATTTATTTTATACATTAAAATTCATTTATTTTGCTAATTTTGTCAAGTAGTCAAGTGTAAAGTGTGGGTACCTGTGATAATTAAAATCGAACTATAGAACCAGACTAGCCCGAGCAACAAGATACTTCTAGCGAGTGTTCCCCGGCCAATGTCCTTCATTGTTCTGGTATCGGTACTCCGGAGTACCTCAACGTTCATGTAAAAAACCAGCTTGACTATGAACTATAATTTTGGAGGGGGAGAATGTAATAATTAAATTAGAAAACGGTACTATGATGTTTATATTAATTATTTGTTTTCAAATGAGGCAATTAAAACCATGAGAATAGTTAACAGGTTCTCGTAAGGAGAAAAAAGACTTAAGAAAAACCCAAAATCTTCTTGTCCTTATAAATTTTTTATTTAAAACTAGGAGACAGTTTCGGCTGACACTTTCACGCCATCATCAGTCTAAAAAGTACAATCACATTTTAATTGCCTCATTTGAAAACAAATAAGTAATAATTAAAATTAATTATGTAGTTAATCATATATGCGCTGTCTGTTTATTTATTATACCTATTGTTGTAATTGTTGTTAATAAAAGCCTAATTAAAGTTATTGGATAAAAATACTTGGTAGGTTTCAACATTAAGATATAAAAAAATAAAACGAATTTATTTTTGGAGAATCTTTAATCTCGATATATATATTTCGGGTGACTAACCCATCTTCAGGAGAAACAGAAAGTAACTGACCTGGATAAGTCGAAATTGAATACAACTCGATGGTAAAATTTATTTTTAAAGATAACAAAAATAAACAAATATTTAAAATTAGTGGAGGGAGAAAGGTAGGGAGTCTACTTCTGTTTAATTTTGAATGGCCTTTTGAGCAATGAGGATTTCAAATTCGAAATCCTCATTGCTCAAAAAGGCCACTCAAAATTAAACAAAAGTAGACTCCCTACCTTTTCTCCTCCACTAATTTTAAATATTTACCCATTTTTGTTATCTTTAAAAAATAAATTTTACCATTGAGTTGTATTCAATTTCGACTTATCCAGTTCAGTTACTTTCTGTTTCTCCTGATGATGGGTTAGTCACCCGAAATATATATATCGAGATTAAAGATTCTCCAAAAATAAATTCGTTTTATTTTTTTATATCTTAATGTGAAACCTACCAAGTATTTTTATCCAATAATTTTAAAAAATATTTCACCAAGTACCAACACCAAATTCCTTAAAAGCCTAATTAAAGGTTGGTTTTTATCTAATTTTTTACAGCACCTACCTAAATGAGAGATAGCTTTTTTATTTTGCCTTTTTCTACCACACTGGTCCATTAGCTAATTCATTGTAATAAAATAGGGGCATCAAAAACGGTTTCATTTAAATAATATATTATTTATACTGAAAATTATTTATATTATACAAATTATCTTTGGATTTTTCTTTCAAGAAAGCCCCCCCCCTACTTTGGGGGGTATCATGACGTAATTATAGTAATGAACTGTGACAAGTGAGGAGAAAGGGATAAAAAATGCCTGAGTTTGTCGTAACGTATTTTATATGCGTCTTCCTAGTGGTCATCGTTCAAGTAGCTCTTATGAATTTCCAAAAAATCCCATTAAAGATTTAACAAAAAAAAAAAATTGAATAAAATATAAAAATTTGAAATTGATAAAATATTAAAAACTGAGTTTCTAAATTATATATACATTTACATATAGATATTACAAAATATATATATATATATATTGTTATCATTTTTTTTTTTATTTGTACAATTTAGATTTGTTTTTGTTCTGATATATATAATATATACTAATTAAAATAAATACAAATCTTTTATAAAACAATCTTTAAACGTTTAATCAAACCCAAACGTTTCGGGAGAATTTGTAATTAAAAAATAAAAAAAAATAATTGCTTTCTCTAAGGTTTAGAAAGTAACACTAAAGATACTTTTTTTTCTTTTTTAATTACAAGTACCTGGAGCACCGAGCGATGCTCGGTACCTTTTTGCTTCAGTAAAAAGCTGTATATTTATATTATTTTTAATTTAAAATTCAGGTAAAAAGGTAAAACTTTAAAAACCGAGGAGATAGAAAACTGGACAGGCTAATTGGGCATCTTCCCGAAAACAATTAAATAAAAAAAAAATTCCTAATTTTAACATATAATAATATTTGTTATAAAATATTAGTGGGTTTTAAAATTAATTAAAAATCCAATTAATAAATAAAAGATAATTGATAAAAATGTAAACAAACTTTTTTATTGACATTTTCATCTGTCAATAATTACTTTAATTAAGAAAAAGTCAATTAAGATGAATTTAGATGAGGTCCAAACCTAGCCAGATCGCTTTCTCATCCTCAAAACTTCTTAATAGAGTTTGTTTCATCAAAATCGTTAGAGCCGTTTTCAAAATAGAAAAAAGATACAAATATATAAATATACAATTTTTGCTCGTTTAATAAGAGTAGATAGATAATATTCCATTGATAAAGAGAGAAATTGTCCCGAAACGTTTGGGTTTGATTAAACATTTAATAATTGTTTTATACAAGATTTGTATTTATTTTAATTATATAACAATCAATAACATTTTTTTTATTTTCTATACTAATTAATTGATACTAATTAAGTTGCCATGGCAACAACAATGAGATGATTATTGATAGAAAGAAAATAAACACGGTTCGTTTTAACTTAATACGTACTTCGTAATTGATTTATAATTGTATTCAGGGGCGGACCGTGAATTTGTAGGGCCCTGGGCTAACACTACTTGGGGGGCCTAGCTAATTATTAAAACTCCTGTGAATCCATTGTAATAGACTGATGAAGAGGGCAAAGCCCTCGAAACCATAGTCTCGTTATAAATAAAATTTATAATTCCAGCAGAAGACACACTCTTTTATTGTCTCCTTCAATATATCAAAATTCTGCTACCCTCGGCACAAAAACTTTCAATTTAATTTTAATTTATTAATAACGAGAGTATAGTTTCGAGGACCCTGCCCTCTTCATCAGTCTATACAATTGATTCACAGGAATACATCAATTCCTGTGAATCAATAACTTTTAAGGAGTTAGGTGTTGGTTCTACTTTAGCGATACTAGGGGTGGCTAATTTTCAAATTGACACACTGTATATCAGTATTTTTACTATTTTACATAAGATTGGAAACATTTACATAGGTTATTCAAAGAATTAATCAAACTAAATTCTTAAATTGAAAGTTTTTGTGCCGAGAGTAGCAGAAATTTTATATATTGAAGGAGACAATAAAAGAGTGTGTCTTCTGCTGAAATTATAAATTTTATTTATTTATAACGAAACTATAGTTTCGATGGCCTTGCCCTCTTCATCAGTCTATTACAATTGATTCACAGGAATTAATGTATGAATGGAATTCCAATGAAGTTGTAATAGACTGATAAAGAGGGCAAAGCCCTCGAAACCATAGTCTCGTTATAAATAAAATTTATAATTCCAGCAGAAGACACACACGTTTTATTGTCTCCTTCAATATATCAAAAATTCTGCCACCCTCGGCACCAAAACTTTCAATTCTTGCTTATTAAATAAACAATCATGGTTTTGTAAAAAACCAGCTTAAAAGATGACAGTTGATCTTATTGTAATCAAAAGATTTTTTCTTAACTAATTATTACATTCAATCACAATCTTCATACAATTCTCAATTTTGATCAAATTGTGATCGCACGTTCAAATATTATTAGTTTTAACCTGTAAACTCCTGATGATGGACTAATAATCCGAAATATATTGATTTTATATAAACTTCTTTGAGTTTTGTCACTTTATTAATTAATATCATGTTTCAACTAAAACCTACTTTTCTCTAAGTAAAATCAGAGATATGTTCTTAAGATAGCAATTCATCCGAGATTTGAAAGATTCTAAAATTAGAGCGAGATTGATCCAAAAGGGGGGAAAATATGTCATTTAATGATGCTTGTAAATTAGCCACATCAATTGAATTATCAAAGTTAGAAAGTTCAATAATCCAAAATCGAAATGAAATAGATATTGGTACGAAGGAACATACATCCCAAAGTCAAGACAACAGGGCCGGATTTAAGCATAGGCTAACTAGGCTACAGCCACTGGGCCCTCACCACAAAGGGTGCCGGCCGAGGGGTGAACCGCGACCTAATATGCTGTACACCTATTTCCACTTGTACTTCCAAATATTTCCAAGTAATTCCAAATATTTCCAAGTACTTCCAAATATTTCCAAGTACTTCCAAATACTTTCCAGTAATTCCAAGTACTTTCAAGTAATTCCAAGTAATTCCAAATATTTCCAAGTAATTCCAAATATTTCCAAGTACTTCCAAGTACTTTCAAGTAATTCCAAGTAATTCCAAATATTTCCAAGTACTTTCAAATATTTCCAAGTACTTCCAATATTTCCAAGACCAAGTATTTCAATTCCAAGTACTTTCAAGTAATTCCAAGTAATTCCAAATATTTCCAAGTAATTCCAAATATTTCCAAGTACCTCCAAGTACTTTCTGCCACTTCCAAATATTTAAGTAATCTCCAAATATTTCCAAGTAATCTCCAAATATTTCCAAGTAATTCCAAATATTTCCAAGTATCTCCAAATATTTCCAAGTAATTCCAAATATTTCCAAGTGCTTCCAAATATTTCCAAGCATTTCTTCAAGTACTTCCAAATATTTCCAAGTACTCTCCAAATATTTCCAAGTAATTCCAAATATTTCCAAGTATCCAAATATTTCCAAGTACTTCCAAATATTTCCAAGTACTTCCAAATATTTCCAAGTATCTTCAAATATTTCCAAGTACTTCCAAATATTTCCAAGTAATTCCAAATATTTCCAAGTAATTCCAAATATTTCCAAGTACTTCCAAATATTTCCAAGTAATTCCAAATATTTCCAAGTAATTCCAAATATTTCCAAGTAATTTCAAATATTTCCAAGTACTTCCAAATATTTCCAAGTACTTTCGAATATTTCCAAGTATTTCCAAATATTTCCACTTGTACTTCCAAATATTTCCAAGTAATTCCAAATATTTCCAAGTAATTCCAAATATTTCCAAGTACTTCCAAATATTTCCAAGTACTTTCAAGTAATTCCAAAATACTTCCAAAGAGGTGTACACCTACTTCCAATCGCGGATCACCCCTTGGTGCCGGCCATACCATACAAATGGTCCCACCGACTCCCGCACCACTGTACCTAGACAGGCTAAAAATGATTCTATGTCAATTTTTAAAATCAGGTTTTCTATTTTAGTAAATAAATAGTATAAAAGTTTGGTGATCGTAATCTTTAAAGTTTTTAATTGGATAATTGCTGAAAATGCGGATTTTGTAGGTTACTTTTAAAAAACTATTTTCCTCGGTAGGACGCGCTCCACATGTCCAGCCTAGGGGCCCATAGATCCTAAATACGGCCCTGCAAGACAGGCAACAATCACGAACATTTATTTAATCCGGTAGGCAGTGAAAATAGGCAACAAACCAAAACATTTCATAATAAATACATTGTTGTTTCCATGGCAACACAAATAGTATCAATTAATTACTATATATGATATATATATCATAAGTATTAGTGTTAAAATATTAAAATAAAATTTAAAATAATTATCCAACAATTTTATATCAGATTTTTAAAAATTCAATTAAAATTAATCTTATTTATATACGTAATATTTCACTACTAATGTACAATAACAATTATATATTTTTATATAAATATAATAACTAATAAATAAGTCATTTTAAGATTACTAAATCGTGATCTCTTCATTCATTCATTCAATAAGTGTTGGTTGTGGGAGTATACCAAGGGGATATTGTGCAATAAGCATAGCAGCCGCCCATTGATTTTGCTCTTCTTTAGATGTACCAGCAATAGTGCATCCAAAATATGGCTGATCTTTGGACCTAAAAGTAAAAAAGATCATTTTTATTAAAATTAAAAAATAAATTAAAATTTCTAATATGATATCTATATATATATATAAAAGCCATTGTCAGACAGTACCCGTGGCGCTGTCAGGTGAACATGTGGGAGAAAAAGCAACTAATATTCAATGACAGTTATTAAATTATCAAATTTTACAAATAAAACATCTCTATTCTCTATATTATATATCTATAATATCTCTCTATATTAATATATTCCTCTATATAGCTTAGAATGTGACTCATTTGAAATTTTAGTAGACAAATTTATTAATTTTAAATATATTATATATTAATATATATTTAATTTTTGGAAATAATTCATACCGCGAAAATTATTATTTTTTTTTTGAATTTAAGAAAAATATAAATTCTTAAAATTTTAGTAGACAAATTAATTTTAAAATATATATATTATATATATTTAATTTATAATATAAGTTTTAATGAGATATGATTTAATATGGGATAATGAGATTAATTCTTAATTTATTACTGCGCGGGTCATTTGAAATTTTAGTAGATAAATTAATTTTAAAATTATTATATATAATTAATTTAGAAACACTTTTTAGATAAATTTAAATATTGAAATGTATTATTAAAAAGAAATAGGTTTCCAACCGATCGGGAACTTCGAGAGAAATGGTTGCATGCTCTAATAAAGTATTTATAAAGAATTTACTGATATTTTTTCATATTTCTTTGATCAATATTCATTATTCAAAAAAATATTTTTTTCAAAACATTTAATTACGGACAGCTAATAATCACATCTCGAGACGCTGCCCGCCAGGGCGACCACGGCACGCCCGGCACCGCTCGTTAATCATTATTCGCTATATCTGAGGCGTTCAAAAGCAGAGAGGACCAACCCACAAATTTCATTTTCGCTGATAAACCTCTATAATCAAGTAGGTTTTTGATAAAACTAAATAGATAGAGTGGAAAAAACTTAGTTTTTAAACTTCCTTCTAGATTACAGCACAGGTACCACTTTTGCCTCGAACCTTTCTTTACACTAGTTTTGGTGGATTTCTCATAAAAAAACCAAAAGTGCGATGGTCCACTCTGCTTTTGAACGCCTCATATGTAAAATTAATAAAACCTTATTAATATATACCGGGTGAGTTTTTTATCTTGAAAAACAATGCATTATATAAAAAAAGGTTTCAAATAAAAGTTTATTTATATCAGGGGGAAAACTATACTACGTTATTGTTGTTCGACGTAGAACAAGCTTTTAAGGGTATTTCGAGGTCAAGTTCTGTTTTTTAAATAGAACCCTATAATTTTTGTTACGTATACTTAATCTACAATAAAAACTGAACAACTTTCATTAGAACTATTTTTTTATACGACATCAAATAAACAAAATATTAAATCAATTATATCACATCAATTCGCATCTCTCCCTGTCTTCTTGCTTATTTGTTCTTCGAAAATTTCTCAAACTTTTTCTCATTTCCTTCTTTAATATCGCTTATCTACTGTCCTTTTACTCTCTCATCGTTCCCATTAGGTCTTTTTCTAATCCAGTGTTCTCCAAACTTTTTTGAACGCGTACCCTTATGTCGAAAATAATCATAAATTGTACCCTGTAATTATATATATACCGAGTGAGTTTTTTATCTTGAGACAGTCTTATAATTCAAAAACAGTGTATTATATGGAAAAAAGTTTCAAATAAAAGTTTATTTATATCGAGGGGGAAACTAAACTACGCTATTGTTGGTCGACGTTGGTAGAACAAGCTTTCAATGGTATTTCTAGGTCAAGTTCTGTTTTTTAAATAGAACCCTATATTTTTCATTAGATCTACTTAATCTACAAAAAAAAACTGAACAACTTTCATAAGAACTATTTTTTATACGACATCAAATGAACAAAATACATGAATCAATTAGATCTCAAAAAAATCTTAATATTTATTTTTAACAATTATTTAACTTAATTATAAAATAATAATGATTAAATAATTAATTATTAAATAAATAATCATTAAATTGAAAAGTAACAACAATCAAAATAAGTGTTGATAATGATCTTAAAACTTCATTATACACAGATTTAAGAGATGATTTTCTACTTAATAGAACTAGTTGAAATTCTTGAGTTTAAAAAAGTTTATTTCTCGTGTCAATCCAGTAGATAGTTATATTGTATTATTATAATAAAAATGGAGGATTTTTTTGTTGAAGATAGAATTAAAATGGTCTTAATTTATGCGGTGAATGTGGAAGAAGTGTTAGGGGCTGCCATTGAAATGGATGTCAAACGTTTTCCTGATAGGAATACACCCTCACAAGCTGTTGTAAAATCTGTTTAGAAAAAAAAAATGTAAATGCTACGAACAATTTGGAACAGGCCAAAATAAGGAAATTGGATTTGGAATTCATCCAGAAGACTTGCAATACACTATCTGGAATGTCTCAGAACAGTGTCAAAAAATTATTAAATTATTTAATCATTATTAATTGATAATTAAGTTACTAAATACTTTCTTCAACAAAAAATGATCCATTTTTATTATGGTAATACAATATAACTATCTACTGGATTGACAGGAGAAATAAACTTTTTTAAACTCAAGAATTTTAAATAGATCTATTAAGCAGAAAATATTCTCTTAAATCTGTGTATAATGAAGTTTTAAGATCATTATAAATACTTATTTTCATTGTTGTGACTTTTCAATTTAATAATTAATTATTTAATCATTATTATTTAATAATTAAGTTGAATAATTATTAAGATTTTTTTTAGATCTAATTGATTCATGTATTTTGTTTATTTGATGTCGTATAAAAAAATAGTTCTTATAAAAGTTGTTCAGATTTTTTTGTAGATTAAGTAGACGTATAGAAAACTATAGAGTTCTATTTAAAAACAGAACTTGACATTGAAATACTTGAAAGCTTGTTCTAGGTCGACAAACAATAGCGTAGTTTAGTTTCCCCTCGATATAAACAAACTTTTATTTGAAACTTTTTTCCATATAATTCACTGTTTTTGAGTTATTAGACAAGATAAAAAAAACTCACCCGGTATATATTTTTTTAATTTAATGGAAAAAATTTCTAAATAACCATTTATATTTTAAATAATTAATATAAAATTAAAGAAAAGTGAATAAATAAATATTATTATTAATTAGTAGAAGTTCTTAGAGTTGTGGAAAAATCAAATAAAAGCCATTAATTAACCATCGTACAACGTTTCTACAATTTACTACCAAATCTACTGATCAAAAAATTTCAGGAATTTATTCATCAAAATTGATATTATTCAAAGTACTCCCTATCGACTGCAGCGCACTTATGCCAGGGCTTGATCCAATCCTCGAAACATTTTTTATACTCGGTTTTCGGTATGGACTATCAGAGCCGTTTTCGATTTTTACGATTTTAAAAATGAAATTGACTTTGCATCAACGAGTTTAAATTAAATTTGGAGTTAAAAAAGGTGCGAAAATCTTGAAGAAGTGTTACTCTATCGAAAAGAAACTTTTATGTGTGGCCCAAGTTTTCGTGAGTCTGTCGAGACGAACGCAGTCGACATCGAAAACCGACTAAAACGTCAATAAAATCAAAGAAATGATGGCCGAAAACTGTAAATTGGAGAGATGGCAGCGAACTTGAACATCGCTTATGAATCCGTTCAAGACATTTTGTTTAATGATTTGGCTTTGAGAAGCCAAAAAAGACCGGATTTGCGGGAACCACGTAATGCGCGGTGCGCAATGCCATCGTTATCCGCAATTTTTGACCTAAAACCGAATATAAAAAATGTTTTGAGGATTGGATCAAGCACTGGCATGAGGCAAGTTGCAGTCGATGAGGAGTACTTTGGAGGGGACAATATCGATTTTGATTATAGTAGATAACCGAAAAGCTCTTATAGATCAAGAGCCCACGACTGCCAGACCTTCGTTATTTTATAAAAGCTGAAAGTTTTTCTGTGCATGTCCCCTATACAGGTAAGAACGACCAGCGACTATAGAGTTTGGGTTGTGGTTACTTTGGCAGGTAACAGGTAATAAAGGTGTACAAAATAGTACTTTAAATTCGTTAAAGTATAAAGCTCAATTTTTTTATATTTTCTTCGGGATAACTTTAGAAATCTCGTCATCCATTGCCGGACACTTATGACAGTTGCTACCCCCGCCAGACACCCCTAAACTTTAATAAATTATAATTATACTTTCGTTATAATATAAAAGATAAATTTTATATATGTTACTTGGCGACCTATAAAAAAATGTTACCTCAATAGGCGGACAGTTTTAATGGTTTTTACATAGATTTTTGACATTTCGGTTATTATTGATAACCATTGGTGAAGACATGGAGGAATCGACTTAAAATCAAAAAGACTAAATTATTTTTTGTTAAACAACTCAAGCTTGAGTGGTTTGCCATAAAAGAGTTGTCTTTTTGATTTTAAGTCGATTCTTCCACGTTTTCAGTAGAGGTTGTCATTAATATTCAAAACAACAAAAATGGAATGCAATAAGGTTAGTCCTCTAGTATTAGATAAGAATCGATGGTTATTTTTGATTTTAAGTCGATTCCTCCATGTCTTCACCAATGGTTATCAATAATAACCGAAATGTCAAAAATCTATGTAAAAACCATTAAAACTGTCCGCCTATTGAGGTAACATTTTTTTATAGGTCGCCAAGTAACATATATAAAATTTATCTTTTATATTATAACGAAAGTATAATTATAATTTATTAAAGTTTAGGGGTGTCTGGCAGGGGTAGCAACTGTCATAAGTGTCCGGCAATGGATGACGAGATTTCTAAAGTTATCCCGAAGAAAATATAAAAAAATTGAGCTTTATACTTTAACGAATTTAAAGTACTATTTCATACACCTTTATTACCTGTTACCTGCCAAAGTAACCACAACCCAAACTCTATAGTCGCTGGTCGTTCTTACCTGTATAGGGGACATGCACAGAAAAACTTTCAGCTTTTATAAAATAACGAAGGTCTGGCCGTCGTCGGCTCTTGATCTATTTCTTTGTCTCCTAAAAATATTATGTATTGTTTTTTTCTTAATGGGATTTTGGATTATACTTGTACAGGTATCCTGTGGCCTGCAGAAAATAATGATGAACAATTTTTGGTAGGTATTACTGACATACCGCTCACTCAATATTTTACTTTTATTTTCAAGTGCCTCTTTGTTCTTAAAATGCCTTTATAAGTTTCTATTTTTACTTAAAATGTCTTTATAAGTGCCTATTTTAGTTATTTTTACTGCTTAGTTGCCTGCCTACTTTAAAGATTTTTAGTGTCTATAAATCCGAGCCTTAGTAATGACAATGATTTTGAGCCTTTGACATTTACGACCATGTCAGTATGATGGTATATGCTGCGTTGTTGTTTGGTTATTTGTCTACTCAACTCATTATTGTATCTTTTATTGTTTTTTAGTAGGTGAGAAAGGGGAAATATATTTTCGAAACGTTGTACGATGGTTAATTAAAGCCTTTTATTTGCTTTTTCCCCAACCCTAAGAACTTGTCCTCTAGGATGAAATCTATAAGTAATGAAAATTATTTTTAATAATATAGAACAAAGTTTTACCTTTTAATTTTTGAATTTTTATCAATAAAAGTTATTGACCATCTGAAAAAAAAAAAATAAACGTTAAAATAAATTCAATAAATTAGGAAAATAATATAAATACAAAGTGTCTTGAATATCAATAGTAAATAAATAAATAAATCTTACCGCATATGAGGATTTCGCCGTGGTTCATGGCCGAAATACCAGACAATATCTTCAATTTTCCATTCGGCAATAGAAACGGTTCCTCTTGGGTCTTTATAACAACACAATTTCGCCTGGCTTAATTCAAATTGACACGCACGGAAATTTTTTGTACGGGCATCGGCATATCTTAAAGAACCACATTGTACCATTGGACCCTTTGCCTAAAAAATAAATAAATATGTATAATGATAATATTTTGTTTATTTATTTAATTCTTGATCTTTTTCTTTTCGGGTCTAGAGCTAAAAAAATTATAATTACATACTTATAATAATTCATTTTTGTAAATAAAATTGTAAGGTAGGTTTCAAATCTATGTTTTGAGTTTTATCTCTGACGTAGATATGTGGACGATTTTTTGTTATATAGTCAGGCACTGTCAAACAATTAAGTTTATACCAAAATTATCTAAATTCACTCCATAAAAATATAGAATTCTCTTCCGAAATTGGTACTAATTGTTCAAAATTGCCACAATTTTTAGCCATAGTCAAATCGGTAACTTCGCCATCGCACTCAGACCCCTATTGTCGGCATTTGAAACTTCACTACCCACCACCTTTTTGCTCTCGAGACCCTGGCGACCGCGCCAAACTAGTTCTTATACTCTCAACCACCACGGGGTAAAAATCACTTAGAATTACTCTATGTGTGTTATTCGCTAAACTTGTATGGGCCTGAAAGGTTCTGCAATGTATATGTTTTGATCGTCCGCTCGCTTGACGAAGCACAAAACATATACAAACCCTTGCCCAAAACCACTTGCGGCAATTACCACTGAAAGGTCCTTCACTACTAGGTCCAGAAACCACTCAAGGTTTTTCTTCAACATAACTAAGCCACGCTTAGCCAAATGTATGTTTTGTTCACCCGAATCGCTTGGCAAACAACAACATATATATTCCCTTGCCCACCCAGGCGGCAAGAAACCAACCTTTTTCTTTCTGAACAGCTTCAGAAAAGGGCATTTTTGCGCTCCATCTTGAGCAGCGCCCCCAGCCCACACACGGCGTATTCAATTTTACGCAAGGCATCGCGGAACGGGAACCAGGCTCCAATAATGGCCTGTACCTTTCCTAAACACTCTTCTTAATCAATCCACCACACTCCACAATATCCAAACCTTCCCCTTTGTTAATTACTGAATAAATTTTATATAAACGTTAAAGTGTTTTACCTTTTTATTTCATACAATTTTGAAGAGAACTAACCCTTGTCTTCCCTCCACTTTTTCTTTACAGGTTATCATATATGCATAACATTAATTAACTAGATGATCAAACCAACCAATATCGAAACACATTTTTTAATACTTAAAGTTAGATACCAGCTGCCTTGAGGCCTTACAACCCTCATAACAAAAAGGCGCGATAACTTTCAAACACTAATAATACTCTTGCTTTTCTGGACCTCCAAATAACAATCTTACATAAAAAATTACAAATATTTAGAAAATCTACTTTCACTGATACTGTCATTCATTTCTCGTCTAACCATCCCACTAATGCTAAATTTTCCCAGTCCTGGATTTGTCAATAGGCCATATATAGGCCGCGGCCCAGGGGCGGCAGATTTCAGAGGGCGGTCGTTAGCTTTGGTAAGCTATTAATTTTGTTCGCGATTATAATGGTCAAACAAGTCGCTATGTGAAATTAATAGTGACCCAAAAGAGGGGGGGGGGGGGTGCAGTTCAAAAATAATTTCAAATAATAAAATTTTCAACATCGAAGAAAGCTGATATTTACATTAGAAGATTCTCATTTATAAGGAGATTTCATAAATTGCTAATGAGTCTAAAGCTCAGAGGGTGGGTGAAAGGCTCTTTGGCAAATGATTATAAATTATTTTATTAAATACTAGTATAGAAATTGTAGAAAATAAACGCCAAATTTGCATAAATTTCAACATTCTTAAAGTTTAGACGGGCAAATAGAACTTAATACGCCGATTGAGGCTTCTTGAAATTAATTTGTAAATAATCAAATGAAACAAATAATTTCGATAATAAATTGTATAAAATTAATTAGCTGGGGACGGAATTGACCAAAAGACGAAAAGCTTAATTGGATCTAAATGACAAATTCAAGACCATTATTAAACTTACTCTCTAGTAGATTTGGAAAAAGTTAGGAAAAAATTAGCGTAAAGTCTTTCTCGAAGATCTTGAGGACACGGTTGTTTCCGAAATTATTCATTTGGCAATTCTTGAATGCGGCAACCAAACCAACGAATCCTATTTAGATATGTCAGTGGCTACGAGAGAAAAAACTGCATCATATTTATCCGAATGTCGATATCGCAGTTAGGATGTTCATCTGTACCCCGACATTAAACTGTACAGCAGAACGTTCTTTTTTCAGTTTAAAACGCGTAAAAATTATTTGCGATCGACAATGTCGTAAAATAGACTTAACGCTTTAGCTTTGTCTTTCATTAAATAGCAAATATTGTTGCATTTTAGTGGGTGAAGCATACTAATACAGTCATCCCGTTTTAATTTTTTAACTTAAGGTAGTTATTTCGCGACAATCCCAGCAAAAAGTTAATGCTAGAGTATATATAGAACATACAATAAGGATTCATAGATCATAAGGCCAAAACTTTTTGATGTTTATGTACCAAATCTAGCCAATCCCGTGCTAGT
This sequence comes from Forficula auricularia, assembly GCA_024734495.1. Taxonomy (NCBI): domain Eukaryota; kingdom Metazoa; phylum Arthropoda; class Insecta; order Dermaptera; family Forficulidae; genus Forficula; species Forficula auricularia. The sequence goes on from JALMQS010000099.1 coordinate 92,723,275, forward strand.
TTGACAAATTTGGCACCGTTGAAACCCCTTTATTTCTAAACATATAACCTATCCAATAACAAATATTCTCCTGAAGCATGGAATCACTCCAGCCCTTTATAATATAAATAATTTATCCTCCCAATTATTAAATAATAAACTTGACAAAATTGATAAAATAAATAGATCTGGTGTATACAAATTAAATTGCAACGATTGCGAGGCAATTTATATTGGACAAACTGGACGATCTTTTAAAAAACGGCATAAAGAACATTTAGCTTCCCACAGACAATTAATAAGAAACCAGCCCATAAATCCAGATTCCACTTCCACATTTGGTAATCATCTATATTCTTTAGACCATTTACCTTCACCTACTAACCCCATCCGTATTCATTTCGAAAGAAAAGGATTAAGATTGGATCTTCTTGAATCCACGGAAATAAAATATGCCTTGTCGAACGATGAAAATATTATCAATAATCAACTGGATGTAAAACAAAATATAATAATTGATCTTTTAATATCCAAGCGGAAAAATTATTCCCAACCTAGAGACACAAGTCAATGAACTTACCAACTTTCCTTTCACCCAAACAATCCTATGTCAACAAACGCCAACCTGATATTCTTTCTTAACAATAGCTTAAGAGAAAGTGTCCTTTTAAAATAATTTAAAAATTCTGTCTCTCTGTTCAATAAACACATATATAACCTGTTATTCAATAAGTTGAATTAGTTACTTTCTGTACTTACTGAAGATGGGTTGATAGCCCGAAATATATATATTGAAAAAGAAAATTTTTTTATATCTTTTAATTTTTTAAATTTTAATGTGAAATAAGTGACCTAGTATCCTTAACTCATAGTAAATCAATATTAAATATAATATTTATTTACTCTTATCTTTACCGTTGTAAGAGATTGAATATTTTTATACATGACATTAAAATGACAGATAAAATACATTCGGTCGATTTATTAAACAAAAAGTGTAATAAAGTTTTCTCCAAAAATTCTTGTTCATTATCAGTTAAACTTTCTTTACTAAGTCAATTGAAAAATTCGATTAGAAATAATCATACTCGAAAATGTTTTTCCTCACATCACGAAAAAAATTGGCACGTTCCGATGTGGCCATCCACTTGACTTTATCATACGCCCTGGCTCCTCACTTATATTTAATATTTAATAAAATTATTGATAATCATGTAAGGGGGGGGGATAGTTTTTGCATTTTTAAACTACTGGGGCCCATTGATTATGTAGGTATACAACATTTGGTTGAGTTTGATACAAGGGCCAAGATTTTCATTTCACCCCCCCCCCCAAAAAAAATGGGGGGCGGTTAGTTTTTGCATTTTTAGACTTCTAAGGGGCCCGCTGATTATGTATACAAAATTTGGGTTTGCTAAAATGACCTAGATTTTTTTGCACCCCCCCCCCCCCCTAATTTTGGCCCCAGAAATAAATTATTTTCATCATTATAGGTTTATTTTATAGTATATTCCATTTTTCTTGTTTTTTAGTTTGAAAAGATTATAATTTTAATTTTTAACCCCCCCCCCCCCATCCTCCCCTTAATTTTGGGTCGATATGCACCAAAATCGAATCAGCTCTTAATCTCAATGGACTAAAACTACGTGTTAAATTTGGTTTCGATATTCACACTAGTTTTTGAGCTAGCTCGTCCACAAAAATTTGATAACGAACAGACCTCTGCACTCTGAACAGACTAACCAACAGTCTAGTATACATTTTGACAAAACAATTATTATTTCGAAAAAAAGAAGAAGAAAACACGCTTCTTTAATGCACGATTACAATACTTGACCATACACCCTGTATGGTAAAGTAAAAAATGATTACTTACCTATCCTCTTATTCAGAAAAAAATTAAACTTATATACTTTAAAGAGTAAACTAATAATAATAAAAATAATAATGTTTTCAAAAATTTCTATAAAATTGATAGAGATTTTCTTTAGGAGACGGACTGGTATAAATATGCAATTGGATGTTGATGAAAGCAGTCCACGGTGGTTGTAAAAAATAATAAGACTATAGAGGTTTTATTATTTTACATTTATTTGTTAAACCGACGTTTCGGAGATTTATTCTCTCCTTCTTCAGGGTAACAAAAAGTCAATGAAAGTAGTTCAAAACATAGTTACTTTCTGTCTACAAGGAGACAGAAAGTAACTATGTTTTGAACTACTTTCATTGACTTTTTGTTACCCTGAAGAAGGAGAGAATAAATCTCCGAAACGTCGGTTTAACAAATAAATGTAAAATAATAAAACCTCTATAGTCTTATTATTTTTTACAACCACCGTGGACTGCTTTCATCAACATCCAATTGCATTTCTATAAAAATCGTTTTGTTATATTTTAACAAATGTAATCAACGCCACCTTATGAAAATTATAATTTTGAAAAAATCTAGCCCATGCGCGCTTTCTACTTTCTTTTCTCTCAGCAAAATAAAATCTATCTTTATTGGATAAAAATACTTGGTAGGTTTCACATTAAGATATAAAAAAATAAAACGAATTTATTTTTGGAGAAATTCAGTTTTATTTTTTATATCTTAATGTGAAACCTACCAAGTATTTTTATCCAATAATTTTAAAAAATGTTTCACCAAGTACCAACACCAAATTCCTTAAAAACTATAAAATCTATCTATCTTTCGCTCGTTAAATAAATGCGCTGTTGCCAAAATGTTTTTTTTTTTTTTTTTTTTTTTTGGGCTTTTCGGCCTTTTTAGCCATAAGCCACTTTACGATACTATAAATTTATTTTTCAAATTTGTCTCTACTCCCGGGGTCAGATTTTAGCTGGATGCCTCGAGTCGGATTCGAACTCGGGTCCCCTGGTTAGCTCGCTGTCATGCTACCGCCTAGCCTACCCGACCCCCGCCAAAATGTTTTTAGTGAGAATTTTTTTTTTTTTTTTATACATTTTTCATTATTTATTCCTTATTATCTCAGAAACTGTCTTGTAACTATGAATCAAAATTGTCTTAAAATATGTATTGATTATTGTTTAATGTTGGTTTAGTTTTTTATAAAAATGGTAAGAACGGTTTCTTAATTATAATTAAATATGTATGTAAATTTTCCGATATCCCGTATAGTGCAATGTTAAAGAGCCTGAAAAACTCGATTTTTGAAATTAAATATCTCCGGAACTGTATTGTTCATAAATTTCTTTTTGCCACCAATCGATGCACAAGTATTTAAATAATAATATATCTAAATTTCAGAAAAATCCTAAGAAAACGCATTTGGCGGAACAACTACCTTAAGCCTAAAAATATGTGCCCTCTTTTATAAATATTCTAAATCTTGTTTCCATAAATAATATATGTATGTTAAGATTTAAATGAAAGCGAAAGTTAAAACTTTTATCCGGTCACTGCCCTATTTTGGTGCACTTGGGACCAGACTCGTTTTGATAGTGAACCAAGAGTTGAAAAAAAGATACAGGACCCAGCCGGGTATGATCCGGCATCTTCCGCGTTAAGCCTGCAAATGCCTTCTCCATTTAGGCGATGGATCCCCTGACTAGATCCTATAATAAAATCTTATATATATTCAACTCTCTAGTTCAATCTGTTTCGATTCCCCAAAGAATCAGACAGATGAGAATTGTAGTAAATTTATAACAACCATACTATTAGGAAAATAGAAGAAAAACGCGATTGAACTAGAGAGTTGAATATATATAAGATTTGATTATACTAAGGATCTAGTCAGGGGATCCATCGCCTAAATGGAGAAGGCATTTGCGGGCTTAACGCAGAAGATGCCGGATCATACCCGGCTGGGTCCTGTATCTTTTTTTCAACTCTTGGTTCACTATCAAAACGAGTCTGGTCCCAAGTGCACCAAAATAGGGCAGTGACCGGATAAAAGTTTTAACTTTCGCTTTCATTTAAATGTTAACATATAAACATTCTAAATAAAATTTATTATTGAAAAACTGAACAAAATTCATCTGTTTCGATTCCCCAAAGAATCAGACAGATGAGAATTGTAGTAAATTTATATATATATATAAACACAAGAAATAAGTGGGTATTTAATTTTTAATGTCTCCGGTATAACTAGGTTTTTATTATATATTATTGTAATAATTAAAATTAATTACTATTTAGTTACTTAATCATATATGCGCTGTCTATTTATTCGCCTATTGTTGTATTATAATTTCCAGCGTTCTTGTTATTTTTATATGTCTGTTTTTTTAAGTTAATACAATTGTAAATAATTAGATAAAAACCACCTTTAATTAGGCTTTTATTAACTTAAAATGACCGATTTATAAAAACAACAAAAACATTGAAAATTACAACAATAGACGAATATAAATAAACAGACACCGCATATATGATCAACATTATAGTTAATTAATTTTAATTATTATAATTATTTAAAAATAGAACTACATAGATACATACCAATGGAGCGATTTCATTGAGAATTGTAATCTTTTTCAAAACAAGAATATTATCTCGCCGATCAAGATCATCCCAATAACCCCAACGGAGTACAACATCAAGCAGTTTCTCTGTGTGATGTAACGGTCGGGATAAAGCCCCTTTTAATATTACTTCTTCAACGCATATTTGATGAGCTTCTAATGAGATTCGTTGACACAATTCTGAACATATGTTGCCAGCAGTTTTTTGTGGTCCAATCTACAAAAATAAAATCACATTAATTTATTAATTCAACTTATTTAAACCAAAGTAAGTCTTCAAGGAGTCAATCCACGATCAATTTAAAAACGTATTTTACTATTTTTACTTCACCTAGTCCCTCTTTCTTACTAAAATATCGCATTGAGTCTTTTATTCTCATTTTACTGGTTTAGGATAAAGATACTGATACAGGAAGAAGTTGCACCAAGAAGGTACAACCTCCTGTAGTCCGTGATGGACCCTTGTAACGTGAAGATAAGGGGAGATTTAGTGATTGGGTAGCAGTCAAAGGTATCTGTGGATGCTGGTCTTGAAAGATTGAAGGTCATAAGTTGCTGGAAAGACGGTCGGGGGAAGAGAGTTCCAGTCTCTAGATGTCATGGGGATAAATGAATTGGCGAATGCGTTTGTTCGATTAGTATCCAGTTTAAGCGCGTAGGGGTGTTGAGTTTTAGAAAATCGTGTATTTCGCGCAAATGAAGCCCTTGGTGGGATTATCGATTTAATTTCGTCAGAACAAAAGCCATGGTAGTATCTATAAAAAAGGGAAAGGGCGGAGACAGATCTACGATGGGCTAGGGAGTCGAGAGTGTCAGTTAATGTAGGATCGCCTATCAGTCTGATAGCTCGTCTCTGAATTGCGTCCAGGGTTTCAAGAGAATACTTGGAGGACCCTCTCCACAAATGCGAGCAATATTCAAGACAGGGGCGAATTTGAGCCTTGTATAATATAAGGAGTTGAGTGGGGGTGAAAAATCGTTTGGTTCGGAAAAAGAAAGCCAAGCTTACATGCTGCAGCCTTTGCTACTGAGATAATATGGTCATTCCAAGAGAGGTCAGAACCTAAGGAGACACCTAACAATGATATTTTATTACGAAATTCCAATGAGCTCGAATCAAAGGAAATGTCCGGAAGGTTCCTATCTGCGCGCCTAGAAATTAGGCAGACAACTTACAAATAAAAACATGTAGAATAATTTTTAAGAAAAAAAATAAAAACTGACTTCAAAAAATTAAATGCAACAAATAAAATACCCTAAAAGGTATAAAATAATTATTATACTTATTTAGTTACAACTAAACGACGAAATTACTTTTTGAAGTCGGTGCCAAACAAACTATACCTATAAGCGAGCGTACCCGCCAAACGTACTAAGTAAGATCCGTCGAGTGCGATTCATAAAAGGTATATGTTTGGCACCAACTTCAAAAAGTAATTTCATGTTAATATTTCGTCGTTTAGTTGTAACTTAATAAGATAATAATTATTTTATACCTTTTAGGTATTTTATTTGTTGCATTTAATTTTTTGAAGTCGGTTTTTATTTTTTTCTTAAAAATTATTTTTATTTTTCTCTTTTTAGTGATGTCATTAATAGTGATCATATCATCAGAACTTGACCAAATTAATATGACACCATCCCTAAGACACCCCCTTTCGGATAAAAAAAGAACCATCGAAATCGGTTCATAAACAAAGAGGTTAGGACTAAACAAACCTAATAAAAAAGGTCTAATACCTATGGAAAAAAATCGAAAAAAAATGGGACCAATCGGAAGCTAGACTGGACCCAATGCAAAAAAAATTTTCAAAATCGGTTGACAATTGGCGGAGATATGAGGTAACATAGGCACAAAAAAAAAAAAAAAAAAAAAAAATTCAGTCGAATAGAGAACCTCCTCCTTTTTGAAGTCGATTAAAAAGTAAATGTATTATTTTTTAAACCTTGCCTAGAGAAAGCGAACTTTTCATTCACAGCACACACAAACCTCTAGCAACAGAAAGCGAGACAGCCATTACCACGACTTCGAAAGCTTCACGTTACCGTTAGCAGACCCTTATAATCCATCAGGACTATAATACGGGTCGCTATAAATAAACAAATCATTTGTTCGCACCCATAACCACAGGTGCGCAACATAATTTGGCGGCCACCGGTGGGATTGGTCGCGACACTGTGTATCGACAAGAATGCTATCTGATGATCGTGACTGGGTAATCAAAATCATTCATTTTTTATTTTTTAAGGCCAAAGAATGAATTAATGTAAGTAAATAATATTTTAAATAAAGTATTATCTCTTAAAATATATTGTTAGTTATTGATTATCATTTTGTACATTATACTAGCCAGCCAAAATGGGTGGATGCTCAACAAATGAAAATCTAGGCCCTTGTACCAAACTTAACTTTTTGCATTTCTAGCCTTCTGGGGGTCCACAGAATATGTATACAAAATTTGGTTGAGTTTGTTCGAAAGGGCTAGAATTTTCATTTTTACCCCCCCCCCCCCCCTCCATTTTGGTTGGTTATTTTCAATTTTTTTTTTAAACAAAAATGTCCTACATCCTCTACAATTTTGGTTCTAATGGAATTTGCCGTAGAGTAAACAGTTTAGGAGTTATATATCAATGAGGTGATTTTACGGTATTTTTTGACATCTTCAGGGGTTGATTACTCCTAAAAACGACTCGATTTAGCGAGTAAGAATTTGACTTTCGGGGGGGGGGGGGGGTGCTGATCACACTACAGTATAGGTCCTAATTTTTTAAATAGAAGAGTATACTAATAGATTTTCTGATTTTGACGAGCACACTCCTGCTATGAAACTGGCATTTGAACCACATTTAATAGATATATCGAGGCTCCTGCAGAACTACAAATGGAGTTAATTGATTTAGGGGAAGATAGTATCATCAAATCCCTTTTAACGCTGCTGTATAATATTAACCATATACTCCAGAAATATTTTAATGGTCGGTCATGGTCACTATAGGCGCTAAAAATTGCATACTCTGAGCCAGCCCATAATAACACCAACAACAACAATATAGAATCAAATAAGCCTTGTCTCGGTTCTCAACAGAGTACGCCGCCGCTCAACCAGAAAACCATTAAACGTAGTTCTAAAAGTCTTCCGTTTATCATCACCTTAAAAATGGCTTTATGAGCTGTGATAATATTAAAAAAATTCCCATTTCATCTTATAATTCTTTTGTTGTATATACCATTGAAATATTGAATGTATCCATTGAGGAAACTCAAGTAATATATGTATGAAAAGTATTTTGTTGAAGGAGACAATAAAAGAGTGTGTCTTATTCTGATAGAATTATAAATTTTATTTATAACGATATTTATTGTCTCCTTCAATATATAAAAATTCTGATACCCTCGGCACAAAAACTTTCAATTTAAAGTATTTTGTGTTGAAAAAAGGATAATTTATTTCTGTTTGTTTATACTGACACTAATATAAATTTAAATTTCTTGTAAAGTTGTTTCAAATAGAGATTTAGAACCAAAGAACAAGAATATTTTTTTCGTATATTTATAATACAAATTTGGTGCAGTCTGGTTATAGTTCAAAACCTTCAAAATAGTCTGGGATTTTTATATCTTCTTCTTCATCTTAATTTAGGATTTCTCCTGTTAATTTCCAGAGTCTTCCCTGAAGTCAATCCATCTTTTTGGAGGTCTTCCAAGAGGTCTCTTTGTGGTTGGTTTGGACAGTAAGTATGGCTTGTTTGATGAGCCTCTCATCGTCCATTCTCATGATGAGTTCGTACCACTCTCAGGCATCTTCCTTTTGTTCACTTTAATATGTCGATGATTCCACATTGATTTCGGATGTTTTCATTTCGAACTTTATCTCTTATACTGAGTCCTGAGATTGATCTCAGGACTTTCATTTCGGCTACTTGCAGACGGTTTTTGGTTTTGATGGTTCCTTCTCTTGTTTCTACGTTTCTTTGTCGTATGCAGATTTTATATATGCGGGTCTTACAGTCCTTGGACATATATTTATTGTTCCACACTACGTCTCGAAGACATCCCGAGATCTTTGCTGCCTTCATCACTTGGTCCTGCACCTCGCCATATATATAAGGTTGGCAACTAAGTAATTGCGGATTTCACTCATAGATGGCTTCAGTTGAATTTTTAGGTTTGCTGGCGTAGTCCAAATGTAAAACACATTTTGTTATTTGATAGTTGGCAATTCAGCTGTCAATCAGTAAAAAAAGTTTTTTGATCGGTTGCGTAGTTTTCGTTTGGCGTTCGTTGAAAAATGGAAAATCAAAAGGAACATTTTCGTCATATTTTGCTTTTTATTTCCGCAAAGGGAAAAACGCATCGCAAGCTCACAAAAAGTTATGTGCTGTTTATGGCGACGAAGCCTTAAAAGAACGGCAGTGTCAAAATTGGTTTGCCAAATTTCGTTCTGGTGATTTTTCACTCAAAGATGAAAAACGCTCTGGTCGTCCAGTTGAAGTTGATGACGACCTAATCAAAGCAATAATCGATTCGGATCGTCACAGTACAACACGTGAGATTACAGAGAAGCTTCATGTATCACATACATGCATTGAAAATCACTTAAAACAACTTGGCTATGTTCAAAAACTCGATACATGGGTTCCTCACGAACTGAAAGAAACGCATTTAACGCAACGCATTAACATCTGCTATTTGCTAAAGAAACGTAATGAAAATGATCCATTTTTAAAACGACTGATAACTGGCGATGAAAAATGGAATGTTCACAACAATATCAAGAGTAAAAGATAGTGGAGCAGGCCAGGTGAACCAGCTCAAACAACATCAAAAGCTGGTATTCATCAAAAGAAGGTTTTGTTATCAGTTTGGTGGGATTACAAAGGAATTGTCTACTTTGAACTCTTACCACCCAACCGAACGATCAATTCTGTTGTCTACATTGAACAACTAACGAAATTAAACAATGCAGTTGAAGAAAAGCGGGCCGAATTGACAAATCGAAAATGTGTTGTATTCCATCATGACAATGCAAGGCCACACACATCTTTGGTCACTCGGCAAAAATTATTGAAGTCTGTTGGATGTTTTGCCACATCCACCATATAGTCCTGACCTTGCATTGACATCTGATTACTTTTTATTTCGATCTTTACAAAACTCCTTGAATGGTAAAAATTTCAATAATGATGATGATGTCAAATCGTACCTGATTCAGTTTTTTGCTAATAAAAACCAGAAGTTTTATGAACGTGGGATTATGATGCTGCCTGAAAGATGGCAAAAGGTCATTGATCAAAATGGGCAATACATTACAGAATAAAGTTATTTAGTTCCATGAAAAAATTGTCTTTGATTTTCTAAACAAAAATCCGCAATTACTTAATTGCCAATCCAATATTTTCGCTGCTCACCTCGGCTCCTAGATAATTGAATTTCGAGATTTGTTCGATTCTTGTGTCGTTTATCACATCTTTGCATTTGGAAGGTCTTCTACATATTGATTTGGTTTTAAGAATCGTGATATCTAAGTTAAATTCCTTAGCTTTGGCTTGGAATTTGTTGATCATTTGTTGGAGGTCTTTTTCGCCCTCTGCAATGATTACTGCGTCGTCGGCGTAACATATATTAGATTAAACACGCTATTTCCCATTCTATAACCGGTTTTAAGGGCTATTAGATTTGATATAATTTCATCCATTATGGTATTGAATAGGATTGGGCTTAGGCTTATCACCTTGACGAATGCCCGTGTTAACAGATATCTCTCTGGGATTTTTTATATTTAATTTCTATATATACTAGAATAAAAGATTCAAATAATTTCACGCTGCCTAAAGGATTTGTTTTGAATTAATTTTTGGCGAATGTCATAGGCTGCGCAGTAGCGAAATAACCGCAAGACCTCTTCCTGACTCTCCATTCCAAATTTGCTAAATACTGTTTTTTTACTTTACCATATAGGGTATGGTCAAAAAGTGTTTTTTTTTCCTTCTTTTTTTCGAAATTTCTCAAAAACGGCTGAAACTATTTTGATTAAAAAAATTGAGCTAAACCATGGCATTTCGCTCTACAAAAAAGACCTAATAAGTGAACATCGAAAAAATTATTGTAAAAAATAATTGTTTTGTCAAAATGTCTGTTAGTCTGTCTGTCTGGTTGTCTGGTTGTTAGTTAGTCTGTGCGTTACCAAATTTTTGTGGACGAGCTAGCTCAAAAACTAGTGGGAATATCGAAACCAAATTTCACAGGTAGTTTTGGTCCATTGAAATTAAGAGCTGATTAGATTTTGGTGCATATCGACCTAAAATTAAGGGGGGTGGAGGCAAGGGCGGATCCAGGAATTTTTTTATGGGGGGGGGGAGGTGAATGTATATAAGATCTACTTTTTATCTCGAAAGTGTGTCGCGATCGAATTGTCCAAGCGGGGGGGGGGGGGGTCAGAGATTCCGCCCCCACACACACACACACACATATATAGAACTTTATTTTCAATTTTAAAATTTTTTTTTTACAAATTTTTTTTTGCCAGGCACGGGCCTCTATGGGGGGCGGTCGCCCCTCCGCCCCCCCTGGATCCGCTCTAGGGTGGAGGGGGGGGGGGGGTTGAAAATTAAAAATCTAGGCCATTTGAGCAAACTCAACCAAATTTTGTATACATAATCAGTGGGACCCCAGAATTCTAAAAATGGAAAAACTAACTGCCCAAAACGGGGAGGAGGGGGAAGGGGGTGTAGGGTCATGAAATGAAAGTCTTGGCCATTTACCAAACTCAACGAAATTTTGTATACATAATCAGTGGGACACCAGAAGTATAAAATTCAAAAACTAACCCTCCCCCCTTACATGATTATAAATAATTTTAGGGGCCAGGTTGTATGGTAAAGTCAAGTGGATGGCCACATCAGAACATGTCAGCTTATTTATATTTGCAAATTGCCTAAAATACTTTCCCCAAATTCGTCACCAGCTCTTGGACTATTACTGTCTGAATTCCTCTCTTTTTTTAACCGAATTCAAAAAAGGAGGAGGTTCTCTATTCGACTGATTTTTTTTTTTGTGCCTATGTTACCTCATATCTCCGCCAATTGTCAACCGATTTTGAAAATTTTTTTTGCATTGGGTCCAGTCTAGCTTCCGATTGGTCCCATTTTTTTTTCGTTTTTTTTTCATAGGTATTAGACCTTTTTATTAGGTTTGTTTAGACCTAACCTCTTTGTTTATGAACCGATTTCGATGGTTCTTTTATCCGAAAGGGGGTGTCTTAGGGATGGTGTCATATTAATTTGGTCAAGTTCTGATGATATGATCACTATTAATAACATCACTAAAAAGAGAAAAATAAAAATAATTTTTAAGAAAAAATAAAAACCGACTTCAAAAAATTAAATGCAACAAATAAAATACACTAAAAGGTATAAAATAATTATTATCTTATTTAGTTACAACTAAACGACGAAATATTAACATGAAATTACTTTTTGAAGTCGGTGCCAAACATATACCTTTTATGAATCGCACTCGACGGATCTTACTTAGTACGTTTGGCGGGTACGCTCGCTTATAGGTATAGTTTGTTTGGTACCGACTTCAAAAGTAATTTCATGTTAATATTTCGTCGTTTAGTTGTAACTAAATAAGATAATAATTATTTTATACCTTTTAGTGTATTTTATTTGTTGCATTTAAGTTTTTATTTTTTTCTTAAAAATTATTTTTTAATATACCAAGTATCAATTGATTATTAATTTTAGTTGATATTTAAGTAGTGTATTCCTTCTTACCGACACATTGACACACTGTCCACTGTCAGGCGAATTCAAATGAATCCAAACTTTAAGGTCGCCACTTGGCTTGATACTTTGAGGTTGATTGCTATTTGCTCCATGATATTTTTGAAGAACTTCTAGCATCCGCTTTTCCCGATTGCGTTCAGCTTCATCCACTTCAAACAGGACTGGATATAAGAGAATAAGATCAGCAACTACTTGAGCTTCCGTTTTTGAAGTGTCTAGCGAGTCAATACCCTAAAAAATAACATCAAATTAATCTCTCATTTCATTTATTAATAAGATTTTAAATTTTATTTTAGTAATATTATATAGGTAGTCGTATTAATGATAAAAAAATAAATAAAACTTCAAGATATACGAAATAAATATAGTACATACAAAAACCAAGGACAAGAAAAAAACATGGTAAATCAAAACAGAAACACATATTATAAATATATTTAGATTAAAAAGAAATGAATACGATCGAGAGCTTCTGACCATTTTGAAAACTGATTTCAGAACCCAAATAACATATCCTATACTGTATAGTGTGATCAGCACACCCCCCGAAAGTCAAATTCTTACTCGCCAAATCGAGTCATTTTTAGGAGTAATCCACCCCTGAAGATGTCAAATAATACAGTAAAATCACCTCATTGATTATAACTCCTAAACTGTTTACTCTACGGCAAATTCCATTAGGAGCAAAATTGTAGAGGATGTAATTTTGGACATTTTTGGTTAAAAAAATTTGAAAATAACCACCCAAAATAGGGGGGGGGGGGTCAAAAATTAAAATTCTAGTCCTTTCGAACAAACTCAACCAAATTTTGTATACATATTCTGGAGATCTACACAAGGCTAGAAATGCAAAAAGTAAGTTAAGTTTGGTACAAGGTCCTAGATTTTCATTTTTTGAGCATCCCCCCATTTTGGGTGGCTAGTTTTTGCATTTCTAGCCTTCAGGGGGGTTCACAGAATATGAATAAAAAAATTTGGTCGAAAAAGTTAGAATTTTCATTTTTGACCCTCCCCCCATTTTTGGTGGTTATTTTCAAATTTTTTTAATAAAAAAATGACAAAAATTACATTTTCTACAATTTTGCTTCTAATGGAATTTGCCGTAGGGTAAACAGTTTAGGACTTATAATCATTGAGGTGATTTTACTGTATTTTATGACATCTTCAGGGGTCGATTACCCCTAAAAACAACTCGATTTCCCGACCAAGAATTTGACTTTCGGGGTGTGTGCTTGATCGCACTACAGTATGGGCTATGTTATTTGGATTCTAAAATCAGCTTCCAAATGGTCCAGTAGCTCAGAACTTAGACTAGTACGTTGCTGGATTATTAAACCGCGTAAATAAAAGAGATTTTTTATTAATTATTATTATTTTTTACTTACCATTTTGTTACTCCTAAAGACAAGCATTGAAAAACATAAAAAATTTCAGCCAATTTGAACAAAAAGCATCAGTAAATATATAAGCATAAATTAGTTACGACCAGTGGCGGATGACCGGAAGCGCGCGCTTGGGGCCTCAGAATATAAGGGGCCTCAAAAATAAAGCATACTTTTAATTTTTCGCGTTCTGTAATTCTGTTTTCTCAATACATGTGTAGTTGTAAGTTCTACCGCATAATTTAAATTTGATTGCGCACTGAATATTGACATTCGCTATTTCAAAGATGAAATTCTTCATTTCATTTCATTTTTTTTTTCAAATAAAACAATTTATTGGGAAGTCATTCTCATCCTTTTCAAAACCGACGTTTCGGAGAATCTCCTCTACTCCTTCAGGGTCTACAAATTAATATACTTGGAAATGGCTATCAGTAAGATAATTTTTTTTTATAATTACAGGCATGTACACAAATAGACATAGACTTAGATAAATATATTAAATTGAAATCATTTATAATACAATTAATAATTAACTCCCTTAAAAGGCAGCCTGTAACTTGCTTCTCGTCTCCTTTAACAGTGCTTTTGATTGACTATTATTAGCGTTATATCAATAGAAAATTTATAATAATTTTTACTTTGTCCGGTCCAGTCCTAGCGCTCGCCGCTAGATGGCACTGCGACCTCATACATAGTAGTTTGTTCAAATAAGCAATACTTTAATATTAGTAATAATACTTTAAGTAAACAACAGTCAAATTGTCAAACACACTGTACACTACATAAATCAATCTGTTTATAATGAAATAATAAATCAATGAATTATTGAGAGACGAGTTGGCGCGTGTAATCCCGTAAGCGACAATATTCGTTGAATGTTATATATGCGCCAGCCGGATCGAAATAATTTAGCTACCACCGAATAATGGTTTGCTCACATACTTTTTGTCACACACACTTCCAATACCTACTTTCCCTCGTGGTTGGACCAACAGTTGGGGTTAAGGGCATTCCCCTACCTCCCAACAACCAACCCCTATCACATCCACGATAGCGTCTCACCCCCCACCACTAACAACTTTATTTTTTTTACACCTCACATTTTTAGATAAAGCAAGGTTTCACAATTTATTGAAAAATTGTGATGTGATATTTTTTTATACCAATTTTAACTATATTTGTTTCTAGTAATCATACTATTTATTTATTTATTTATTTATTATTTTTTATTTATTTTTTTATTATTATTAGAGGGACTAAAGTCTATTTCATTCATAAAGGGAGAAAACGTCACTAATCCTGTTGACATGTATGAATTTATTAATTGGGGGGTTACAATCAACATTCCCGAAAGTAGAAACAATTTTAAAAAATTTTCTGACAATACCTATTTGCAACGCCAGTGGTGAACGTTCATTTTCGGTTTTGAAACGTGTCAAAAATTATTTACGAAACTCACTAAGGGCCGGTTGTATATCGCAAAGTAAATGCTTTTTACCACTAACACAGGGTAGATGGTAAATGGAGGGACTGGGATGGCCAATCAGATGCCAGGAACTGTCAGTGGTAAAAAGCATTTATTTTGCGACATACAACTGGCCCTAACACAGACACATTTAACTAATTTATCAATAATGTTTATAGAAAACGATGTAGTTCAGACTTTAGAATATGACTATATTATTGATAAATTCGCTAAACTTAAAGCGAGAAAAGTTCCACTTTAATTTAATTTTATATATACATAGTTTGTAATGCAATAATAAATGTTGTGCGATATTCAAACTATTTTTTTCCATGGTTATTGAATATGTTTTTATTTTTTATTGTAATAAACAAATGCTCTTTTTTGAACATATGTACTTTCATTAAAACGTCACTATTTTACAATCAGTAATGTAGGGGGGCCTCGAAATGTGATTGCGCTTGGGGCTTTCAAAATCCTTGATCCGCCACTGGTTACGACCCATTTATAAGTTAAGATACTCTCAGGACCATTTATTGTTATGTTTAAATATTAGATTTGAAAATAAATAATTTGCAGCAATAAGAAAATTCGATTCAATTTGGCTGAAGATTAAATATATAAATAAATTATGAAGTACACATATTAGTTAGAAATAAGAACATGTTTATTTATTTTCAATATCAATAATAATAAATACATTGTTGTTGCCATGGCAACATAATTAGAATCCAATTAATTAATATAATATATTACGAGAAGAATTTAATTTATAGGACAGATTCTAAGATTTTAATAGAAATATTATTAAATTGCGATATCAGAGGTGATTCATCCCCCAGGAGTCGAACCTGAGAACTAACATGCTTTCCGGGCAGTCAGCTCACACCCTCGAGACAAAAACTCCCTCTGAATCGTCAATATTTGATATAAGCATAGAAATCTTTCACTCCATTAATATATAACGAAAAATTTAGCAAAATGAGAAAAGTTTTTCATGTTATATCAAATATAGCGATTCAGGGAGTTTTTGTCTCAAGCTGACTGCTCGGAAAGCATGTTAGTTCTCAGGTTGGACTCCTGGGGGATGATCCCTCTGATATCGCAATTTAATATTTCTATTAAAATCTTAGAATCTGTCCTATAAATCAAATTCTTTTCTCGTTTATAATTGATTTGTTAATCTGAACCCGAGCTCATTTTGAAGAACATTCCAACTCTTTTCAAAAATAAGATGCTCAAATCTTTTACTTTTATAATATATTACATTGGCAATAAAATAAACAAATATTTTTATTGGAGATCTAATTCATATATAATAGATTAAATTAAGTGAAACTTACTGTTACTGTGATTGTTAATAATAGATTTTTACCTATCAAAATAATGAATTGATTGGATGAAATTATATGTATATGATCCCTTCTCTTTGCCATACAAAAATTTAGCTAAGTTTTAATTGAGTTGAATAGTTTGATTAATTTTCTTGAATAACCTATGCAAATATTATTCCAATCTTATGTAATAAAAGTACCGATATATTTATATAACAAAACAACTGAATGAAATACTTGTATGGAAAAAGAGATGGGATCATATACCATATACCTACATATAATTTCAACCAATCAATTCATTTTTTGATAGCTAAAATCTATTATTAACAATCACAGAAACAATAAGTTTTACGATAATTAATATTATATATTAAATTGATCTCAATAAAAATATTTGGTTATTTATTGAATGTAATATAATATTAATAATTATTATTGATTCTAATTAAGTTGCTATGGCAACAACAATGTATTTATTATTATTGATATTGAAAATAAATAAACATGTGCTAAACTGGATTCAAGCAGTCCGGAAATAAATAAGAGACTACTTTAAACAAATATCATTTATTGGAAATGTTTTTCCTTTATAATATTGTTTTAAAACCGAAGTTTCGGAGGATCTTTCTTCCTTCTTCAGGGTTCAAAAGGGTCAATGAGTTGATATTATAAGGGGAAAATATTTCAAGTATAATAATTAAAATTATTCAACTATGTAGTTAATCATATATGCGGTGTCTGCTTATTTATTCGCATATTGTTGTAATTTTTTGTGTTCTTGTTGTTTTTTGTATGTCAGACTTTTTAAATTAATAAAAGCCAAATTAAAGGTTGTTTTTGTCAAATTCTATACAATTTTATTCATCATCATTGAGTATACAGTCCTAAGACTGGTTTGATGCAACAATTCGTCTCCACTCGACTCTGTCCCCCGCCAGCTGTTTGACCTCTCTAAATGTCTGGCATCCCATATCCCAATTATTTGGTTGAAATATTCTAATCTGGGTCTTCCCCTTCCCCTTTTCTTTCCCACCTCCCCCTCCAAGATATCCCTAAGCAGTCCCCCATGTCTCAGTGTGTGCCCCATCATCCTGACCTCTTCTCTTCTTCAGACTCTTCCACAAGGTTCTTCTTTCTCCGATTCTTCCAAGAACTTCTTCATTTGTAATTTTATCCATCCATTTGATATTCATCATTCTTCTGTAGCACCACATTTCGAAAGCCTCCAATCTCTTTCTCTCCGCTTTTCCAATTGTCCAGGTTTCACACCCGTACATGGCTATGCTCCATACATATGTCTTCAATAGCAACTTCCTGTTTGCTAAGCTGATTGAGGAGGAGCATAGTAGTTTTTGTTTTGAATTAAACCCCATTTTTGCTTGGGCAATTCTTGATTTAATTTCGTTTTTGCTCCTCCCATCCCATGTTATTTTACTTCCTAGGTAGCGAATTCCTTAACTCC
This sequence comes from Forficula auricularia, assembly GCA_024734495.1. Taxonomy (NCBI): domain Eukaryota; kingdom Metazoa; phylum Arthropoda; class Insecta; order Dermaptera; family Forficulidae; genus Forficula; species Forficula auricularia. The sequence continues at coordinate 92,741,185 of JALMQS010000099.1, forward strand.
TTCTAGGTTTTTCTTGGTTAATTTTGATGCATTCCTGTCTCGTTTGTTCTTTTTTTGTACATACTACCTTGGTTTTATTCTTGTTTATTTTCATTTTGATTTCTTCTATTAGGATTTGGTTAATTCCATTCAGGGCGTCCTCTAATTCTTTTTTATTGCTTCCTAGAAGGGCAATGTCATTTTGACCTTGGATATCGATACCTGTATCAATTTTGTCTTTGAATTCTTTAATCGCTTCTTCTATGTATAAGTTGAAAATCATGGGTGACAGCACACATCCTTGTCTTACACCTTTTTTTATTTTGGCTTCTCTTTGCTCATCTCCAATATTTATTATTGCAGTCTGGTTTTGGCATAGATTGTAGATTAGTCTTCTCTCCCTGAATTTTTTTTATCATATATGCGCTGTCTGTAATAAATTTGTAGACGTTGTCAGACAATTTGTCGCCATTTTGCGTGAATTCCGTTAAAAGGAGAAAATTTTCAAATGTCCGAATCCAATCCTCCCATTCCTTTGACGTCTAATGCGAGTAGGGAGTTTCAAATTTCGCTGGCTTAATATATTTATAATCCATTTTGTACTAGTTGAAAATTATTTAATAAGTTAATAAAATTGTAAATAATTAGATAAAAACAACCTTTAATTAGGCTTTTATTAAATTAAAAAGAGCAACATTCAAAAAACAACAAGAACACTGAAAATTTCAACAATAGGCGAATAAATAAACACCGCATATATGATTAACTACATAGTTAATTTTAATTATTACAAGAAGTAGTCTCTTATTTTTTCGGACTGCCTTCATCCAATCTTGAGAAAAAATTTAAAATTTTGAATATTTGAAGTACTGTAAATTTGAGAATCTTCCAATTAGTCAGTCTGACTATTATTAATTTGGCTTCTATAAATCCTACGATGATCCTGAGAGTGATAAAAGTAGTTGATGGAAAAGAAAGACATTCACAGGACACGAAACAATATATTATATACATATAGGAATTAATCAAAGTCAATAAATAAATAAATAATGGTATAATAAATTGACTTTAATTAATTTATTTCTTTTATTTAAATTATACACTTAGAGTAGTTTTCTTTTTTTTTTTTTTTTTTTAATTCCCATGGTCTAGGAAAAAATTGACGAATATATTTTAAAAATCAGAGTTTGAAAAGAACGTCTTTATGGACTTTTTTATAGTAATTGCAACCAAAATTTTACATGGATTATCTAATCTACTGAATTATTAAAGAATTTAAAAAAAAACAAAAAAACATATTATAAAGTACCTATACAGTTTTAGTAGAAAGGGGTGAATTAGAGGATCTAACTAGTTTGGATGTAAAATTTTCACAAAAATAACTGAGATAGAAAAGTTTAATTATTAACTAATTAATTTTGTTTATTTATATTGTTGACTTTGTTTGTTGCTGTTATAAATCGCGTGAATATTTTTATTAATAAGTTGTTGTAGGGAAAT